>WION01000012.1:0-600000 GCA_015039365.1 Amanita rubescens
GCACATGATCGGTCCACATATTCAAGCTGAGAGTGAATAAAGGGAGCGCAACCAATGGTCCATCCTCGTCGTCGCGGGTTTTGGAGCGACGAGTCCGCCGGATTCGGTGGATAGTCGGGAAGAGTATGACGGCGGTACGAGGCAATGTTGGAAAAGGAAAAGAAGAAGACGAGCATGTCGTAAGTGGCAGTGGGCGCACATAACAAATTTTGGTAAGTGACGAGTTGCATAGATCGATTTGAGGAGAGTCGTTGCAAATGACCAAGACACTTGGGCATTGGTAGGAAAGTATTTACCGCCCACGTTGACTGAGAAGTGTGGGAGCCCGTACGGGAATTTCGCATACTTGAGGTTACCAACCAGCGGGACGCGAAGCATTGTCGCGCTAAGCTCGTACGTTTCAATCTTTCACCAAATTTTCTCCAACTCACAGCTCTTTAGAACCATGCCTCAAGTGATGGTTATTTCATTTGAAGGATACTTTTAGTACCTATACAACATCGACCTCGACAACAGCGGTGAATGGGCCCTCGTCAAACAATACGAGTGAGTACCTTACTTCGACTATCATCACGCAGTCTAACCTCTCCCTCTAGTCTTCTTGATTCCACTGATGATAGCAATGGTACGTCGAGCAGACGAGTTGGACAAAGTGATTAGTTCGAGTTGTATTAGTACTATAGTAGTAATATTATTAGTTTCCTAAATAAGTAACTCTCCCTTTTACCCTTGACGCGTCAGTCAACGTCAGGCCACTTGACGACGGGTCGGGGTCTGACGAGGTCAGACCCGGGTCATGACAACGCTGCCCTGTCTGGAAGGAAATGCCTCAAACTCGTGCTGTCTTCTCCCTGTCGGTGAGGGGGAAAGTCCAAGACAGTGCGCGTGCCATGTTGATTCGTAACATGTTGAACGGGATCATATATGAAGGAATAATGGACGAGGGAATATCATGCTTTTTTTTTGGCAGAGGACCGGGCATGACATTTGAGCATTCCAAAGAGCATCGCGCCCCGGATTTTGGTGCTCCACAAACGTCATGAGGGCAGTGCGACCCATATTACCCAAGTGCCATTGGGTCGCCACTTGGCACAAGTTCGCCATTGACCGACTGGGCACTGGGGGTGTAGGTTTGTTGAGTGGTTCTCCGGCGGCTTTCTCAACATAGGACGCAATGCCCACTCCAATCTGGTTTGATCAGATACTATGTATACGTACTAAATGATGTGATGCTAGCTACTCAAGTACAAAATACAAGGTGAAAATGAATTCGGAGAATGGCAGCGTGTGATATTGTAGTAGTAAACTCCAGCTGCACGCAATGAAGCCTAAAATCGAACGGTATCTGAGTTGCTCGTCGTATAGTAACGGGCCGGGATGGTGGTTAAGGTTGCCGTGACCGTTGTCTCCAAGTCGGTTTCTCCTACCAGACCCGACGCAGATGTAGTCCTCCGTACCAGTACGGTCATTAGGTTAAAGGTGATCCCTACTATTTGAAAATTCTGTTAGAACATGTAAGCGTCCAATTCCGTGTAATCAGCATCCTCCGACTTACTATCCCTGATATGATCAGTTGTGAAGCATTGCCGTGCATAAGCCACGATATAAGGACCATAGAGGCGGTTGCCGTGTACAGCATACCCGATTCAATAATGACGCGCATGACGAACCGGATGCGTCGGGTTTGCAAATTGTTGAACTGTGCAAGTCGCATTAACTGAAACGTTATCAGACCTATTGGTGGAAAAATTCATCACAATTACTGAACTGGCATACAACGAAAACTCACAGGTCACGTATGTGTTAATTGCGATGGTGCAAGTCCAAAAAGTAGGATGATATGGTAGTCCATGGTGCTCTGGTGGGTAGTATTTCCTGTCGACGTTTGCGAATATACCCGAATAATGCTGCAGGCGATGCAAGTCAACCATAAAAGCACAGGGAAGACAGGAACAATCTTCGACTTGAAGAAGATGATCCAACAACGATGAATCTTAAGTTTTCAGGTCACCGAGCGTCGATTTTGGTGGCTAAAAACGCTTTACCATTACTGCGCCCGCCAGAAGGACTTGAATGTGGACAAATAGGGACTAGTAATATAGAGTTGTCAGCCGTGTTTTGATTCAGATTGAGTAGGCCTGGAACACTTACCGTCATCCAGAACAATCCGGCGGTAGAGCGCCCAAGCCGCTCAGTGACGATTCGTCTCAAGGACAACGACATATGCAAAGAAGATGTCGCACAGAAGGCCAGCGTCAGTGTCAGTGATGGCCAATTGATTCGGAGAGGCGTCCAGTGGTCATGGGCATAAACGAGCGACCGGAGACAAAGCGGCAACGTTGCAAGGTAAATGCCACAGAAAATGGCCTCAACAAATAAGGCGACGACCTTTGCTTCGCTGAGAGCTGAACACATGCAAGCGACGACCTCAGAGGTCGTCGTGATAGTCATGAGGAACTGATATTTGCATCAGGTAAGCGAGATTCCTTCAATTGATTTGTATTTTGTTCAAATCCGATCATCATTTGATGCATCCCTGCTGCACGTGGGCCTGCTGCAGCCCATAGCAGTACCTATCGACCGGATTCGACCAGCCTCGTGGATTCAGGGAACTGAGGTTACCCTTAGCTGCAAGCGTGATTGCGATTACTGAGTACCGAACCAAAGACCAAGTGCATGCGGCATATCTTGTGGAATGTTCTTGAACAGGTTGTCCAAGTCATCGCAGTTGGCGCTTTCGGCCTAAACCAGTCATATTCTCCACAACGCAACCCGAGATTCCTCGTGGATTCAGGGAAGAGGTTAGCCTTAGCTGCAAGCGTGATTGCGGTTACTGAACCAAAGACCGACTCGTACATGCGGCATATCATGATATTCATCAGCAAAACGGTGATTTCGGCTCTGTTTCATCTCATTCATGTGTTGCAGCTCGCTTGTGGGCGCCAATGACTCGGCGTTGAAAAGAAACCCGAACAGTGGCACGTTCGGTAGTAACGGGAAGATGGGGGGAGGTGCGGAGTCAAGGCGGCCCGTTGCATGTCGTAATTTTATCCTTAATTTCCAACTTATGCAGTGGTGACGTGGCAGAGCTGAAATGCACGAGCCCGGCAATACTGCAGCAGACATCATCAGCAAGTACGCATCAGGGTCCTTCTGCGCTTACCCTGCCTGCCTGTCAGCTGCGCTAACTGTAAGCGCTGCAGAGCCGAGTATATTCGGTTTCATGGGTCTTCCGGTAGTTGAGGCTTCAAGGTGAGCCTCCCCCAGTGCGATGCGCCGATATCCTCCTTTAGATGAACCAAATCGAGGCCCTCTCCGTGCTATATGCGTCAAATTGGCTCTGGACCTCGGTCAGCTTCTTCGCAAGTCACTACTACTATCACCAGCAGAACCGTCATTGACTCGGTCACCAATCACCAGGATAGGGTGAGCGTAGGAGAATGGTTGAAGATGCCGGCAGATCCACGGAGATGGGGATCATGTTGGGGTTGGTAGAAATTGAAGGAGAGGACTTCGTGTGCACGGGTGTAGATCAGTTTTCCGGATGGCAGTCCACGCTAAAGGTGGGTTCGTCTCGGCCGGTCTAGCGTATATTGAATGGGATGGGGAAAAAATCAGTTGGGATACCTTAATCGTTACGACGCCAGTGAGCTGCTGGCATGAAGTAAGCATAATGGTCCCAGGGAACCTCAGCGTGGCACTGAGCGCAGTGACAGATAACAACCGTCGTCTCGAGATAAGACCGATTGCGGGCAGTGGAGGAGATAAAGAGAGACAAAGAGAGGAAAAGAGAGCCTGGACAAAGAGAGCATGTCGGCTCCAATGCAGGATAGCCGCGTTCCTCGGAGTCCTCCGCCCGCATCTTATGTCTTCATGTTATAGAATTGCAACATTACTGAGTCTACAACTTTACCCACTGCGACTTGCATTGATCTATGACAAAACTTGCTACAGCTAGTATTCAATAGGGAGAGTAACAGAATCTTGTCCTGATCATGAGAGACGACGCAGCAGCTGGTCCCTTACTCAAAACAACCGATGGCTGCCCTACGCTTTTCATCTGAATAATTCCTCATATCCCTGTCAGGGTAATATCCTTTGAAGTACGCGCGCAATTGAAGAGAGCTGAGGTTCTCGATATCGGATTATTAGACAGCTTTGGAAGTGCCCCCTAGTATTGCATGTCCGAGACACTTTGTATCTCTCGGGATGGCTTCATCTACTCTATAAGGAAAATGCTGTCGCGTATATAATAATGATTTACACAGATACTGCGTAACTATACATTCCATTGCCAACTCGGCCCAATCGGATCTCCCCGAGTGCTACAAGCCCCGAACATCGATCGTAGTAGCATTAACAAACAAAAAGAGACACTGCTCGGCATCACCAATACATCCGATCTGAACACCATTCACGACCCATTCTGGATCATCTTGTTCAACATAGCTCGACGTCTACATTCATATTAATAAACGAGTAAGAGAAACGTGGGACGCTCACCATGGTCCATAAAATGGCCCTATCACCGATTATCTTGACTGTCCCTTTCAACTTCCCAATCGGCGGTTGCATTCTGTTACCTTCCTCTGCCAATTTAGATTCGCCGGCCTTTAGATCAGCTGATTCGTCTTGAATTGGGGTTGAGGAGAAAGGTGTAGGACGAGGAGGCGGAGAGTGCCTCGTTGTGCATAGCGTAATTGGGAATAGCCAGATGGCTTCGTTGATGTCGTCTTCGTTTCCCGGTTGATTGGCCAGTTCTTGACTGCAAAAGGGGTGGTAAAAAGTTGTGCCTCTCATTCGGCTTAATATGTTGGTACTTACGCTATGAACTGTGCGTGCGTGGGTCAGTTGTGTGAATCAGAGAATAGGAGAGAACACGCACGCAACAAATCTTGATAATCCATCCAACACGCGACACTCCTCCATTCGCCTTCTACGCCTGAGTCGTAGGCATTTGGCCTCCGAGCTTTCAATGCCTCCCACCGTTCCTTGATTCCATCCTTCCAATACCCGGCTGCACCTCCCATCTTGACAAAATCGGGATAAGAAAAAGAATCGACGAGTCGTTTGACCCAACGACGCCGCGTATTTCGGATCGAAACGGACCATTCGTGATTTGTGAGGCCTTGGTCTTTTCCGCCCATTTCTTCTTCAGTGGGTGCAAAAGGTGAGGTGGCATCGGTGGGTTGGATGCTAGACGGTCCAGAGTGGGCAGGATCTTGGGCGTCCAAGGGGATGTTTAGGTATTATCGAAACCTGCCATATGCGCGCAAGGTCAGAGTCAGGTAATAATAGAAAATCGAGACTCACGCAGTCCCCATCGTTGTCGATATCATCACCCTCACCCTCGTCGCTATAATCCCCATCCTCGTCTTCGTCTACGACACCTCCCATATCTTGAGTAATGTTGATCAAGTTCCCCTACGCCTCTTTCATATTCGCCTCTATCAAATACCTCGCCGCGGAGAGGAACGGGTAATCCGGGACGTTCCTATGCAGTGAAATGTCCTCGGGGTTAGGCTGCTTCGGCGGAGGGTGTTGGTTTGGGCTGTCAGGGACGCCTTCGTCGAGTGAATTGCCTGAAAGGGATCGGTGCTGGAATAAATGAGGTGGTGGTGGAGCGGAAAATACCGGCGAAGAGAATGTGAGCTTATCGAGGTGGATTTGGGTTGTTTCTTCTTCTTCTGAGCCTGAGGAAGGCGAGGAGGGTCATTTCCGTCGAGAGGGACGATGTAACTGAGATGGAGGAAGGGACCATGCGCATATCGTACACTCTCCTTGCTGCAATCAGGATTTGTTGTTGAGAGCATTTAGTGTCAGCTCGAGTTTGTAGAAGAGGCGCCCGGTTCCGATCAGTTCCCATTTGATCGTCGGCGATGGAGGGAGGATTCGAGGATTGTGTTTGCTTTCCTTCTCGATTCCTCCTGGGACGACGATCAATCGATTTGTTTGCACAAACGATCCACTGGCAGGGGACACGGTGGGTACCCATTCCACAGCACGTCTTCGACCCAAGCGGACGTGGAAGACCTTTATTCCAACAAGAAGTGCAGTCCCCATGACTCGTTCAGAGTGAACGTAGAGGTTGTGCGCTAGAGTCTTCCTTGCAATGTGGAGGACGATGACGAGTGGATAGGCTGAACGCAGTGTGTCGGATAAGGGGGAACAAAAGAGGGTTGTGTCGTGCATGCAAGGGAGTACATAACCGTGTTGATTCTCGAATGCATTCCAGTCATACGATCCCGCTGGGAAGCGCGCGCCAGAGACGCTTGTTGTCGCTGGCAGCGACGAAAGCGACCGGTCCGAATACGCCGGTCAACTTCCACGGCAACGACGCGATTCCTCCCTCGTCTAACCTCCTGATCGAGATCAGTCGCCGTGAGGCACATTTCAGACTGATAGATGAAGGAGGGTATGTGACATTACATTGCCCGTAATGCTAAAGTCCAAGGCGAAAAATTGGCGACACAATAACAGGATAGATAGGATTATTACTAGATTGGATAATGATAAACTGGCGTAACCTTGAAGAAGACCTGACGAGTCTGCATGGCTCCAGCTTCAAATTTGACGTCGAGCTGTGTTAACTTGTGAGAATCTCATTTTCCTTCCTTCGAAAAAGAACGTACACCATCCGCCCTGGATTCCCCATACCAGTAGTAATCTTGGTCAGGGACAGCAACTCTGTATCACCGAATGCGTTAGTAGATGTTTCAAGGCTAGGACCAGTGAAGATGGAGACTAACGCATAATAAGTCTCAGCTGGTTGTAATAAGAACCACCACTGGTATTGCACCGTGCTCCAAATAAGATATCCGCTACCGGTTTTGTCCTACGCACAGTACACGTTCAGAAATAGTATCTATAAAGCAAATAATACGCTCGAGACGCACAATCTTGATTGAAATGTAAAGCCCGGCCTTTCCTTTCACCGTGGACAAAGACCCCACTGGGCTTCCGAGTGCAATCGGGGGATCTATAGTAACAAGCTGCCGCCCAGAACATTCAGACGCGTTACGGAACTAGAGTCGGAGGACTTGCGGAGTTGCGAACATTCTCATGGTGGACAGGGATGGTGATGACTCTGTGGCCCACCTGTTCATTTCCATCGCTGAAAATTACACGAGAGGTTTCAAGGCTGGTGATCCTAAACGAGGGAACCGGACGAATGGCAGAGACGAGAGCGAATAGGTTGGCAAGGATCAAGAATGCGGATGCAATAGTGAACTTGACCATGGTAGTGAAAACTTGAGAAGCACAGGAAAGACGGCGGGGGCCTTACGACGTGGCGAACAATTTGCATAAGTTTTAAATCCATGTGCGGAATGAATTCGATTTCAAAATTTCAAGCCTGAAACCAAACAAGCTCAACTTCAGGTAATAATGGCGCTAAGGCTGGCAGGTTTTACTTACGACTTTACCGTTACGCAAATTCCAGAGTCTGTCCAGACTCTGCCATTGTTTGGCATTATTATATCACCATTGTTTGGCATTATTTAAAATAATATTATATCACTGTCTTTGCCGAGTCACGACATCTGAGTTCGCAATGGCCACAAGCGTTAACGTTCAGCTCTGGATCCGTTTCGGTGATGAATATCAGCATGCACTCTCCATCCCCGTTCATATCTGTCACCAATTCTCATTGCATCCTCTCACCTGGTTACGTTTTCTGGGATACGCCATACACGGCAAGGAAGGTTACATCTCTCGTGAACGCGATGGCGAACAGGTCGCAGATTATCGTCCTGATGGTGCTGCTATATCGGCTGGTAATTATTACTACGTATCCCAAGGTGAGTTATTTCGAGCAAATCGGGACCTGTCGCTCATCTTTAATGATAGACAACGGCTTTTGTTTGCTTGATCCGAAGGGGATGGATGACAGAACCTCCTGCACGTCGAACGTCACTAGCCGTCGGGCCAACTTCGCACGGGATGTGGTCAATCGTGATAGGTGTTGCGTGATGACTGGTACAGTACAATTTGAGGCGTGTCATATAATTCCGCACGCGAAGGGAGACCAGGTGCGTTCTGGCCCTTTGTACCATTCACGTCGCTCATTCCAGACGAAGTATATGAAGAACTTCGTCGCCTACAGGGAGGAAGACATCGAACCACGCTTAGAAAGTATCAACGATACGCGGAATGGGATCCTGCTTAAGCGAGAGCTGCACGCCCCATTCGGAACCTCCCAGGTCGCCTTTTTACAGGTCAGCTACTCGACGCGATCATCTTCAATGTGATTGGGTTGAATGGGTTTCTAGACACCAAACTTCGCGATGAACGTCGACGATGTGCCCCTCGTCATGCAACCCCAATGGGTTCTCGACCATCTTCAATTCGCTGAGCATCCATCAGTCGCGAACAGTCGCCTCACCTTTCACAACTTCACATGCAATGATTACATGGTCCGGCACATAGTACCTCACAACTCGGTTGCGATGCAATCAAATAATGACTGGCCGCCGCGTTGTCTCTTCGATTTCGCCTATGGTTGCGCTGTCCTCAAGACATGGGGAGTGAGAGAATTTGTACAATTTGCTGAGGAAAAATCCAAGGAGTTTTACTACCACGATGGGGACTATGACGATGGTGGTGATGATGACAATGACGACGACGACAGTGACAACGGTCGTTCGGTTAAGGGTGCAGGGAATGGGGTGAGGGTTCATCGGAATAAGACGGTTCGAGCTAAGAAAGCAGATCGTCGTTCGTGGACTGAGACGCTGGAGAAGGCAGGAGACAGGAAGGCAGTTGATATTTTTGACGTGGTTGCGGGATTGTGGAAGCATAATGCAAAGAAGGACATGCATCAGGCACGTATGATGGAGGAGGAGCAAACCCGGGAGAGTGTTCAAAAATGGCTTCAATTTGTAGCTTAGTTTCCGAAGCGTTTAGGCGCTCATGTGCTCATGCGTTGTCGAGAACTAGCAGACCTCGCCTGGATTCTATAAGATGGCGGTGAGCATACGAGCACCACAAAAGCCGGATATGGGACTAGGTGGGCGCACGAATCAAAAGGGAGGCTACGTCTAATAAATGGTTTTCTCACTTTTAGCCGACATTGACTATGCCGTAAAACCCTGAGCGTTAGCACCATCACCTTGTTCAGCCCCGTTGAACAATGCCAGTCAACTTCAGGAATCACGTCATGGCCAGACGTATAAAGTCGTTCAGCCCTCCTCGACCCCAACAGCCGTCCTTTGTTCACTATGGTCAAGTTCACCTTTGCATCCGTATTCTTAATCCTTGCCTCTGTATTCGCTCTCGTCTCCGCCGTTCCTACGGCTTCGTCATATCAAATCTCCAGCGTTGAAACTGGGGGAGTCGTCTTCAGCGATGGCAATGAACAAGTGGGCAACCTTGTCCTCACCGTCCCCCCCTCCCAAGCGAATTCAGGCAATTCGGTAGGACGTCCTATAACTATAAGTCTGTAAACTGACTGAATATACTGGGCGACAGTTTTTAACTCTTGGTTCCTCGCTTGGAGCCAGCCAGACATCGTCCACGGTGCAAGGCAAGGCCGGATTTTACATCGGAGTCAGAGATGTGAGGCTAAGCCTATTTTTCTATATTAATATTGATGTGACGTGCGTAGAGCGGGCCGGCCGGTCAATATCTCGTTTGGAGCACGCAGTCATACGTGTGGGACTTCGTGTCATCGCAACCATCTGGCACTTATTTAGGAAAATATATATAATATATGATACACTACTAATACAATCTAAACAAAGGTAATCACTTTGTCCAGCCCATCTTGTCGCTCGGGCTGGACGTACTATTACCATCGTCAGTGGAATCGAGAAGACTGGAGGGAGGGTTAGACTGGGCCGATGATAGTCGGAATAAGACACCCACTTGTACCGTTTGACAAGGGTGCATTCACCGCCGTTATCGAGGTCGATGTTGTATAGGTAAAAGTATCCTTAGTATGAGATGACCATCACTTGAGGCATGATTCTAAAGAGCCGTGAGTTGGAGAAAATTTGTGAAAGATCGAGCAAACGCACGGGCTTAGTGCGATGATGCTTCGTGTCCCCCGCTGGTTGGTAACCTCGAGTATGCAAAATCCCGCACAGGCCTCCACATCTCCGTCAACGTAGGCGGTAGATGCTCTCCTACCGAATGCCAGAGGGTCCTGGTCATTTTCAGCGACTTTCTCCTCAAAATTGATCTATACAACTCGTCAATTACCAGATTTTGTTATGCGTGTTCACTGCCACTTACGACACCCTCGTCTTCTTCTTTTCCTTTTTCAACATTGCCTCGTACCCACCTCGTACTCTTCCCGACTATCCACTGAATCTGGTGGACCCGTCGCTCCAGAATCACCCCCTTTATTCCCTCCCAGCTTGAATATGTGCAGTGTATCATGTGCCGAGCTAACCGCCAATGGCATCAACATTGAGTTGAAATAATGAAGAACCGGCATGCGCATGCCGTCCGACCCTTTCCGTGTGTTAGATCTGTGACCCGTGCTGCGCCTGTCGATGTTGGAGGGGCTTCATTAGGAGGAAGTTCCGGTGGGCGGGAGACGCGGGGTAGTTTGTTGAGGAACACTAGGCGTTTCTATTATATGACGCATATATAAGTAAAAAGCGAGAGAAATTGCTGAGTGAGATGCGAACCTCTAGCATGTTGAGTAGACCCTGTTTCGTAAACAGTCTGGCAGGACGTCGTTCATACCTGTAACGGATACGTCAGAAAGGAATAGGCAAGTTGGAAGTGATGCTCACATTGATACGAGAAGAGCCGGTCCCGAAGAGTTGAGGTCGACTCCGGGTCCTGCACCGCCGGAAGCCGACAAACAACCCAGGTGCGTACTTCCTTCCCATAAGAGTTTCCAGACGGTGGCTGTAGAGGCTAAACTGAGGAAACAGAGATGCAAGCTCCCTTCAAAAACTTGGACGGAGAGCTCTGTCTGAGTGTGTTCTATTTTCGTCGCGCCCTCGTATTCACTCAGAAAGCGGAGTTCTTGGACGTGTGGGCTTGATCAGGATAAGAAATCATCTTTGGGCCGATCCTGTACTGCCATTTAACGATTTGGCATTGCGCTTGGCGCCGCGATGAGAATGAGCCGTTACCCATGTTATGGTCAACTGGCGCTGAATCCTGTTTCGATTCGGGGATGCAAAACTCTGCTAACACGAGCTAGAGGATACGGAGATGGCCCAGAGTGGGTCCTACTGCGACGACGCGTCCTGATTTCGGAGGGGAGAATCCAAAGTTGTGAACCGGTGCTGTAGCTGCGGAAGCGCCGTCTCTCGCTCCGTTTGTTGCTCTTCTATGCCTTCTTCCCTTCCTTCGTCTTCTTTCCAACCCCATTCCCCCTCTGCTCCTTCGCCGTTTCAAAAGAAGCGGTTGACCCTCCTCTGAGCGTCGGCGGCGGGATACTCGAGGGTAGTCCGAGCCCGAGGATGCTGATTTGTCTGCCGAGCGGCACAAGAGGGGCAATGGGCACAGAAATAGTCTCGCTGCTTTCAATGATGATAAGCTCCGTGTAGCTTCACGTGCAAAGATGCCGCCGGAGGATGATGGCGATACCGCCATTTTCCTCTTTTACCACCGCCAATAATTAGGATCTTGCAATCGGGCGGAGGGGATCCGCGTGTCATCAGAGAATTAGAGGTGCCCCAGCCCATTCTCCGTGCCAGTTGCCCGTGGGGTGCCAGCAGGGGGAGGCCCTGCACTGCGGTTTGGGTAGCGGGCGTGGGTGCGGTGCGGGGATCGGGGCTGGGCTTGGAATGCAGCTGGGCTTCTAATTGTACTCGTGGGCCTTTGTACTGGGTTGCTGGATATGGACTGCAGCCTTTGTGAGGTAGCTCTAAGGGATACGTTGCTCATAGGGACTGAGATGGGGAGGATTCCGGCTCTTCTTTTCTTCTTTCGCCCTCTTCTCTTGCTTTGCCTTCTTCTCCAACTCCTCCTTCCCCCTGTTGCCTCCCCGTTTCAAGATCCTCTTCGCCCCGGCGCGAACGAAGAGCTATTGGACGACACCCAAGAATTACTCGACGCAGCGGACGTAGGGATCCATTTGACGACACTGAGCGGGAGAGGATGCTGACTTTTCTGCCGAACATCTGGTCGACCCCATCCTACTGAGCGACGTGCGGCTGGTTTCAAAGGCGTTCGACATGGTCGTTGTGGTCCTCTCCCTCTCTTTTTATAGCGCGGCGGCGACATAGGTGAGCAGGGGGAAATGAATCGTCAGAGGGTTCATAGATCCTGAGCTAGCTCGCTGAATTCTCGAAGAGTTTTGCTTGCAGTTCCAAAGAGCCGATGCCGATGCCATCTTGTAAAACACCAGGTAAGAACCCTCCTATGGGATCGGCACCGTCCATCCCTCCTTCTCCGCAAGCAAACCAGAAGTCATCGCCATGCGATTTGCGCACGGTGCCATCATAGCAAACCGCAAAAAGCCTCAACCAACCGGTGCTGGATATAACCAGCCTCAGCGGTCTTGGTGACGGCCGTGTCAACCAGACCCTCGCGTCTAGTCATGGCGGGGAAGAAGGATGCTCGAATTCATTAATAACATGAGCGGCGAGAAATCGGGGCGCCCAGCCACTGCGAATGATCTATTTGTCTCCGAGAGGATCCGGGGCTGAACCATCTTCACTTTGCATATGAGCGCTGCAGGATGCGCAAACTGGCGGCCCAACACATTCGTTGTAAAAAGTACCTGCACATGCAAGAGGATCGGAGCGGTTTAGAAATGGTCTTGAACGCCACGTAGGGCAGGGCAATGGTGCGGCCGCTCCAGCCAGTGCGACGCTCGTATGAGTGCCTCTTCACCAGCGCATCGGGACCGTTGCGTTGACCGCAGCCCGACATCTCCGACCGCACCTGCACTGGCGTAG
This sequence comes from Amanita rubescens, assembly GCA_015039365.1. Taxonomy (NCBI): domain Eukaryota; kingdom Fungi; phylum Basidiomycota; class Agaricomycetes; order Agaricales; family Amanitaceae; genus Amanita; species Amanita rubescens. The sequence continues at coordinate 12,867 of WION01000012.1, forward strand.
AGTAAACATAAGCATTCGGTTCATGCAATAGATAAAGAAAAATGGGCCATGCGGGAACATGACCCAGGAGCAACTGAGTCACACCGTCAAGCAGTGATGTCCTCAGCACAGGCATTATGGGTTTGCCTAGCTTATCCTGTTGCGCGATGCATCCAGGCATGCAGGCGGGTGGCTCGGGGGTTGTACTGTAAAGCAGGCTTGAAGTGCGATGCCAAGCTCGGTTTCAGCTGCCCCACCGGCTTGCTTTACTCATCCCGTTGCCCTGCTAGGAGAGCTAAGGGGGTCGTTCCACAAAACCGGCTTGGGCGCGATGGCAAGCTCAGTTCGACAACTTCAATCCGCAAAACCGGTTTGAGGTAACGATGCCAAGGTCGGGATCAACAGCCTCACCGGTTTGCCTTACTCACCCCAGTGCCAGTGGATGGTTGACGAGCAAAAAGAATAGAAAACTCGACTCTCACCGTTAGATCCCAGGATACAACTGGGGCCGTCACTTGCTGAAGCGCTGAACTTGAAGCCTTGGGCACGATGTGAGAAAAAGAAAGGTGTCACGAGAAGCTGTGACACCCTGTCAGGTACTGTCACATAACATGGCCTGGTGCCGCATATTAAGGATGAAGCAGATCCGGTTAATCATCATCATCATAATTATCAACATTAAATAAAGGCGTCAGGTAGTCTAGCTCTTGTAAAACTTCGTCGTGCGAAAACCCCTCAGACCACGCCCGCGTTCCAACCTGCTCTTGAGAGTCCCAAGGCACTCGTCTCCCTCACCCATTCCTTATCCCCAATGACACCCGGCGCAAAGCTGACATTCAACCTCTCGCTACCCGCCAGATCAATGACCTCGCACTGCTCGCCTGTTTCGCCAATGTAGTGGTCGTGGAGCTGAGCGGATCACCGTTTCCGACGTTGACGAGGGTGGATACGGAATGAGAGCGAGAAGAACGAGACGCAAGCGAGCTTTGGCTTGAGACAGTGACGTGGAGAGGGACTGGTTAGATCTGTGGCCCTCGTTGCGCCTGTCTATGTTGGAGGAGCTTCATTTGTTATTGTTAGGAGGAAGTTCCAATGGGCGGGAAGCGCGGGGTAATTGTTGAGGAGCACTAGGCGTTTCTATTATATGACGCATATATAAGTAAAAGGCGAGAGAAATTGCTGAGCGAGATGCGAACCCCTAGCATGTTGAGTAGACCTTGTTTCGTAAACAGTTTGGCAGGACATCGTTCATACCTGTAACGGATACGTCAGAAGGGAATAGGCAAGTTGGAAGTGATACTCACATTGATACGAGAAGAGCCGGTCCCCGAAGAGTTGAGGTCGACTCCGCGTCCTGCACCCCTGGAAGCCGACAAACAACCCAGGTGCGAACTTCCTTCCCATAAGAGTTTTCTGACGATGGCTGTAGTAGAGGCTGAACTGAGGAAACGGAGATGCAGGCTCCCTTCAAAAACTTGGACGGAGGAGGGCTCTGTCTGAGTGCGTTCTATTTTCGTCGCGGCTTTGTATTCGCTCAGAAAGCGGGGTTCTTGGACGTGTGGGCTTGATCAGGATAAGAAATCATCCTTTGGCCGATCCTGTACTGCCATTTAACGATTTGGCATTGCGCTTGGCGCCGCGATGAGAATGAGCCGTTGCCCATGTTATGGTCAACTGGCGCTGAATCCTTTTTCGATGCAAAACTCTGCTAACACGAGCTAGAGGATACGGAGATGGCCCAGAGTGGGTCCTACTGCGACAATGCGTCCTGAGTTCGGAGGGGAGAAATCCAAAGTTGTGAACTGGTGCTGGAATCCAAATTCCTTCATAGCGCGATTCTTGACATTGGCGGTCTCCATGTCACTGCACTTCAGTCGTGAACATCTTGGCGCAGGTACCAACAGTGTCCTGTTGAGACCGTGGGCAGAAAAGGGAAGAAGAATGGCGTTTGACCGACATGCATTCCGGACAAAGCTCGCGACTCTTAAGATCTTATTGCCCGTCTTCAAGCTTCAATATTCAATACGGACGAATTTGTGAACAGAGATTTAAGATTTGATCAAACGTTGGATTATTTCGACTCGTTTTATGTCAATCGATACGTTGACTCATAGTTTTCTTATTCTATTCTATAGCGACTGTGATGTTCAGATTGCTTAGGCAATATTATAAAAGAGTTGGTAAATGAATAGGTGATAGAAGTGGTGATAGAAGTAGGATCAGGGTAAACGAGTGTAAATCAGGCGTGGCAAACCAGCCTCGGAGAACAAAAAGACCCACTAGCAGCGAATGACAACTTAAACACCAATTGAAACTCAAAGGCTCGCCATCATTGTCTTGGATCAATGATCAATCGATCAGCGCTCAGCGACGGTACTCCTGCCAGCAGAGTCTGCTGTGTTACCGGAGAGCATGACTTTCTGCGCCTTGGCCACAATGCGCTTGAACCATTCATTGAAGGTTGTACGTTCGTTCCGCCTGCTGCTGAAATCAGCCTGGCAGTCGAAAGCCTCCTTTGTCAACGTCTTGCCGGAAGACGGATGTTTCTTCCAGGCCATGATCTTGCTGGTCAAAGTGCCTATGGCCTTTACCGGTACAGGCTATTTGTTTTCTCAGATACTTCAACCAATATGGATCATTGTTAATGAAAGAACTAACCTTACGACTCGAAGCTAGTCTTTCAACTTTAGCCAGACCCCTCTCAGCCTTCTGGTGTTCTCTAAATAAAGCCGGAAAATAGTCAGCTGAATCCGAATATTCATCTGAATCAATCTCAATGATATCAACATGACTGCCTGCGAGAGCCGTAACCGGCGTATCGGTGTGGGTAGATGACGAGATGCTGACTCTGGTATTGGTCATGCCAGTGAGCTTGAGGGAAGTAAATTTGCTTCTGGTCCAAATGTGGAAGAGCAGCGGGTCAATGAATTGTTCGGACGGTGTGACCGTGACCGTTCCGACCAGTATACCAGGAACTTCTCTCGGAAGTTGGGCCACTTCATACAAGATACCAGCATGCGAGGCCATTGCTATCTCAGGCTGTGCATCAGGTAATGCCCACCCTTGTCATTTGATCTCTTTCACTCACAGGACTAGATCGGACGGCGACTTGGAACAATGATAACGACAACTGACTCAATACAGACGAACACGTTTAGATCGGGAAACGGAGCGAATTGAGATGGCGAATTGTCATGCGGCGTCATAGTATTGTGGCAATGAGGTGACTTCAATAAGCAAGCTTGACCGCTCAGCGGGTTCATGTTTATATCTAGGTCCTGTTGATGAGCTGCTGAAGGAATAAAGCCGGAAAGAAAGGCGAGAATGGAGTACGAGGGTAAGGCAACGAAAGTCACTACTCGCTAGAGAATTGCTAGAGGAAGGAACATTGAATTTGGTATCCCTGATGCAATTTGGCTGCGTTGCGAAACTAACCGATAGTATCTTGGTCCTAGCGACTCTCTTCACCCCTTTGAGGTTCACCCATTCCAACCTGACCTGTTTCGTTGAAATGGCCCAGCTCACTTGCGACACATACGCCCCAATCAGTGACCTCCACTGCAAACATGATTCCCAACAGTGCAATGCAGCTTCAATGGGGCCAGTTCTCAGACGCCCTCTCGAAACAATTCGACACGGTAAGGCCCAAATTCTTGCGATCTCGACGCCGCCACCAACTCCAACTCCACCTTCCCAGCCTTGTCAGCGTTCAATACCAGCGACACCAAACAGTGTACCTCGAAGATCCAAGGTGCCAGCTTATCTCCACATTTTGCACTAGTGGAGGTGCAACCGCGAAGGGAAAGTCTTTGCTGCTCATAGCTCACCCTTGTGCACGCTTTGCAATGCCTCTTTACACCCATCACAAGCATCCGCCTTCTTCGCACACTCAACAATTAAAGCTCGGTCTTTCAATTCATCTGAATACGTGTTCCACTGAACAAGGTTGCATGCCTCATTCACAGCCAAGGGAAGGTCTTTGCTACGCATAACTCACCTTTGGAGTTTTATCATGCTTCTTTTCACCTGTCGAAAGCATCCGCCATCCTCGCACACCCAACAATTAAAGCTCGGTGTTCCAATTCATCTGATTTGCATACGCGTTCCACCGAACGAGGTTGCGTTCATCATTCTCTTTCAGCAACGAAAGGTACAATTTCTGTCTGCAAAGAGCTCGTCTGGCAGGACGTAGATCGTTCAATGCGGCATATGCGATCACCTTAAAAGGCGATCTTCGATGATAATGTTGTTAAAACAAATTTCCGACGATTGTTGTGCAACTGGTGCCTGGGCGTTAAGTTTTCGAGCCGCTGCGAAGGAGGATTTGTCACAGCAATGAGAAGCGCCATAAAAACCTCTTGATTTGAAACATTGGCAGAGGACGTGAAGCAGAGAGGCCGACGTCAAGCTTTGTCTGTTACTTGCTTTTCTCAACGTTGGCGGTTCACCACCTCCATCGGATCACCGCGCGCATGCTGTGCGTGCCACGATTCAGATTCAACCAGGAGATGGTTGAGCATGGGTGCGTGTTCAAGAAGCACTGCTCTTAGCATAACTCAATTTTCAATGCAGATTCAAACCTGCCTTGAATGAGGGGCCCAGATTACCCCTCACAGTCACCCCTTAGCATAGTCGGGGAGTGACGCAAAACGATTTAGAAAACAAACCCGGACAGAGAAATGCCATATCGTCAACAACGAAGGGATGAAATCAGTCGCAACCGCTTCTCAGGAAGGTCATCTCGACCCCCTGTCATCCCTTACAACAACAAAAACCTGGTGAAGAACACTCCCACTGCTCAGCTTAACGAAATTCTGCAGGACCCTCATCATCGACAACATTTGTATGACCCCGGAGAAGAAGGGAGGGTGCTGGCGTAGCCGGGGTTATCCTAAGAGAGTAGTGGGGGTCAAGGTGGGGACTGAGGCCATGCAGAGAAGGACGTCTCCGGCTTGGCAAAGGAAATCGTCAAAAAATGGAAGCACGCCGTCGATAAAGAGAAATGACCTCAGGGTGTAGTGCCCACCAGGGCGACACGAATGGAAAGGTCGTGCCAGATGCAGGTCTGTACGATTCGATTTCTCGGTGTTGACAGTAAGGGATTGACGATGGCTTAGGCAAAAGATCAGCAACACCAGCAACTCCTCCAACTGGCACACCAACCCCTCGCACTGCTAAAGGCGGCAATGTTAAGGGCGCGACGGGGGACATCGCCAGATACAAGTGCATGGAGCTCATTTACGACGCTTTGGCGTTTGACTCTGGCGCTCGTGAGTCGCATTTTATCAACCTAACATTTTATTGACCAATGACCAGCTGTGGAGAGCATCGCAAGGAGAACGCGAGGCATGAGTCCGCCACGTACTCGCGTTTGGTTGCACGACAACCGCATACAAGGCCAAAATCCGCTCTCTTCATCAACTTGAAGGATCTCAGTCTAAGAGAGAGCGTTGTCAGCGGAGAGATAACTGGTGAAAACTCCCAACCATGATGAGCGAGGAAATGTTTGAAGAACGAAAGGCAGCAGATCTCAAGATAAAAGATGCCAGCCTCTTCAATTCCCTTGGAGTGGAGGAGCAAGAGGCCGATTCGGAAATGGATGCATTCCAATGCTCGCGATGCAAACAAGTTGGTGTTTCCATCACGCTCATCGAGGCGCTCATCGTTTATCCCTCTCTTAGAGAAAAACTGATATAGACAAGTGCAGAGTAATACTTCTCCTCCCTATCGTCTAGGCTAATCGAGGCGTTCCGGAGACTTTCGTTACGTGCGTATTCTTCCAGGTTCCTTTCTTGTCATCGCCAACTATCTCTCCATCAGCCCCAAAAAACCTTCGGATCTCCATCTTTTTCATTAGTCGAACAGATCACGACATCAAGGAGTGCAACGCTACGTCAAGAAGGACCATCAGCGAGAACTGAACACGCCTGCCTAATCTTGTCCACCAAACCTTTCCTCCCCTTCATCCTCCAGAATATCACAATTCCATCGTTCCGGGGATGCTATTCGAACCCAACGAGGCTGCGCCGCACCCCCACGGTATGGACATCCAGAACCCCCCCCGGGGAACCGATCGTCACCTTGAGCGGTTCCAACGCCATAGAACAACATGGTACATAGTCCTTTTATAGCAAGAACATTCAACTCATCATCTATGACAACCAACAGCTGTCCAATTCGCCAAAAAGTTCCCCCAAAGTCATCGCGACCAGCTCCACTGTCAAGCACACTTACGACCTGCCAGTACTGTGCCCCAGCGGCGACGACGAAAAGCCTTGATTGGTAATGCTTAGAATGTAGGTAGCCCCCGTAGCCCGTAGTGGAGATGTCTGTACAATTAGGGTATATATTATATGTATAATCAAACAAAGCTCATTGAGCTAGTCAATCCTGCGATTGGCAAAACAAAGAAGAGAGACGGAAAACAATTCCGTCAAAAGATCTAAAAGAGAAATCCTTAACAATAGACGGATTTGACAGATGAGATGAGGAAATGCGGATCCTGATCAAGGTAACGATGCAAAAGTTTGGTCGCTCCATGGCTTGAATACTTATCCTATGGCCAGCAGCGCGGGCCAACGGTCACGTCATCATCACGCTTGCCATATCGCCGCGACTCATCGACATCACTAGTGATGTCGTCTTCAACATCGCGTCCCATCAGTTGGCCTTGAAAGCGACCATGGTGAAGAATTGAGGCTGAACGTTACCAGTGAGAGGGCCGGGGGACTCAGGGATGTAGACCTGTTGGATGGAGAGCAAAATCAGAGGTGCGTTGACCCTCAGGCCGCAGCGCTCAACTAGCGATGGAAGGTCAACTGTATTATTCAGGAAAGACATCGAAGGTCGAGGAGTCGCAAGACGATCTAATATGCACTTCTATCAACGTCACTCCTGGAGTATCAGACTATCAGTGGTGTATCGTTGTAGTATCGACCACATTAGCCGTTACCCGTCTCCCTGCCTTTTGTTTTAGCCGCCTCCAGGACCTTCAGCGGCTCATCCTGGGGTTGATCTTGAGCCTCCATCAGTCCTTATCCTAGCAGTTAAGCCTGAGCCTCGGCTTGACCAGCCGTGATCAAGTAGCCGGACATATGTCCGACTTGAGGGTATGGCTGAGGCTGGGGTCGGGGTCCTTGAACCTGCACTGGTTGTTGCTGTTGCTGCTGAGGAAGACTCTGGTACTCCGACACATGATATCCTTGCGGCACTCGTGCTCCCTGAAGCTGCCGGCTGCTGTTGCTGCTGCTGAGGATGACCAAGATACTCCGGATGATACCCTTGCGAAGGCACTTGTCCTCCCTGAGGCAGATACTCTTGCGTCGATTACTCCTAATGATACGCTTGGGCCTGCGGTTGCGGTTGCGGTTGCGGTTGCGGTTGTACCTGAGGCTGTTTTTGCGGCTGAGGATGAACTTGGACCTGAGCTTGAGCTTGAGCCTGTGGTTAAGGTTGAGGCGCAACCTCAGCAGGATACGGAGTCGCACTGTAAGGTACACCCGCACTCCCAGCAGCGCCCATTTGAGGAGGGGTATGATACGTTCCCGGAGGAGAGTACGCATGTACCTCGAGCTAGTTCTGGGGCAGCGGAGGCAACGGCTTCTAGTTATTCAAAGATTCTTGAAGAATGGATTGCATCATCTCCGCATCGTAGGGGGCTCGATGTCTACCAATAGAAAGGGACGAGAGACGAGCGCTATCACGATCTCGGCGGACGACAGAGACAGACTACTTGGGTGTTTCGACCGACCCATTGTCTCTTGCTTTCCAAAAGAGCCGTTTCTGCTTCCAACTTCAGCGTGTAATAGTCATGCAATGGGCACTTGTTCGTATTGACAGAAACGCCCGGAGGGCTGAGTTGAGGCGGCACGGTCATGGATGCTGGGGTCTGGATCCTTGGTAAAAGTCCTTAATGTTATAGCCATCGGACATTCAGAGCTGAAAATGATACAAGTAAGAGCCAGTCCCTGAAGAGTTGAGGTTGACGCCGCTGGAAGCCCAGATCCGAACCTCCTTCCCATAAGCCTAAAGAGTTTCCAGACGATGGCTGTAAAGGCTGAACTGAGGAAACAGAGATACAAGCTAGTGTGCCTCCTCCTCGAGCGCTTAAACAGGCCCTTTCCAAGCTAGGTCATCGAAAACGTCCACGTCGCACCCGCGCCATGCGTTCCGAACTCGGACGGAGTTGCCAGAAAGCCGCGTTCTGGGTGTGTTCTCGGAGACATGTCTTCGTCCCTGCGCAAACGGCATTGAAGGAAACATGGTTGTGGTTTGTGCTAGCCGCCGAATTGAATGCCCTGTCACAATGTCACACAGCCTTGCAACAGAACACGAAATTAAGAAATGACCAGCGTAGGCAGCCGCGGTTCGACATACAAAGATTGTGAATGCATTGAATGGGAGTTGAGTTAGCAGGGCATGTTCGGACGGAAATAGAAACTGGAAGCATCGCTGGCGACCCTGATACGCCTTAACTGGCGATGCATGAAGGAAAAGATGTCGTTGACGCCGAGCGAAGGAGTTTCCTATGAAATATCTGCCTCTCCTGGAGGATTAGTAGGGAAAAACTGAAAGGATCGACTACACGATCGCTTTGCACTTGAATTCGTATTGAGACGAGAACCCCGGCTTGGAAGGAGCGGTCTTGGCTTTGGAGCAAGGCAGATGGATTTCAAAACTGAGTCCACAGACTCTTCTTCAGACATGGTCGGTGGTTCCGCCCGCGAAAGAAGAACGAATGGCGGTATGATATCCATCTTGGCCTTCACTGTTCCGAATTTAGAGTTGAGCAAGGTAAAGACGGATCGATCTGCCCGCCAAATCCTAGAGAATTCACCGACGGAGCTTCTTTGATTCCTTGATCAAAGCAATCGGCAAACGAGACAACGGTAGCTGATCCCGACACCTGAGAATTACTTGACACAGTGGCCACAAGGCGTGAAGGGGGTCCACTGGGCCGGAAAGGACCCTCCCGAGGATGCCACTCTCGACTAAGAGCTGGCTAGGGTTCGATTGTGCGGCCGAGATATCGCAAGAGGGGGCTGCCCCTCCCCTGAGCGTCGGCAGCCGGATACCCGAGGGCAGTCCGAGCCCGAGGATGCTGACTTTTCTGCCGAGCATCTGGCTAGTCGACCTCATTGTGCTTGCCAGTGGTGATGCGAGTCATTTCAAACGTGTTCATCATGGTTGTCGTAGTCTTCTCCTTCTCTTCCGTCCGTCGGTTCCGGTACTGCAAGACGCAAATTGTAAGTCATGAAGCAAACTGTTCAGATAAATGAACTTTACATTTCGCGCGTGCCTGTTGCTTATTTCTTTTCCCTTTTTTATGGATTTATTCTAGCCTGCCGCGCCTGATACCCTAGCGCTTGTCCTTCTCCCCTCCCTTGAGTTTCAAGACAGCAGGTGACTGGAGAGGTTGTATAGCTGTCCTTCGCCCCCTCGTTCTTGAAGGCCTAATAGACGACGCCGAGACGTCGCCCCCTCCAACGGGCCCCAACGCATACCCGTTCAGCGCAGCGCGAGACTTTTTCTTCTTCACCACCAAAATCTCGCTTATATCTGGTCCGACGGAAATCCCTGTCACCGCCCTCCTGACGGTCCCCGCTGCCCGACTTGCTAGTTCATCCGTTCTCCTTATCTTTATTATTACTGATGAGACTACCGAGTCGGTTCACAGGGAAGTTGGCCCCATACTCGATGATGCGACGTCCGACGGTCTAAATGGGGAAAGGCCGTGGGAGATCGTTCGACGCGGAGGCAAGTGGACAGAGTATACGGGGAGGTGCCGAGCTCCGCCCAACAATCCGTCTCTTGTGTCTGAACGGTTACCAGGGGCGCGTTCGTAACAAACCAGTTCCTAGCTTTGGATGCGGGAAAAGCGATAACTGAGCTGCGTCGAAAGAACCATGTAGAGATCTGCCCTCTTCAATCTATGCCTCAATCCGACTTCTTTCTTCCTCACCGACAAATGAGTTGCCTTCTTCTCCTATACCAATACTCGTGTTCGCCCGTGCTGCGTTTGCGCGTGTGGTAGGACCGGAGCCATCTGAGGCAGTTGATAAGCCAAGAGCAGAAACATTTGAGCCAAGCAATGCACGGTCTGTTCGAATGATAAGGTCAGGGCGGGAGGTTCCAGCTGGTACGTCACTTATAGAATTGACAGTCATGTTCATCCTTGAAGATCCATCGATGGACCATGGATCGTTGTCGTTCATGTGCTCTCTTCCCCAATGTTGTTTGCAGCAGTGTCGTTGACCGAGCCGTCGACGGACATGACATAGTCTTCCGAGTCTTGGACGCTCAAGCATCAACACTGAACGTCCTTCCCTGACCTCTGTGCTCCTTCCCCGACGACCCCCATAGTACTTCCACTTCTCCTGCAAGTCGCTCAGCTTCACTCTTGTTGTCTACCTCGTCCAGCTTACTGTGCAATGCGATGGTAATGAGATGGTCTTCTGGGGCTGATAAAGACGTGTATACACCGTAAGCCAGAGGTAGGAAGGGTGGGTTTGTGTAGAGCGAAAGAGCAGGGCTTGAGAACGAAGCTGGCAATGGTTTGACAGCTGTGCGTGGGCCGCTTCGCAGAGCTGGTGAGCCATGGTGACAGGGTCGCCTCCGTAAACCCGCCAGATGCGATGCCGTTTCAGCAGTGTCCAGATCGCTGCTGTGGTCCACTGAATGAAGGGAAGGCCAATGCAAGGGGTTTTAATCAAAGAAAACTGGCCATCATTTGTCAGTCAGGAACGGCGGATGTTGCAACAGTGCGTACCCATTATCGTCTCGGCCACCTGTAGGTATTACGCAGCCAGTTCTGTTTCTTTTGCGCCAATCCGCCCCTCAATTTCATCAAGATTGTCTTCAACACCCCTGAGGCGCACGCTTAGGAAAGGTTTTGAAGCCCGCAAAGAGCATGTTGCGCTGGCAAGATTTGCACCACAACTCGCCTTGTCGCTCCCGCTGCCGTCCCCTACGGATCCCGCGCTCCGCGCCGTCGAGAATTTTGACCCAAGTTCATGAGGTCGTCCACCTACTCCGCCCCAGCCCAATGCTTCCCGCTTCTCCGTAACAGGTAGAGAACACTACTCCACGGTGGCTGGCATCTGGTGGGTTCGGACAGGGTGTGGCTCACAGCCCGAGGGCGGTGTGTTCGGCGACTGCCTTTGCTGGTGGGACAGGCTTACTTCCTCCATTGGGACGCTCATCCATCCGTGCAGCAGAGGAGGCCTAACCTCCTCTACGCGGCACTTCTGTATATTGATGACCCCTCGAGCGAGAGTTTCTTGATCTCGTCGTTCTAATCAAACGCGTGTCAGCCCACAACTTACAAATTCGCATATCATCACGTACACAGGTTGAAATATCTTTCTGCGCCTGATCCAGCACTTTTCCCCACCTGTTAAGCCGGCTAAATTCGCCTAATTAGCAGTGGACACCGATTGAGTGTCCAGAGCTAATTAGCGAGGTTTAAGGGCCTACGGCACACTTTCAATAACTCTGATAAATATATAGAGAGATTTTGGTTAAGTCTTTTTTCCCACAACTAAATTACCATTTCTGGAAGGTGGGGGATATGTTTGTACATGTTATGAGATGGGAATGTGATCACAACTCAGAAACAAGGGATAATTGCCTTATTTGGTAAGGTAGCCAGATTCTAAATAAGGTAAGCAAGTCAGGATACCATTTTTGGAAGGGTGTGAGTGTGTTTGTACATGTTATGGCACAATTTCCTTTTTTGGAAAAGTGTCAAACTTCCAAATAAGGCACAAAATGGGTCATTCAGGGTCGAATTTCCTAAAAAGGAAATGATTACATAATCTCAGGGTCAATCAATTGTGTAGCCTTGGTCAGTGGCTTTCTAAATGTGGTTGTATGACAATGTTTGGTGCTGATTTCATTGAGATATTCACTGATTGATTTTCAGGGTCAAATTTCTAAAAAAGGAAATTGATAATGTAATGTGCGCTTTAGGATCCAGTGGCGGGTTTCCAAAAATGGAAATAGCGCACTTCGGACTTGCCATTTTGGGAAATATCTGCTCACTGTTGCTGGTGATGAGCAGAAAGAAATTGCAATATCTCCCTTAATACTGAATGTTTTTGTGGCGCGTTTTTTGGAACATCTTCCTTATATGTATATGCACCTATCCACTATGTTAGAATGTAAAAAATGCAAGTGGTTTCTGTCAGAATGCAACATGTCTTGCTCACTGTTGACAACAGTGAGGAGCAACAAATGACAATATCTCCATCAATACTGGTTATTTCTGTGGCGCTTTTTTTGGTATGTCCCCATTAGGGATATAGGAAGGTGTTTGGCATGTCAGAATACAAATAGTACATACCAATCATGCCACAAATGAAATTGGTGTGCTCACTGTCTGCCATGATGAGCAGCCATATCTCCACCAAAACAAGATCTTTCTGTGGCGCTTTTTTTGATTTGGGATCACACATAACAAAGATAAACATTGGGAGGGTCACAACAGAGGATCCCTAGGCAAGATCAAGTGGAATCTCCCATTTATCCTTACATGTCAACTTGTCAGCCACTCTTTCTGTATCATGTTCAGTCTTTTATCATGAAACTGAAAACTACACATTAATCAGCAGGGTAATCTGCTTTCAGATACCCTGAATGACACTCTGTTATGATAAGGAATCAGAATCCAAAAAAGTGCCACAGGAAGATCTTGTTTTGGTGGAGATATGGCTGCTCATCATGGCAGACAGTGAGCACACCAATTTCATTTGTGGCACGATTGGTATGTACTATTTGTATTCTGACATGCCAAACACCTTCCTATATCCCTAATGGGGACATACCAAAAAAAGCGCCACAGAAATAACCAGTATTGATGGAGATATTGTCATTTGTTGCTCCTCACTGTTGTCAACAGTGAGCAAGACATGTTGCATTCTGACAGAAACCACTTGCATTTTTTACATTCTAACATAGTGGATAGGTGCATATACATATAAGGAAGATGTTCCAAAAAACGCGCCACAAAAACATTCAGTATTAAGGGAGATATTGCAATTTCTTTCTGCTCATCACCAGCAACAGTGAGCAGATATTTCCCAAAATGGCAAGTCCGAAGTGCGCTATTTCCATTTTTGGAAACCCGCCACTGGATCCTAAAGCGCACATTACATTATCAATTTCCTTTTTTAGAAATTTGACCCTGAAAATCAATCAGTGAATATCTCAATGAAATCAGCACCAAACATTGTCATACAACCACATTTAGAAAGCCACTGACCAAGGCTACACAATTGATTGACCCTGAGATTATGTAATCATTTCCTTTTTAGGAAATTCGACCCTGAATGACCCATTTTGTGCCTTATTTGGAAGTTTGACACTTTTCCAAAAAAGGAAATTGTGCCATAACATGTACAAACACACTCACACCCTTCCAAAAATGGTATCCTGACTTGCTTACCTTATTTAGAATCTGGCTACCTTACCAAATAAGGCAATTATCCCTTGTTTCTGAGTTGTGATCACATTCCCATCTCATAACATGTACAAACATATCCCCCACCTTCCAGAAATGGTAATTTAGTTGTGGGAAAAAAGACTTAACCAAAATCTCTCTATATATTTATCAGAGTTATTGAAAGTGTGCCGTAGGCCCTTAAACTTCGCTAATTAGCTCTGGACACTCAATCGGTGTCCACTGCTAATTAGGCGAATTTAGCCGGCTTAACAGGTGCTTTTCCCGGTTTTCATCATCGTACGCTTGACCTGATCCACCGCTTTCATCTTTTCATCCACCACTTCCTGATGTTCTCCCGCGTCCGCGTCCAACTTCTCAACCTGGTTCTCCAGAGATTCAGTCTCTTGCTGCATCTGAGCTTTCTGGGCTTCGTACTTCTCCGGACTAACACGCTCGGTTTCAAGAATGTTCTCTACGTAAGCTAAACGCTCCCTGGCCGCTTTCAACCCCTCCTCGAATTCGGCCCTTCGATACCATAAGAAATGTATTCTTTTCATGAGACCGGATACGTACCGATGCGTCAACCGCGCAATCTGGTTATCGAAGTGGGGCCTTGCTTCGCTCTCTTCTTGGGCAAGTTTGAGCTGACGTTCCTCATATTCTCGGATATTCGACACATTAATATTGCAGCAAAATTGCTGAACACTCCATATCCGAGTTTCCGGATTGTCAAACGTAGTGAACCTATATAAAAAAAAGCTTAGCCCAATCCTCAGAGTAGACGAGTTTCGTCACCTTGCGCAGATCAGGGGCGTTTTTCTTAATCTCACGATCCAGATGTTTCAGCTCATCCTTGATGCCTATCAAGCGCAGCTTACCCGCGTTCTGCCGAGAGATCGTAAGAGCTCGCATCTCTGGTACGGCAGAGACCTACCAAATCATCCTTTGCCAGAGTAAGAGCTGACTCTAGCCTCGTCAGCTCGCCAATCAAATTCTCGTCCGCCTTGCCCCTTGGTTTCTTCTTGGCAAGTTCCCGAAGTTCAGACATGAGATTGTCCCGCGCTCGCTGGAGACCTAAAAGGAAAAAAAACGCGTCACTAAGACCAGACGGCACTCTTATTATGATAGAGCGGCAAACCTTTGACGTCGTTCTCATCCCACTTCTTCGAGCTATGGGTACTCCTCCCACCCGTTAACAGACCACTCTTGTGTATAACCGTGCCTTCAAGCATAACAGCTATATCAACAAAAGTCAGTTATATCTCGATAACCAACAGCGGTATACGTACCCCTCACATCTTGACCCTTTTCATAACATACGTATATCGAGCCACCTCCATCGCATCACAAACTAGCGCGTTTCCACAAGCATGATGGATCGCTCATTCAACTGCGCGCTCGTATTGGACAACATCAACAGCAAGCCGAGCCCCCTTTGCAAATGAACGAACTTGTCGTTGGTCGCCTTGACTTGAATGCTGTCAAGCGGAATGAAAGTCGCTTGTCCAGCAGGGGAATATCGGCCAAAGCGCACCTTGATACAATCAATAGCAGTCTTCTCCTCATCGACAACTATGGCGTCGATATTCCGACCGAGGACGACAGACACCGACGTCTCGTATTTCCTTTGAATTGGTTTACAAAGGTCTACTACACGACCTTTCACACCTACGAGATCAACAATCATGAGACCCGAGTAACGCGAAAACCTGGGAGATACGCACCTGGGAAGGTGTGCTGAAGATTTGCAAGCATCTCCTTCATCTTCGTCTCTCGCTCACTCTCGTGCTGTCGACCCCGGCTTGCAAAAGTTGTTGATACACGTTTCGCAACCTTTCGTCGGTATCTGCTTCCAGTTTCCTGTTTCATTCATGTTATTAGGTTACTATTCGGTTCCGGTAGAGCCTAGCCAAGTACGCACGCAATCTTGGTCCGCTCTGCTTGTTGATTGTCTAGCTCTTGCTTCGTTCTGGCTAAACCGGTCTGAAGCTGACTGATTTTCGTTTCGAGCTAGAGAAAATCAAGGGTTATCGGTTTATATACAAACGCAGAGATCATGTCTGTCTCACCTCAACCTTTTTCTCGTTCTGAGTCTCAAGTTCTTGCGATCTTGTCGTTTTCTTCTCTTCCACCCCATCTTGTCTCTCCTTCAGCTGCGCGAGCGACCGGGATATTGTCTTCTCTTCACGATTCAACGACTCCAAAGCCTGTCTGAGTCGCTCGTCGACGGCAAGCACACTCGCAGAGCCTTTTCTGCGTCGCCGTGAGTCATAATTCCATGGAATTGTTCAATAACTTGCAGTTTCCGATATTCGTCCAGGCTCTCCTCGCTTAGGGCGACATTCTGACGAGACGCTTTTCGCTGCTCCTGCTGAGCTTTGTCTGCAGCCTTTTTCGTACCCGTTTCTTCGCTCTTGGAGGCGTCTTCTCTTGTTTTGGTGGCATTGTTCATGTCACATGTGCGATTTGTGCATCGGCCGCCACTAATTCGGGTTTCTAAAGATTTATGGCCATTGTCTGTACGTAAATGAAGGTTTCCAGGAACTTACCTTGCCTTCCAGTACCTTCTCCGCTTTTTTGAGAGCCTTTTCAGCCTGCATATCGGTCGTTTTGGCTTTGGCTTTGGCTTTTCATGCTTTTTCTGTTCCTTGCGTAACTCTGCAAGTTCCTTGTTCTTCTGGACGATAGTACGGGCATTATTTCCCATAGACTCTTCCATATGGTATAACCGGAATAATATACGGCGCAGGATGAGATTATCCTGTATAAGGAGAATAGGTACATGAGACATATGTGCGCAACTGGACGTATCTTTTCGTCGCAGAGCGACTCTCGGCCTCGCCTTTCTGTTCTTTGTACTGCTTGATTTCGCCCACTATACCCCTCCGCTTCGTAAAGTCGAAAGTGGCATTTTCAGTTGCTAGTTCTTGACCCTGTTTCACCTTTTCGTATTCCACTGCCAACTCCAAGGAGCCACTAATTTGTTCAATAAGATGCGCCAACTCGCGGGGTGACTGAGACCCGACGGCCTCGACATCTCCCTGAAACACGAGAAAGTTCTTGGCTTTGACAAGAACATTATGGGATATAAGCGCGGCATTGTATCCGCTGTTGTGTTTGTATTCCGAGGCGCCTCTCTTGGATATTCTACGAATTCATGAGTTTTTTGCCCTGGTTCAACCGAACCACTCACGTTCTCTGAAACTTCCGCTCCTTTCGCTGCACGTCTACATAGACCGCGTTTCCCACTTCTCCGTGGCAGGCTGCAGGTAGAGAATATTACTCCGTGGTCGCTGGCATCTGGTGGGTTCGCACAGGGTGTGGCTCGCAGCCCGAGGGCGGTGTGTTTAGCGACTGCCTTTGAGAGCTCACCAGTTCACCGCCAGTGGACGGATCAGCTACCTCCCCATCAGCATCTCCTTCCTCCTCTGGCACTTCTGGGAGTGCCGTGACCTTGAGGATGTCCTCATCTTCAATGAGATCCATCAGGCTCCATCCTCCAAGGCATAATAACGCTCGTGTTGTTTGAGCAGAAAGGCGGCTTCGAACATGCGGCAAAAGGAGTCGGCCACGGCTGAATGTACGTTCAACGTCGAGAGAGGTTGCTAGACGTACTAGTTTAGAAATGAGAATTCCGTTAAAAATAAACACGACTTACCTGGGATTGTTAAGTAGTCCAACGCCATCCGTGAGAGGCGGGGATGCATTCCCCGGTGCTCCAGCCACCATTGTACTACGTTTTCAACCCATTCAACATCCGTACTAAGATAGCGGTCGAGTTCATCCCGCATATCTACTTGTGTTGGTGGTGCTAAGGCGGCCAGATTGTCAAACATATTCTGTTGGTAGTGGGCATAAGTTAGTTCAAGCTTGTAATGACATGAGAACAATAAACGTACCTCAGCGATCTCTACCGGATCGTCTTTACTACTAGAACTCCTTTCGTCCTCATTATAGCTGCGGCTGGCATACTTTCGATCGAACTCATCGCGCACAATATCCTTCGCTACCGTTATCCATGCTTCCTCCCAGCCCTGTTTCTTGAAATACGCGAGTTTATGACGTGGGTGAAGTACTGACGAAATTTCATCAACAAAGTGTGAGTTACAGCCTTACAGGTGAGAACACTTACCCATTGCGATCCGATACACCTCTGAGTGGTCCGTCTTGTCGTAGTAACGGTTGAGCGTCTTCTTGGCGATGGCCACGGCCTTTTGGATGGCTGGAGAGTGGACGGTGTTCAAGCTGTGTGTGAAACGTTCATCGATGTAGTCCATGGAACATGGAAGGAATGACCTGAGCAAGATTGGGCGTGGCTCGCGAGAAGTATGTTGTTGCATGCTTGAGGACCAGATCGGCAACGACTAGGCGGGTATGTGACATACCTTGAGAATGTCACGCAGCTGGTGACGAGCAATGCTCCACTCCCTGTTGCTCAACTCGAATTTGCGCAGATCGTTTGATCTGTCGCTCGTCATCTCGTCGACAGCCTTGCGGTACTCAAGTGCAGCATCCAGCATATCAAACGTCGAATTCCATCGTGTGGATACATCACGTGGAATCAGCTTATCTGTCAATTCCAGTTCGTTGAGCACACGGCGCCATTCCGGAAGGAGCAGGGTGGTGGAATTGACAATCCTGAAGGCTAGCTTTCGTATCTGTAGAGTTCAGGCTTCAGTTAATCACTGACCAGGCACTAGACACTACTCACCTTGACGAGAACGACCTGAACGGGTTGAACAGCGGCCTTCAATTCATCACGTTCCTCTTCGCCCAACAATGCCACTTCATCAATCCATCCCTCAACATTATCATCCTCAAACCCTGCTTCGACGTCCGGTACTCTTGGCCTCATCAACTCTTCCTCGGCATCCGAGTCTAACCCGTCTGTGAGTTCCAAGATTTCACCATTGCCAGCGTCATTGATTTTTTTAGGGATCTCGAACTGTCGAAGGAGACTTCGGGCAACCAGGTTGATGATATGGGCGAAGCAGCGGGTCTGGTTGGCAGGTCCGGGGAAGTCAGGGAGGCACTTTGCAAGCTCGACGATCATCACGTCGTTGTTAGCGGCATTATCGCATGTGATACTAAGAACCTGGATAATGTGAGTGCGACCTGAAATGAATAGTACGGTACGGTACTAACCTTGTGTTCAATTCCAAATTCCCTCAGAACTTCCTCAAAGGCGACAGCCAGGTTGAAGCCGGTGTGCGACTGAGAAATTTGAGGCGAGATCTATTTCAAAAAGGTATGTGACTCACTTTTGGCAGTTCAACAATGTCCAGTAGCAAACTAACGGGTTTTCCATTCAATTCTAGGTGCACCGTGATTGCAACGAACGCGCGATGATTGGGCGATGTCCATGCATCCGTTGCAAAGTTATATAAGTGACCCGTCGGCATTATTGAGTGAAGTCATCTGCCTCACGGCGCTTCCCCATTTTGGCAACTAGGATCCGAAGGAGTGGTGCAGGGCGATATTCATTATCTCAGATTGACATGATGTACTGTACAGTAGTATTATGTAACATTGATGGCCACAAGGGTAGGGGGACAGCTGCGGGTTGACAGTTGCCAACCCATACCCATACCCATGCAACCCGTGAGTCACAACCCGTGCGGGTTACCCATACCCGAGCTATTGCCTAAGCTCATAATGATGGTTAGAACGGGAAACGAACTGATGAGGGTGAAGGGGAACGCAGTGCAAAGAGAAGGAGATTGGTGGTATGGCCCTTACATGAACTGTGCTAGAGGAGACTGGCTGAATTTTGAAAGGCTACTACGCACAAGTTTCTGGACATTGAAGCCAAGGACAATGGATCTGAAGGTAAAGAAATTAGTGATGAATTGGACTGTGAGTCGATATTCACGAGGGTTTGGAAATTTGCAATACTGATTCCCAAAAGGGAGGAAGGGCTTCATTGACGACACACGGAGCGAGCTTTGGGAATGCAGATCTAGTGATGATGATACAGACTTTGATGATGACGGTAAGTTGACAGGCCCGATAAATGTTGTCGTACAGAATTGATTATAAACCAGTGGCTGCTAGTAATGACTTTGAAAATGTCGAAGACTCCCAGGCTGGACAAGAAGCCTCGGTTGCAGCATCGGGTGGCAATGATAACTTTTGTTTGGACCATCGTATGGCAGCTGTGATCAATCGTTACGAATCCACTTCCTCGGGTAGCAGAAGTCAGGTCCCAAACTTTGTTGAGAATGAAAACATCAATGATTTGGCCAAACATTTCATGCGAATGCCTACAGCCGATGATCCTGATCTTTGGAGAGTTCGTGTGTGGGTGAGTTCATTGAAATTTTGTTGCCGAATTAGTGCGGTATTAAAACATTGGGTAAGGAGGGAGCTGAAGAGGAATGCTTTTTTCTCCTCCATAGACGTCTGCAGGCTCACAGTGATTGGGCCGTTTCGGTATTTCTGCCCCCAAATGGCAGACGCAGACAGTGGATCTGTGTGGAATCAACTTCTCGAGAAAATGTGGAGAGGCTCTGTTTGAACCTGTCCACTATTCCTCACCCACTGGAAATACTATTTGTACCAGCGGAGCAACGAGTCGAATGGATTGATTGGCACTATATGTCATCACCCATAAAGTCTCCGTCATGGGTGAGACTAAAGAGGATGTCAGAATTGCAGGACCTGGTAGAGAGGGATCTGGAATTTGACGAGAGACTATTGAGGTATGCAAATGATCTAGCATACGTGAAAAAGACACTGGAGACTGGATTCCTCCTGATCTGTCTGGTTCCACGTCTGTTGCCCCCAATTGAGCGAGACATGTCTGTAGAGAAGGAACAGGGAGAGAAGGAACGGCAACGAAGAAAACGGGTCCCTCGACTCTTACATCCCAAAGCGCTGGGGGGTGCAAAAGAGACAATGGACATAGCACATCCATTAGACCCAAATGTCTGGTGGGTACCAAAGAGAATTTATGAGCTGGATCGGGTTGCACGGTCACCTGGCGTGTACAAGCTGGCAAAACCGAAGAGCAAGAAAACATTGAGGGGAGGTGATTGCTATATGCCCCCTTTTGCATACTATCCAATCCCTGTCGAGGGCGTACATGCAGCTGGTGTGGTTCCCAGACTTGCCGAACTGAGGTTATTCACAGAGGGGATGACCATCGGTGCAAAGGAGTTGAAATTTCAAGCTCCAGATGCCGAATTCATACGGTGGACTTATGAAAATCACCAGGCTGCCCCTGTCGAAATCGGCCAAAAAGTGGAAGCCAATCTGAAAACTGGCATGATCCGGGCGGTCGTCGAGGGCATACGGTTTGAACAAGTTATTGTGCGCATGATGGAAACCGAGGAAGAAATAGAGGTGGAGGCCAGCCATGTCAGAAGGCACTATGATGTTGGTGATTGGGTGAAAGTCAATGCGTCGACTTGGAACCTAGGCCGCGAAGGATGTGTGACGAATACCATTGATGATCATATTGACGTTTTCGATCACAGGACGAATGAGGAGGTGGGTACTATTTATATGAACACGGTACGGTTGCATTAAACGAGAAACAGTTTGCTGTGAAATGTTGGCAAGTTGTTCCCTGGGACAGATTTAAATGCCAGACTGCTTGCAGGATCCAAGCCGGCGACATGGTGCAAGTGATTAATCCCTTATCGGAAAAGTATCACAAAACAGGGACAGTGTACAATGTGACGACCGCAGGGGTCGAGGTGACCGATGCCACGAATACAAAGGCACGTCATGTTTCAGTGTTCCACTGCCACTTAACCAACAATTTTGTGTAGTTTACGGTGCCACCATGGTTTCTGGAGGTTGACAATGCATCGCGCCTTCCAATGCGAGGTAGCCTATACAGGAATCATAGAACTAATGGTTCGTACGATCATCATTATGAGGAACTTGTCAACACATGGGTTGTGGTATCCGGAAATCATGCAGAAAAGGGGCTATATGGAAGGATCAGAGCTCATCTAGGAAGGCAGATAATGTCTGTCGAGGCCAGCTCTGGATCTCGAGTGTTGAACATACATGTTGACTTCCTGATCACAGCGTAAGTTTGTTATTTCTCGTGAACTTGTAGAGACCGATCTTTTAATTCATTTTAGAGAACAGGGTGGCCGTGATTTACGGGAATATCACGTTGGTCGCTACCCAACTCCTGCGGGCGTCGGGTATGCAATTCCTAGTTTTATCAGGCAACCAGAGCCTAGTAAGGAAAAGACACTAGTGCCAGCCTCAGATGGACCAGCTATAGACCCGGAAGACGATGCTCTGGTTGTCCAGACCTCAACTCAGTCTCTGGAATTAGGAACGGTGGATAACCAGGGAGGGTCTGTATCATCATCACCATTAGTGATGCCAATGATCTCCTACAAAAATCAAGGTATGTTTTCTCTGGTCCAACATCAGGGTATAGTGATGAGGTGTGAACAGTGCTTCCTGCCAACTGGCTTATGAAACACGAATTGGCCCTGACCAAACGCGTCTATGCCTATGTGCGGAACAGTGAACCAAATGCCTTCAATGCTGAAGGCTTTGCGAAAGGGGTATATGAAGGGGATAGAGTTCTGGTTCTGTCTGGTGAAAAAGTGGATGCAATTGAAGTCCACGCCAGGAAGAGGAAAGTAATTATCCCAGGGTGGTTCCTGTTCCCGCAGATGCCAACTGGAAAGGGACAGGATGTAGTTGTTATAAGCGGAGACAGGGCAGGTGAAGTGTTCCTCACACGAAAGCCCAAAGAAGATGGCTCGTTTCAACTGGGTCGTAGAGGCTTCTGTGGGTTACCATTGTGTACCTTGGAGCCAAGTAAATTGGCCAGATGTGATCCAAAGTAGCCGAGAACAACATATATGTATATTATTATACAAGACCCGCCTACGCTGAGCTAATGAGATGATATGGTACATTATGTACATGTAACCAGTGATATATGATATATGATAGGTGACGAACTAAAGTAAGATCTGCATTCCCAATATCACTGCAACTTTAGGATAATATTCCCGTGTACACGAATTGCGAGGGTGAGAGAATAAGCCAGCGAGTCATTCCATCAGGAATTGATTCGTGTGGTAGAATTCTGCTTCTCAACGCCCGCTGTGTTCGTATGCGAAGGTAGACCTGTAAACATACATAAGTGAGTATGATCATCAGATGAGGCCATATGCGCTTACGTGTAGGTTGTCGCAGCCGCAGTATCTGTGTGTCTGAATTGGTTGTTGCGGATATCTCCCCAGAGCTACGAGTGAAGAAGGCCAGAATACTGTTCGCCGAGTGTATGTATAACTCACCGCATCGGGAACGCTACCAGTCATTGGAAAACCGAGTGGTTTCCTTGCAAAACCCAAGTAGCAGGGTGGGAGGCGGGCAACGGTGATGGTGGTCGAGAGCCATGAATAGTGAGTGCCTCGACGCTAAGCTAGCCTCTTGGTCGTTACGAACGTACTAAGCCGCAAATTGTTACTCGCCGTCGCCAACTCGCTATATGCGTATTAGTATTACTCACATATAGAACTATGTGTGCAGTTTACGTCGATCCGCACAGCTCCAGGAATCCATTTTCAAAAGTTGGTGGATGGGCGAAGAAGAAGGTAAGTTATGCCTAACGTTTCGGTCCGTTTCAGGTAACGCAATACACACTTAGCAGCTTTCCAATGGGCTTGGCCAGGCCTACTGATATAAACTGCTAGCTTCCGCACCGTGCAAGCGATATCCACTCGCGTCGCGATCGCAGGGAACATAAGGGAACCAACAAGTGATCCATAAAGCTCGCGGATTGGTGAGTCTTCAGGCAATTCGGGTTCGTCATCTAAATTGACAGACAAATCCATCGGCGTGGCGACAGGATTACAATCAGTCATGTCATACTTGGCGAGTAGATTATCGATCGGTACTGCGCCTGACTGATTTTCAATGTGCCACGTATACGGTCGCGGTCTATCTCAATTCCGACAATCTTTTAGGTTCTCCCAAATCGGTAACCTCAAATACGGTCTTCAATTCCGTTTTCAACACCATGCTGTTATGACTTCGTCAATTGCACGGATGTACGCGCACGGGTCGGCGTGGAGACGTGTAAAGCCCAGACCCTTCAATCGCGCGTCGAGTTCTTTGTTCCATTCTCGCCCGGCTTGCTTCAAGCCATATAAGGTTTTAATCAGTCGGCAAACCTTATCGGTCCCATCTTGGTAACCATCTGGTTGCCGCATATACACCTCTTCCTCAAGGTGTCCATTTAGGTAAGCACCCTTTACGTCCATCTGCGTAATCTCCATGTCAAAAGTGACAGCAAGCGATAGCATGAGTCGAATGGTTTCCATCCGGATAACAGGAGCAAAAGTTTCGTAGAAGTCCATGCCCGGGATTTGAGAATATCCCTTGGCGACTAAACGTGCTTTGTATTTCTCGAGTACACCAGTCTTGGAATATTTCTTAAGGAAGACCCATTTGTTGCCAACAGGGTGTCGTCCTTCAGGTAAGTCAACAAGGTTCCACGTCCCCATCTTCCGCAGCTGTTCTAATTCTGTCTCGATAGCCCTTTCCCATTCTGGCCATTCGTCAGACCTCTTGGCCTCAGCTAGGGTTATCAGGTTCTCAGGAGCTAACCCGCTATCGTTAAAGGCTGCGTAGACGATTTCGGAATAAAGGGACTGTTCACTGCTGACAAAGGGATGACTAGACTTTGTACGTTGGCGTTTCTGTGCTCGCTTATCAGTGTCTTCTTCGTCTTCTTCTTCGTCTAGAGTCGCATGAGGTCGTTTAGGGATGCGGATGGTTAAAGGTCTGCTTTCTCTCTCTATCTCTGGTTCCTTCTCTGAAACATGTAGATCTGACGGTAATTCCCAAAGCGATTCGTTTTCACCCAGACACTCCCCCTCGAATTGCGGAGGGTTATCCGAATGAGGTAAGAAATGATAGTTACGAGAAATCTTGACTTGTCGAGTAGTAACGTCGAAATAGCGAATAGCGTGTGGACCTTCAAAACCAACAAAGATATGAATATCTCCTCTTGGATGAAGCTTATCACGGCCGACGCCCTGGTTAAGAATGGATACGGGCGTTCCGAATTCCTGAAAAGAAGCAACATCCGGTTTCCCGGACCAACGCTCCAAAGGCGTTTAGTGTGACAAAGTTCTCGTATACGCACGATTGCGTAAATAACATGCATGAAGCACTGCAGTTCCCCATAAGATCTTGGGTAGCTTCTTCTCGCAAAGCATAGCACGGATCAAGTCACCAAGAGTCCGATTGTAACGCTCAGCGGTACCGTTTTGTTGTGGAGAATAAGGTGCGGTCGGATCTAAGAGGATTCCGCGTTGATTAAGCCATGACTTGTCGCCTTCGGCAGAAGACCGAGATGTCGTTCGATAAAGGCAAGATATCCCTTTACCATTTCGGCAGCTTCTGACTTTTTGTTCAAAAGTTTGATCGTGCAGTGACGGGAATAATCGTCAATGAAAGTCATGTAGTAATGCGCACCATTTGTAGCATTAAAACGAGCTGGTCCCCATACATGATACATCAGTATGGGTAAGTTCTCCAGTGGAAGTAGTAGAACGAGTAGCTGACTTTGAGAAAGGATTTTCCGTTTGCTTTGCGCGCGCACAAGCTTCGCAGTCAAGTAATTTCGAGGATTCATCAACATCAAAACCGTCGACGAGATTTCGGCGACGCAAATGCTGAAGGCCAGATACGGCAATATGCCCAAAGCGTTTATGCCATTCCATCCAAGAGTATTTCACGGGTTTTGGGACATTACTGAGTTCATGAGAGACTTTGACGTCCAAGAGAAATAAGGAGTTATCAAGTCTAGCAGTGGCAATCAAGCGTTCATTACCGTCGAAGAGAAAAGCACCAAAATTTGGTAGCGACGAAAGTATTGCCGCTTTCCACGAAGCGGCCGACAGAGAGAAGATTATCTGAAGCGCTAGGGACGTGTAACATGTCATTCAATGAAATTGTATGCGCCTCGCCATCTACGTGAGATGTTAAAATAACAGAGCCACATCCAACGGCTTTCACGCGTGCGTCTCCAACTCCAGTGATGGTTCTATCGATCTTTCGATAGACCATAAAGTATTTCTTCTCACTCGCAATATGCGAAGTGGTAGCAGTATCAGCTAGTCACGAACACGAATCATAACAGTGAATCGTCGTAGCATTAGCCTTAAGTACCATAGATTTTACATGCTCACTCGAATCACGAGAAGAAGATGAATGGGAGGAACTCGAGCTAACGTCCATCGACGCATTAGCTCGCGCTGCATTGCCATTTTAAGCTTCATTGTCTCGCTTGCGCTTCCGAGAATTCCCGGAGTTCCGAGAACTTCCGGTAGTCCAGCCTGACATAGAAGTTCCTCGTCGCCGATGACACACAGAACGCAGAATGTTGAACAGATTAATGGTAGACATAGAATTTCCGAAGCCTATGCCTTGCATTCCTTGGATAGAGTCGTGAAGGCATCCCATGAATCAGGCAACGATGCAAGTACGATCCCATTGAAGATATGATCATCCAATGAATAGCTTACGTTTGGGAGCGTCGTACGCAGGCTATGCATCTCGTTGAGATGACGAAGGATGTCAGGTACATACTTAGAATTCGACGCCTGCATCCGATTCATGTGTCGCAACGTATTGATGATCATCTGGTAGCTATGGGACTCATAAGCGTCACAGATACTGCGCCAGAAATGAGCAGATGTCGTGATGCTACTGATTCGCGGGGACTCGGTCCACTTGAACGAAGGCGAAAACGAAGTGACATGGTTGACGAAGTCAATTAATTTTGAAACCGCTTGGATAAATGTTCCGAGGCCGAACGAAGTGAAGGACTCGGTCTTATACCGATTATGTGAGCTCTCAAATCGCGTTTTTTCCTTTTTGGGAATAGTTAAACGCCGGTAAGTCCCGATAAACCTACTCCCCTTTTCTTATGCGGGTTGCTCGCCAGCGCTGCGTGCTCTCTTCTCGGATCCTCGTTGATCAGACGCATATGGTACGATAGGTCGTAGAATGTTTGGTGACTGAGGGAGAAAAGAACTCGCGCTATCTTCTCGGATCCTCGTTGATCAGACGCATATGGTACGATACGTCGTAGAACGTTTGGTGACTGACGGAAAAAAGAACTCTCTGCGTTCATCGCACACTTTATGCTACTCCTCAAACACTATCACTCTCTCTATTGTTACCTACCCCACTATTTTCTCACTTCTTATGGCGTTACCCCGCTACTTGTACAGTTCTCTCACTTCTTATGGTTTTTGTGACCACAATTGGAACGATCTTTTTTTCTATTTTGAACTGCTTTGCTAGGTCACGAAACCACTCTCATCAGAGACGTCGAGCTCTGTTAGTGATGTGCCTTAGTTGTAGCTGAATATAAGCTGAATGCCGTTCGTGACCCTGCTTTCGTATGGGGTTAGGGTTAGGGCGTTCAACTTCGTTGGGTCACAAATAGAAACACGTCGACACTTACCTTAAGTCCACTCAAGACATTGTCTTCGACTACAAAGCTAAAAGTTGGTATGTATTATTAACTTTTACATTCCATTAACCAAATCATGATCTACGATGAGTTTCTTTCTAGGCGTGTTCAAATGTCAATATTTTGCTTATGAACGACGTCAACTTACATTATACCCTCCTAGTTCATGACTCGTTCGGAAGAAGGAAGAGTTAATAGAAATAAGAAAGCAAAATTACGATGGAAGAGGAATAAGAAGACATCAGATGTTGTGAGAAATGATGTTGTGAAAAAGAAACGACGACGATCTGGTTTGTGTTTAAGTCTTTGGCCGAATTACGCTTGACATCGATAAACAGATCGTCCAAGGGGCCGTCGATCGAAAGAGGCTAGACACCGACGTTTCCTCCGTCGGATCCATTTTCGGAATACAGCGAGGCTTGTTGCTGAATATCGCACGTGTATGTTTTGAGTTTAGCGTCAGCATATTCAAAGCTTGTTTAACAACCATCTCAGTGTATCATCATTGTTCCGCGATACCACGCGATTTCTTAACCCGCAAGTCTAAGAGTGTTGTTGAACATACAATTCGAACAAAATATGGGAAAAGTAAACACTCCATCTATAGCACAGGCAACATCCACGTTTCCTGTCCCTCATACGCAAAAACTGTTCTATTCAAAACACCTCGATTTAGCTTGGTTTCGAGAGCAAAACTTTCCACGCTGTCAACTTTACGTTTCACCTTCCCCGATTTTTTGGTCAAACAATTTGGAAACGTAATAACCGATGGCCAGATGAAACAGCTAATCACCAAATGGCAGGCTTTTATTGATACAGGAGTAAGACCAAAGGGAAAGAAACATAAAACTCGTTCAATGACAGCCGCTTTCCATTTTGGCGTTTGGAGACGTTATAAGAAGATTCCCTTCATCACGAGCGATACCAAATCCGACAACTGCAATATTCAGGCCGCGTTGGATGGTTTTTTAACCATGTTACGCAACCGTGTCGCGTCTAAAATCGCCACCTTCACCAAATACTATTCTCCAAATGTCTGGAAAGTTCAATCAAAGTTCGTCCACTTCTATATACTTTTAACTTATCAAATTCATATTTTATTAAGTATCCCTCGGTTTCTTTCAATATTTGAAGATATAGCTGCTATGTCTGCAATTGATTTTGAAGGCGCGTTCACAACCGTCGCGGTTCTGGAAGGCAGTTCTGAAAGAATACACATTGATGCCAACGACCACGGTATAACATGGATTCTACCATTGGGAAAGTGGACTGGAGGAACATTAGTCTTTCCTCAATTGAAGATGAAGATAGATGTGTATCCCGGTCAACTACTTGGTTTCAGTGCTAATATTCTTGCTCATTTTTGCATGCCTGTGACTTCCGGTCGTAGGATTGTTATCACTCTGTTCACATGTAAGAACGTTTTGTTTGATTCGATAGTGTTCTCCAAATTAGGATACTAAGACTCTTTGATTGCTAGTATATATCGCTTCCTATATAAATATTACACCTTATCACTTCATTGAATGTTATGGCGCATCAGCTTACAATTTATAAGTTTATACGTTCAAGTCCAGGTGCTTGCATCGACTACACTCATCCGCCGGGCATTGTCGATACACTCAACCGCACCAGTGTTGTCCGATTCGGGACCAACAAGAGATGGAAGCGGCCTTTAGTTGATGTTGGCGGTAAAAACTGCGAAGAATGAGACATTGAAAGGAGACACGAAAAGTAACGAACCTCAAAAGCCTTATCCACAAACCGTTCCGCAGCAACGACCGCAACGCGGCTCACATCCTGCCCACGTTCGCGCGCTCGCAGCAACGCCCGTCTCCATTCTTCGATCAAGTCTCCTCCATCCACTCCTTCGATTCTTATACCTTCATCTACGAAAATGTCTATATATTACTTAAATATTAAACGAACACAACTCACCCTTACCCAACTTAAACAAGACAAGGAACAGCGCATACCGTTCGACGGCGTTCTCGCCCAGTGCGCCAACGTTTAACGCAATCAAATGCCATTCACCTGCATCTTGCACCACTTAGTACTTTCAGATCGCCATCCACACTCGACCCAAAACCACATACCTCTACCACTCTCAGGTGCGCCTCCCGGATGATCGCGCGCATCTACTCTCTCCACAGCCAGCGTCGTGTACATCCTTTGACTCTGTACCAGTTCCTCTTTCTGGTACCGCAACCTGTCAGCAAGCAAGTCAGGCTGCACGAGGGACGGGGGCCTCCAGGATGGCAATTGCGGTGTTTAGTTATATCACGCGTGACGCGCGACAGAAGAGTATGGGCGGTGAACTCGTATTGTTTTTGAGTCGGCCATTCGATGAGAGGACGAGAAGGCATATCTGCGATAGGGCAAGACAACGAGCTGTTTTCTCCTTCAGTCGCCAATCGTTCTACGACCGAGCGTCAACCTTATGATATTTGCTCACGGTAACACTCGACATTGCTGATCTGATCTTGTCTATGACTAGTATCCATCTTTGAACGGCGGTCAGCGAGATTGTGGACGCAGGGTGGTTCTAAGGGGCATGAGTGATAAAGCCAAAGTGTTGTGAGTGGTTGTCGCCTGCGCATTAGTGGCCTGAGCTGTCGTTGTTGCTGGATCCAGAGGAACAAGAGATGGTGTCGCGAACGAGCAACCACTTGAGGGGCATTGTATGGTTAGGGTTAGGTCGACGGCTGATAGAAAATTTCGTATGTGTAAATGTAATGCAACGGGGTTGTTAGATACCGATCAGACACATTGCTGTGTTGTTCGGGGTCCTCATGTTTCTCGAAGTTTGATCGGACGCGTTCACTGAAACCGCATCCAGAACGTGAGGAGGACAAAGAGAAACGTGAGAATGATTCGAGTACTTTTTCTTGTCAGATTACATAAGAAATTTAACTTAGAGATCTATATTGTCCAAGGACGAGCAACCGCTTCAGCAACTGCATCATTCTTCACCTTCTTCGCTCGCCCTGTCGTTTCGCTGATTCTCTGAGTTATCATCATCAATATGTTGCGCGAAGATGGACAAAAATCGGAATTGTTCAAAAAAAGTGCGTGATCGTCATTGATTGGCCACGCGTGGCCATGCATTACACTCATTTTCCCACTTTTCTGTGTCCCATGCGTTCCCATGCATGTTAATGAACCCATCCAAAAATTAGTGCGTGATAATTCATTGACCCTTCCAAATCCCCAAATTATGCTGCTCGTTGCCCACTCGTGGCTAACGTGTTGGTCACGCATGGCCACTGCATTACCATGTACTCCCTGAGGCTGGTTATATCCAGCACCGGTTGGTTAAGGTCCTGGATGGCCTTTTGCGGTTTGCTATGATGGCACCGTGCGCAAATCGCTTGGCGATGACATCCGGTTTGCTTGCGGAGAGGGCGGGATGGACGTCAGCCCCGATCGCCGCACCGCACCCACGCCCGTTACCCAAACCGCATTGCAGGACCAGAGAATGAGGTTGGAAAGAAGACGAAGGAAGAGAAGAAGGCATAGAAGAGCAACAAACAGAGCGAGAGACGGCGCTTCTGCAGCTACGGCACCAGTTCACAACTTTGGATTTCTCCCCTCCGAACTCAGGACGCGTCGTCGCAGTAGGACCCACTCTGGGCCATCTCCGTATCCTCTAGCTCGTGTTAGCAGAGTTTTGCATCGAAAAAGGATTCAGCGCCAGTTGACCATAACATGGGCAACGGCTCATTCTCATCGCGGCGCCAAGCGCAATGCCAAATCGTTAAATGGCAGTACAGGATCGGCCAAAGGATGATTTCTTATCCTGATCAAGCCCACACGTCCAAGAACCCCGCTTTCTGAGCGAATACAAAGCCGCGACGAAAATAGAACGCACTCAGACAGAGCCCTCCTCCGTCCAAGTTTTTGAAGGGAGCCTGCATCTCCGTTTCCTCAGTTCAGCCTCTACTACAGCCATCGTCAGAAAACTCTTATGGGAAGGAAGTTCGCACCTGGGTTGTTTGTCGGCTTCCGGGGGTGCAGGACGCGGAGTCGACCTCAACTCTTCGGGGACCGGCTCTTCTCGTATCAATGTGAGTATCACTTCCAACTTGCCTATTCCCTTCTGACGTATCCGTTACAGGTATGAACGATGTCCTGCCAAACTGTTTACGAAACAAGGTCTACTCAACATGCTAGAGGTTCGCATCTCGCTCAGCAATTTCTCTCGCCTTTTACTTATATATGCGTCATATAATAGAAACGCCTAGTGCTCCTCAACAATTACCCCGCGCTTCCCGCCCATTGGAACTTCCTCCTAACAATAACAAATGAAGCTCCTCCAACATAGACAGGCGCAACGAGGGCCACAGATCTAACCAGTCCCTCTCCACGTCACTGTCTCAAGCCAAAACTCGCTTGCGTCTCGTTCTTCTCGTTCTTCTCGCTCTTATTCCGTATCCACCCTCGTCAACGTCGGAAACGGTGATCCGCTCAGCTCCACGACCACTACATTGGCGAAACAGGCGAGCAGTGCGAGGTCATTGATCTGGCGGGTAGCGAGAGGTTGAATGTCAGCTTTGCGCCGGGTGTTATTGAGGATAAGGAATGGGTGAAGGAGACGAGTGCTGCTACACTTGGGGAGTGCGGAGAAACACTTTGATACCTGGACTCTCCCGCCGTCGTCTCCTTGGTCACTTTAGCCGTCAAGCCCACCAAACGTTTACGCAGGACCTGACCGTGTTCCTACCAGGCGCACTACGATTTCCCCCGGACACCGTTGTTGCACTAACCGTCGTGTCTTATAAAAAATGTATTGCAGAAACTGAAAACCCCTAACCTCCAAGTCCATCCCGAGGCGTTCATTCAACTTGTACCACCTATGTACGCTCGTCGCGCAAATTGATATTCTGATCAATTCGGTTAGAAACGACAGATCGGCGTGGAAAGGCAGGGAACAATGGTGCATTATATCATTTGACTCATAGCTAACGTGAGCGAGCTGCGTCGACCTCAGAATCTCTCACTCAAGCTTATAAATCCAGCACCGTATGGGTTAAATATCTCGCATGCCGGCGGTGGGATCTTCAGATGAAGAGACACACCTTGCAGATGACGGCGCTTTACCAGAACCTGGGCCGTACACAGTCAGAAGGAGAGGCAAAGGACGACGCCACGAATGAATGGAGACTGAGGGCGTTAGTAAGACGTTGGAGAGAGAGTTGATGGACGCAAAGGGGTGGCTCATCCAAGTTGCGGTCTTTTCCAGAGAACAGGGATGCAAGCTCGTGAACACATAGAAAGGGTCGGACGGCATGCGCATGCCGGTTCTTCATTGTTTCAACCCAATGTTGATGCCATTGGCGGTTAGCTCGGCACACGATACGCTGCACATATTCAAGCTGGGAGGGAATAAAGGGATTTCAACCAATGGGCCATCCTCGTCGTTGTCGGATTCTGGTGCGACGGGTCCACCAGATTCAGTGAATAGTCGGGAAGAGTACGAGGTGGGTACGAGGCGATGTTGAAAAAGGAAAAGAAGAAGACAAGGGTGTCGTAAGTGGCAGTGAACACGCATAACAAAATCTGGTAATTGACGAGTTGTATAGATCAATTTTGAGGAGAAAGTCGCTGAAAATGACCAAGACCCTCTGGCATTCAGTAGGAGAGTATCTACCGCCTACGTGGGAGCCTGTGCGGTATTTTGCATATTTGAGGTTACCAACCAGACACGAAGCATCATCGTACTAAGCCCGTGCGTTTGCTCGATCTTTCACAAATTTTCTCCAACTCACGGCTCTTTAGAACCATGCCTCAAGTGATGGTCATCTCATATGAAGGATACTTTTACCTATACAACATTGACCTCGACAATGGCTGTGAATGCACCTTTGTCAAACAGTACAAATGGGTGTCTTACTCAGACTATCATCGGCCCAGTCTAACCCTCCCTCCAGTCTTCTCGATTCCGCTAACGATAGTAATGGTACGTCCTGGACAAAGTGATTACTTAGGTTTAGATTGTATTAGCAGTGTATCATATATTTTATATAGTTTCCTAAATAAGTAACTCTCCCTTTACCGTCATCATGGATGACGAAAGCGCTGAAGTTGGTGAGCAGCCATGTCCATCTTCTGAAAGTACCACCCGCGGCTCGAGCAGAACCTCAACAAATCTCACCAAATCTCACAACGCACGATATGTACGACGCCGACATATTTTTCCTTGTTTCCACCCGACGCTGAACGGATCAGCCTGCCGTCCTCGACAGCTTCAATAACAGATTGGCGAAACTTGAAAAATTTATTTTGCCATTATATACTTCGGCTCAGGTGCTCACCCGTCGAACTCAGAGTACGTGGCGTGGCCCTGCCCCTCTATTGGAACAACCGTTGACCCTTCCTTAGACTTTTGACGAAATGCTGTTAAAGATTGATGAAGTTGCAGGCCAAAACAAAGAAAGATCTAGATGCGGAAGAAGCGTTAATCCTACACGGGTGAGTGTTCCCCACCCCCTCATCCTGTTGTCTCACCAGCCCTCCAGGCCAGCTCGACAACTATAAATCCGCCATCGAACGCCTTAACGCCCTGATAACCTTCAAACCCCTCTCATCAGGCCGCCACGATGCCCCTCAGGTCCGGCTCGTCGAAACGGGCGCCAAAAAGCTAACCCCACTCTACAACAAACTCGTCGCGGAAGGCTCCTCTGGTTCCCCTAGGGGGATCATCCATCGAATTCACCATCCTACCCTTCCCCGCCGACCTCCTCGCCTCTACGTCCTCTCGTATCGTTTTTGAGGACGCTGCCTTTACCGGCGACTCACCCAACTCACCCTGCCGCGCAAGGGATCCGCTCCGTCCTCGATGCCCCAAAATGGTACGCAGACATGCACCGCAGACGAGGCCTCCAGCGTCACACCGCTGTATAGCGTCGCGACACCCTCTTCTTGACCACTTCCATAAGTGTGACAACCGCCACGCCTTCAGTTACACGCAAGCTGCCCTCAAACACGTCAATCGTCGCTCTCGATATATATACTCACCAATAAGAATCTTTTCGATACTCGTCCTCCTCGGCCCGTATCTCATCCGCCGTCCGCCCCTTGTACGTCTCCAAACCTTCAAACTGGATCGCCATCTTGGGAACGATGCCCGACAGCGCCGCTCTCAACCCTTTATACGGCGCGAGAGGTGTTTCCCGTTAGACAATATACATCGTTGCGATGAACCCCCTAGCTCTCATCCCGGGTGCTCGTTCAGACCTAGAAAGCTGCATGCGGACTTTGATGATATCCAGAGGCTGACATGCCAGCTACAAATATAGAACGGAAAGAAGTGTACAGCTTTGGCTTCGACCGGGTAGGTCCTTCTATGTTATCAAATTTCATCCCATTTTAACGTCTCTTTGCAGGTATTAACCGGAATCGACAAGCGGAAGTCTTTGAAGAGATTTTTCAGCACGCTCAAAGTTGTATCGATGATTATAACGCATTTGTCCTTGCATATGGCCAGACTGGATTTAGAAAATCCTCCACGATGGAAGGTGGCACGGTAAGCGAAGCGCCGGTTTTACTCGGAGCGATGCTTATTGGGGTTATTCATAGATCGAAACAGCAGTTGGTATGATACCAAGGGCAGTAGAGCAGGTCTTCCGCATCACCGAGTTTATGAAAACTGGAAAAGGTTGGCAGTACAAGATGGAAGGGCAATTCCTCGACATTGTACGTATGCATTCCAAAAATTTCGCGACATCCTTCGACTCATCCAACCTATCAGTATAACAAAACCATACATGACCTTTTGGCCCCGCAAACTCGACAATAGAGAAGAAACACGAGATCAAGCATGATCCAAAGACGACCCGTCAAAGATTTAACCATCGTCCCTCTCACATCACCATCTCAAGTTGAAACTCTGTTGTCTCTCGCCCAATCACGACGAAGTGTAGCAATTACACCCGTCAACGAGCGTTCTTCTCGCTCCCATTCCGTATTCACCCTTCGTATAACTTGTATCGACGTTGGCATCGGAAACGTCAGGAACGGCGATCTGTTCAGCTCTACGAGCTCCTACATCGGCTGAACAGGCGAGCGGTGCGAGGGGTCGCTGAATCTCGTTGATCTGGCAGGTAGCGAGAGGCTGAACGTCAGTTTTGCGCCGGGCGTCGTTGCGGATAAGGAAAGGGTGAGGGAGACGCAGAATTGAATATCAACAAGAGTTTGAGTGCGTTAGGAGCCGTTATCGCTGCGCTTGGGGAGTGCGGAGAGGCGGGCGCAGCTGGGGCTAACAAGCATATACCGTATCGGAATTCCAAGGTATGCAACCAGGTATCAATGGTCTGAGAGTTGTGCTGACTGTGGATTGCAGCACCGTAAATTATGCTCTATTTATACAGTAGTTATACAGTAACTATATACGGTTATTGCAGCAGTTCCGGCCGCGTTGAGTCATGCTTCAGGCGCTTTGCTGGCTTCTAGACGACAGCTAGAAGCCCACTCCGGATCCATACGAGACGTCCCATACCTTTATGGACTTGTCAAGAGAACATGTGACAATCTCGTTGCGGAGGTTGTATGGCCAGTCCATACCATAAATTTGGAGTTGTGAGCGCGAATGCGATTTAGTGGGAGAGATCCTTTCTGGGAACGTATGATGAGAAAGGATCGCATAAAACGGGTTCAAACATACGGTCCCAGATGTAAATTTCATTAGCATGCGAGGATTGTAAGATGTTGCCATCTTGTCTGTTCCACTTGACTTGCGTGCATTGTTGAATTCACGAAATGGTTTGCTTACATTTAAACGCAGACAAACCTGGGGATACGTGCGTCAGCAAGTATGCGAATATTTTGAAATAAAACGCACCAAAGATAGGCTTCCTAGGATTACGTAGATCCTAAGCCCATACCCATGAGTCGATGCCGGTACTGGCGACCATATCACATTCCATTGTACGCCAATTGATATCAGTAATGGCACGATAATGAGCCTGTAAAACGTGCCCTATGTTGGTTTTGCCGCGGAGTACCAAGTTCCAAATCAACCTGAGCTTGTTCGTATAAACCGCCCAGAGTTACGGAACAAACAATTTTTCAGCAGAAGTGGATATGATGTACTCTGCACGAGTAGGGTGCGGGTTCCACTTCACGTCTGCAACGTCCCACGTTCCGCTTTGAGGAAGAAAGCAAGGTCTTAGGTACTTCCAGAGGCGTTTCAAGATCAATGATGTACATCCCTCAGCGGCTGCGTATACAGGCTCTAATCAGAATGCGTTTCAAATTGTTAGACGAAAGGATACACACGCTGTCAAAACGACATCATCTCGAGACCCTGGGCTAATACTCATCTAAAAAGTGGTTCCGTTACTAGGGCATCGCGGAAGAGGGAGCTAACGACACGAACATTCGCTAGAACCAGGTCTTTCATATCAATTTGCAAGCTCCGTATTTCAAATTGCTCCCGATATCGAGCTGCCAGGAGCAATGTCCACGTCGGGGTCAGAGGAAGTTGTCTTCTCCCCCGCTTTCGTCCGCATCAACAGCGTCTTCTGAGCCACGCTCTCGCACGTGGTGGTAGAAACTGCGTTCATGGCTGAAAGAATACGAGTGGAGATGTGAGGACTGTAATGCCGGTATTCAGCGGTGGAGGTTGTCGAGGCTCGGCGGAAGAGTCGGTCAGTGAGGAATCGCATGATGACTGTCTTTCCCTGTAAGGTGCTTAGCTCATCGAAATGGATGGCAGAGAGAGACCGCCTCAGGCTCGACATGAGCGCTTGAGCGTTGAACGAATACCTCATACGACCTTTAGAGTTTGTTTGGTCAAAGTAAATAAGACCATGTGCAATACATAATCACCTTATTCTCATTGTGGTACCTTTTGCTTGCCTAACGTCAACCAGAGGGTATGTCGTTCGTTTCCATCATCTCCACACCTGGTTGTAATTAGTGTTAATCGATGATATATAGTTATTATCGTTCATTCCTATAGTCATTTCTTTGATAAATAGCCATGACGGTTCGTATGGATCTTTTCAAAACTTGAGCTCCTGACAGTGATACACACCAGTCCTACACTCATAAGAGAGTCCGATCTGATGTCCTATCTGAATCAGAGGCATCTTCTGAAAATGTAGTCTCATCAGATGAGAAAAGTAAGTTATATTGTTCTAAATGGCAGAGCTTCATCCAATTAAATCCACAGCTTCTTCAAGTTATGCTCAAAGCTCGAGCGGAGAAAGCCCCGCCGATATGGAGGGTTTGGAAGAAAATGTCGATATCGAACCAGCTATATGCCATCCCAACACTTCTCAAACAAGATATCACACTCGTTCTCGAACACGTAAAAGCTTACAGCCAACAGGCGCTACCTTTGGAAGATCAGATCATCGAGCAGTCTCTGATAAGTATGATGGAGGGGACGAAGGTTATGGGGTAGATGAAGAGGCTTCATTTGAAAAGGACACCGATGATGATGATGACTACGCACGTCCAACCAACCCTCGCCCGCGCAAAATCCGCACCATTGTGGCAGCTTCATCCCTTTCTATGGCTAATGAAATATCTGGGAACCAGTCGACGGCAGAGGGGTTTACATTCCTCGCTCAAGAGGCTTACTCTTGCTCATGTCTGTTGAAAAGCGCCCCCTCCCCGAACAATGATTTCGCCTCGATTTGCAAGGTGCTAGTTTTTTTTGAACTAGTCTTCTTCAAGGAATGGCGTGTCATATTTTGCCCAGCACACAATTGCTTCATTCCGATGGGGACATTCGCCAAACATTTACGAGATGTACACGATGACTGGACCTCAGGTCAGAAATCAAAGGAGAGTCTAGCAATGGCGTCTCACGTAGCGGACAGCCTTGGACTCAGCCCCACACAAACTAAATCCGATCTTTTACCCCATCTCCCAAAGGAGCTCGATTCTCCCCTTGTTCTCTTCGGGGTATTCGAGTCCTATCAATGCCCGAAATGCCTTTCTTGGGAAGCAAAGAATTCCGGCAATGGAAATGCAGATCGTTACATTCGCTGGAAGCATCTAGCTAAGACCTGCACGGCTCGTCCAGACGGAGGATTCGAAGAAATTGAAACAATTGTGATTGGCAAACCTCGTTGGACGTATCGAGTGCGTTTGTACCCCAAGGGATCCTACTCTTTCATACTACGAAACTGGACT
The DNA here is from genome assembly GCA_015039365.1 of Amanita rubescens. Classification (NCBI taxonomy): domain Eukaryota; kingdom Fungi; phylum Basidiomycota; class Agaricomycetes; order Agaricales; family Amanitaceae; genus Amanita; species Amanita rubescens. The sequence continues at coordinate 50,909 of WION01000012.1, forward strand.
CAGCGAGAAACCGACTCAGAATTCGATCTGCCCCTCCCTAAACGTTCTATCTCAGAAAGCTCGCAAAGTTCTTCCCCCAACATGATTGAGCAACGTCAATCATGGCCTCTGCGAGTAGGTTGGGTCAGTTATGAGAAAGAAATCGCAGCTGCTTCTTGTTTTACATTTCTCCGGAAATTGATTGCCTCTCCCAAACATTGTCCAACAGACTTCCTGGAGAAGGGCTTGACATACGTGCGATCTTATTTACGAAAGTATTTGAGGTTCGCTGTGTTTCTCCTGAAAGATAGTCACGAGGGTATTGGAAAAATGCTAGTTTCTGAGTATGTGCTGTGATCAATTCCTTGAAATATTGATGCCAATCCCCCAAGATTATCCCGCTACTGCTTCAATCCAATAGGAGAAGACAAAATTAATGAATACTCAAAGTTTCTCTTCATGACAATAGCCATGGTTCTTCGCTGCATTCATGCAGAATTATCAAAGGATGCATCCGAAGAATTTGGTGCTTTCAAATTGCGTGGCACCCTCAAACAGTTTCGAGCCGCCTTGACCCTGTATCAGCTTTTTTGGGAACGAAAAGGAGAAAGCCTGGGTGATGAGGTTGATTGGGCCATTCATGTTTTACTGGAGACTATCTTTTGTGCTGATGCTCTTGGCAACCGGCCAATTGATTGCCCTACAGACCAAGCCATATTTCTCTGGTCTTATGTATCCACTGGACGATTCAGAGCACCCTCGGCTGTGGTTGCACTTCTCGCTGGAGCCAAATACTCATTTCGCTGCATAGCCTTGCACATGGCGAGAATTCAAGTCCGCAATTCAATGTCGTCTGGTGAGCACGGACCCTTTTTTGATTCTGCTTCCTGCGAATTGGATGAGGGGGAGGAGGATAAAACGGATGAGGCAACTGAAATTGGGGAGAATGATAGTATAGTTGGTGATTCTGGACACGCCTTGGACAACATGAGCAAGGATGCATTTCTGGCAATGCTAGACAATTTTCAGCCAAATAAAGGTATGTCTAGTGTAATATTTGGTTCATATATCACAGATCTTTCCATCTCAGAAATGTTTGACATTTTGCTTCGGGAATCTGCACCAGCCAAGGATGAGCTTCCTTCAGATTCTGCAGGTCACAAAGGGCTGACACTGGCAGAGTAAGTGGTGGTTCATGATTGTTCTGATTTTTAGTTAAATATAAACAAGGGCCCTGGGAAAATACCGCCCTTGGCTGAAATGGTCGACCAATCTTCAACTTTTTAACACTCCTTTTGCACGAATTCAGAGTATTTCATATATCATTACACCATCTTCCTTTTCACAAGATACTGCAACACAATTTGATTTCAAAGAAGATGGACAAGTGGTGGCCTATACCCGTGATGGTTTTTCTTGGAAAAGTATCAACTTCTATAAGTGGTCCTCATTCACTCTCTCAATTATGAATGAACTACAAGAGGAGGTATCTCGCCAGCTTCCTGAAGGCTTGATGCTTCCAGACATTATTTCACATCAACTACTCCAAGACGACCTGTCTGCTCGACCGTTTCACCTACAAGAAGCAAATGCTAGCTGGGCATGCAAAAGTCGACAAATCTTCCAGGAGAAGATGTTATCTATGGAAGAGACACGTCATGGACTTTTCACTGCTGGTGGAAAAGCTGTTAGGCATCAGCTCAATCATTATCTCAAGCGAGACCAGAAAATACGAGCTCTATTGGTGACTCTTATGGCCAGCACAACTGCTGTCTGCATGCGAGCTTTTCAGTTCCAGTCTCTCATGGTCAATCTCAAAGAGAATCCTCAGCTCGAGCGTAATATTTGGCTTGTTTCCGGTCGTTTTGTCATTGGGAAACCCAAGGCAAAGCAGCGACATATTGACTTTGCCCAAACACTTTTTTGGCTTCCTCCACAGGTAACCGACCATTTGGCTGCCCTCCTTTCAATCATTCAGCCATTCATCTGTGAACTTCTGGATGGGCTGCAAGAAGAGGGCCATTTATACAACAGTCATTTGTTGCCATTTATACCTCCTGATTTAGAATTTGACTCTGATGAGTCTGCAGTGGAAAATTGGGATGGTTCAAGAGTAAACAATGTAGTGAAGGAAAAAACACAGAAGAAGCTTAAGATATCTCTGGACATCCCTTTGATTCGCCAGCTAGCTGAAGGTGTGCTGAGGCACAAGATTCCTCTCTTATTCGAATTCTTTCATAGTCCAGACAATGTTCACCTAGAAAAGGACAAGTACCATTTCCTTGGCACGCTCAAGTTATACACTGAACGTCTTCATCTTCAACGCCTTTCAAATCTTACTGGAATTGCTTTGGACCAAGTGGCAGCTTGCCTCATGGTCTGTGATATCTGGCAAGCCCTTCACCGACTGGTAGCACACCAGGATTGCTGGAAGCATATTGTCAGAGATTCTTGTATTTTTCCAGCTCTGGATTATAGGGACTTGGCATATTCTGAAGCGCAATTCCTCAAAAAGCTCAGCTACTACTCATTAGATAGTAGCAGAACTCTATCACAGGGACTTGCACTCCTAGCGCAACCTGGGTTTTCTGAGTGTGAAGTATGTCTTGTGAACTCCTTAATGTTGGCATGGAATCTGATAAAAAATGGTTATCAGAATTCTGGCCCTTGCTCTCAGGCATTTCTTTGTGCCAAAGCATTTTTACAGGTTATTCGTCTCCTGTTATTTGGACCAGGCCCACCTCGATATGCACAAACTCCTCCTCTTGGTGGACTTCTCTTGAAAGACTTTGCAACTGCTGGAGCCATGGTACTAGAGTTAAATAATACATTGTGTCTTGCTCATGACTCCTCTTTTGTGTCTTCTTCTTCAGCTTCTGTACAGTCAGAATCTTCCGGACACTATCCTTAAGGCACCACAAGATGACAAAGATTATGATGCCCTCATCAATCAGCTAGAGATGGAATGGAAAAAATATGATAATTCAAAAGAAGGGATTCAGGTCAGCACAGTTATTTTCAGGACCAGCTTTCATGCAGACACAAAATCAAAAACTGCTCAAGGCAAAGCACTTTCTGCTCTCAGAAAGGTTAAGATATAGTTCCATAGCACTTTATGTAAATCAATTGTCAGAATGTACACTTGTCAAAAACCCTAAATCAGTGACAAAACAGGCAATATTACCATCTTGATCAGTTGGGCAAGTTTCAACAGCATGAACAAAGTCTTCCCTAATCACCCTGGTTGCCACTGGCACTTCAAGTTAAAGGGCTAGAGAATGGCGTGATAGAGGTTGCAGTGCAAGACACAAGCCAGATCTGAGGCCAAATTTCTTTCATTTTATTTTAGTTAATAATAAATAAATTGGGATGCCATTTAGTTTTTGTTCTTTCAACTATCTATAATCTGCATACATTTAACACCTAACATAAATAGCTGTAAGTGCATCCTTGTCTTTGCAATTACTCAATGAAAGATTGTACAACATCCCTTCATAATTCAAGTTCTGACCAGTTTCAATGCCATCATGGAACCATACCATACCATTGTCACATACTACATGTGCAGTGTAATGTGCATCTCCAAAGTATATAATCCCACACAATTTGTAAGAAGTTTCAGTGTTGTTAATGGATATAGTGAAATTAGCATCAATTTGAATTGTTTGTCCTGCAAAATCTAAAGCTATAAAAGGGAGAGGAAATGCAAATTCTTTAACAATGAGAAGCTGATCATTGCAGGTTGTGCAGCTTTTATCTGTTTCCTCATTCACTGTGCCCATCCACTCTGATATAGATGCATATCTTGTGTTTCCTGCATATATAAGACAAGTGTTGTCAGGTGTTCTACATTGTGTAATATGATTGTTCTTGCACCTATATTTGAACACCATTGTGTCTGCAGGAAGTGAAAACATGTATAAGATGATGTGACTAACTGCTGTGAGTTCTCCCCAACCAAAGTAGGAAGGAGCTAGTTGGTGTAAAAAGCATCTTATATCATCTCTTGTAGATTCCAATGTTTTTAGTCCAAATGAATGTCTCCTGAAATTTAATGCAAGATTGCTCAGAATTTCATTATTTGTACCACTGAATATATGTGTGTATTGATCCCTATTTCTGGCCCACATAGCATGCACTATGCATAGGATGGCATCAATATGCACAGCTGAAAAATCCTTCAAAAGATGTACAACTGGAAGGCTTACCATTAAATGTTGTCCATCTTACAGGTTCTACAGTTTCCTTGGTATGCTTCTTATCTGATGGAAATCAGGTGTCAATCTCAAGATCTCAAGTTGAAGTGCTCCCAAACTTTGCAATGACTGACTTTGCCTCCCAAGGGAAAACAAGGCCATACCATCCTGTTGATTTAAATAACTGCAGATCTCATCAGTCTTATTATACAGTGCTTTCATGCAGTTCCTCAGCAGATGGCACAATTATATTACAAGGATTTGATACAAAGAAAATAACTGGAAAAGCATCAGGTGCCTTGTGACAAGAATTTCGTGACTTGGAACTGTTGGATGAAATTACAAGACTGAAATACATAGGTGAATTACCAGAGACAGTACAAGGCAACAGAAGAAATGCATTGATTCACACTTTCAGGCAGTGCAAAGGGTTGACTTATGTTCCAGACTCTGTGCATCCTTCCATCAGGTGGAACAAAAATGATCCAATGCTAGATCCAATTGCAGATGATATGCCATGGACTTTAGTGGCAAAAACCACTGGTCCCATGATAAAAGAAGAAGCAGATACAGGTAGAGGAAATCAGGGCAATTCTCCAGAAACTTCAATAAGAAACAAGAAAAGAAAAAACACCACTCCACAGAATGAACATAAAACCAAGGTCAGAAAAACACAAACCTTTTCCAGTACTAACAGAAGAACTCACTATTGGTTCACTATCATTGATACCATGTGGAACTGTATGACACACAGAACAGCTTTACAAACAATATCTCCAATATTCTCTGATTTTGTTTTCCTAATGATGATTGTGAACCAATGTTAGGAGGTTATCCACACACAACCACTAAGACACTCGAGTGAGGGGATGAGAACTAGATTGCGTTGAAACGATCAGAAGAAGGCCGATGCGGAAGTGCGTTCGGCCAAAGGGGCTTCGGAGGTCAGTCCTGGGGGTGCCTCGGAGGCAGAGAGAGTGCCGAAGACGAAGGTGAATGAGTGGAAGGTGTCCGAAGCACCGAGGAACGAAGGGAACGGAAGGAATCGAACTCGGAACGAAGCTGGGGTGATAATTCGCTAACTACAACTACGTACACAATGGTATATATACTACGGAGGCACGAGGTGACCATGTGATGAATCCTGCACCGAGTCCGAGGCCTGTGCATGCGTCCGAACACAAACGATCATCCTCTGGGATCGAGCATAGGCTCGGAGTGCTTCGGGGAGCTTCGGAAGGTTTCGGAGATCGGTTCCAACGTAGCCGGAATCGGCTCGTTACAGCGTCTATGGACAACAGAAACAATCATAAGACTAAGGAACTAATCCAACCCTCAACCCTTATATACCTGTCCTCTCGTGGCTGCGCCATAGCTATCCCGTGGGCCGCTGACCTAATCCTGTTAATACCCGTCTTGATAACCTTTCAATCCTAACATCCATAAATACGACCCTTACACCATCTCCCCTTCAGGATTCTCGTCCCGAGAATCGGCTTTCTCCTCGTCATTATCTTCATCGTCTTCCCAGTTGACTTCACTTCAATCCCGTCTCCAATTCGCCCATCTCCGTTGCATGTTTTCCAAATATTCTTTATCGAATTTTCCATCCTCCCATCCAAACAATCGCTTCAGAGCGTTAGTAGTCGTATAATTCTGGTACGCTCGGAATTGTAATGTTTTGTTCTCCAGCATCCTTCGTGGAGCGTTGGGTTTCTTTTTGTGGAATTGAGCTACTTTTTTACTTGCGTGCTCCAAGTTGTCCATAGGGATTGGCTTGGGTAAACCCCTGGGTATCCAGGGACGTACCCGCACCCGTACCCCATGATGTACCCATACCCGTTGCCCGGGTACGGGTTTGGAGGCGGGTACAGGAGAGGCTGACCCAGACCCGGACCCGGGCTCCTACCCGTACCCATACCCGCGCGGGTTGCACCCACATAACGTGTGACATGTGACATCCCAGGCGCGCTCGCCACTCAGCGTCCATGCCCTCTGAGCTGCCTATCTCTTCAAGACCACCTGTGCAAGCACCGTGGATATGTGCTTACGGACGGTTATGAATGGAAGTTATGGACGCTGGGTGGGTTTCTATTTTCCTCAGGCTGGATTTCGACCGGTTGCTGACCCATGGGCCACCTCCCTCACCCTCCATTAGCTCCACCACTCCCAAGCGTGGAAAACTGAGAGAAGGTAGCACAATTTCTACTAAGTCTACAAAGAATGATCCAGTAGCAATGTCGAACAAGAAAGTGCGTGCTCGAGTTAGATCATCTGTATGTTGCTTATGGCTTGTCACGGTAGATCCCAATCCTGCTGCCATCAGCTCCGACTTCTCCAACTCTTGAATTGAAAGTGGTTCAGTCGAAGTGGTCCCCGAAACAAGCTATGGCTACTTATGATCAACTGCAAACACCACCTCAACCACAAACGCCGTAACTCAACCCTGCCGCACCCCACCACCACCTTATCATGTCCCACTGCATCCTACTACGAGGCCGGACGTTCAAAGCGTGCCACCAACGACATTACTCACAACAAGGCCTGATATCCCCAGTGTACCTATGTCGACGTCACGCGTCACCCACTACGAGGCCAGATATTCTCAGCGTACCGCCAACAACTTCTCCTACTACGAGACCGGAGGTTCCCAGTGTGCCACTGACGACGTCTCCCACTACGAATGCCGCCTACAACCTCTCCCACCACCAGACCGGATGTTCCTGGCTCGAACTCCTAGGCTACCGGTTGGATAAGGTGTATCACTGCAAATTTACCAACACTCGTAACGAGCATGAATTCGTTATCTACGAGTTCACGAACGAGCACAAGGTCAAGTTGGAACTGCGCACAGACCGCGCTGCAGGCCAGCGCAAAGATGCGTCGTCGTCGTCTTCATCGGTGGGATCGTTCGGTACCGATGTTGGCGGGTCCCTCTCCCCCGGATCGTCGAACTCGTCATTATCCCTGTCATCGATGAGGGGCAGCATAACTAAAGCGTCCAATTCCATCAGACACTCTATGCGCCGGGTATCGGACAGCTCATTGTCACGTCCCTCCAGTATCAGTTTGAATCAATATCTCGCCGCAGTCTCGCACCCTCCCGCTGCCCGCACCCTCCCACACGCTCGCACATGCCCCTGTGTCCTCCCACGCCCGTTGTGCCCCGGGTATAGGTACGGGTATTCCTGCTTTACCCGTACCCATGTTGTGGGTACGGGTTTGAGTGTGGGTCTACAAGGTGTCGACCCCCACCCGTACCCTCTACGGGTGCGGGTACTTGACCCACACGGGTTTAACCGACCCGTGCCAATCCCTAGTTGTCCACCGGTTCCCAAGTCGCTTCTTCGTGAGGATATCCCTTCCATTTAACCAAATACTCCAGCTGTCCTTTACCTCCCCTCTGTCGACTATCAACCACTTCCTCCACCTCGAATTCCGTATCTCCTTTCATGTTCTCTTCTTCCTTTCGTCGCTTATCCCATTCCTTCTCCGTTTGTTGTTTGGGAAATCGAGCGGGTACGTGAGGTTTCAGCCATATCTCGTTAAATACGTTGTAGACTTTCCATGCCATCGGTATCTTAATTTGATACGCCAACACTCCCACTTTTTCAACAACTTTGTACGGTCCTACGAACTTCCCTCCTAGTTTTTTAATGGTTCGGAGAGTCGGAAGGTTCTGTGTGCTAAGGTACACCTTCTCTCCTTTTTTATACTCCCGTGAAGGTTGTTTCTTCACGTCGTATTGTTTTTTCATTGCTTCTGCCGCTTGACTTAATCCATCCTTTGCCTTTCTACACGCTTCTGACAATTGTTTGATCCATTCATCCACTGCCACCACCTTCCTTTCGATCGTCGGTTCTACCCCCTTTCGTGGATGTCATCCATTATTCAAGAAGAATGGAGAAAATCCGGTTGCCGAATGAACTCTATCGTTATGACAGAATTGCGCCACTGCTAGCCAATCACTCCAATCATTTTGTTGATGATTCACAAACATGGTGAGGAATTCTTTTACTTCCTGATTTACCCTTTCCGTTTGTCCGTCCGTCTGCGGGTGATAGGCTGTGGATGGATTGGCTTTTATCTTCAGCACTTCGTACAATTCCTTCATAAATCTTGACACAAATTGGGGTCCTCGATCGCTGATCACCTTCTCTGGTATCCCGTGTTCTCTGAATACATGGTCTCGGAATAACATCGCCGTTCCTTGACTAGTCAGCATAGTCTTCATTGGTAGGAAGTACGCCTTTTTTGTGAAACGATTGACGATTACTAAGACTGCGTCATATCCCTTGGATTCAGGTAGAGGACCAATCATATCTATTGATATTATTTGCCATGGTCTTTCCGGAATTTCGTTCGGGTTCAGCGGAGCCGCCACCAATAATTTCGTAGTATCAATTCAATCGTCTTATCGATTCCTGAATGCCCCCACGAATGGTGTATAGCCATCACTTCTTCCCTCAATTTCTTTACCACCGGTACATACACTCGCTCTCGCCACATCACCATTCTGTTATCCTGTAATTTCCACTCTTCTTCGTTTCATTCTACTGCATTTTTTATTTTTTCTTCCCATTGCCTTTTATTCGTCTTTTTTATCTGTTCTTCTATTTCTTGTAATCCTCCGTTTTCATTTATCATACGTACAAACATTTCTTCCTTCAGTACTATCGTTCCCTCGTTGTCCGTTTCCCCTTTATCAAAATCCGCCCTTCTCGATAATGCATCGGCTTTTGTATTGGTTTTGCCTGGCTGATGTTTCAACGTGAAGTTGTATTCTTGTAGATCCAACACCCATTGTGCTTGCCGCCGATTTATGTTCTGAGCCTTGCGGAAGTAAGTGAGGTTCTGATGGTCCGTCAGGATTTCAATCTCCTCCTCCGTTCCTTTCAAGTAATGAGACCATTCATACAACGCATGCATTATCGCCAACAACTCTTTATCGTACACCTCATAATTTCTCTCCATTGGGTTTAGTGATTTTGAAATGAACGCGATTGGTCGCCACGTTCCGTCTGATTGTTGTTGGGATAGTACCGCTCCCATTGCAAAGTCTGACGCATCCGTTTCTACCCGATATTGTCCCTTGTCCATGTTAAATATAGAATTATATTTATAGAATGATTAACTACTGATTGACTACAATCAGTATTACTCATATCACTTGCATCATCCTTTATGTATGACATAGAGATGACATCATATTGACTTCATTATGATATCATAGTGACATCATGATAGACTCATGATCGCACCTTATGGTGTGCTTAGCACGCCATATCTTCCCATACATATGTAGATACATATTTGTTCTCTCTTAGTATATAAACCTGTCCTATATCGTAGAATAGGACAATCCATTCTCTTCCTCTTACTATCACTACTACGCCGAAGGGTAGTGCTAAGACTATATCGCAATAGGTAAGCTATTGCACCTGCTCATGCTGTGGACACGCTCTCGCGTAGACCTGTCTTCTTCATCAATAGGTGATACTACTCCTATCACCGCATTTCTCGCTTCCACTCCTGTCCTCAATTGCGCCCATGTGTATTCCGCCGCTCTCAGTGTGGCCGTCACTTCCTCCACGAAATCCATGAATTCTTGTAACTTTACTCCTGCCCAGTTCTCTGCTCTGTTTGCCATTCCTCCTTTTATCCGTTGGAGGGCGATCGCGATCATTTGGCTGTTGTTGAGTACTTCCGTCAACGAGAAGTACGCCTTCATCGATCTCAACCAGTGCGCTATCTTTTCTGGTTTGCCTTCATATGCTTCCGGCGGATCAATCTTCATCTGAGGTCTGGGCGGTTTGGGTGGTTCCCTGAATGCTTCTCTTATCTCTCCTATCACTTGTGCCACTCCATGTCCCGCATTTCGTTGGTCTCCTGGGGTTAGCGCCTGCCAGAGCGCTCGTACTGCGGCCAGGGCTAGCGACCCTACTAATGCGGCTAACAACCCTACACATGCTCCTATCAACGCCTCTGTTGGTGTATACGGCATTCTTCTTATTTTCACAGGGACGAAGGGAGTTTTTCAATACTGTTCATTTGGTTCTAGCTCATCTTCTCCTATGGATCGAATAGGTACGCCTAAACTCGAACAGATCGTAGTTTTACCGGGTCTGCAACTCTGAGTTTAGAGCAGTCCCAGTCCTATCTCGTTAACCCTCGAGTCCGGGTTTATCAAGCGGTAGTGGATACGCGCGATGTGCAGCGTGAGGAGGTAGAGGTATCTGAAGTGGGCTACTAGCGCTATCAAGCGCAGCAACCATCAAATATCGTATCTGTCCGTCATAGGCAACAACGAGCAGGCGAGTGTGGTAGTGTAAAGTAGTCTTACGATTATGTTAGGAGGTTATCCGCACACAACCACTAAGACACTCGAGTGAGGGGATGAGAACTAGATTGCGTCTATGGACAACAGAAACAATCGTAAGACTAAGGAACTAATCCAACCCTCAACCCTTATATACCTGTCCTCTCGTGGCTGCGCCATAGCTATCCCGCAGGCCGCTGACCTAATCCTGTTAATACCCGTCTTGATAACCTTTCGATCCTAACATCCATAAATACAACCCTTACAACCAACTACTGTTCCTTCTTGTCCATTTGTTATGCATAATTCAGTTGCAACATTACATTTTATCATCACAGGAAGTCCCAAGCACAGGGAAGTTTGCCTGGTACAGGTTTATCAGCAGCTGAATGTGGTAACTCCCAAAGTAACTTTTGTAGCTTTTCAGTTAATTTTAATTTGTTACTTTTTTCTTATTTTCTGTGATTTTCTGGTCCTATTCATATTTTCATTTGATCTCAATGCATCATCTGAAAAAAATCAACCAGTTCTTGTCCAGTTTCCTGTCCAAATTTCAAGCAACCTAGATGATTTACCTCATCCTTCTGTGCATTTTTGGCTACTATAATAGATACAAATCTAAACTCAGGAGCAGTGATAGAAGGTTTACCAGGTAGCTGAGATGTGATACGAGTTCTAAGGAATTGCATGTCTTCAAGAGTGCAATCCTTATGTCTCATATTTTCCAGTCCTTTATGCAATTTACTATGATCCTTTGACTACTGTCTTTGCCTCATGTTCTGCCTTAGTATAACAACTGTTATCACATGATGCCATAATGCTCTTCCTAATGCTTCGTCTTGCCATTTATTTTTTGTCCCATATACTCCTACTGTACGGCTATAGAGTGCCACATTCTCACCACCAATTGGAGGAGGTAACTGTGCAAAGTCTCCTGCAAAAAGAATATTTAATCCACCAAATGGTTTAGTAGGTTTATTCACTTGGCATAGCTGAGCACTAATCCTGTACAGCTCATGAGTCGTGACATGATACAGTGGGTGAAAGAACTGCCCCAATGTTTGCCTGTTTTGGAAAGATTGGAATGGTGTGAGACAATGACATAAGCAAAAAGTCTGAATAAATCACATGACATATTACTACATGTTGTCTACCTGTCAATCTAAAAATAATGTGATTCTGATCAAAACTCATTGTTTAATAAATCAAACAAAATAATCAATCATTGGGGCAGTTTTTTGACCCTTAACCAATTTTACCAATTTTCAATGTTACACACCAGTACAAGGCAGGGGTGGGTCATGTGAATAGTAAACAATGTCATGTGACCTTATTTGCATTAATTTGGCATGTTGAACTTGGCTCATTCATCTTCTTGACCCCTCACCACCACCATGAAATCCATCTCTGTTAAGAAACACTCTTCTGTTGTTTCTCTCCTCAATGAGGGGTATTCTCATCATCAAATTCAGGTTAGGACTGGTCTAAGGAATGGTATCATTGGAAGGATCAGTAAGGAGGTGGAGGGGGATAAGGAAAATCATCCTGGTGGTGGTCCTTCCGTGCAGGGGAACATGAATGCTGAGCAGTATTGTGAGATTTTGGAGGAGGGAGTGGAGGAGAGCTTTGAAAGTTTGGAGATGGCTGAGGATGAGCAGTATTTCCAACAGGACAATGACCCAAAACACACCTCCAAAAAGGCAGATGAGTGGTTTTCTGACAACAATATCACTCCCCTGAAGTGGCCTGCCCAATCCCCTGACCTAAATCCCATTGAACACCTTTGGCAACATCTCAAGGCCAAACTCCAGCAACATGACACACCACCCAAAGGAGTGCATGAATTATGGGAGAGGGTGGCAAAGGAGTGGACTGAAATACCACCAGGGACATGCCAGAACCTTATAGAAAGCCTAGAAGGATTCAGGCAGTTTTAAAGGCAAAGGGGGGTCATACAAAGTATTAGATCATAAAATAATAGAGGGTCAAAAAACTGCCCCAATGATTGATTATTTTGTTTGATTTATTAAGCAATGAGTTTTGATCAGAATCACATTATTTTTAGATCGATAGGTAGTGAACATGTAGTAATATGTCATGTGATTTATTCAGACTTTTTGCTTATGTCATTGTCTCACACCATTCCAATCTTTCCAAAACAAGCAAACATTGGGGCAGTTTTTTTACCCACTGTAGCATTGACACCTCATCCAAGAAAATGTAGTTTACTCCTTGTGTACAAACCTGTGTCATTGTTTTTGTTGTCTGGGCTTCACCATTCATGTCATTAATTCCCAAAACAGAGTGATATGCGGAACCTGATATCAAAGCTGCTGCTGACCCTGTAGGTGCAACTACTACAAATTGATATGCTTCTTGCCTAATCTCAAAATATTTGCATAGAGCTGTTAATACTTGTGTTTTACCAGTACCACCCATTCCACCAATGTACATTTTCAGGGGTTCTGAGTTAGGTAACACAACATGATTTGCAATGATTTTAAAAGCATATTCCTGTTCTTCATTAAGTTTATAATCCTGACATATGTAATCAATACATGTACAGGTATTATGACCTGTGGTATACTCCTAATGTAGTAAAGGTTATGGACAAGGCCTACCTAGAAAAAAAGTACTAAATGCATTATAAATGGTATGTGGTATGGAAGGGATAATTTTGCTGTGGACAACCTCCTGTCTCTTTGCTTGTAGAATGGACTTCCAAGTAGCAGCAGGTATCTGACACTGTGGAACTAGAAGTTGTAGTTCTGCATTAGGATCAATTTTTTCTTTTTCTTCCATCCACCCTGTCCTCTGCAATACATGTTGGATTTCTAATTTGTTGTCTTAGCTCTGATGTGCTGATATTTTGTGTAATGGGATCATCAGGTAACTCACCTGTGCATCGGTAAGACAGACTTACCAATTATGCTTACTAGATATGTTGGACTAGTCATTGTTTATGACTTATGCACCAGTATGTTTTTCTTTATACATGCATTTCTCGTCATATCCTTTATGCTTGACTTGTACAGACAAACCCCCTTCTTTTACGATACCATCCCCTTGTCCTTGACTCCTTTGTTGTGCATCCTTGTTCTATTTCATACAATACCTTTGTCTCCAGAATACAATTTACCTTTATACACTAATACAGTATGCCTTTGTTCTCATTAGTATATAAACTCATGTATTTCGTAGAGTTGGACCTTAAGTTCAACTTAGCTGCTGTAATGTGATTGTCCTCATACAATCTCAGAGCGCATCTTAAGTTCTCGCCTCATTGCAAACTTTGTTCTTGAACCAGAATCAACCCAATACTTAGATTGTTTCCTCATAGTAGTTGACTCTGTGCTCTGCATACTCAGACATCTTGACTATCTAGACTTAGACTTGGAGGTTGACACTTGATAACATAATGTTGTTAAGTCAAGACTGACAAGTTTGTAACAGATCTGTTTCAGAGGAGGCATCTTCATGATCATCATTATTGTCCATGCAATTTATTGGCCAATCATTTGGAATATTTCCAGCTTTCATTTGAGCACAAAAGTCATCATGAGCATCCAGACATTCATATTTTATGTTGAAATTTCTCATGATCTGTTTTTACAGTCTCTGTGTGAATTCATGACTATTGAATGCTTCATCCCATGAGTCATCCTCTTTTTTTAGATCCAATCCTTATCTCCATGGCTTAAAAAATGTTAGCATTGTTAAGCAATAGAATTCTCTGTCTCCCTGGTCACATCTAGGTAGGATTCAACCTATAAAGTTAACTGCTACATTGGAAGTCAAATGTGAATCAAAAAGAGGATGATATTTGTCAAACCTATACATATTCTTTGGTAGGCCCCTGGGAATTATATCAACAACAGTTTCTGTATCACTTTCATCTTTGACTATGCCTGTTTCATCAGAACTATGATCACTTGAGTCATCAGATAAAATATTGTCTGAATCAGTATTCTCAGTGTCATCATCATTGTAATCCATATCATGTTCAAGGTCATTGGCATCAACTGTGTTTGTGTTACTTTTTCTTTTGCTATATTTATGGTGCTGACACTGTAATGCCCATTCATACAGATTCATAGTTTTGAGCTCTGATGGCCTGTATATATAATCATAGACAGGAGACAAACCAACTATGTGCTTTTTGCTCCTCACCAATGTAACCTTTTCTGTACATGTGGATGGATCAAGTTCACCCCAAGATTTCTGTGCTTCAAGTACAAAGCCACGCCAAAAGAAGGGAATGCATCAGCAAAACGGCAACTTCCGCTTTGGCTGCTCTGGCCGCTTTTCAGAGCGATCAAAGCCGCCAAAGCCGTAAAAGCGGCTCTCTGCTTTTTTAGGCAAGGTACATCACTTTCTGAGCGGTCAAATCTGCTCTGAGAGTGCTTGGACCGCTCTGAGAGTGATTTTTCAGCTTTTTAAAGCAATTCATAACTAATCAATTTATCACAAAAATCATTGTTTATTGGTACCTATGGAATACATAATTACATTGAAATGATCCTGTGAGCGAAGAATGGGCTGAATAGCAGCTAGCGCGGGGTAATGATGCGAATCTCCGAAAGCGAGTGATACAAAACTAGCAAAGCGCACGAGAAAGAAGTTTGGTTCTAGTACCCGGGAGCAATGCGGTCCGAACTATTGCAGGCGAGCGCCGATAGCGAAGGGGTCAAATTCATGGCGCGTCGCCTTCTTGCTGCTAATCGTACCGTCCTTCTTCAACTTGACCGTAACACCGCCGTAATTATCGGCTGAGAATATCGGTATCTTCTCCGGTAGCTCGCCAGTGTTGAAAAGAAAATTGAACTGTGAGTACATCTTGAGGGTTAAGAATGGCGCTACTGACCTTCGCTTGCTGAGCGAGTCTGGTCGATCTTCTCCGATAGCTCGCCAGTGTTGATAGAAAGTTGAATTGTGAGTACATCTTGAGGGTTAAGAGCAGCGCTACTAACCTTCAGTGTTCACTTGCTGAGCGAGTCCGGTCGATGCTTTCATCAGCTGCGAGAGAATGGTACATTGAATGGTTTACGTATGCAAGAAAATAGCATATAGTCGGTAAAACGAGCTCTGGGAGGTAGGTGCAAATGATTGACTGAGTGGGATGTCGCTATATGCGCATTCAAGTTACTCACGTGTAGGGTTTGTAAAATTGTAAGTCGACATTGACGATGCCACCCAACCAATTTCACAAAAGAAGGTGATGAGAGATGGAAGAAAAGAGGGTAAGTGGGAGATGAGCGACGCACGGCACGATGTCATTGATGTCATTGTTATTTAGTATTTGGTATTATTTGCACCCCTCCCCCAAATTCTGCGCAAGTCCAAAGGGCGCCATTCGACAATGACATTTCCCTCAGGCGGTGAGTTTCCAGACGAGTGCTTATAACTGATTTTCTGACCTAAGCTGTATCAGCCGTTTGCTAGAGGCTTCACCACCCTCCCTCTAAGCGTCCAACCATCCCAAAGCGCACTCGAGATACCTGCAGGCACGTCGATTCGGACGACGACAAGATCCTCGGAAAACATTCTACATAAAAAACTTCATAGACTACCTTGCAAACGAAATTGTATTCTAGCACTTGTACATGTCTACGTAAACAAATTTACAGTTTATTAAGACCACGAGGTTATATTCTAGTAGTTGCAGATGAATAAGGATGTTTTCGAGTCCAACATCATCAACCAAGGTGAGTGTGTAATACCCTAATCTCTAGATAGCCGATCAACTCGAGACTCGAAAAAAACATGCATATAGTCTCACCTATTCCCTAAACCCGCGGAACTCCTAGCACTAGCAACAATAGTCTGAGCCACACTGCAGGCGAACGACGGATGGGATAAGCAGCGGGAATCGGTGGGACAGCACGGAGAAACAACCAGTGTCACGGTAGTGCCAGTGTTTGTTGATTGGCGGGCGAGGTCATGGGCCGTGAGGGCTGAAGCCCAGTGCCAGCGACTGTGGGTTGAAGGACCGGTGGTGGGTAACAGGGAGTAGTGGAGGGGGATGCTCGAGGGTGAAACGGTGGTGCTCAGTGAGGAAGGTTATGTTGATAGCTGGGCAGCGTGAGCGGTAAACCAAGAGCGGTTGGAGAAGATACTCACCGCCACAGCCAAAGTGTTGTGAGCGGTTGCTGTCAGAGTGGGAGTGGCCGGAGCTGTCATTGCCAGAGCGAGAGTAGCCAGAGATGACGTCGTCAGAGCAAGAGCGGACGAAGCGGTGTTTGGCAAAGCTGTGAGCAGCCAAAGCGGAAATTGCCGTTTTGCTGATGTGAAAGTATGATTGGTATAGTGATCAGGATTTCCCAAAAGATACATACAAACCATGGGACCTCCTGTTACAAACGTACGTCATGGCCTATCTTTTTCTTATCTTATCACTTCCGTTATCCCTCCTACGTCACTGCTTGCATATGCGTTCCTTCTGGAACATTCATCGTTTATCATATGCCATTTCATTTTATCACATGCATGTCGATTATCACATGTAAACCGTTTCATTATCACATCCGACCGTTTCGTTATCACATGGATTCCTACTTACTATATTTGCGTATATACCTTGTACTATATAAGACACGCAAATATACGACTAGACCTCAGTCTAGTTTTAACAGTCAAAATCTGTCTCGTTATCGTCTAAGCTCCCTTGAGGACTTATCCAATAACACTCTTATTCTTTGAACGTTCTTAAGTGCTGGAACTCCCTTGAGGAACCTACGGTACCTGATAGGCTTGACTTATCAGTGAACGAGCAAACATAACACCTCCCATTTCTGTTTTTGTTGATAATGCATTGACAATTTTATTCATAATTTTTTGTGCTTTCTCTTTTTCTGATAATGAGCTAGCAGGTATGTCACAATGCTTGTCAAATACATTTCTTACAGCTTCAAACATAACATGTGTCTTTAAACTAGTTTTTGTTATGTAATCTGATATATACATGATGACTGCTTTCAGTGCAGTACCTGACCACATACATACATGTAACATCAGTATTGCAGTGCAAAATATATGTCAGAGCAGGTGTTATAAAGTTGATCCACTCCTCATGTTTCTTTATATTCAGTGAGCCAGTTTCTGGGTTGACTTCTGTGCATTTGAAAGTAGGTCATGGAAAACATGCGTTACATTCCCCATATCTATTGTCCTTGCATGAGGCATATTTTTTACTCCCAGAGCCAGCCTTGTTTGTTCCTCTTTCACAATTGTGTATATTAGATCTACTTACAATATCATCAACTGTGTTCTCAAAGTGGTCCCACCACTTATTCCATTCAGAACACTTGTTGCATTCATCTGCATAAGCATGAATTAATTTGCAAAGTTTAGGAGGAGGTTCTGGCAATGTCTCTGTTGGATCCCTGTATGAATCACTTTTGGCTTGTTCAGCCACTTTGTTGAGCACTTCAACTTGTGTACCTGTCATAAACTCTCCAATATGACAAGTCTCCAGCCATGAAATCAGGTGCTGTTTCCATTCTGAATTTGAATCAAGTATTTGCTCTCTCATCTCTTGGGCTGTTAAATTACCCATAAGCCATATCAGCATGTGAAGATGCAGTGTTAAATGAACCTGTTGCTCTACTGTGCCATAATAAGCTGGAACATCTCCATATACACCCCTGTATTAATGTGGATTTTATACCTATATATGTATAATAAAGAACCATTTTTTCCTGGAAGTAAAGATATCAGTTAACAGCTTATATGCTTAATATATCAGCCCTAAAATAGCTAAGGAATTGGTGGTGTAGTTTTGGAGATATAAAGGAAATAATGTATATCTGCTTTCATGGAGACTTTCCTTATTTGGAGGCATGTGACAGTGATACATTGTGTCACACAGTACAATCTGCATAGCAATTATTTTTCTACATACTCTGATGAATTTATCATGTGCAAATTATGAAGCTGTGTAGTGCTTCATTTATGCTGCTCTGTGAACTTGTAGATATCATGACCCAGCTGAAGGTGTCTGTGCCAACTGTGTCCTTTAACAGGCAGACTGTCCTTGGGTTGGGTTTTATGGCTGAGGGTTTGGTTGATGGGTAGAGTCTGAAGAAAGCACAACTGTATAGTAACTAGGCTAGGAGGACAGGGTGGAGTTGAGGGCTGGGAGGACAGGGCTCTAAAACATGGGTCAGCATCTGTCATAACATTGGCAACTGAGAACATAGCATATTGACTTGTTTGGCATTTGGTCCAGTTTAACCAGCACATCCATGGGAAAGTATCTATCTATTTCTTTGCTTTTGTCCTGCATTTACTCTGGTCTGCCACTTGGTGTGGCCCTCTCACAGAAGGGTGTTTCTTCAGTGCCAACCTATTTGCCTTCAATGTCTTGTTTTGCATCACCTTTCCATGCATCTAATTTGATGAAACTTTTGTTTTTGGCAATACTTATTTGTTTGTACCTGCTACTCTGCCAGCTATATAGCATGAATCAAAAGAATTTCAAACTATCTGTGCTGCTACTGCATGTCATGTACCCCTTTATGGACACAGGAAGCTAACTGCAATGTGCACTTTTTTGTAAGCTGGTGCTATTTGCAGTGTCTGTTTCTTTGAACCTGTCTAAGTCTTACACCTGGGTCCTGCTCTGATCTTCTACTTGTTGCCAACTTAGCATGATTGTCTCATGAATGGTTTTAACTCAACTCAAATTGGGTGACATTGTCCTGGTTGGCATTGTCTTTATATGCACAAGTGAAGGTGGCCGTAACTTTTACTTATGGTTTCAGTTGCTCACTTGTCACACATTCACTGCACTGGTACCTACTACTAGCATGGCCATAATCTCACAAGAGGTGTTTACTTGAGTATCAAATTGTGAGCTTTGATCTTCTTTGGCATGGCCTTTCCATGTACAAATGAAATGGTGGCAATGATCAATGATTACTTCTCTGGTGCAATGTACATTTGCTTGCTGCTGTTTCCACCCGGTATACTCTACAACCTAACATAATGAACATTCCACTATTCAAGTCTGTGCTGTTACTGTACTACATGGCATGCACACCTCTGTGAAGACAGGGTGGTACCACATTATTTCCTTGGCCAAGGAAATAATATGTGGCAGTGCATGTGCAAATAGAAACACATAAAAGTCATTACTAGTAGCTCCCTGTGGAGGGGTGCATTTCATGCAGTAGATCATGCCAAACAGGATAAGAGCTTGCAATTTGACACTCAAGTATACCCTTTGAGAGATGGCAGCCATGACAGGTAAGCAGGGAGCTGCTAATGATCTTTGCATGTTTGGTTCTATTTACAAATGCACTGCCACATTATTTCCTTGGCCAAGGAAATAATGTGGCAGTGTTGATTTGTTTGCTTTTGTCTTCCACCTGCCTTACTCTGCTATTTTGCATGATTGCTTATGTATAAAGAGGCATATCCTGCTGTCCAAATCACCCCATGGTAATAGGTATAAACTCTTTATGGAAACAGGGAGCTAACTGCAATGTCTGCCCTTTTGTGTGCTTGGTCCTATTTGGAAATGCACTGCCACATTATTTCCTTGGCCAAGGAAATAATGTGGCAGTGCATTTGAAAATAGAAACAAATGCACAAAAGCAGGCATTGCAGCTGTAGCTTGCAGTGTTGAAATAGACACTTGGATTGGTGGAAGCTCTTGTAGACAATCATGCAAAGGTGTTGTCAAACAGGACAAACACAGAATAACGCTGCAGAGAACTCTCATGCAAACAAATGGATGGTGCATAATGTGGCAGTGAATACAGTACAAATAGAATCATACATACAATAAATGGGCATTGCAGTTGGCTTCCTGTTTCTATAAAGGGTTTATGTATGTCATGGGGAGATTTGAACAGCAGGATATGCTTCTTTATAAGCAATCATGCAAGGTGGCAGGTAGAAGACAAAAGCAAATAAATAAACACTGCCACATTATCTCCTTGGCCAAGGAAATAATGTGGCAGTGCATTTCCAAATAAGACCAAACACACAAAAGGGCAGACATTGCAGTTAGCTCCTTGTTTCCATAAAGGGTTTATGCCATGAGATTTGGACAGCATGATATGCTTCTTTATACATATGTAAGCCATCATGCAAGATGGCAGAGTAAGGCAGGTAGAATACAAAAACAAATAAATAAACACTGCCACATTATCTCCTTGGCCAAGGAAATAATGTGGCAGTGCATTTCCAAATAAGACCAAGCACACAACAGCAGACATTGCAATTCACTCCTTGTTTACATAAAGGGTTTATGCCATGGGGAGATTTGAACAGCAGGATATGTTTCTTTATACATAAGCAATCAATGCAAGGTAGCAGAGTAAGGCAGGTAGAAGACAAAACAAATAAATAAACACTGCCACATTATCTCCTTGGCCAAGGAAATAATGTGGCACTGGTGCATTTCCAAATAAGACCAAACACACAAAAGGGCAGACATTGCAGTTAGCTCCCTGTTTCCATAAAGAGTTTATGCCATGGGGAGATTTGGACAGTTCCTTATACATAAGCAATCATGCAAGATGGCAGAGTGAGGCAGGTAAAAGGCAAAAACAAATAAATAAACACTGCCACATTATCTCCTTGGCCAAGGAAATAATGTGGCAGTGCATTTCCAAATAGGACCAAGCACACAAAAGCAGATATTGCAATTCACTCCTTGTTTCCATAAAGGGTTTATGCCATGGGGAGATTTGAACAGCAGGATATGCTTCTTTATACATAAGCAATAGGGGGGCCCAAAGTTGCACATGGCATTGGCATATGCCGCTTTTGTCACATTTAGTCACAATTGTTCACACGATTAGAATATGTGCTGGTAGCTTGCTGCAACATTGTTTGGGTGCTGATCAGCTACTTTAATTTGCATATGAGTTTCAATGTTATACAATGGAATGTTTATCATCTAAGTCTGATCTGTTGGGTAGAAAAGGTCTATATATATGATATTGTGCATTACACTACAGTTGATTGTTTGGCTCAATGGTTAGTTTGGAAGTATGTTTTTATTTAGCTTAGGGTTCAAACCCTGGGACATGCACTTTATTTTTTTGTCTCTCCACTTGTGTATTATGTGCTGAGTGATTTGTTTGTAGTATAAATTATTATTGCAAGGTACAGTGGTGGTTCATTTTGCATTAAAAAAAATGCAGTTAGCTGGAATTGAACCCTGGTAATGCATTTCCAAATAGTAGGACCATGCACACAAAAGCAGACATTGCAGTTAGCTTACTAGGCATAAACCCTTTATGGAAACAAGGGGTGAACTGCAATGTTTGTTTTTTGTGTGTTTGGTCCTATTTGGAAATGCACTGCCACATTATTTCCTTGGCCAAGGAGATAATGTGGCAGTGTTTATTTATTTGTTTTTGTCTTCTATCTGCCTTACTCTGCTACCTTGCATGATTAGTAGGGCTCAAAGTTGCACATGGCATTGGCATATGCTGGTTTTGTGACATAAGCAGACTAGAATAAGCTGCCATGTCCTTTGAGTGGTCCATAAGGTAGATGCACTATTTGAGCTGTTGAACTTGAGTTTCCTCATCCAAAGCTACATGTAGAACCCGAGTTTGAGTAGTTGAGGTAAAGAGGTCTATATATAAGACATTGTGCTCTATAAATTCCAGCTAACTGCATTTTTTTTAATGCAAAATGAACCACCACTGTACCTTGCAATAATAATTTATACTACAAACAAATCACTCAGCACATAATACACAAGTGGAGAGACAAAAAAATAAAGTGCATGTCCCAGGGTTTGAACCCTAAGCTAAATAAAAACATACTTCCAAACTAACCATTGAGCCAAACAATCAACTGTAGTGTAATGCACAATATCATATATATAGACCTTTTCTACCCAACAGATCAGACTTAGATGATAAACATTCCATTGTATAACATTGAAACTCATATGCAAATTAAGTAGCTGATCAGCACCCAAACAATGTTGCAGCAAGCTACCAGCACATATTCTAATCGTGTGAACAATTGTGACTAAATGTGACAAAAGCGGCATATGCCAATGCCATGTGCAACTTTGGGCCCCCCTATTGCTTATGTATAAAGAAGCATATCCTGCTGTTCAAATCTCCCCATGGCATAAACCCTTTATGGAAACAAGGAGTGAATTGCAATATCTGCTTTTGTGTGCTTGGTCCTATTTGGAAATGCACTGCCACATTATTTCCTTGGCCAAGGAGATAATGTGGCAGTGTTTATTTATTTGTTTTTGCCTTTTACCTGCCTCACTCTGCCATCTTGCATGATTGCTTATGTATAAGGAACTGTCCAAATCTCCCCATGGCATAAACTCTTTATGGAAACAGGGAGCTAACTGCAATGTCTGCCCTTTTGTGTGTTTGGTCTTATTTGGAAATGCACCAGTGCCACATTATTTCCTTGGCCAAGGAGATAATGTGGCAGTGTTTATTTATTTGTTTTGTCTTCTACCTGCCTTACTCTGCTACCTTGCATTGATTGCTTATGTATAAAGAAACATATCCTGCTGTTCAAATCTCCCCATGGCATAAACCCTTTATGTAAACAAGGAGTGAATTGCAATGTCTGCTGTTGTGTGCTTGGTCTTATTTGGAAATGCACTGCCACATTATTTCCTTGGCCAAGGAGATAATGTGGCAGTGTTTATTTATTTGTTTTTGTATTCTACCTGCCTTACTCTGCCATCTTGCATGATGGCTTACATATGTATAAAGAAGCATATCATGCTGTCCAAATCTCATGGCATAAACCCTTTATGGAAACAAGGAGCTAACTGCAATGTCTGCCCTTTTGTGTGTTTGGTCTTATTTGGAAATGCACTGCCACATTATTTCCTTGGCCAAGGAGATAATGTGGCAGTGTTTATTTATTTGCTTTTGTCTTCTACCTGCCACCTTGCATGATTGCTTATAAAGAAGCATATCCTGCTGTTCAAATCTCCCCATGACATACATAAACCCTTTATAGAAACAGGAAGCCAACTGCAATGCCCATTTATTGTATGTATGATTCTATTTGTACTGTATTCACTGCCACATTATGCACCATCCATTTGTTTGCATGAGAGTTCTCTGCAGCGTTATTCTGTGTTTGTCCTGTTTGACAACACCTTTGCATGATTGTCTACAAGAGCTTCCACCAATCCAAGTGTCTATTTCAACACTGCAAGCTACAGCTGCAATGCCTGCTTTTGTGCATTTGTTTCTATTTTCAAATGCACTGCCACATTATTTCCTTGGCCAAGGAAATAATGTGGCAGTGCATTTCCAAATAGGACCAAGCACACAAAAGGGCAGACATTGCAGTTAGCTCCCTGTTTCCATAAAGAGTTTATACCTATTACCATGGGGTGATTTGGACAGCAGGATATGCCTCTTTATACATAAGCAATCATGCAAAATAGCAGAGTAAGGCAGGTGGAAGACAAAAGCAAACAAATCAACACTGCCACATTATTTCCTTGGCCAAGGAAATAATGTGGCAGTGCATTTGTAAATAGAACCAAACATGCAAAGATCATTAGCAGCTCCCTGCTTACCTGTCATGGCTGCCATCTCTCAAAGGGTATACTTGAGTGTCAAATTGCAAGCTCTTATCCTGTTTGGCATGATCTACTGCATGAAATGCACCCCTCCACAGGGAGCTACTAGTAATGACTTTTATGTGTTTCTATTTGCACATGCACTGCCACATATTATTTCCTTGGCCAAGGAAATAATGTGGTACCACCCTGTCTTCACAGAGGTGTCAATGCCATGCAGAGACTTAGACAGTGGATATGCCTCTTAATAGTTATAGGCAACCATATAGTAAGGTAGCAGAGTAAGGCAGGTGCAGGACAGCAAATTGAAATTGACATTGCTAGCTGGACACTCATTGTAGACCTGTGTTTTTATGTATTTGGCTTTGTTCAGACATACACTGCCACATTATTTCCTTGGCCACAGTGTTCAATGCTTGCTTTTTCTCGGCAAGTTGCACCTGCATTACCTACTGCTTGTCATGACGCATGACAGATTGTCTGTGCATTCACATTGTTTGTTTCTTGGTGTGCACCAACTGCACAAACCAGAGTGGATGTGACACTCCCAGCAGGTGAGAATTCATGGCTGTGCATCAATCCATATGTGGGTATATTGTTTGTACATATCATTGCCCCCTTATCTTTCACCATCTCCTCTGCATCTCATTGAAAGGTATATGTTTACTCCCTTGCTCATCATGTGCTTGCTCATGTATAATTCTCCCTATACCACATTCTTAACTACTGATCAGCCTAATCAGAAGGTGTGTTTACATGTCCTGCTTTTGCCAGAAAGAATGACAGAAAGCTATTCACAGCAACATGCAATCAACCTCCATTGCAGTTCTTGATCACACCGCTGATAGCAATGTGGACTTAGCTACCACTACTAGTGTTGCCAACGACTCTGGCAATGACAGTCAATCAGCCTCAAGTCTTATTCTTGACCGCTCCCAGTCTCCTTTCTTGGCTTCTCTGCCCTGGTTTACAGATGCCATCATCAGGCCAGACCTCATTCCAGGTCACATTTCTGATACATTTGCAGTGAGCATGTTTTGTTTGGTAGTACCACAACACCCTGTTAACAAATATCCAGTTGTTTACAAATAAAGTGAAAAAAACTGAAAATGAAGTAACCACAGCTCCTGATATGCCAAATATTGGAGGTGTACATCAGTTCAACCATTACTTTTGCTCTCTGATGGGGATTAAAATTGCAAAGAGGAAATATGAAAAACTACAGTATCAGAAGTTTTTTGCAAAGGCCACTAACATTATGATGATGTACCGTCTATGTGATATCATGACATGGACACTTTGCCCAGATGACCAGGGCATTGTGCCACAGCATGATAAACAGGTCTTTAAAGCACCGAACAACACTGTAAGCATTCACTATTTACATCAACTTTTTGATATTGTAATTGACATAACTTATACAAGTCATTCCATCATATTCATAGTCTCAAGAAACTAATTGGGAATGCAAATCACTATCTGGCAATTGAGACAGGCAGAGAGAATTCAGCACAAAGTTATGTGCCAGATGACAAGTTGTCAAATGCTCTCAATGGCCTTTGGGGGCAATTTCATGGATTCACCCAGAAAGCAAATGCTTTCATCATCCGTCAAAATCTGGTTCTTGCTGCATGTCATATTCGATGTTTTTCTGAAGTGAAATTTGTCTTCTTGCTGTTCACATCCAAATTTAATCACATCTTTTCAGGGCTGGGGTGATGTCAAGGTTCCAGATGTTTTGAGAAGAGATGACCCTTCTCAAATGCGTCTTCCCCTCTTCCTTGCACTGGCAGTGTCTCCACTGATGCTGCTTGCACCAGTGCAGTGGCATACCAAGGACTTCAACAGGTCAGCCTTGGTTGGAGTATGTCACAAATCCTCTGTGATTAAATTTAATAACATATGTAATATAGATATGGCAGTGCCTGGGAAATAAGAGACCTGATTCCATAGCTAGGCTTGAGCAAGAGCTGTGGAAGTATTTGTTTGCACTTGCTGATGGGAATGTTGAAAATCAAGAAATGACACTGGAATCATTCCTCAGTAGAGCAGTGGATGAAGTTCGTTATATGATACATGAAGAGGACAGATGGTTTGAAGAAGGTATATATTTGTCTGTTTTGTGACAAATTACTGCTAACAATAGAACAAGGTGGGGAAGAGGTCACAGCATTACAATATGAAATCAAGCTTGCTACAAAACCCAGGAGCTGGCCGAAACTGCTCCTGCCTCCTGTTGAAGTTCATAATATGCCAGCAGATGATACTGAGGGCAATGATGTAGAGCCTAATGACATGGATGTGGATTCTCAGGAAGATGTATCTCAGGCTGGTACAAAGGACAAAGATAGTGATGCTCAGGAAAGTGCAGAGTCAGCGGTTGACACAGGGATAGTAGGAGAGGTGGGGAGGGAGGAATGTGAAGAGCCAGTTGTTGACACACTGGTAGGAGAGGTGGGGCCAGCAGTAGATGCAGACAACATGGAGGAAGATTTGCTGGAAGGCATGGTACCAGAGGTTGACAGACAAGAGAAAGAGGGGAGGGAGGAGGGAGGAAAAGAGAACATGCAACATGATGAGAATATGATGGAAGAAGAGGAGCAGGAAATTCCAGAATTATCAGACGGTGAGTCAGAGGTGACAGATGAGGTGAGGGAGGAAGAAGCCCAGAATATGGAGGATGATACAATGGGTGGTATGGATTTTGGGTACTATGCAGGCAAAAGAAGGGGTACAGAAAGGAAGTCAAGGGATGTTTCCATGGGTGAGCTTTCTACATGTATGAGTATCATGGCAAGGAGAACTGAATATCCATCATTCTCTTATCAGAGGAAGAGAGTGATGAGGAAGAGAGTGATGAGGAAGAAGGGACCTATTCCATGAGGTCAAGAGGAATCCAACAGAAGGGTAGGGTGGGGCAGGGAGCAGTGGCACCCTCTTCTTCATACCTGACACCACCAACCCCTGCACAGAGGCAAAAGGCTCCCAATCCAAGGGAAGAAGAGAGTGATACATCCTCATCTTCAGTTTCACAAACTAGTACAGAGTCAAGAGAACCTAATCGTCCCAAATTGGGAACTAGTCATAAATGGAAGAAATCCCAGCAAAAGTTTCCCTTTGCTCATGAGGTACATGACATCATCGATTTGACAAATGAATGGGTAAGATCATCATACAGTCCTGTTAAAATAGCTAACATCTCAATATCAGGATGAACTGGCAGAACTCCCTGAAGAGGATGTTGTTCAGAGGACACTGATTGCAAGAAAAACTCTCAAACAGCCACTTGAGCTCTATAGCAATAACTTCGATTCATATAATGATTATAAGCCATCACTTGGAGTAAGTTATTTCAATCAGCTTATAATATTTGAGATGTGTTAAGTGTGAACCAGTCCCAAGCAGACATGAACTTTCTTGAAGCACTAGCTGAAGCAGCAAAACCCTCTACAGGTAGAGAGTACCCATTTGAGGTGCTTTCTCAGACAGAATTCAAAGCATTGTCCCCTGGAGACATGCAGAAGATATTCAGGTCAAAACATATACTTGTGGAAGGGATGGAGTATGATCCCAGAATGGAGTTTGATAGGAGAGGGCTTGAAAGGGTTGGGAACTGGGACGAACCCAGGACATTACAAGGTTGGTTCCCTTTTGACCTTGATACTATCCACATGTACTGATTTGGTCAGACCTATCTATTGAACCTGATACCCCAAAAGGGTTCAATGGGAGGTTAAAGACAGGGTCACTCAAGGACCTTGAGTGGCATGCCAAATCTCCAGATGGGAGAATCCTAAACTGCTTGGAGCTGCCCAATTCCACTGGGTGCAGTGAGCCACATTACTTTATGTCAACAGACACAGTGGCCTGGTCCCACACTTTCAACATGCCCCTGTGCAAAAAGCATCAACAAAAGCCAATCACTGACATCAGGTGGGGGTTGGCTGCAACAGCTGGTGCCATTAGCTACTGGCACTTGGACACCAATGGGTTTGCAACCTATATTGATGTCCAGGTAGGCAAGAAGTGGTGGGTTGTTGCCAGCCCAAAAGAGGGTGGTCCCTCCTTTGCATTCAGGGACTTTTACTCAAACTTTGACTGTGAGAGTGTCAATAAGGACCTGTGGGATGTTCATGCAGTCATGCTTGAACCAGGGCAAAGGCTGTAAGTAAATTCATTCTTTATATCTCTTACTATGCCTTATTAAATGGAAAAGTTACATGAGACCCCACACACCACATGCTGTGGTGACCCCAGAACATTCCATATGCTTTGGGGGTTTTTTCTACAGCTGTGCAACATTAAAGGACACTTGCATTGGAATCCTTCAAGTATTTGTAGGATCATCTGCTCTTACAAACTCAGACAGCAGGGAAAGTTGGCTACTGCTGCACCGGATAGCAGCATATGTCCATTATATATTGGTGGAGAAGAGAGATGATAAGGGTAAGATGGAATCCAGCAGAGATATCTACCTATATCTTATTATTTGACAGATGTGGACACTTTACATGTCCCAAATGTCACAGAAAAAGAAGGTTTGATAGGCCTTCTTATGTTCTGTGCCATCATGGAGCTCTCCAATGTCTTGCATCCTGGCTCATATGAGCCAGGAAAAGCAATGAAACAGCTAGAGAGAGCCAATCTGATAGAGGGCAGGAAGTACACCAGGATGATCATATCTTGGTTCAGGGCAAGCTTTGTGGTGACTACAAGCAGACCACAAGATGACATTTTTGAGGAGATCCTCTGGAAAATGACAATGACATTGGCATATTCCATGAACAAGAACAAATTCCGCCTCAAGCCCATCATTGAGGAATGTACACCAGATGCTGTTGCCTGTCTGATGTATGACAGTCTCAAAGACAGCCAGTTCTCTGGCCCATGGGACCGCAGATGTGAATTCATTACTGATAGATTTGATTGGGATTGGCCACACCTGGAGATCAAGGCCAAGAATGGGATCATACTTCCAGCTGGTAAAGAAGATGGTTTAACAGCATATGACACTGGGATGCTTGAGAAGAATGGGATGGAACTCCCATCTCTGGGTGATAGAGTGGATATGGATATTTGGCTGCAGAAGAGCAAAAAGAGAATGATGCAAGGTGAACAAAGTCAGCCCACAGGTGAGCAATCCTTTTCTCTCACCAAACTTATATATAAATCAAAATCAGGGATGAGGTCAAAGAAGAGGAGAAACTGACCATGTCTATCAATTGTATTATATTGTATTATTACTTGTGCCAAGAGATGAATGATCATGTGACTTGTGTGATTGTTGATATAAAAGTTCAAACAAACACAAACATTTATATTTCAACCATGGTTGCAACAAGATCATCAAGGCATGCTGCTTCCAAGAAGGCAAAGACTAAAACAGCAAGGAAGGAAAAGGCTATGGTTCAAAAAAGAGCAAAGCAGCATAAGAAACCATGGGTTCCTGGCAAAAGAAGCTATTACAGATGCCAGCTTTGCAGCAGCTTTGATATTACTCATGAAAATGGTGAAGTTGTCAAAGTGTTTCCAGGATCACAGTATGTTTTCTTTCTGTACCTGCTAAATTGGTATACATCCAATCTCCCAGCATTACTGTCCTGCAGTGGGAAGAAAATATGTCTCCATCTGAAATAGACCCCAATACACACTGGAGAGCCATTGTGAAGGAAATGAGGAACAGCAAGAATGGTAGAATTTGGCTTAAAGTCAACTGGTTCTACTCTAGGGACCATCTCCTACAGCCTGGTATTCTGCATGATCAATGGTTAGTACCAATTGTGCCATTGGTGAAATTACATACTTCTTTTTGACTTAGCAAAGGGATACCATTGATCATGGAAAACAATGAATTAGTGCTGTCAAATCATGAAGATATTATTGAGAGCACATCAGTTATAGGTTTGTCAAGATCTCGGTGATTCAACAGCATTGAATTTGTATTTGAGCAGATGCACTGGAGATAAGCTATCTGGATGATACCAATCCATATCATCCCAGAATCCCCCATGATCAATGCTTTTGGCATCTGACTTTGGATGCAAACACAGGGCTAATAAAGGTATTGTCTTGTAAGCTATTATAATACATGAGTTCAATTATCACTGAATACAGAATGTCAATTTGACATGTCATTGTGCTACCATTTATGGTCCAAGTCAAGGGAGGCAAAGGTTCTGTGCTAAGTGTGGCATGTGGAATCATGAAAGGTGCTTGCAAATCATACAAGAAGAGACTCTGTTGGAAGGGAAAAATGAATTGGAAAAACTTTCTAATCTACCTATTGTCAGAGGCTGGAATGAAAAAACTCACTCTAGTTGGGAACTGACAGGTTCTGGTTACAGGGTTGCAGCAGTGAAGGAGTGGTTGAGAGCAGGGGAAGTGCCAGATAACTGGAGGAAGAAGGTGAACAGTAGATGGGTTGATGAAGTACTTGGAAAAATGTGGTCTAGATATGCTTGCCATCAGTGTGGTGGTATCATTTAGTCCAGATATTTCAGGCTCAGTACAAGTTATTGATCAAACATGTTATCCTTGCATTTATGTGGCATCTTCAAATTCAGTGCATAACCTTCTAACTATCAATTGTCAGCTATGCATCATTCATCATTCATCAAAGAATCCAAGTAATTAAAGAAATGACATGGTAATTTTAGCTAGTAAATCCTCCAGTAAGTAAATGCAATGCCACCAAAATCTCTTTAGATGTTTGTTTATCAAAACTATTCAAAGCAATGCTTCCAACCCGGGCAGTGACATCTATGAACTGATCAATAACAGGTGGGTAATCACCACAACAGTGGACAGCCTAATTGCAAGTAAGTTATCAGTCACATTTGATATATGGAATTTGTACCTCATCAAGTATGTCATCAATTGTGCTTGCTTGTAGGAACCCCTTGTCTTTCAGATTTTGGATAAGCTCTTTTATCTGTTTTTTATATTTCCTTTCACTGTCTTTCTCCAGGCTTGCCAGAATATGTTGGTATGGCTCTAATTCATCAACTAGTTGATCAATCTTTCTCTTGGATTTTGCCTTCTTCCTGGGAGAAAATATAACTGACAAATCAGATGCTGAGCTATCTGCAGATATCTGGCCTGCTTTTCTCTTCTGACTGCCAACTCTTACTGCACCATATAACTCATCATTATCCTGAGAATCAAGTTGAAAAGTTATTGCTTGGCTGTTGTCCTCAGAGCTAACAGTTATTGCACTTGCAGAACAGAGCAGAGGTGGTTTAGATAAATCACAAGCAACCTTTGCTGAAGAGGGTTGAAGAGAAGGCAAGAATGGCAAAGCAGCTTGGCTTGATGAACTGTATTTGAGCTTAGATCTTCCTCTATAAGTTGGGAAGTATAATTCTGGTGAGTTTTCTTGAATACCCCAACCAATAGAATCAATACAGGGCCATTTGAAACCATTACCACTTACGCATTATTAAACGATGTACTTCCCCTGGTTCATTGTCCAAAGATACTTTTTCCCAATTAGGATTAACTAATTCAAATTGAAGTTAAGAATAATCAATCAAGCATGTTGATAGCTTACATTTATAGCCAGAAGAAGGCATTGGTGGAAAAGGATGAACCAGATCACATGATCACACCCTTTTATAACAATATGTCACATCAGCTGTGACAATTGCCAGGATAGATTGTCAGAAGAACAAAACATCATATTGGATCATACAAAGCCACATCTGTATGTTGGATTTAGTCTAATCCTCAGTCATTTCAACCTGCCAGTCACATAAGCCCCTAGTGCTTCTGCCATGGTGGCTGCAAATGTAGAGGAATTGGGAGTGCATGATGCACATAATGGTGTGCCAAATGACCTTTCCACTCCGCTTACAAAGTAGCAGAACTGCCCTGCATCTTCCATCACAGAAACATCAACCCTACAAAATATGCGCAATGATGAGGTCTTCTTAATGATTTCTTCTTCCTTTTTTACTAATGCATGGAATGTCTTTGTGACAAAATCATGGAATGCATTAGTGCCATCTTGCATGGTCCAATAGTTTAGGTAGCCATCACTTAAGTTTGCAATTCCTCTGTAAGCAATAAATAAGACTCTGGCAAAAATATAGATGCTGACTCAGCTTACCTGGTATTTAAAGAGGATAAAGGATTTATCAATACAATAGGATCCACAGAGAATGAGCCTTCTTCATATTGTGTAAAAAGAACATAGATTAAATGTCCTCCTACAAAGAAGGCTCTGAGCTCTCCAAACTTCATAGTGTCAATATATGGCATGGTAAACCATGCTGGCTTGATCCAGTCACCAAAATAACCATATCGTTTTGTGGTTTCATCAATTTTCTGCTTGATAACAGTTTGATATTCTGCATTTCCTGTCATTTGAAGTACATGTTGATGTGATGAGCTGAAAGTTCTCTTCAGAACCATGCCTTCCACATGCATTGAGGAAGGGAGCATATGCATTTCCTGATCAAGTTTAATGATAGATGACAAAGAACAATTATCATCTTCATTTTCAATGATGGAGGGTGAGAGAGGATCTTCCACAAAAGAGGTATCAGGGTATCTTGTATGGGTTATCTCTTCAGAAATTTCCTTCAGGTGTTGAAGATAAGTGAACTTGCATCCATGACTGATCAGATCTGATGGGTGGGGCCAGATGCTGATATGTTTTGATAAAGCATCCATTCCTTGCCAGTATAATCGAATTGTTGCAGGAGATAATCCATAATTCAAATATGGGTCCCTGAAATTTATTAACAAATGCAAATACTTTTCCACCAGCCTTACATGAAATCACAGGAAAAATCAAGACCACCACAAACAAGATGTGCTGATATGAGCTCATCCCAGGTTTGTCCTTCCTTGTCAACAACTGCATTGACAAATTCTTTCCATGTCACATAATTGACATCCCATTGGAACACTCCAGTACCTTCCTCCATCACATAAGCAAGGAACAGCTGCCATACTTGAGTTCAAAGTGGAATACATGAGGCCATTGAACTGACCCATTCATAAATCTCCCAACCATTCTCAGTCTGAAGCACAAGGTGTGGAAAAGCTTTCTTTATTTTTGAACATGCATGGCATTCTCTGACAGACATAAAAGACAGAGAATCATAACCATGTTGTTGTGCATTATATGAAGCAGTTGGATTTTCTACAAATATGACAGATAACTTTTCTTTTGGGACATTCAGCTCAGATGGATTTGGCATTTTCCACTGACCATTGCCTGAACCCAATGATGAGTAGTAGAACTTGAAATAAAGTCAGGCATATCACCATCACCAAAAGCCTCAAGAAAGTGTGGGATAGCAAAGGGGTCCATGCTTTGATGATTTGTAGTTAAATTTGTTTTGCTTGTAAGCTCTTGTAAGGCTGACTCATGAAACAAAGTGAATTCATTAATTCCTGATGGCTGTGAGTCAACAGGCACATCAAAATGAAAATCTTTTTTGTAAGTGTATTTATCAGCAATTACTTGACATGTCAGCATTGGATGCATTTACCCTCCAGTAGCATATCCAAAGGCAACTCTGCTTCAATGACATCATTTTGTGATGGTTGTAGATTCTCAAGGACAGCACCAATATGTGAGACTGTAAATCAGCATAATAATCATTTATATTTAAAGGTACCCAGTTTGTTACACACCTTTTGTGCTGTCATTATCTTGTTCCACCCAAAGTCCTGGAATAGGCTCTGTTTTGTGGCATGAAATACTATATACATCATACCCAGGTGGACAGCGTGAGTGTGATAATAGTGTGGGTAACCAGTACTGCAATGTTTGATTGTTGATTGAGTCAACATTAATAAATTTGTTTTCTTTTCTGGCATCACAGGCATCATTACAAAGTGGATGAAATGAGGAATTATCAACATGATCACAAATTCCAGCAGAAGGAGGGTAAGGGAAGACATAACAGAGTTTCAAGGCATCAGCTCTCCTTGATTTCATCATTGCCTTTTTAGAATGAGCACAAGAATGATTGCAGATAACAAAGCCTTGAGGTGCCATGATGATGGAGTATGGGCAAGAAGATAGCATATCAGTGGAGGCTGTGCAGCTTCATCACTGTGAGAAATGCATGACCAAACACTTCTTTTCTTCTGTTGATACCTCATCTGAACAGCTAGATGGATTCATCACGCAGAAGAACTCAGGAGGAGGAACTTGAGAGAATGTTGGTGCAGCTGCATCAAGGTAAGTCTATGTCAACCTAATTGAGTAATTGGTTCAATTGTATCCAAAAGATTCAGGCACGCATATTGGTAATTTCATGAAACCTCAAAGTGAAAACTTCTTAAAACAACCAAGGGGATTCTAAGCTACAACCATCAAAACATCAAAGGCAGCAAGAGGAGTTGGAAGAATTAATGGCAATGGTTGATGATGGTGAGTTTACACTGGTGAACCCTGAATTCTTATGAATGTAGATACAGAGGCACCACAAAAGACAGCCCATAGGCACACACAACAAGAGGAATTGGAGCAGTTGTTGAAAAATCTAGAAAATCAACAAGATCAACAAGATCAGACCCATGGTATTACAACCACCATCCAAGCCATGTCCATGATGAAGATCAAACCCAATGATAGTGAGGAACTTCTGCAGGGTGAACAGACTGATCAAAATGATTCCTCTGGTGACTCCAGTAGCTCATACAGAGCATCAGAAATCATGTGTACCAGACCAGGGACTCCTGAAAACTTATCAACAGAAGGTAACTGTATTCAGGGATTCCATCTAGTGGCTAATATATTGTAGATGACTACTTGATGAAGCCCATTCTGTGGGTTGATGTACTGGATCATATTGAAACATTACATCCTCAAGAGCATGTTTCTCCTACTTTTATGGATGCATGGCTTCTTTCTTGCTGGAACAAATTAAACAGACCAAGCCCAAGGTACATTCCAATGGAGTATATCAACAGGAGAGAACCAGTCACTGCTGAAGAAATTGGAGGGTTCAGAAAATTCTTTGGTGTGGAGGGGTCATCCCCAAAGCAAGACCTTATTGGATTCATCCATATTTCTGGCAATCACCATTACTGCTTCCTATACATTGCATCCCTTAACAATATTCAACTACTTGGAAAAGAGAGGCATGAAAATGGGATAGAAGCAGGAACTTGGGAAGAATGGCATGGGGCACATATTTGGAGAAACATTTGCCTACTTCACAGTTGGTCTTATAGCATCAGCATCAGCATTGACAAACGTAACTGGGTGCAAAATAGCTATGACAGTGGACCCACAACATGTCAAGTGATAGAACATATTTGGACCAATGGTGTCACTTGGGATGTCACAGGGCTGTGGCAGAAACCTCATTTTCCATGTGGCCATGTCATGCGTATTCGCATGGGTAATGATGCCTTTCAAATGGTAAAAACATCATTTGAAGCACTTAGCCAATTGTCAAAGAATGAGCTAGATGCATTCCTCAAGATACATGGGCAGGATGATGCCATCTTGTCTGAAGTTGCAGTTGTAGAGAGAATGTTACAGCATGATTCCCCAGCATACATGAACCTCCAGTCAAATGTCAAGAAGAACACCAATGCCATGGAAACATGTCAGGATTGTGCAGCAAACTTGCCTGCACTTCCAAAATACAGAACCATGAAGCAATTGCTAGACAGGTACCCTGCCCTTCAAGGAGCTAAAAGGCATCTTGGACAACCAGGGGTCTCAGAGCATAATGCAAAGGATGACACCTCTAGTGAAGGGGATGAAAGACATCAGGTTCACAGCACACAATTAGATGCTCAAAAACAGCATAGAGGAACTAAAGATGTAGCTCAAACAGCTATACATCGTTTTCCCAGACCCATTGCTTCCCCTCAGCTTCCTGCTCTTAAAAGGAAAATTGGCCTATACAATCCATTTACCTGGAATTATGATGATTACCAGTGTGGTCCAACAATGGATGAACTGGAGCCCATATCTGATGCAGTGATCCAACTTGCAGACAAGTCACTTGCTTATATAGCTGGAAAGCTTCTTGATATTCCATGGAGGTTATTCAGAGACTATGGTTATCGACTACCCTCTCATTTCTTCCAAATCTTTCACCTCCACAACCCATTTATGGTCAAGGAACATTTAATGGGATTTGTCCTGCGTTCAACACCTGGCACACCATTTCAAAACACTAGTCAGACTGACCTCAATTCATTACCTCCCAACCTCTACAGCACACCAGATCATCACACCTTGCCTCTCAGCTCACCATCCCACAACTCTAGTCAGACAGACCTGAACTCAACACCTACCAACTACAGCACACCATTACAAAGCCTTAATCAGATTGGCCCCCATTCAAGTAGTCAGTTCCAGAGCACAATAGAAACCAGGAGAGGAGAGGCTGAGATTACAGATAGTGTCAGCATGGGTGCTGAAGAGATGATGCAGCTTTCAAAGGATATCATCAATGATGACATCTTTGTCACAGGCAAAACAAGTGAGGGAAAGTTCATCAATGTGGACTTGCAAAGAGATTCAGTGATCCCTGAAACCATTAACTACGCCATTGACATCGACAGCTTAATTTGGATCACAAGAAAACCTCATTTTGCATTGGCAGTTGAGTTATACACATCACCTGTGTTCCGCAACACTGCCCCCATCTCCAAGGACAATCATGTCAAGATAGAAATGCTGTATCCACCTGTTGAGCAGGGCAAAAGGGATGAATGGTGGAGTCGCTCATTTCGTTTGAGCAGACTCCCACATGCCCTACTTGGAAAAATAGGAAAAGCAAATCTGTCAATATTTCTACCACGCATGGCTCATCAAGATCCATATACATCCAGATGGGCTAATGTTGTACCTCCAGAGGTACAGACCCAGTTATGGGAAAAGATATTGATGAAGGCATTACGAAGAGTAATTGGTGACATAGGACAGGTATATATTGGGGAAAATCAAGCACATATATCATTCAAGTCCTCAAGCCATACAAAAATGCCCAAAACCCATCCTGTGAGAAAATCACACTTTGAAAGAATGGTTGAAGAGATGCATGAAATTGTAAGTGAACAACTTTCAACATTAAGAATAAATTCTGAAAAGTAATTAGATTCAAGATGATGCTGAGGGTCATTTGGCTCAGTTTGGATCTTTTTTCTTTGCCCTGGAAATAAAAGGGTGCAAAATGGTTTCACAGGCTGAAGCACATGATGGAGAAGAGTTAAATGGCTGCCTTGGAGATGCCTTGAACAACTTGAAAGAAGAAAACCCAGCCTTGGATTGGGATTACATGGAAGACAGAAGAGTCGGAGAACTGCTCTATGATATTGGGATCACAATCCAACCAAATAACACTTTTCCAACTGTTGGTCTTTGGAGGTTGGACCAGTTGGAGACATTTTATGGTGCATGTGGTTACCTGAGAGGGAACATTCATCATCTGAATACTATGTCACTATATGGGGGTTTGCAAGCTGAAATGCCAAGGTCAAGATCAGAGAGAACTCACATCCTTTATCGCCAATCCTATAACTTGGCATATGAAGCACTGAGAAAAGCTGACAACACAAGAGAGCTCTTCAAACTGCAGGATGTATATCAACTGAATAGAAGATTCAGGAATGAGTACAAAACTGTTATGGAGATATACAGCATTCATGCCAAGAAACAGTCATTTGGTGTTAGAGATGAATACAGGGTAGGAGGGGCAGCAATGAAAGACTTCATGGAGCATGTAGATGACATGGTAAGCAACTGGATACCAAGAATATGTGTTGCTTATGGACTGGTGATAAAAGGTTCATGCCATGATGAAGAGTAAACCAGTGCTCTGGTTGCCATCTAATATATGGTTTGAATTCTTGGCACAAAGACTCAAGGCATTGAAAGAACAGCAGGAGCAACTGCACCAGATGCAACCTCCCAACTATGGGATATTGACAGGCTTACACCAGTTTCTAATGCAGTCAATTGTTTTCACACCACCAATCACAGAAACATTTGTGCGCAATGCCCTTTATTTACTTAGGTATCAAGCAAACATTGCTCAACAAGGAATGTTTTTCCTCCATGAGCTAGACCTTACATTGGACTCTTGTCACCCTGAGCTACCAGAGAAGGATGATCTCTTTGTCATACAAAGGATAGGTGTCCCTCTACAAGAAAAGAGGAAAACATTCACAGCCATCCAGCAAGCCTATAGAGATGTGGAGAGATATCCAATTGGGAACCAACCAAGCTGGAAACTTGTAACACAAACCATTCAACAAACTCCATGGATATTAATGAAACGCTGGGAATGGCCACAGGAGCTGGAGAATATAGATCCCATGCACCATGTGCCAGGTTTTGCCGCTCATATATTTGTCCAACTCACACAGTGTATATGGATGTCACTTCATGATACATGGAGTACAGCTGCTATTAATGAACCAGAGCAGTTGCAGTCTTTAAAGGATGCTATGAATTGCTGGTCATTGGAATCTGTCTACCAGAAGATCACAAAATGCCAGTTCACAGCATGCAATTCCAATTTGGGTGGTGCAGTACCAGGAAGGAGGCATGTGTCATTCCAAAATAGACGGATTGTCTACCTTCCAAAGGAGGATGAGAATCCACCACTTCCAGGATTGTGGATTACCATGACACAAGAACCAGGATACCTCTTTCAGTATTGGGAATGGTGCAGGACACACACAGCAACTGACATTGCTGAGGCAGATGACATC
Source organism: Amanita rubescens (assembly GCA_015039365.1). NCBI lineage: Eukaryota > Fungi > Basidiomycota > Agaricomycetes > Agaricales > Amanitaceae > Amanita > Amanita rubescens. The sequence goes on from WION01000012.1 coordinate 89,649, forward strand.
TTGGACAAAATCTTCTCATACTGCCAATGCCTTCCCAGTAGCAGAAGGGAACAAGATGGAGGACAACCATGGGAAGTCTTCCAAGGATCAGTCCGCATTATCACCAATCCCAAAACATACAAAATTGATGCAATTGGAACAGGCAGGGGAAGTAGGAAGGCTAGAAGTGCCCCTGCAGTACGAACAAAAGGCTCAATGCTGCAAAAGCTTTTGCAGCACCATGGAGTTGGAAGGGACCAGTTGAAGAAAGCACAGTACATTCAAAGGCTGACAAAGAAAATTTTGTCACGCAAGACTTCTAAAGCCAGAAACAAAAGAAAACCACCTAAGTATAAAGAAAGAATGCAAGAGGGCAGATGTATAAACAATAATTTGGAAGGAAATGAGAAACAGCTGGAAGAAGAAGCAGAAAATGATAGCACTGGTGGGTCAGAATATGACAGTCACACAGCTGAGGATGAAGGTGATCAGGCAGAAGAAGAGAGTGAAAGCGGCAGTGATTAAATTACTGGTAAGGCTAGTACATATTTATTTCCATAATCATTCACAATCAAAGTTTCAAACTGTATGGTCATGCCAATGAACTTCATAAGGAACATGTTGCAGAACTTGCAGTTGAGAGCATTCAAAAAATAAGAGACTGTTTAAGAAATCAATGTCTCCAAAAAAGGAGACTTTCCCGAAAAGGAGACGCTCACTGAGTGTCTCCTTTTTGGGATGGATCATGTAGATGCATTTGATGCAGCAAGGTAGAGAAATAATAGTTTTCACCAAAGTAAAAGTCAAATTCTACAGTTAGGGGATGAACATATGAGCCTATTTGCTATAAAAGCGAACACATACTGTAGAACATGTTCGGCGCATGCGCGTCGAAATTTGACGTTCCTTCCTAGTATGGAAGGTCGTCACAACTGTGACCGGCCATAATTAGAGTCAAAGTCCAGCGCGCATCGTGGAGCATCGTCTGTGATCGATGATCCTTTGAAGTGAGAAGGAACTGGTGTTGAATCAAGCAGAGGTGGTGAGCACATTTCACGCTCCATTTGATTGATCCCTCTGAGTGTAAACAGGCCTGCGCAATCATCGTCACACCAGAGTATGTATTGTCCGAGCACATTGCCTTCGAGGCAGTCCAACTTGAGGGATAGAATTAGACAGCTTGCGAGAGCTCAGAGACAAGGAGCATGGGGAAAAGTGGGGTTATCCCTACATTCCAGAACATCAATGGCCATATAATGTGAGTAGCGGGCCCAGTTCCTTTACTTAGAGCGTTGACGGTTTCATGTAGAAATTGCCGATAAGCTACCCACTTATGTGAACCCAAGCTCAGAGCTTGAGCGGGAAAGGTTTGACATTCACAGCAAGAGTGCAGATGAAGGAATAGGCAGTACCAAGGTTACCTCGAAAGAAGGTAAGTGCTTGGAAGCACTTAAACAATATTTGTATTAATGACACTGTTACTACATCATTTTAGATCCAACCGCTGTGTTTGGGGGCTTGCAACGAGCTTGCCACCACCCTTCGACGTTTCGAATGCAGTGGGAGCAAGCCTGAAGGGAAACGGCCTTGGGAATAGGTGGTCTACAAGCCACCAAACACTTCAGTGGTGCCGTACGACACCCAAGGTGAACATCAGGTTAACGGCACCATAGGGATGTCGTTGAAAGTCTCCATTGTCTGGGGGCTTCAAGACTAACTAATCGAATCCCAAACTCTGTCGGTCGAGGAAATTCGCCTGCGAAAGGACGGCAGGCAACCAAGTAAGCGGTGTGAGGGCCACTAAGGGTCTCGGCACAAGAGGCGAGGGAAAGTAGCCCAAACGTTAGTGGGCTTCGCAACCAAAGGTAATACCTCGTGTCACGTCGGGAAGAGTATGCGGGTGGGTACGAGACCATGATGGAAAAGGAAAGGAAGAAGACGAGCGCATCGCAAGTGGTCGGCGCACATCACAAAATATGGTAATTGACGAGTTGTATAGATCAATTTCGAGGAGCAAGTCGTTGCAAATGACCAAGACCATCGGGCATTCTGTGGGGGGGTATCTACCGCCCGCGTTGACGGTGATGTGAGAGCCTGTGCGGGATTTTGGGTACTTGAGGTTGCCAACCAGCGGGACGCGAAGCATCGTCGCACTAAGCCTGTGCGTTTGCTTGATCTTTCACAAACATTTTCCAACTCACGGCTCTTTAGAACCATGCCTCAAGTGGTCATCTCATTTGAAGTCGGATACTTTTACTTATACAACATCACTTCTGGCTCTCGTAGGTGCTCCAGATCAACCTCAGTCAAGCCCAAGGAAACTTCAGATCGTCAACACCAAGGTGAGCCCTCCAAGTCCTACTAGTTTACATTACACTCATTGGCAGCAAGCGCAAATCCGTCATCTGCAAGCTACTCTTTCCTTGATGTATTCTCTCTGTCAAGATGAACAGGAAGACTCTAGTTATCGTGTTGGAAACCGAAATTTACACATATGACATTTCCAACATGCGTCTTCTTCACGTTATCGAAACTCCCCCGAATCCTGACGGTGAGCGTCCTTTACCTGACTTTCTGACCCGTTCTCATCGTGCAAAAGCTGATTGCGCTCTATCACCGTCTGGCGACAGTTTACCCCTCCCCCGTTCCTTCCCCATCTACTTCTCTCTCCGCAACATCCTCGGCACCAACACCCCCTCTACCTCACCACCCCAGGACGGCGACGTCCACATCTTCTCCACCCGCTCCTTAACCGTCGTCAACGCCATCCAAGGGCACAAAACGCCTTTATCCTTCCTTTCCATTAACTCAACAGGCACCCTTCTCCCCACAGCCTCGGAAAAAGGCGCCGTCATCCGCGTATGGAACATATCCAGCGCAGAGAAACTATACCAGTTCAGACGGGGGACGAGGGAAGCAGTGATATACTCTATGAATTTCAACTCCATGTCGACGCTATTACTAGCGGTTAGCTCGGTACATGATAAACGAAGATCTAGACGCAGAAGAAGCCTTAAACTTACGCGGGTGAGTGTCCACCATCCATCTCTTCATCCCGTTGTCTCACTAGCCCTCCAGACCCCGACCAGGCCAACTCGACACCTACAAATCCGCCATCGAACGTCTCAACGCTCTCATCACCTTCAAATCTCCATCATCAGACCATCACGACGGCCCGCCCGCCTCGTCGAAACCGGGGCCAAAAAGTTAACCCTCCTTTATACCAAACTCGTCGCAGAAGGCTCCTCCGGCTCTCCCCCAGGAGGAACATCAATTGAATTCACGATTTTACCCTTCCCCGCTGATCTCCTCGCCTCCCTACGCCCTCTAGTCTCGTTTTTGAGGACCTTGCCTTTACCGGCAACTCACCCAACCCACCCCGCCGCTCAAGGGATCTGCTCCATCCTCGTCGACGCCCAAAAAGGGTATGCAGACATGCGCGGAGCGTGGTCCAAAAAATGTCTATCACCTTGCCAAAAACGTCGTAGACGAGGCCCCTCTTACAACGAAGGAGGGGGCAGCTACGAAATCGGCAGCTCCACGACAAAAGCGAGAAGGGACGGAGTCAAAGCGGGCAAATCGTTCGGAAAATGGGTCAAGTTGGTCTTGACCGTTGCCAAGGACGAATACAACCTCCTTTGCGATTTGGCTCCATTGACGTCGGGCCAATTGGTCGCACAAGCTTACGGGGCATTACTCTTGCATAAACATACTTTTTTGGCTTTATCGACGTACGAGAGTAACTTGTGCGTCTTCTTGTTCTTCTTTTCGTTGCGTTGGGCTGACTGACTTGACTATTGGGTTAGTGCGATGAAACTTCAACGCTGGACGGTGACCGATCGTTACGGATAGGAAATAGGGAATAGGGACCAGATATACATGGTCCCGGGATATTAGGAGGGTTTCTCCCCCACATAACGTGCTTTGGGGAGAAGGGAGATTGCTAGATACCAGGTAAGTCCCATGGTATCGTTCCTGTTGACGTTTGACTAGCGTCTGAGCATAGACGCGTATAACAGGTAGATAGCGAGGGTTTGGCCCTCGCGCATTTCGACAGAAGGGAACGGGCTTGGGAACGGCCCGTTTGACGTTATCGTTGGAGGATTGAGCTGAAGGGAATGCGATGATGGGCGCAGATGAACGAGATGGGTTCGATGGTGAGCTCTTCCTTATTCGTTTCTTCGGCTGACTGCTTTCACTGGCCTCGAAGTTTGGACCACACATCGGCCTCTCTTACACGCTTAGCTGAGCGGCGATGACATGACGATGATGCGGGTTAAGAGGTGGCGGAAGGGGAGCCGGACGGTTGGAACACGCCATGAGGGGCTTGGGTCAGAAGGCGAGCCCTTTATCTGTCCTCCCCCTTCACTATCGCGCGGTATCTGACTAGCCGCTTGATTCAGGTGCAATACGGCCCTGGAATAGTTGAGAGCAGTGGATAAAGGCCGGGCGAGAATCACTCATCGTTCTCGGTAACTACTCGTTTCGAGTAATTGATACCCCTCCCTCACAGAATAGGTTCTGGGGAGAATGGGCATAAGGATACCAGATGAGCCCTGATTCGTTCCCATCGGTGCAGCTGATGGACGTCTTCACTTAGACGCATACTATACCAGCTCGTTCGGGAGGATTTGCTTCTCGCGCGTTTCGACAAGAGAGGAATGGGCCCAAGAGCGGTCCATTCAGGTTATCGATAGAGGAGTGTGGGCGATTGAAAAGGACGAGGAGTAATATTGCCTCGCCGATTTTGGGATTGTTTGGGACGACGCTGGGGATCGTTGATTGGGCTTATCAAACGATCGTTTGTTGAAGGCATGCACCTCCTCGTCTCTCCTCTTCAGAGCTAACTGCCTTTCTGACAGCTCCTCTTGTCGAATTCTGGGACTCCGAAGAGGGTCCTATTATATCCACTCAGTCCGGCGAGGATAGGGGGTGGGAGGCGGGTAGGCTAAGCGTGGGTTCGTCCTTCTCTCGCATGGCCGCCAGGGGCATCAAATTTGGAGGGGGGGGGGGGGGGGTGGAGGGGGACTATTAACTGCAGGTGGCAGCCCGGTATATGGTACATTCCATCCTATTCCATTCCCTTCACGCTCACTAACCACATCGAGCAGACGCAGACACTCTTGGGCCAACACGAGACTCGGGGATGAGCCGTGACGATAGAGGACTCAAGGAGTCATCTAAGGATAGAGAGTTCGTTGAACTCTCCGTTGGATCGAAACCGGCGTCGAATTACTAGTTCGACGTATAGCCGGTCCCTTCCCTTCTACAAGAAGAAATTGGCGAAATGGAGCAATAGAGCACCCCATGGTACCAGCGTGAGTCGCTCCACGACTTGTTCACCCCCTTGAACTGACTGACAACGCAGGTACGACATTTGTCATGTTTCTCGCATGGAGGGTAGCCGTTATGGAACAGCTAGCTAGCCAGGTGCGTTCCCTGGCAATTCTTTCTCTTGTCAACGTTCACAGACTGCTCACATCTAGCTATGTCGATGAGGACTCGGAGGAGGCAAGTCCTGCAAATGTTTCTAGCACACAGAGCGGAATACGAGATCGCCCGTCACTTCGGACTAGACTTAGGGTTGGCTCAATCGAAGGGAGGAGCAGGATAAAGGGCTGCATGGGGCAGCTTAGGACTGGGTGAGTCCTATATTCTCCCTATTACGAGTGTGATCTAACCAAGTCGCAACACGTAGACGTGTTCTTTCGACTCCGCGGAACGAGGGGCATGGGGAAGAACGGGGTTGTTGCTACATTCCGGAACGTCAATGGCCGGATAATGTGGGTAGCGGGCCCAGTCTGTTTACTTAGAGCGTTGACGGTTTCATGTAGAAATTGCTGACTTAGGCGGCTTACTGCGAACCCGCCGCGCAAGCTCAGAACTCGAGTGGGAAAGGTTTGACACCCACAGCAAGAGTGCAGATGTGGGTTCTCGGGTGAGTGTGATGCTTTACTCCGTTCTGTGATCTCACTGACGACAGTATTAGCAACCTGTCGTCTCTCCTCCACCTCAATTGAAGAAGAAATCGGGGCTCGCTGAACAGCAGGCCCTGCGATAACATTTGAACGCTTGTTAGAGGATCCTAAATTACCGCCAGATGGTGTTTTGCCAAACGGCCGGGTAGCGGTTTTCACCAGTTTTGGGATCGCGACGCTGGGCTAGACGACGGCATTTCACCATGTCGGGGTGGAGAAGACAGAGAGACTCTAGAGGGAGTCTCCATTCGGTGAGCCATTCCTCGCACTGTTTGACGCGCACTGACAACGTTCGTCACAAGCAGTTTCGGAATCGCCGGGAGAGGCGGAATAAATCCATCCTCAAGTGAGTTAGCAGGAGGGGCCCGTATAAGGGATACTGGTGTGGGATTACATGGGGAGGGGGCCGCGTTAGTTACAGGTAAGTTCCTGCATGCGCTCGTTCTTTCTGCTAGACTGACATCCGGGATGTGTTGTATCGTCATCATACTTGAGGTTGCCAACCAGCGGGACGCGAAGCATCGTCGCACTAAGCCCGTGCGTTTGCTCGATCTTTCACAAGCATTTTCCAACTCACGGCTCTTTAGAACCATGCCTCAAGTGATGGTCATCTCATCTGTACCTATACAACATCGACCTCGACAACGGCGGTGAATGGGCTCTTGTCAAACAGTACAAGTGAGTGTCTTACTCCGACTATCATCACGCTGTCTAACTCTCCCTCCACTCTTCTTGATTCCGCTGACGACAGTAAGGGTACATCGAGCTCGAGCGACAAGACGAGCTGGACGAGTGATCACTTAGGTTTAGATTGTACTAGTAGTAGTTATAATATAATATATAGTTTCCTAAATAAGTAACTCTCCCTTTACCGTTTTATCATGGACGACGAAAGCGCCGAAATCGAGTTGGTGAGCAGTCATGTCCACGTACCTAGACATCTTCTGAAAGTACCGCCCACAGCTCGAACAGAACCTCAACAAAACACCAAATCTCACGACGCGTGATATGTACGACGTCGACAATTCTTTTCTTGTTTCCACCCCAAGTTCCAACGCTGAACGGATCGGCCAGCTGTCCTCGACAGCTTTGATACATGACTGGAAAAACTTGAAATTTATCCTGCCATTGTATACCTCGGCTCAGGTGCTCACCCGTCGAACTCAGAGCGCGTGACGTGGCCCTGCCCCTCTATTGGAACAACCATTGACCCTTCCTCAGACATTGAGAAGACACTATTAAAGATTGACTAAGTAACAAGCCAAAAAGAAGATCTAGACGCGGAAGAAGCCTAGCAGGTGAGTGTCCACCACCCTTCCTCATCCCGTTGTCTCACTGACCCTCAGACCCCAACCAGGCCAGCTCGACACCTACAAATCTGCCATAGAACGTCTCAACGCCGTCAAATCCCCCTCATCAGACCATCACAATGCCCCTGCGCGGTTCGTTGAAACTGATACCAGTCGCGGTGAACCCCCTAGCTCTCATCCCGGGTGCTCGTTCAGACCTAGAAAGCCACATGCGGACTTTGATGATATCCAGAGGCTGACATGCCAGCTGCAAATATAGAGTGGAAAGATGTGTATAGCTTTGGCTTCGACCGGGTAGGTCCTTCTATGTTATCAAATTTCATCCCATTTTAACGCTTGTTTCGAACCAGAATCTACACAAGCGGAAGTCTTTGCAGATATTTCTCAGCTCGCTCAAAGTTGTATTGATGGTTATAACGTATCATCTTTGCATATGTCCGGACTGGATTTAGAAATCCTCCACGATGGAAGGTGGCACGATAAGCAAATCGCCTGCTTTACTCGGAGCGATGCTTATTAGGGTTACCAAAACAACAGTTCAATGGTATGATACCAAGTGCAGTACAAGATGGAGGGGCAATTCCTCGTTGTGCGTATGCATTCCGAAAATTTCCCGACGTCCTTTGACTCATCCAACCTATTAGTATAACGAATCTATATATGACCTTTTAGCCCCCGCAAACTTGACAATTGAGAAGAAACACGAGATCAAGCATGATCCAAAGACGGGCGCAACGGATTTAACCATCGTCATCGTCTCAAGTCGTCCCTCGCCCAATCACGACGAAGCGTGGCAGCTACGCTCGTCAACGAGCGTTCCTCTCGTTCCCTTTCTGTATTCACCCTTCGCATAACCGGTATCAACGTTGGGATCGGAAACGTCGGGAACGGCGATCCGTTCAGCTCGTAGAGCTCCTACATTAGCGGAACAGGTGCGAGGGGTCGCTGAAGCTCGTCGATCTGGCGGGTAGCGAGAGACTGAACGTCAGTTTTGCGCCGGGCGTCGTTGCGGATAAGGAAAGGGTGAGGGAGACGCAGAATATCAACAAGAGTTTGAGTCCATTGGGAGTTATTGCTGCGCTTTGGGAGCGCGGAGACGCGGCTAACAAGCATATACCGTATCGGAATTCTAAGGTATGCGAGCAAGTATCGTTGGTCTGAGAGTTGTGTTGCTGACTGGTGAATTGCAGCTTGCTTATTTACTTCAGAACTCGCTTAGTGGTAATTCAAAGACTCTGGTGAGCGTTGCATATACTTATCTTGACGTATCCTCTTAATTATCGTTAGATGGTCCTTAATCTCTCCCCACTCGCCACGCATCTTCAAGAGTCATTGACGTCCCTGCGGTTCGCAACAAAGGTTCGGCGTATTTGCTTCCTTGGGAAACATTCCTGACCGTTTAACGATAGGTGAACAATACGACGATCGGAACAGTGAAGAAGCACGTCAAGACATCGTCGTAGATGTCTTTTTTACTATATTTCTTCATTACAACCTTGCGAAACCCTTCCCTGGACGATTTCTCGATGTAGATTCCTGTCTGATATAAATTCTGCAGAAGCGAAAGACTTGTATAAGAAGCGGATGAGAAATGTCACATCGTCACACTGTCACTCGCGAATGTCCATCCTTGCTGGCGCCTTCAAGGGTGTCTGCGAGTGCAAAACGCAGCCATTATACTCCAACAAACGCATGGGGTGAAAAAAGACCGAGGTACGGATTGTTATCGTCGTTCAAGCCAAGTGACGGAATGAAATTCTTACAGGTCCGCCAAAAGTTGAAAAGGACGACAAGGGGCAAGTTAGGAAGAGAAAACAAAAGGACGGGCCGGGGGTACGTTTGTTCTGTGTTGTGCACTGGGACGGTATGGTAATCGAGTTTTTTTCGGTACAGGTGTTTAGCACTCCGGCTTGGGTGGATACGAGCAAACTTTTACTACGAACTCCGGCGTTTTCGCCCGTAAGACGATACATGAAACACTTTGCTCGGAAAGCTCATGAGTTCATAATAGGACGCCCTTGCACCGACTGCGGTCGGGACAATGGCTTTCTTTGCGTTTTCGGAGAACGACCCGGTTAGGAGGTTTGGTTTGCCAAAGAAGCTGCTGTTGGAGGTACCTTTTGCTGCCGTTTACGTTTTGGGATGTGATTTTAACCTCTTTTTCCTTAGTATCGGGTTCTTTCTAGACCGTATACCGTTATTAGGGATGTGACGATGGACGTGGTTGATATGTTGAAAACTGCAAGGGATCATTCCAGCATGGATTCGAGACACGTTCTTAGTGGGTCGCCATTCAACCAAGGTCTATATGACTCGCTGATACCTCCTGTTTCTAGCTGGACGGTCTGGTGCTGGCAAAAGTTATTTACTTCTTCAAGCAGTCGAGTATTGCGCGAAAAGCGGTTGGGTTGTCGTCTATATCCCCCAGGGTGTGTTTACTTCTTCGTAACTATCAATGATGTTCAATTCCACGTTCAGCTGTCAATCTCGTCAACTCGTCGACGCCTTATTCAATACGATCTCAGGTCGCAAACATACATCCAGTCCCCATTCGCCTATCAAACCCTCCAACGCGCGCTTTCTATTAACATTAGCATATTATCATCCTTAAGCACCGCCAAAAACACTTTTCTTCGAAAAACGAGAGGTTCCTGCAGCCTCAACCCTGGTCGACCTGATTATCGGTCTCAAAGACGTATCAAGCGCTCCGGCTGTTCTTGATGTCTCATAAACGGGCTTGGTCGTCAAAAAACGTAAGTGCTTCTATCGTCTGAAAGTAGAGTAGATGACTCACCTTATTTTCCCTTAGGCATCCATTAGCAATGGATGACTTTCAAGCACTGTACTGCAAGACTGCCTATCGCGATCCATTTTTCAACCCCATCCGTCCGTATCACCTGTCTATGCCACGCCTGATCATGGAATACGCATCTGGCAGAAGATTCTTTGAGTTTATCCTCATCTCCGTCTGAAGCGCACTTGAGTTGAAATTCCGCACGCACACAGGCGAAAGGTGCCGTTTTCGTTTTGGGCGCAATCACTTACTCCGATCCGGCCTATCCGCTACCTCTCGAACAGAGGCACTTCAAATACCTTATGATCACCCGCAGAGCCCATATGACAAGTGCTCGCCACGTTGATAGAGTACACCAAGGGATTGAACCCGATACCTGTTCCCGAGAAGTTGAGCCTGGATGAGGCGGGGTCGTTGTTCGAAGAGTGGAAAGCGGAGCAGGTCATCGCACCTTGTACGTCTGGTGTTCCGGAAGCTGTTTGTAACCTGTCTTTAACGTTATGCTTTTGACAGCGGCTCGCGATGAACTTTTCTTTCCAAATACACGCTATTAGCGGTTAGCTCGGCACATGATACGGTCCACATATTCAGCTGTGAGTGAATAAAGGGAGCGCAACAAATGGTCCATCCTCATCGGGTTCTGGAGCGACGAGTCTGCCGGATTCGGTGGATAGTTGGGAAGAGTATGAGGGTGGGTACGAGACAATGTTGGAAAAGGAAAAGAAGAAGACGAGCGTGTCGTAAGTAGTGGGCGCGCATAACAAATTTTGGTAATTGACGAGTTGTATAGATCGATTTTGAGGAGAAAGTCGTTGCAAATGACCAAGACACTTGGGCATTCGGTAGGAGAGTATTTACCGCCCACGTTGACTGAGAAGTGTGGGAGCCCGTACGGGATTTCGCATACTTGAGTTACCAACCAGCGGGACGCCGCGAAGCATTGTCGCGCTAAGCTCGTACGTTTCAATCTTTCACAAATTTTCTCCAACTCACGGCTCTTTAGAACCATGCCTCAAGTGATGGTTATTTCATTTGAAGGATACTTTTACCTATTCAACATCGACCTTGACAACGGTGGTGAATGCGCCCTCGTCAAACAATGCAAGTGGGTACCTTACTCTGACTATCACCACGCAATCTAACCTCTCCCTCTAGTCTTCTTGATTCCACTGACGATAGTAATGGTATGTCGAGCAGACAAGTTGGACAAAGTGATTAGTTCGAGTTGTATTAGTAGTAGTAATATATTAGTTTCCTAAATAAGTAATTCTCCCTTTTACCGTTATCATGGACGACGAAAGCGCTGAAATCGAGTTGGTGAGCAATCATGTCCATGTACTGGACATCTTCTAAAAGTACAACCCACAGCTCGAACAGAACTCAACAAATCTCACCAAATCTCACAGTGCATCATATATACGATGCTTTCTTGTTTCCATCCGACGCTGAACGGATCAGCCAGCCATCCTCGATAGCTTTGATACCCAACTGGCGAAACTTGAAAAATCAATTCTGCCATTGTATACCTCGGCTCAGGTGCTCACTCGTCGAACTCAGAGTATGTGGCCTGGCTCTGCCTCTCTATTGGAACAACCGCTAACGCTTCCTCAGATATTGACAAGACCCTATTCAAGATTGACGAAGTAGGAAGCCAAAACGAAGATCTAGATGCAGAAGAAGCCTTAATCTTACGCAGGTGAGTGTCCACCAGCCCTCCTCATCTCGTTGTCTCACCGGCCCTCAGGCCCCAACCAGGCCAGCTTGAGTCTTGACACCTACAAATCCACCATTGAACGTCTCAACACCCTCATCCCCATCATCAGACCATCATGACCCCCTGGGTGGCTCGTCGAAACTGGCACCAAGAAGCTGAGGACGTTACATTTATCGGCGACTCACCCAACCCACCCTGCCGTGCAAGGGATCCGGTGGCACGCCTTCAGTTACACACACACCCACACCAGCTGTACATCAATCGTTTCTCTCATCTCTACGGGCATACGCCCACCGATAAGAATCTTTTCAACTTCCTCAGCCTGTATCATCCGCCATTCGCCCCTTGTACTACTCCTCCAAACCTGCAAACCGGAACCCCATCTTGGGAATGATACCCAACAGCACCGCTCTCTCGACCCCTTTATACGGCGCAAGAATTGTTTCCCATTGGACTCGGTAAGCGAAACACCGGCTTTACTCGGAGCGATGCTCATTAGGCCATAGACCGAAACAACAGTTGGTATGATACCGAGCGCAGTATACCAGGTCTTCCGCATCACGGAGGTTATGAAAACTAGTAAGGGTTGGCAGTACAAGATGGAAGGGCAATTCCTCGAGATTGTACGTACTATGCGGTCCGAACATCTCATGACATCATTTGACTCATCCAACCTATTAGTATAATGAAACTATACATGACCTTTTGGCCCCCGCAAACTCGACAATAGAGAAGAAACACAAGATCAAGCATGATCCATAGACGGGCGCAACATGCATTCCTTCTTGCTTGAAATACCATCCATCCCGCCTCAACACCCCAGGCTCGAGGCTTCGAGAAAACTCCTTAAAAAAGGCATCGCTGTCCCATTCTCGTTGCTACGACCAACGGCAGAGATGAATTGGAAAGTCTCATTCGAAAAACCGGCTGATATACTGCTGGTCGGAAGCTGGGCCAACAAACTCAGCATCAAAGCAAAAGACGGGAAAAGATTTGGCATTGATGTAGCAGTCGAGGTGCCCGATGTATGTTCTACTAGTATTTCCTCTTGTTTGCTACTGGATGGCTAAAAATTTAGTTTTCCAAGAAAAAGACTACTTGAACGGCCATTTCTTCCAAAAACGAGCATTCTACATTGCAACAATAGCTGCAGCTATCCAAAGATCAAAACAGTTTAGCGTAGACATGGCATATGATTCTCTCGCTGACGACCCGCGATTGACAAGTCTTATTATTACTCCCAGAGCAGGTGCGATGACGTTTCCTTCGTTAACAAAGTTGCTAACTATTATCCATAGACGGGTCACAATTCGACCTTAGCAAGCCAAATGCTCAAGTCCATATCATCCCGTTCATTTCCATGACCAGCCCAATTCCTCTCCACCGACTTTCTCCCTCCCATTCTAATACTCGTATCAATTCATTCTCGGCGCAAGACGAGACTACCTCCCCTCCCACACCTATCTACAACACCCACTTCCTCCAATGCCTAACACCAAAACTGCATCTCGTCTCAACTTACGCATTGAAGCAGGATTCTCCCACCTTTTCTGATGCATTCGCTCTTCTTCGCATATGGGCCAATCAGCGTGGATATGGCAAAGGATCACGACTCTGCGTTCATGGATTCAAAGGGAAAGGAAGTTGGTGGAACGCACTATTGGATCTCCTCATCAGAGGGGAGGAACCGACTGTTACTGTGGGCTCTAAAGCTGCGACCAGGAGGGCGCTTGGGCGGGGCTTGAGCTCATATCAAATGTTTAGAGCTGCTCTAGACTTTTTGGGTGCGTATGCGGCTTCTCTATATTACACCGTAGGTAGTAACGGCTGGCTTTATAGGAAGGTTCGATCCTGGAAAAGACACCACACAGATCGCCCTTCAGCGCCCTAATATTCTCCATCGACTCCACCCCCCATCAAGCCCTTGGCAACCGGAGCGAAGCTATTACGATCCTCCACCCTTCTTCCATGCCCAACACTGTTTTCATTGGGGTTCTACATGAGCCATCCAACGCCTTCCAGCTCGTTGAGCATGGGCCATCAGCTGACGAAGACCAATCGGCCACCAACGCCATCCGCGAACTATGGGGCAAGGCCGAGCGGTTCAAAGATGGATGGATCCTCCAGCGCGTCGTATGGGATGTCAAAATGGCCGAAGAGAAGATGCATGTACCCGCCATGATCATTCAACATGTTCTTCAGCACCACTTTGGGCTCGAAACGGAGGCGGTGATGACATGGCAGAGCGGGTATAACGCCGTTTTGCGAATGTTTCCCGCAGTGTCAAAGGTGTTGATCAATTCTGGGGTGCCTGTTGGTTTCAAGGCTGCAGTGGGCGCGTTCGATGGGGTTGTCAAAGCAATCAAGGGTTGGAAGGTGAGCTGCCGTTGGCGCTCCTTCAAGCGAGTCCTGTCTCCGAGATGTTGAGGTACACCAGCATCTTTGGACCTGTTGCCTTGACATCGTCAATGGCTGCTTCTTTGCCCCCAAACGCATGATACATGCCTTCAATGGAGATGATACTTCAATTTGAGAGGTCGTCGAGGTGGCCTGATGATCTCAGGGTGATACAAAAGATGAAGTTGGCGTTCTTTGAACATATTGCGACATGTTTGATGATGAACGTAAAGGGAACCTGTGAATGAGTCGGAGATCCTGGACAAGGCATGGTTGGATGGGGTGGGCCTTTTCAGTGCGGATATGGCACAACCGAGAGACAATGTTGTTGGATCGGGTGTTGGATGCTAGCTCAAAGGCGCGCAAGATGCCACATGTTGCGGTTAAGAAGGACGAGAACAAGGAAAGAGTATCAAGAAGCATTGGAAGCAAAGGAGACGTGTATGAGGTGCTTTATCTATGCACCGAGGCACCATCATGCGATTGCGGCGTTGTGCCATAGTCATTCACTGTTTGCCGGAACGGTTGGTAGTTTCTGAAAGAGTGGAAATGGAAAGAGGGTTGTTTGTGCCTTTGTATGTGGGTGATTTGCAGATTTTGGAGGACGAAGATGTCCTGGCAGGGCGAGCAAGCATTTTATTGGTTCTGGCATGTGGAGGATGAAGACTGAGTTGGACAGAGAACAGCGGGTGTGGACTGGGTGCAGGCTTGATGTACATGCAATGAATGGAGATGGGGATGTTTGATATCAAGGTGAGCTCGCGAACATTGCGCACTAGTAGGATGACACTGAGTTGTTTTAGATTCTGTTCATGGATCCGATGGATGACTATGATTTTATCATCAGGTTGGATAGATCTGTCATTCCACGGTACTTCCAGAACGTGGATGCAGATCCAAATCTGCTCACACACAGAGGAAAGTATGCCAACCTCACGTCTGTGCAGGACCCTGTTTGGCCTGGGTTTGACCCAGTTCATTGACTTTGTGCTCTGCACTGCACACTCAGACATCTCAACTGTATAGACTTAGACTTGAGGTTGATGCTTGATAACATAATGTTGTTAAGTTGAGACTGAAGAGCTTGTAACAAGGACCAGATAGTATTGGTGAGCCATGCTAGTGTGTGCATATGACTATGTAAAAGTAGGCTGGTTATGTAAGGTGTCAATGCATGAATATAATATATCTATGGGAGTTGTTCCACAACTCCACGGTCTTTGGGCTTGGAGATCCTCTGAATCTCCATATTGGCTTCAGGATGCTCTTGTAGCTTCCTTACAGTGACTATCTATGATAACAACATAAGGGAAACTATCTACAACTATCTACAGGGAATGAATGAGGGAGTTAATGTAGCTCCCATCCACTAGTATGTATCTTGATGTCTTGCCAATGAATATGTACAAGAGCTACATGATACAGATGCTATTCAATATGTTTGAGTCCTTTATGTTGTGTAATTTGTGTGTGTAGAATATATTAATGTAGTAGGTTCTAGGAATGGTTTTTAAAGTTTGAATGATCAGGTGAGAATGGCAGAGGCAGAACAAGGCTCAAATTAATGGGCAAATATACAGTGTTTAGTCACAAAGGATAATAGTTGGTTGTCTATTGGGAGTCAAAATCCACAAAAGCTGTGGTCAAGAAATTTGAATGTTAGTAGTTGTTACATTGTGTCTTTAGCAAACTGGAATTACAATATTTCAGGAAATTGACAGGACACCCAGATCAATAAACATCAAATAACAACTGTCAACATCTCCAAACATCTCCAAATACCATAAAGTATAAAAGCAGCCCATATTTCCAAGTTTCCCAATTCCCACAAATACCCCCACCTCAGATGGCCCCCTTTGCAACACATACACAAACACTACAAATGGAGAGAATGTCTGGCCTAGCCAGGCACTCAGTATTGATACCTGCTGCACAAACTGATCGAGGCAAATGTGCAAGGTAAGTTGACCAAATGTAAAGCCACTGCAGAACCTGTAACAACTATCATGCCAGGTGCCTTTTCCAGGGTCTGGCTTGCCAATATGAAATGATTTACCTTGGTTTCACATTCACTCGTGGCACAGGTGGAGACACCTATAGACTCTGTGAAGTGTGCAGGCAATGCTATGAGGCTAACAAGTACCCCTGTCTGTCAGACAGATTCCCCCAAGGGTGCCACAATGGGAGAGTGCTTGTCCCTGAGCCCCCTCCTAATGCATATGAAGTAGTAGATATACCAGATTCAGACTTGTGGTGTATAGATTCTTCTAAGGTTGAAGAGGATTATGAAGAGGAAGTGGAAGAGGAAGAGGAAGAGGTGGCAGGAGGGTTGCTTCAACAAGACATGGAGCAGCAGGAAATCAACAGTGAGGGTGTTGATGAAATGAGTGATGAAAACTAGTGGGGATTCAGTCTACATGAGAAAGCTCACATTAGTAGATTCAGTCTATTTGTTACATCAGGAACAAATGAGAATGCTATGACAAGCTACTGTGATAGCTTACATAGCACATGTAGTCCAGTAGACTGGCAGTCTCATACATAGAATTATCTACACCCTCAGTAATGCAAAATTGTCTGTCCTTGAGACTTACTGTAATGATGTCCCCTTTTGTGCTTGGATTTGTTTGCACCTGCACAGCAACATATGTCCTTGGCCAAAAAATAGTATGGCAATGTCCATATGATTTGTTTGCATTTATCTTGTCATGCGCTTACCCTGCCCCACTGTCTGCCAGCACAAAGCACCTTTCAATGTTGTTGGCATTCTTTGGCTGCAATTATATAGCAAGCTGTATGATACCTGTTTTACTGTTTGACTTTGTTTTCAGATACACTGCCACATTATTTCCTTGGCCAAGGAAATAACAGTATAACCATACTCAATATGGATAACACTCAAAACCTTCTAGAAATACTCTTATCATCCAATGGGATATGATCCACAGATAGAGAAATTAGAATGAAATAACAGTATGACCATACTTAATACATGTCACTCAATTTCTAGAAATATTCTTATCATCCAATGGGATATGATCCACAGATAGCAAAATTAGAATTGCCTCATTGTCTGAGGTTTAAATATCATTCAAAGCCACAGGTGTCAATGACTACCTTGTTGGTAATCTCCTGAGGTGTAAGGCCAAGACCTCCCTACCCTGAACTAGCTGTGTGTTTGCTCTACCAGGTTTGCTGACCAAAACCTCCCTACCTAATTTTCCTTACCTAAGGGTCAGATTTGCAATTTTCAAAATGTCACCCAGATATGGACATCAGAAGAAGTGCTACACCAGAGCTAATAAAGCCCCCATGTGGCACTCAAGCATGGTTCAAAAAGGCAAAAGCTTTGCAGATGCAGTGAAGTCAGCAGAGGATTGGGTAACAGATAAGAAGGATCTGTCAAATGACAGCAAGTCAGATATAGAGGCATGGATGCAGCATATGTCACAGGCAACAGATGATGTGGCCCAAAGAAGCATCGTTACCCAGCCTTGGGTGGACATACAGTGGGCATCAATGCCAATGACAAGAGCAGAGGATTGGGTAACAGATGAGAAGGATCTGTCAAATGACAACAAGTCAAAGATAGAGGCATGGAGGCAGCATATGTCACAGGCAACAGATGAGAAGGATCTGTCAAATGATATAGAGGTATGGAGGCAGCATATTATATAGGCTTATCTGGGCAAGGGTGAAGGGTATTATCTATAGGGACCTAATTGTAATTGGTTCCAGGGTATAGGGTATACACTGGAGGGGGTTAAGGGTATGGATTTAGCTCCCAGCAAGGCTCAAAAGCTAAATAAAATGCGCGGAGGGTTTTGATGCCAGGACATGTGTAACAATATTAAAGTGAAGAAGTGGTGAAAGCATCCGCCAATGTGTACACCATGATGTGCGGAATGTCATATTGTATGTGAAGTATAAAGATTTGTTGCAAATATCATCCACAGATGACAATGTTGCAATAGGTGGAACATTTTTGTTGTGCAAATGATAATGTATGTATAGGCCTGAAAATACACCGCCAATCAAGGGACTGCAATGGGCGGATGATTTTTCAGCTTAGTATGATGTAATAAAGTATCTGCCAATGAAGATGTTGGAAGCTGTGGAATATTATTTTCTGTTGGGCGAGAGATAGTGTTGTGACCAACCGAAATCATGTAAAAATCATCCGCGGATGACAGTGGTGCAATAGGCGGAGCATTTTTGTAAATTTATGTGCCAATTAAGACACTGCAACTTGTAGAAGATAAATTTCTACTGAGCAAGAGATAGTGTTGTGACCAACCAAATCCATGTGAAAATCATCCGCGGATGACAATGGTGCAATAGGCGGAGCATTTTTGTAAATTTATGTGCCAATTAAGACACTACAACTTGTAGAAGATAAATTTCTACAGATCAAAACATAGTGTTGTGACCAACTGAATCCATGTGAAAATCATCCGCGGATGACAGTGCTTCAATAGGCGGAGCATTTTTGTAATTTTATCTGCCAATTATGATGCTCCGCAGATGACAGTGTTGTAATCAGCGGAGCTTTTATTTATTTAATCACAGAGAAGAAATACTATATGCAAAAGGTGAACGGATGAGGCAAGTAAGCAAGTAAACATGCTGAATCCCACTGGCAATGGACGAGCATTACATGAGGTCAAATAGTCTCCGCGGATTGAGACATTGCAATTGGCGGACTGATCTGCACTCAAGCATGAGCAATACTGACAACATGAACATTCAAGTCATTGAGACAATGCACCAATCATAGTGCCCAAATAGAGGGGCAAAGAGATGGGTAAAGAGAGGGTAAAGAGAGCACAAAGAGAGCACAAAGAGAGGAATATAAATAGATCACTACTCTGACAACTGATGAATGAGGCTGATGAAGATATGTGCCAGATGCAACTGTAACATCCGCCGATGACAATGGTCCAATAGGCGGAACATCTCATGATGTATACAATAGTTTTGATGACATGTCCCAGATGCGACTGTAATGTCCACCGATGACAACGTTCTGATAGGCAGAATGTCTGCCCATGTATACAACTTGAATGCTGATGTGCCAGCTGATGACAATGTTCTGACTGGTGTAACAATGTGATCATCCGCCAATGACAACATTCCAATCGGCGGAATATCTGTATACTTATAATGACAATGAAGGCAACGGTGTAGGCATGTCACAACAATGACTTTCTACAATCCAGTGAGTCTACTGTCTCATCGCACACTCAGGCTAGCAATCAGAGTCAAAGTACGGTCATAGCGGATATACCTGACGTCATCGTTACATAACTATGACCAATATGATGCTAACATATCTTAAAACGACAAACTTGACCCGAGAAAAAGCAAAAGATCAGAAAGCGAGATGATTATCTGCTTGAAAACCAGTGAAACACCGTTATCTCATTAACCCTTTCTCAGTTTACATCAATATGGGATCTCATGGCGCAACAGGAGGCGCTAAGTTCACGTCCTCTTTGCATGAGGCGTGATGGGAGCCAGGGATCAATATCAATACTGATCAATCAGCTGGTATTAATTTCGGTAAGTGCGATTGAAACTTGTTTCAGATGTTCGCTTGCCGACTAATTGAAAGGGTCAGCAATGATAAGTAGAGCGCAGCGCGCTGTCCCCCATTCCCATGTCACTTGACAACATGTCTGATACAAGCACTCAATCGAACGTCGTTAACGTTGAAGCAAACGCTGGGGAGAAGCGTGGATTTAAACCGAAGGTGAGCATGATGATACATTACTATTAAACAGAATCGGACTTGGAATCGCTGACAATTGATTCAGAAGATTGATGTTCCTCACGCAGCGAAAAGCGCTGAGGATGAAGGCGAAGCAGATGGTATGGACTCAGCTGGATCCAATGGGGATGATGATATGATCGTAGATGGACCAGTGAGCAAAGCGTCTTTATTCATTGCCAATGGCTGATGTATGATTAACTAGCCACCTGGGAATACGAATGGGAACGATATGGTGCGTAATTCATACAATTTCTAGCAAACAGCGCTCACAATCACGTAGGACGGAACGGAGAGTGTTGTCAAAGAGGGTACAAAGGCAAAAGGGAAGAAGAAGGCAGCGAAAAAGGTGGCGAAGAAGGCGGGGAAGAAGGCGGTGAAGAAGGTGGCGTCAGAGCATGAGGTATGGAGAGATGATATGTTCTCTCAGGCGCTAACATGGATTTACTAGACGACGGACGATGAATATCAAGATGTGGCTGAGGAAGATGATGGAATGGATGAGGAGCGGCCACCCACAAAAGCGAGCAAAGGAAAGAAGGCCGGGACGACTGCTAAGGAAACGGCTAAGCAAAGCATGAACGAAATGAAGGTCGTAGACGCACAATTCTCGATCAACATCATCAATTATACACCTTTTTATAACACTAGTACTATAAACATATCATAGATTTTTTCAAATCTTATTGTATCAATGGAAAGGTATCATATACCACTTACTAACCCTGCAATAGCTAAGAAATCGGCGGTCCAGTTTTCGAGTTATTGAGCCTTCAATATTCATCAAGTTGTGACCTGTAGTGACATATAGGTCACAACACCAGGAGCGCTTACCCTCTGCTCTCCACTGCTGTCACACCCCTCTGGACTGTTCAATTGGAATGTATGATATAAGGAAACATCCTTTTGCTCATCAGAAATAGATGAGGAGGTATAGAAATGGCAGCAGCAATGGTCAAATGCTAAGAGGCGGTGAATGTTAAATACTATACAGTGTACATTACAATGGCTAGACTATCCCAAACTTATCAAATATGTCATTGGGACATCCTCAATTAAGATTCCAATGGGTTTGAGGTGTAAGGAGTGACCAGAAAGGCAACGACATTTTGGTACGTTTGGGCTACGTTTTGGTACGTTTCAAGGTAACTTGCTTATCACAAGCAGCAGCACTCTCAGGAAACTTTGCTGGGCACTTAGGATTATATCCTTACCAACTGTAATTTATTTGAGGGGATGGGTGCAGCCAGGGAGGCCACTACGTTTTGCTACGTTTTACTAAGTTCTATATTTCACACGCTATAAGTTTCAAGATGAGTTGTATATCACAAGCACAACAAGGAGCGGTGCTCTCAGAAACCTTGGGTGGGCACTTAGGATCATGTACTTACACACTGTAATTTATTTGAGAGGAGGGGGGCAGCCAGGAAGGCCACTACGTTTTGCTACGTTTTGCTACGTTCTATATTTCACACGCTATAAGTTTCAAGATGAGTTGTATATCACAAGCACAACAAAGAGCGGTGCTCTCAGAAGACTTGGGTGGGCACTTAGGATCATATCCTTACAAACTGTAATTTATTTGAGAGGAGGGGAGCAGCCAGGAAGGCCGCGACGTTTCACTACGTTTTGCTACGTTCCATATTTCACACGATATAAGTTTCAAGATGAGTTGTATATCATAAGCACAACTGAGAGTGGTGCTCTCAGAAACCTTGGGTGGTCACTTTGGATCATATCATTACAATCTACATTTTATTTGAGGTGAGGGGGGCAGCCAGGAAGGCCGCGACGTTTTGCTACGTTTTGCTACGTTCTATATTTCACACGCTATAAGTTTCAAGATGAGTTGCATATCACAAGTACAACTGAGAGTGGTGCTCTCAGAAACCTTGGGTGGTCACTTTGGATCATATCATTACAATCTACATTTTATTTGAGGTGAGGGGAGCAGCCAGGAAGGCCACTACGTTTTGCTACATTTTGCTACGTTCTATATTTCACACGCTATAAGTTTCAAGATGAGTTGTCTATCACAAGCACAACTGAGACCGGTGCTCTCAGAAATCTTGGGTGGTCACTTTGGATCATATCATTACAATCTACATTTTATTTGAGGTGAGGGGAGCAGCCAGGGAGGCCACTACGTTTTGCTACGTTTTGCTACGTTCTATATTTCACACGCTATAAGTTTCAAGATGAGTTGTATATCACAAGCACAACAAAGAGCGGTGCTCTCAGAAATCTTGGGTGGTCACTTTGGATCATATCATTACAATCTACAATTTATTTGAGGTGAGGGGAGCAGCCAGGAAGGCCACTACGTTTTGCTACGTTTTGCTACGTTCTATATTTCACACGCTATAAGTTTCAAGATGAGTTGTATATCACAAGCACAACAAAGAGCGGTGCTCTCAGAAGACTTGGGTGGGCACTTAGGATCATATCCTTACAAACTGTAATTTATTTGAGAGGAGGGGAGCAGCCAGGAAGGCCGCGACGTTTCACTACGTTTTGCTACGTTCCATATTTCACACGATATAAGTTTCAAGATGAGTTGTATATCATAAGCACAACTGAGAGTGGTGCTCTCAGAAACCTTGGGTGGTCACTTTGGATCATATCATTACAATCTACATTTTATTTGAGGTGAGGGGGGCAGCCAGGAAGGCCGCGACGTTTTGCTACGTTTTGCTACGTTCTATATTTCACACGCTATAAGTTTCAAGATGAGTTGCATATCACAAGTACAACTGAGAGTGGTGCTCTCAGAAACCTTGGGTGGTCACTTTGGATCATATCATTACAATCTACATTTTATTTGAGGTGAGGGGAGCAGCCAGGAAGGCCACTACGTTTTGCTACATTTTGCTACGTTCTATATTTCACACGCTATAAGTTTCAAGATGAGTTGTCTATCACAAGCACAACTGAGACCGGTGCTCTCAGAAATCTTGGGTGGTCACTTTGGATCATATCATTACAATCTACATTTTATTTGAGGTGAGGGGAGCAGCCAGGGAGGCCACTACGTTTTGCTACGTTTTGCTACGTTCTATATTTCACACGCTATAAGTTTCAAGATGAGTTGTATATCACAAGCACAACAAAGAGCGGTGCTCTCAGAAACCTTGGATGGTCACTTGGGATGATATCATTACGATCTACAATTTATTTGAGGTGAGGGGGGCAGCCAAGGAGGCCACTACGTTTTGCTACGTTTTGCTACGTTTTACTAAGTTCTATATTTCACAAGCTATAAGTTTCAAGATGAGTTGTATATCACAAGCACAACAAAGAGCAGTGCTCTCAAAAACCTTGGGTGGTCACTTTGGATCATATCATTACAATCTACAATTTATTTGAGGTGAGGGGAGCAGCCAGGAAGGTCACTACGTTTTGCTACGTTTTGCTACGTTCTATATTTCACACGCTATAAGTTTCAAGATGAGTTGTATATCACAAGCACAACAAAGAGCGGTGCTCTCAGAAGACTTGGGTGGTCACTTTGGATCATATCATTACAATCTACATTTTATTTGAGGTGAGGGGGGCAGCCAAGGAGGCCACTACGTTTTGCTACGTTTTGCTACGTTTTACTAAGTTCTATATTTCACACGCTATAAGTTTCAAGATGAGTTGTATATCACAAGCACAACAAAGAGCGGTGCTCTCAAACACCTTGGGTGGTCACTTGGGATCACATCATTACAATCTACATTTTATTTGAGATGAGGGGAGCAGCCAGGGAGGCCACTATGTTTTGCTACGTTTTGCTACCTTCTATATTTCACACGCTATAAGTTTCAAGATGAGTTGTATATCACAAGCACAACAAAGAGCGGTGCTCTCAGAAGACTTGGGTGGTCACTTTGTATCATATTATTACAATCTACAATTTATTTGAGGTGAGGGGGGCAGCCAAGGAGGCCACTACGTTTTGCTACGTTTTGCTACGTTTTGCTACGTTTTACTAAGTTCTATATTTCACACGCTATAAGTTTCAAGATGAGTTGTATATCACAAGCACAACAAAGAGCGGTGCTCTCAAAAACCTTGGGTGGTCACTTGGGATCACATCATTACAATCTACATTTTATTTGAGATGAGGCGAGCAGCCAGGGAGGCCACTACGTTTTGCTACGTTTTGCTACGTTCTATATTTCACACGCTATAAGTTTCAAGATGAGTTGTATATCACAAGCACAACAAAGAGCGGTGCTCTCAAAAACCTTGGGTGGTCACTTGGGATCACATCATTACAATCTACATTTTATTTGAGATGAGGGGAGCAGCCAGGGAGGCCACTACGTTTTGCTCCGTTTTGCTACGTTCTATATTTCACACGCTATAAGTTTCAAGATGAGTTGTATATCACAAGCACAACTGAGAGCGGTGCTCTCAGAAACTTTGGGTGGTCACTTTGGATCATATCATTACAATCTACATTTTATTTGAGATGAGGGGAGCAGCCAGGGAGGCAACTACGTTTTGCTACGTTTTACTACGTTTCATATATCACAAGCACAACTCAGAGCGGTGCTCTCAGATAGCTTGTGTGGGCACTTGGGATTATATCCTTACAATCTATGATTTATTTGAGGGGAGGGGAGCAGCCAGGAAGGCGTGCATTGAAGTCTGTTATAGTTTAGAGTCACATGATTATGTATAAATACTTAGAACATACATAGTCATGTGACTCTCAACGCTCGTCTCAAGATGAGTTGTATATCACAAGCACAATGCAGAGCGGCGCTCTCAGGAGACTTGGGTGGTCACTTGGGATTATATCCTTACAAACTGTAATTTATTTGAGGGCATGGGAGCAGCCAGGGATGCCGCGACATTTCACTACGTTTTGCTACATTTCATATTTCACACCCTATAAGTTTCAAGATGAGTTGGATATCACAAGCACAACAAAGAGCAGTGCTCTCAGAAACCTTGGATGGTCACTTGGGATGATATCATTACGATCTACAATTTATTTGAGGTGAAGGGGGCAGCCAAGGAGGCCACTACGTTTTGCTACGTTTTGCTACGTTTTACTAAGTTCTATATTTCACACGCTATAAGTTTCAAGATGAGTTGTATATCATAAGCACAACTGAGAGTGGTGCTCTCAAAAACCTTGGGTGGTCACTTGGGATTATATCCTTACAATCTACATTTTATTTGAGGTGAGGGGAGCAGCCAAGGAGGCCGCGACGTTTCACTACGTTTTGCTACGTTTCATATTTCACACGCTATAAGTTTCAAGATGAGTTGTCTATCACAAGCACAACTGAGACCGGTGCTCTCAGAAACCTTGGGTGGTCACTTTGGATCATATCATTACAATCTACAATTTATTTGAGGTGAGGGGAGCAGCCAGGAAGGCCACTACGTTTTGCTACGTTTTGCTACGTTCTATATTTCACACGCTATAAGTTTCAAGATGAGTTGTATATCACAAGCACAATTGAGAGCGGTGCTCTCAGAAATCTTGGGTGGTCACTTTGGATCATATCATTACAATCTACAATTTATTTGAGGTGAGGGGAGCAGCCAGGAAGGCCACTACGTTTTGCTACGTTTTGCTACGTTTTACTAAGTTCTATATTTCACACGCTATAAGTTTCAAGATGAGTTGTATATCACAAGCACAATTGAGAGCGGTGCTCTCAGAAATCTTGGGTGGTCACTTTGGATCATATCATTACAATCTACAATTTATTTGAGGTGAGGGGAGCAGCCAGGAAGGCCACTACGTTTTGCTACGTTTTGCTACGTTCTATATTTCACACGCTCTAAGTTTCAAGATCACTTGCTTATCACAAGCGCAACAAAGAGCGGCACTCTCAAAAACCTTGGGTGGGCACTTAGGATCATGTCCTTACAAACTATAATTTATTTGACAGGAGGAGGGCAGCCAAACGTTTGACTACATTTTGCTACGTTTCATATTTCACACGCTATAAGTTTCAAGATGAGTTGTATATTATATTATATCACAAGCACAACTCAGAGCGGTGCTCTCAGAAACCTTGGATGATCACTTGGAATTATATCCTTACAATCTACATTTTATTTGAGGTGAGGGGAGCAGCCAAGGAGGCCACTACGTTTTGCTACGTTTTACTAAGTTCTATATTTCACACGCTATAAGTTTCAAGATGAGTTGTATATCACAAGCACAACAAAGAGCGGTGCTCTCAGAAGACTTGGGTGGGCACTTAGGATCATGTCCTTACAAACTGTAATTTATTTGAGAGGAGGGGGGCAGCCAGGAAGGCTGCGACGTTTTGCTACGTTTTGCTACGTTTCATATTTCACACGCTCTAAGTTTCAAGATGAGTTGAATATCACAAGCACAAATCAGAGTGGTGGTCTCAGATGACTTGGGCGGGCACTTAGGATCATATCATTACAGACTCCAATTCATTTGATGGGAGGGGAGCAGCCAGGAAGGCCGCGACGTTTTACTACATTTTGCTACGTTTTGCTACGTTCTATATTGCACACGCTCTAAGTTTTGCTATGTTTCATATATCACAAGCACAGTGCGGTAGGAATGACTGCACACCAGAGTAGTTGTAAATGTATTTTGATATATGCAGTCCATAACATTGTACTACCTCTGTTGGATTGATATATTTGATCTACTAGTCCATACCTCTTGTGCTCAAGTTAGGACGCCCACCCATTTCCCACATAAGGCTTTGGTTCTTTTTTCTCCCTTTGCCTTTTTGCTTTTGGGAGGTTCTCTCCTCAGGGGTCATAGTCAAATGTTAGTTCAGACTTGGCAGGGATATCATTTCGGGCACAAAAAACAAGAAATGGCCTCTTCATCTATTGGCAGGTTAAATGATTGTATGTGCCATTGAGACAAGCCTCGGGGATTGTATCATGTACTGCCTGGTAAACTTGTAGGTTTGGGGAGCACAAATGACTAGAGAACAGTATGAGAGAAAACCAGACGTCAAACATGCCCAGAGTGGCTACTTTATAAATCTCATCCAATTGCCTGTGGCTGCGGCATTTTGCTACGGTTTGCTACGTTTCATATGTCACTTTAGCTGTTTGTTAGCCGTTCATTCGCCGTTTGTTTGCCGTTCATTCGCCGTTCATTCGCCATTCATTCACCGTTCATTCGCCGTTCGTTCGCCGTTCGTTCGCTGTTCGTTCTGTGCTCCAACTATTCAGACTTGAGCGATTTTGTTGACTGCACACAAGTTAGGACGCCCCCCCATTGCCGACATAAGGCTTTGGTTCTTTTTTCTCCCTTTGCCTTTTTGCTTTTGGGAGGTTCTCTCCTCAGGGGTCATAGTCAAATGTCAGTTCAGACTTGGCAGGGATATCTTTTCGGGCACAAAAAACAAGAAATGGCCTCTTCATCTATTGGCAGGTTAAATGATTGTATGTTTAATCTTGGCCGTCAAGACACGCCTTGGGGATTGTATCATGTACTGCCTGATAAACCTGTAGGTTTGGGGAGCATGAATGGCTAGAGAACAGTATGAGAAAAAACCAGACGTCAAACATGCCCAGAGCGGCTACTTTATAAATCTCATCCAATTGCCTGAGGCCGCGGCATTTTGCTACGTTTTGCTACGTTTCATATGTCACTTTAGCTGTTTGTTAGCCGTTCGTTCGCCGTTCGTTCTGTGATCTGACTATTCAGACTTGAGAGCTAATTCTTTTAGCTGCTTGATAGCTGTTTGTTAGCCGTTTGTTCGCCGTTTGTTCGCCGTTCGTTCGCCGTTCCGACTATTCAGACTTGAGCGATTTTGTTAATTCTTGCGCACAGTGTCCATACCTCTTGTGCTCAAGTTAGGACGCCCCCCCCATTGCCGACATAAGGCTTTGGTTCTTCTTTCTCCCTTTGCCTTTTTGCTTTTGGGAGGTTCTCTCCTCAGGGGTCATAGTCAAATGTCAGTTCAGACTTGGCAGGGATATCTTTTCAGGCACAAAAAACAAGAAACGGCGTCTTCATCTATTGGCAGGTTAAATGATTGTATGTTTAATCTCGGCCATCGAGACACGCCTCGGGGATTGTATCATGTACTGCCTGGTAAACTTGTAGGTTTGGGGAGCATGAATGGCTAGAGAACAGTGGGGGAGCAGCTGGGAAGGCCGCAACATTTTGCTATGTTTCTGATATGTCACGCAGTGTAAGTTTCAAGATGATTTGGATATCACAACTTCACAATGTGGGTGTGTACTTGGCATCATATCCTTACAAACTGTAATTTATTTGAGCAGACGTTTTGCTACGTTTTGCTACATTTTGCTACGTTCTATATTTCACACGCTCTAAGTTTCACGATGAGTCGGATATCACAAGCACAACTCAGAGCGGTGCTCTCAGAAGACTTGGGTGGGTACTTGGGATCATATCCTTATAGACTACGTTTTTCTACGTTTTGCTACGTTTCGAGATAACCTCAAAGCTTTGCTACGCATTTAAGATCATGCCCTTGCAGACTGCACCAGATACTATACTATGATATACGGGTGTTCTTACCCCGTCCTTTTATCTGTTTGGGTTTACTGCTAGGCAACTTTGTTTTGCATTCCTCGATCCAACTCAAAACCTGCCGCGAACGTTCGTCTCCAATGTTTTTTTTGCACAACTCGCCCCACTTCGGGAGTTCAGTCCCTGCCAGGTGTTCAAACATTTCCTTGAAGTTATTGACTTGGTAATCGTCCAGGCTGCATGGATCTTGCGATACTTCAAAATTTATATTGAAGAGATCTTTTGCCGCGCTAAAATCGTCAAAACCCCATAGTTTGAAACCCGTATGACAGCTGGTGGTAAACGTCATGACCCCGTGGATCGTCCCAGATGGTATAACAAAACTCTTGCTAGCGTCCACTAGAAGTAGCTCCAGCTTCTCAAACTCCTCAATTGCGACCGTCATTGAGAATCCATGAAGTGTTCCAGAAACATATTTTTTGCAAAATACCTCCAGGTTATGCGTAGTGGGTGGCCAGAAAAGCCATAACTTTGTCCCGGAAATATGTCGTATAAATTGGGAAGCCCCACAGTAGTCGACGTGGGGATCGGTGATAGACCCCCTGGGGTTAATTGAGCTTAACCATGTAGGCTTTTTGGCCCCCAGACCATGCTCGTACACATGGCTGACGCTCCCTTCGAATGGTCCTGCCGTCAAGGAACATTTTCCCAGACCTCCTTTTGTCTCCGGTATGGTCAACGCTCCGAGGAGAGGACACGACGAGCCTTTGTCCCCTGCCTGAGACAAGGATGATAGCACGTCCATGATCGTAACGTGGGTCACCTGAGTTCCAAGCCCCAAGTTAACCTTGCTGATATTCGCGTCTTTCGCCTGACTTAGATCGTGAAGGACGTCTTGAAGTTTGGGTTGGGGGTTGAAGGGTCCATGATCCGCATCTGCGAGTAGATGCACGTGTGTCATGGCGGTGCCGTGCGGGATCATACATGGATGCTCGATTAATTTTGCGAGGATGTCGCATCCTCGGTCGTGCGTTTGACTGATATTGGATATAGGAGGGGTGGCCCAGAGAATAAATTTCTCTAGTATCCAACGATTCCCTTCATGCGCCAAATCAGGGAGGGAACGCGTGTTATCGACAGTAGCAGAGAGAGGACTTGGTGGTATCCCCGTTCGTAGACGCTTTCCGCCTTTGTTTTCATGATCGCTATGGGAGCGCTTCCTACTGGGAGATGACCCTTCAGCTTGTTGATTATTTGAAGTGCTTGATTTGGTATCAAAGTAGGAGGTGACACTCCTCCACCGGAACACGTATTCCTCCAGCACGAATTTCGATTTGAGCGTTGGGTGAGTCGAATACGGCTTATTGAGGCGAGGGCATCGACGTCTCCCGTCTTTACAATCCTCGTCGATAGAACGCCATTTTGAGTGGGCCTTGTAATATATCTTGTGGTTATCATGATTTTTGCCTGGTACGACGGGAGGGCAGTTCCTCTCTGCCGTTTCTATCACAACATCCTGAAACGAAGTTTGAACGGCGATATCCCCAACAGAACCGATCCGTTCGGCTGGAGCATTAGGCCCGACGAAGAGACTGTAGCATAGTTTCCTCTTTTGGAAAGTAAAATTCATGGCCACCTTTCGGAACGCGTCGCTCTCTGCCTCGCCTCCGCAGTCAGCTATAGTATTCAAGCACCGTAATAGAATCGCTCCTACCGATAGTAGCAGCCGTTATCTCGCCATTGACAGGGTAGTATGTTTCCGACATTTCTAGTTCCGTTTATAAGTTTTGAGGTTCCGAAGTTCCGAAGCGCGTTGAAGACTGTTAATAGTTTAGAGTCACATGATTATGTATAAATACTTAGTATGTACATAGTCATGTGACTCTGAATGCTCGTCTCAAAACAACTGGGATATCTCCACCACATCTTTGAGCAGTGCCCTGAGAAAAGTCCTGGGTGCATTTAAGGTGGCATCCTTTCAGACTGCACCTGATTTGAAGTGCGAGGAGTGCCCAACGAGCCTACGACATTTGCTTCAGGGGCTTAGTCATGGATGTCACACGCTGTAAGTCGTCCAAGGTGTCGTCCCATTAACGACCGAACCATCTTCAACGATACTGCTGTCGCTCAAAAATGTTTGTAAAGTGCCCCCACATCTGCATTCATTCCAAAACAAAGACGGCCTCTGGAATCATCTGGAAAAAGGGTTCGACATACTCCAGTCACATTCAAAGCAAATCCATCCACCCAAATTGTGACGCCACCTGCCCCGCTTATAAACAACGGAAGCATCCCCACGATGATGTCACGGAGGAGGACTGGCGCCGGTTTGGCGATGCCACATTTGAGAGATTCTTCAAGAGAAAGGATCGGAATTTATTGGCTCTTGGTGCCATTCCAAGCCAGTGTCTCTCGGGAGAAAACCAAGAGAAGCTGAGCAGTGTGGTAGTTCAGAGTTCAGGTGAGAGTCATCCTGTGGTGGTTTATTAGTTCAATCTCAATAAACAATTCAGATGTTGAAAATACTGCTATGGTGGCGCCAGGGTCAGGCCCTCCAGTGGCAGGTCCATCTAGACTTTCCAGGTCCCCTACACCAGCAAGGACACCTGGCCAGAGACGTTCCAGGTCCTCGCTCCCCGCTGTACCACCTTCTCCAGAATCACCATTTCAACCATTCCCAGTGACATTGCCTGCTAAGCAGAGATTGGTGACGCCACGGTCAGGCCCTCCGATGGCAGGTCCATCTAGACGTTCCAGGTCCCCTACACCAGTGCGGGTACCTAGCCTGAGACGTTCCAGGTCTCCTACACCAGTGAGGACGCCTAGCCTGAGACGCCCCAGGTCTCCTACACCAGCATGGACACTGCTCCCCCCTGTACAGCCATCTCCTGGACCAGCATTCCAACCGTCCCCGGTGTTATCGCCAGCTACCCTGCCGCTGCGCCATGATGTCAGCATTGGGACAACTCCAAAACCTTCACGGACGCTCCGGGATATCGGCGTAGGGATGACTCCAAGACCTTCCAGGACGCTCCAGGATGTCAGCATTGGGATGACATCTGGGATTCTATTCGATGTGGGGATTAACACAGAGGCGCTCTCCGACGATGAATTTCCCATTACCGAATCTGAGCTGGGAATGATTGAAGAATCAGGGATTCTCATTGATGGGGGGGTTGGCACGAACGCACTCTCAGAGGATGAATTTGACATTGTTCCTGATTCTGAGCCGGAAAGGATTGAAAGGGCGCTGGCAAATGTATCCCAGGCAGAACCCAGCAACCCACAGCCTCAGAGTCCCCAGCTACGGTCACCCATCCCATCACCCGTCCAATTGCCCATCCCATCGTCCAGCCCAGAGCCGCAGCCACAAACTGCGTTTCACATATATGCAGGCGCCTTCCCCAGTCAAGAGGCAGCGATGACAAACAGGTACTATACAGACAGCATCACCATTTGCATTGTGGAAGATCCACGGTTGGTGCCGTCCACTGTAGAAAATGAGGGTGAGGATTACTGGATGGTGAAATCCGACAGCATCCCCAGCAGGTGGATGAGGAGTTTTGAAGAGGGTATTCCTCAAGCTGGGAAGAAAAACGCTTGCTGGGAATGGGTACGTCATGATCTTGTCGTCATCTGGCCAGGGCTAATTGATTTTGACAAAGGTTCACGTCTTGTATGCCCTGCACAAAAAGACGGGTTCCAGCAGGCTTTTCAGCTTGAAATGGACGAGTTTCAAAAATGGACTTTTGAAACAGAACTGGAAGGTATGGGAGGTGTTGAAGAGCTCAGATCTACACGGCTAAACGAAAAAAATGTAAAAAAGGGCCAGAGATCGCATCTGTTTACACAATGTTTGTTACACATTATACTGCCAATAAATTGACCTTATGATCGCATTTTTTTGAGTTGTTCTTATAATGTCTGAACCCTGACCATCTGCCCGGCGTTTATTTGGATACCAACTTTTTATGTCTTGATGATGTCCCCCTGATGTCCGCCGGTAGAATGTATGCCAAACATCTGATCGAGGATGTCCCCTGGACATTTTTTTTCAGACGTCACCCAGACCTTACCACAATGTCTACATGGGCTGTCCGTCCATGGGGTCAAGTGATGCTGTAGGTTATACATGCACTCCCGGATTTCACTCACATTTCCGGGGACATATCCATTGAACACACACTATATTTTTGCAACGAGTACAACAAAATATACACATGCATGAATACAAAACAATCCAATAACATTGTTAAAAAACGGGAGGAATATAAAACAAAGATATGTGTGATTGAAAAAGCACCCAAATTTGGTCATGAAAGTTCGCCAAGCCCTCTGAATTATCGTTGAAAGGAACGTTGAATTGCTGACTCCAACCTTCGCGTCCGCCATGGTCCAACCATTCATGAATGAAGGTGCCATCAAGTGCAATATGACAATCCCAGACAGGCCAAGTCCCACATGGAAAAGATGGGTATGCGGCGACGAATGCCATCCAGAATGTGTCTGTTCCCCACGTCCATTCTTGCCTTTTCAATGTCCTGACGTCGTTCACCAACCAGTCCGATATAACCTCAACAAGTTTTGACCATGATTGACCATCTCGGTGGTCGAAGGACTGTGCAAGAGGTAGGAAGGGTATCGGTATTTCTTGCACTTCTATTCCGTGTGTCAATGGTTCATCGTCATCTGACTGTGACACCACAAACTCGTTTAAGCACGAGCACATAAAGTATAAGCGGGAACATACCATACTAGCAAACTCGTCTGATGTTGACGATTGCTCATCCGATGTGTCCTCATCAGGCACGGTGCGCAGGACAGGCCTGGTATATGGTGCATATTCCGGTGGAAGAGATATTGAGACTCTGAGAGGCTAGGAAGTTGTAAGTCAACTTTGCAAGTGGCTTTGGCAGTGACGTACGATCTTTTCGTTTCTTAAGTTTGGAGGGAGCTCGCCATTAAAAGAAACCCTTAAGAAAAATGACCTGGGTGCAAGAGAATCATTTTCTGCATCAGTTGATGTCACGAGGGCCGTTTCAGCATCCATCGTGTCTTGGTGTTCTGGCGGTGGGACTTGTGGAATGTGCGACGAAAGTGATATGTGACAAGTTGAGGTGACAAGTGACATTTCCTTAATAGAGTTTCATGCCTCGTCCAATTCTCAATCAGAGAAAACTCATTGCTAGAATTCCATCGGCGCGCAATAGAAGTACAAGTACACCGAGATAAAAAGCTAGGGATAATAGATGAAACCGGCGCACTTTCACAGAGTTGCCTCGCCTTCCTTCTTTCAGTTTGAAATCCGTTCTAGTACTACGAAATGCTTCGAAAATTATTGTTGCTACCGTTATAATGTTGTCGAAAAATAAGTGCCGGATGATGGCCAGAATCAATAATATACAGACCTACCTGTCCGGGTTCGGTCATGAATAGTTTAGACGATCTTGATATCAATTCCCAGCTTGGTCTGCTTTCCCTTTCAAACACATTGTTGAATCTAGGGGTAACAAGTCCCTAGCGAGCAGCGCAGTCTAGTACATGGAATGTACTACTTACCGAGTGTGGTGTGGAGTTGTTTAAGAGCTTACTGGAGCTGGGGCTCAACAGTAGACAGTAGAGAGGATAATAGGATAAGGATTGACGCTACTAGAGTACAGTTTATATACTACTAAACTACAAATAAGTACAAAGAGTCTTATCAGTATGAGTCAAAGGTATTTGACTCATAAGGCGTCATTCCACAGCAATGCACAGCTATTGTATAGCAATACATAGCTTTGCGCAGCACTTGACTCATCAATTATATTGACTGACTCATCACATTATCAATCTCCAATGTGATAGGTCGATAACCATAACGTATATATGTCTTCTATTCTCATGTCAACATATATTCACATCATCAATAGTTCCACTATTATGATTGGATGATCTTATGAGAATATCGCTAGGATATTCTCATGTCAGAATATGTTCTCATCATCAATCATCCACTATTATGATTGGTAGATGAGTATGAGAATATGTCGAATATATTCTCATGTCAATATATTATCTCACACTCAATCATCCACTATTATGATTGGTTGAGAGACGAGTAAGTAACTGAGCGTTATTACATTAGTTAGTGTAAACTAATGATATCACTTATATTTACTATATACTGTATGTATATTGTATATTATAAGTTCAACACTCCCCTTCGCTAAGTTATTTATTAGCTTTCAAAAGGGTAGTCAATTTATCATTTTCTCTTTCATAGTATTTAAAGATTTCTTCAAGATATCCTCGCACTTCAAGATCTTGAATTCTTTCAAATATTTTACTATGTTGTCCTGGGGACTTATTAAGGGTTTTACTTTTAATATAATTAGCAAAAGTTTGTGATGCCTTAATATGATTGGTTAATGATATTTGACTATCATCTAGGATTAATCCCATCTTTATTCGGAATATCACAAATTTTGAATATGGTAGATTTTTGGTCATTATATCCGCAACTTGTTCATTTGTAGGAATGTATGTGAGTTTTATTTTCTCACTTTCGACACATTCTCTAATGTAGTGAAATCTTATGTCAATATGTTTTGAACGATGTTCTTGTGCAGGGTTACTGGCTAAGAACATTGCTCCTTGATTGTCACAACATAGGAAAATAGTTTTAATTGGAAAATCGAGTTCACTCATAAGTGATTCAATCCAAACTATTTGTCTTGATGTATCAGACATTGACATATATTCTGCTTCAGTTGAAGACAGTGCCACTACTTTTTGTTTTCGTGAAACCCATGATATAGCACCTCCTGCGAGTTTTACTATATATCCAGTGACAGATTTTCTTGTAATTTTGTCAGCACCCCAGTCAGCATCAGTAAAGGCTACAAAGCCTTCTTTGTTTAAACCATTATAAACTATTTTAGTTTGTACTGTGGTGTTAACATAGCGTACTATGTATAATGCTTTCTGTATGTGTTCTTCATTTGGGTTTGCACAAAACTGAGACATTAATATTACTTGATAAGTAATATCAGGTCTTGTTCCTAATGCAAGATATAACAACGATCCTATTATTTGTTGAAAATAAGATCGCATCTCTGCTGTACATTCTTTTGTGGCAGCAGTTGGAATATATCCTGTTGGTAAAGGTGTACGAGTTGGTTTACAATTTTCTAAACCAAATCTTGTTACAACCTTTTTAGCGTATGCATGTTGATCAATAATAAGAGTACCCATGTTCTTATTGTAATTGATTTGCATACCTAAGTATTCTTTAACTTTTCCAAGGTCATGACATTCCCATTTCTTCATAAAGGCATTTTTAACTTTATGAATTTCTGGTGTATTGTCACCCATGAAAAGCATGTCATCGACATATACTATACACACTATTATAGTGTCGTCTTCTCTTCTGACGTATACACCAGAATCAGATAAACAGCGTATAAATCCTAAATCCTCTAAGGATTTATTAGCTTGTTTATTCCAGGCATATGAGGCTTGTTTAAGTCCATATATTGCCTTTTTAAGTTGGTAAACTTTTTGTTCTTGGCCTTTGACTACATAACCTTCTGGTTGTTGCATATAGATATCCGCTTCGAGATCTCCGTACAAAAAGGCTGTTTTAACATCTAGTGCTTCAATATCCCATTTTTCTAGCACAGATATTGCTAACAAAAGGCGAATCGTTTCATATCTTGCCACTGGCGAAAACGTTTCATCATAGTCAAGTCCAGGTCTTTGAGAGAATCCTTTAGCGACAAGTCGAGCCTTTTTTCGACCGTCGGATTTAATATCGTATACCCATCTACATTTAATAGGTGTACGATTATGAGGTAATTCTGCAAGCTCCCAGATTTTTCTATCATTCAATGATTTCATTTCATCATTCATTGCTGTCTCCCACTGTTCATAAGATTTGGGATCAGCAATTTTGACTTTTTGAATATCTTTGTATTGATATTCTCTGATATTATCTCTTGAAATATCAATGGCAGGAATTGCTTGTGCGAGTAAGTAATTCAGAAAACCATTACCTTGCTCTTTAATGAGACATGACATTTCATTAATTTGAGCATTGTGTAATGTTGAATAAAGTAATTTAACTTTATCAATATGTTGTCGTATCTTAGATCTAAGAGAGTATCTGATTGTGACATCAAGTCTTGGATCAGATTTATCTTTTTCTTTAAGATCTTGAATTAATTCTCGAACAACATCTTGTTCTTCTGTAATTTCTTTTTCAATTTCTAATGGTGTTTTATTACCATAGGCATTGTCTTTCTGTATAACTGGTTTTCGAGATCTTTCAGATCTTCGAGTAGGTTCTACAGGTTTTTTAGCAGTTCCTTTGCCTTTTCCTTTAGTAGGTTTATCTTTAAGACTTTGTACAGGTAGATCTAATTCAACGCCTGTAGGTTGATCTAATTCAGCACCTTTGTCTTTTGAAGATGTATCTTTCTTTTCAAAGAAAGATTCTAATTTATCATCCCATTTAGTGTCATCATCATCATCATCTGATGAATCATAACTAGGATGATTTTCAAAGTTGAAATCAAAGAAATCATCATCTGAATGCTGCTGTTCAGATGAAATATCTCCTTCATTATCTGGTTTACCATCAGAGATATTTTTATCTGAGTTTTCAGAATTATCTTGCTCAATAGGCCTGATAGGGTCCAAGTTTTTTGTATAATTTTCATCTTGAGGTTTGGCTCTTGGAAATTTGGTTTCATCAAATTCAGCTTGGGTGGATACTCGAAGTTGATTTGTATTTGTCATGAAGCGGTATGCTTTTGCATTCGGTTCGTATCCAATAAAGGTCATTATTTCAGACCTTGGTGTTAATTTATTTTCGCGCGATTCATGTGGGATAAATACCCAAGCTTTAGATCCGAATATCTTAAAGTAAGAAACATCAGGTTTCTTTCCAGTAAGATTTTCAACAGGGGTCTTCCATTTGGTTCGTCTAAGTGGAGTACGATTATAAACATGTACGGCAGTTTCGATCGCAAAGTTCCACCAAGATTGAGGGCATGAAGCATGTAATCTCAATGCTTCACTTTTTTCCCAAAGTGTTCTATTCATGCGTTCAACCTTTCCATTTTGTTGATGTATATATGGAGTAGATTTTTCATGAATGATTCCTACATCAGTTAAGTAATCTTGTATGTTTGTGGACATAAATTCGCCCCCTCGATCGGAACGAACGATTTTTATGTTATATCCATATTGGTTGTATATTTGTTTGTGCCAACCTTCAAATACTACAGCGACGTTAGACTTTTTCTGTAATGGTTTTACCCATACATGTGATGTACAATCATCAAATATTACGAGTAAATATTTCTGTTTATGATAAGATTGTATTGGAAAAGTCATCAAGTCACAGTGTATACGTTCAAAGGGTTGGGTAGCACGTTTTTCTGAAAGAGGAAAGCTTTGTGAAACAGCTTTTCCTTTTAGACAACCGTTACAAGGTTCTAAGTCTTTAGGAATTGTTAAGGGAGGGAAACCCTCTAAGTTTTTAGAGCCTAATTTTAATATTTGTTGGCTAGGATGACCCATCCGTTGATGCCAAATTTCATATCCAACAACATTAATAGTGGTCATCATTAATTTATAATTTGAAGGTTTAATAATTTGACCTTCTGTCCACATTAATGTTTCGTTACCATCTCCTGGAAATCCTTCCAGTGATGCGTTTTCAGAGCCTTCTCTGTAGAAAGAAATCCTATCATTATCTTGTTTTGCAATAAAACCTTGTTTACACAATGTTCCATTGCTTATTAGTCGTAGTGTGGCACTTGGCATATGGAGGACCGGATAAAGTTTCAATCTTGAAACCGAACCATTCTTAAGGGTGTGATCCAAAATCACAGTCCCTATACCTAA
Source organism: Amanita rubescens (assembly GCA_015039365.1). NCBI lineage: Eukaryota > Fungi > Basidiomycota > Agaricomycetes > Agaricales > Amanitaceae > Amanita > Amanita rubescens. The sequence continues at coordinate 127,943 of WION01000012.1, forward strand.
TATATCTGCTTGATTATCAGCTGTGAATACTGAAGTAGGTACTTCATATTTTTTATAGCTGACAAAATCTTCTAAGTGTGCGGTAAAATGATGTGATGCACCTGAGTCACACATCCATATTGTAAGTCCTTTATTATTTTTATAACATTCAGGACATTTGCAAGAAGGTGATTTATCACAAAATTGACTATATGGATCTTGAAGATGTCCAATGTTAATAACATTAGCACGTCTACGATTGTTTTCTTCTATTATGAATTCATCCAAATTATATTGATTATATAATTCAGAGAATGTTCCATAATTTGGAAGATTTTGAAGATTAGACATGTTTTGTCTGTATCTTTCATTTTCACGCATATTGGCATCAAAATTATATAAATTATGAAGATCAGTAGATCTTCTTGGTGTAGGGTTTACTATCAGTACATTTGATGGTATTACCGGTACAGTGTCAATAGTACGATTAGTTGGATAATCATATAAATTGAAAAAATCTTCATAAGGCGTAATAGGCCTTGTTTGGATTTGAGATGATGCCATAGATTCTGGAGCCGTATGGTAAACAGAATCTTGATCAGATTGGTAAAAATAATTTAAATCTGATGAACTTACAGATTCTGGTCGGAGGGATACAGTGTCATGGTCAATTACCATCCCTCTCAACATATTTTGTAAGTGTTCTAAAGTGCGTGCATTAGTATTCATTCTTCGAGCTTCCAAATTAGCTCGTCGAACTTGATCCACATAATATTGTCTGGTATGTACATACCACCAACTTATTTGTTCATCATCAAAGGAACCAGGCATTGGTTCCTCAGGCTCTTCATCGGTATAAAGTCCTTCATACCCTGAAGAATTGGCCTCAGATTGATGTGATTCATTATCTGTTTGATATCCTTCATTATCGGTTTGATGATGGGATATACTAGAGGAAGCAAAGATAGGACTAGCAAGATCGTCCACACTTTGAGTATCCTTAGTATCTGCAAATATTGCAGAATCAAAGATATCAGAGTAGTCCGTTGATTCAGTTCGTACTTTTTGTACATCTCTGGATACAGAATCTCCCGAATCTTCGGATATCTCATCAATTCTCCCCATGAAGTCGTCCGTGGGAACCGCACGAGTACCTTTGTACTTGTAAATCTTGGGGACAAATTCTTCATCAAAATCTGTCATTACCTGATCTCCAATTCTGGCAATCAGAGGTAAAGATGCTGATGTCGAAGATGCCATAGCATGCCCAGAACCAAGTGTTGATTGAGCTGCTGTGCGAGCAGCAAGTTTATTCGCACGATTCTTTGCTTTAGCTGCCTTATTGCGTTCCCAATTTGGTCCTTTAGACTGATTAGGGACTTGACCAGCCCATTGGGGTCTAAAAGGAGTCTGAGATTGGCCAGGTGTATGTTTTGGTCCATTAGATGGTCCACCTGTCGAAGTATGTTGTGTTGGGTTTCTTCGATTTCCCATTGGTTTTCTTCCACCTCTGCCTCGAAAGGATTTCCCACGATAGGAATTCCAAGGGGTGCGAGGTTGTCCTTGTTGCAATTGTTGGCGTGCCATATTTGCAACTACTTGAGAGTTAGAATGTTTATTCCCTCTCGTGACAACAGAAGTATTGGCATTGTTCCTGTTACCTTTCCTTCGGGACCATTCCTCAGATATGAGATTAAGGAATTCATCTACAGTGTCATCATCTGCGGAGTGTGCCAACAGATTTGCGACAAAGCTGTCCCATGAAGGAGGTAAGGCATGTAGGATCGTCATAATTTGCATTTTGACGGTTAAGGTTACACCTTGGTTTGATACTCTATTAATCAAGTCCATAAGATGTGGAACTTGAGTGTTGGGATTGGAATTCTCTTTAAGTTTCCAATCGACAATTTGTCTATAGAGTCCAAACGTAGCAGCTAGACCTTGTTTACCAAATTTATCCTTTAGAGATTTCCAAAGGACTTCGGCTTTATCATTTTTATCGTCAACAAGGTGTACTAGATTAGGTGCTAGTTTTAAGGTAATGTAACCTTTGGCTTTCATATTGTCCTCTTTAAATTCGACATATTCTTTGCGAATTTCTTTAAGGGTTTTCAATTGATCTGGCTTTATGTCAGATGTCTTGATTGCCGCTTTTTCAGACGGTTCAAGATCTCTGGGCCAGTCAAGTTTAGGATCAATATGTGCACCAAGACCTTGACTGTTCAAGTACGCAGTCATAAGTCTTTCGAATGCAAGCCAATTTGATCCAGTAAGGACAGGAACAATGGAGTTTATCGAATTGGAAGAAGACATTTTCTTACTTTGGTTAAGTTTGTTTAAAAATCTAAGAAGATTTTTCGTAAGAAAAGGTTCAAATAATAATAAGGCATAAGAATATATGTGATGATGTAATTTCCGTCCTGATTTCTTAAGCTTAATGTCGTTCATGTCAGAAATGACAAGAATATAGTATTTTTACTATCTAGTGCTAATACTAGAAAGTAAACTAGGGAATATCTTTTTTACACGTCCTTTCAGGTATGTAATATCGAATTTCCGTCACAGGGTTAGATGCGAATCTAGCCCTCCTATTGTCTCTATCATCGACAAGTTTGTCAAAAATAGATTCTTTAGGTAATTTTATGTGAGGAAAGTCTTTATACCGTCCAGGAAGCCTTCCAGTTTCCTGCCATATTCCCATGTCATTACTATATTCGTCAACAACCCTTTTCACTTCGGTTCCCTCTTGATTTGAAGGAAACACTCCAGCCGCTCTGCTTTCGGCTCGAGTTTTAGATACGATATATCCCCAACTTGCAATGTTGGGGGCACATCTACTCCAAGTAGGTGTTGTTGACTTTCGCCATCCTTTTTGTTCTGTATTACGTTTTAGTTGGGTCTTATATACGTTAAAAGGTGTATTTACCTTTCCTTTTTTGTATATTTGAGTGATCTCCTCCGGAAGAGGAATTCTGCCCCTTTCGTCAGATGCGATGCCAAGGAAATGTTGGCGGTACGCATCCGAATCCAAAGCATTAGGGATATTCGTCTTATTTTTCCATTGACGATTACCCTTATGCCAGTCGTTTTTGGTGACTGGCCTGAATTGGACATGGGCATTGTTTGGTGGTCCATAAGACCACTCTTCCGGTTTAGTGTTGTGGATCCAAGGCGATCCACGATCTTTGTTATATCGCCAACCTTCGTTGACGATAACAGGTCGTCCTTGTGGACGAGAGACTGGCCCAACAGCCTTCGCGGCCTTGGCGTATGAGACTAGATTATCTTTATGAGATAAAGATGCACACCTAGTATCTCTAGAAGACTGACCTGTTGGGCTTCGCATTGATTTGGGAGCCGTCGGGACTCCTTTATAGTCGAAGACGACTTTTTGTACACAGCGGTGTACATGGTGTATCGCATCGGGATGCGAACAGTGGCAGCCTTTTGCTGCATGAGGCATATATGGGCGGGAGCCCATGGGAACAGGATACTTTTTATAGTTCCTATTTAGCCTCACAGCTTGAGGCGCAGAAGTCGGAACAGGAAAACGTAATGAAGGTACCATTTCTGGTACCTGTGCCTTTGCAGGCGGCGGTGAATTCTTTGGTAAGGCCCTAACGGGGGCCTGGAGATGCCGGGCGCCAGAGCCGGGCAAATTGTTCGGGGTAGTCCGAGAGGGGACTATCCTCGAAGAAATCGGAGTGCCAAGGGCACCGCCAGCAGAAGACAACGGCGAGAAAGAGTTTACAAACGACATTTTTATATAAATTGAAAAAATTGATTTTAAAATTTTTGCTGAAATCAGGAGTTTTAATCATCACATAGTTCTTTGGATAAGATCAAAAAGAAAGGAATGGGCGTTCAGAGCCTTCAGCCCTTACTAATCCCAGAAAAACAGATAATTTGTACGCAAATTGGATGTTTCGGCACAAGTTTCGCACATCATTGTTTCTTCTTGTCATGCATGTTGAATTTGGTACTAATCGTTATGAAAGGTGTTATATTAACCAAGATCTATGTCACATTGGTATCCACTTCGATGTTTTTAGCATCTAGTAACGCAGCATAATATTTGCGTGGGATATGATCCAATGTAGGTAGGAATAGCCAACCTAAGCTTCTGACAATAGATTAAAGACTCGGGGATCGGCCCTTGTCCCTTCTTAAACGATCAAATGATAACCGTTTAATCTCTGGAATAACCATGACGATAACGACTGCATTCCCAAACGCATGAGATAAGTCCATCACTTAGATGGTCTATGGGGTCTCAATCCCCCACTAGATGTGTATGTACAAGTATTAAGAATTAATCTAGACACCGCTGGGTTACAGCTGAGTGTATTCCTAATCTAGAGAAGTCCCTAAGGGCGCATTCTCGATAGGCAGAGTGTACGGTCCACAATGAGACCTCATCTCACCCCTTATACTAGAATCTATTATTTACTTGTACATATATTAGGTATTTTACAGGATCGAAAATCCTGATGATGGTATAGCGTGGTTCAATACGTCCAATCACATCACACTGCCCAAGCGGAATACAGTGTAGGACGTTACCCTTTTATACGGTAGGTAATAACCGGTGAAGTTCACACTTCACAAGTGAGCCAATTTCTATTGACGCAGTAATGGTCCACTGCGAGATTTTTAAGGCGATCTAAGCCGGTTTTTAACGTCATCCAAGACTGTCCCTTGTGCAGGGATACTCGTAATTTAGACCGCTGAGTAATTAACGGGGTCCCCTTAGCCCTGGGTCCGGGCGTATACAATCCAGGTAAGCGGATGACTCAGAGTCTATCCCTCACTTCCCAGAAGGGTTAGCCAAGTGCGGTGACTAATCTAACAAGAAAATGAAAACCACACTGGGCGCCTCGCCCAGTTACCTTTGTTTTACCTTTTCTCTCCGTCAATGACTTGAGAGTGTGCGTCGCTTGGCTTCACAACCAATAGCGCCAAAGGCGTCTGGTTTCGGGGCCCATAACCTGTTGAATCTAGGGGTAACAAGTCCCTAGCGAGCAGCGCAGTCTAGTACATGGAATGTACTACTTACCGAGTGTGGTGTGGAGTTGTTTAAGAGCTTACTGGAGCTGGGGCTCAACAGTAGACAGTAGAGAGGATAATAGGATAAGGATTGACGCTACTAGAGTACAGTTTATATACTACTAAACTACAAATAAGTACAAAGAGTCTTATCAGTATGAGTCAAAGGTATTTGACTCATAAGGCGTCATTCCACAGCAATGCACAGCTATTGTATAGCAATACATAGCTTTGCGCAGCACTTGACTCATCAATTATATTGACTGACTCATCACATTATCAATCTCCAATGTGATAGGTCGATAACCATAACGTATATATGTCTTCTATTCTCATGTCAACATATATTCACATCATCAATAGTTCCACTATTATGATTGGATGATCTTATGAGAATATCGCTAGGATATTCTCATGTCAGAATATGTTCTCATCATCAATCATCCACTATTATGATTGGTAGATGAGTATGAGAATATGTCGAATATATTCTCATGTCAATATATTATCTCACACTCAATCATCCACTATTATGATTGGTTGAGAGACGAGTAAGTAACTGAGCGTTATTACATTAGTTAGTGTAAACTAATGATATCACTTATATTTACTATATACTGTATGTATATTGTATATTATAAGTTCAACACACATAGGTTCTGTCGCTCGGTCGGTTCCTTCGTTTTCTCGACCTAAGGCGCCGTATTATGAATGGCAAGTTGCAGATCCCTTGGTGCAATATGTTGCTTCTTGTCATCACCAATGGCGCCATATTCTGAAATGCGAGTTGTAGATTTCTTGGTACAATACGTTGCTTCTTGTTATCACGAGTGGCACCATATTATGAATAATGAGTTGTAGATTTCTTGGTACAATACGTTGCTTCTTGTTATTACGAGTCGTTGCCTGCCAGCTCTACAATTTAACATTGTAGAAACATAAGTACACTGGATGACGACCAGAATCAATAATACACAGACCTGAGGCGCTGTATTACACGGGTCGTAGATGTCTTGGCACAATACGTTGCTTGTTATCATGAGCAGCGCCGTCTTGCGAGTTGCAGATGTCTTGGTGCAATATGTCGCTTCTTGTCATCACGCCGAGCAGTGCCATATTCCGAAATGCGAGTTGTAGATTTCTTGGTACAATACATTGCTTCTTGTTATCACGAGCGGCACCGTATTATTACAAATAGCGAGTTGCAGATCCCTTGGTGCAATATGTTGCTTCTTGTTATCACGAGCGGCGCCGTATTACGAATGGCGAGTTGCAGATGTCTTGGTGCAATATGTTGCTTCTTGTTATCATGAGCGGCGCCGTATTACGAATGGCGAGTTGCAGGTGTCTTGGTGCAATACGTTGCTTCTTGTTATCACGAGCGGCGCCATATTACAAGTTGTAGACGTCTTGGTACAATACGTTGCTTCTTGTTATCACGAGCGGCGCCGTATTACGAATGGCGAGTTGCAGATGTCTTGGTGCAATATGTTGCTTCTTGTTATCGCGAGCGGCGCTGTATTACGAATGGCGGGTTGCAGATGTCTTGGTGCAATATGTTGCTTCTTGTTATCACGAGTGGCGCCGTATTACGAATGGCGAGTTGCAGATGTCTTGGTGCAATACGTTGCTTCTTGTTATCATGAGCGGCGCCGTATTACGAATGGCGAGTTGCAGATGTCTTGGTACAATACGTTGTTTCTTGTTATCACGAGCAGCGTCGTATTACGAATGGCGGGTTGCAGATGTCTTGGTGCAATATGTTGCTTCTTGTTATCACGAGCGGCGTCGTATTACGAATGGCGAGTTGCAGATGTCTTGGTGCAATACGTTGCTTCTTGTTATCATGAGCGGCGCCGTATTACGAATGGCGAGTTGCAGATGTCTTGGTACAATACGTTGTTTCTTGTTATCACGAGCAGCGTCGTATTACGAATGGTGAGTTGCAGATGCCTTGGTACAATACGTTGTTTCTTGTTATCACGAGCAGCGTCGTATTACTAATGGTGAGTTGCAGATGCCTTGGTACAATACGTTGCTTCTTGTTATCATGAGTGGCGCCGTATTACGAATGGCGAGTTGCAGATGTCTTGGTGCAATATGTTGCTTCTTGTTATCACGAGCGGCGCTGTATTACGAATGGTGAGTTGCAGATGTCTTGGTGCAATACATTGCTTCTTGTTATCACGAGCGGCGCCGTATTATGAATGGCGAGTTGCAGATGTCTTGGTACAATACGTTGCTTCTTGTTATCACGGGCGGCACTGCCTACCGACCCAAGAATCTCGATTGCTGAGTATTACAACGATACGTTGCTTCTTGTTATCACGAGCGGCGCCGTATTACGAATGGCGAGTTGCAGATGTCTTGGTATAATACGTTGCTTCTTGTTATCACGGACGGCATTGCCTACCGGCCCAAGAATCTTGATTGCTGAGTATTACAACGATACGTTGCTTCTTGTTATCACGGGCGGCATTGCCTACCGGCCCAAGAATCTCGATTGCTGAGTATTACAACGATGTGTTGCTTCTTGTTATCCCAGCAGCGCCATATTCCGAAAGGTGAGTTATAGATTTCTTGGTATAATACGTTGCTTCTTGTTATTATGAGCGGCATTGCCTGCCAGCTCTACAATCTAACACTATAGAAACATAAGTACTAGATGACGGTCAGAATCAATAATATACAGACCTGAGGCGCTGTATTACAAATGGCGGGTTGTAGATGTCTTGACACAATACGTTGCTTCTTGTTATCACGAGCAGCGCCATGTTACGAATAACGAGTTGTAGATGCCTTGGTACAATACGTTGCTTCTTGTTATCATGAGCAGCGCCATGTTACGAATAACGAGTTGTAGATGCCTTGGTACAATACGTTGCTTCTTGTTATCACAAGCGGCATTTCCTGCCAGCTCTACAATTTAACACTGTAGAAACATAAGTACACTGGATGACGACCAGAATCAATAATATACAGACCCAAGGCGCCAATAGCAAGTTGTAGATGTCTTGTCACAATACGTTGCTTCTTGTTATCGCGAGCGGTATTGCCTGCCGGCTCAAGCATCTCGGTTGCTAGTACTAATAGCGCTACAAAGCATAAGTCATTTTCATAGGCAGGTGCTCCTGCGACGCACAAAAATTTCAAGTTGTTCCTTGAGTTTAGAGGCCGTTTGTCATGGCGAGATCCAAACAAGAAACTGTGGAGCAGAATCACTTTGCTACACTTCAGTCGATGTTGAAAGGTGTCGTCTTGCATTGTCATGTCTTATCGCGCCTGTGATGAATGTGACACGTGACATTGGCAAGAGATTGTCAAGACATCGCATTTCCGTATGTTTCGGTCAACCAATCCAAAGAAACCTGTTAGTAAACTCTACCATCTCATTGTTATTTTCACATTTCTCTCACTCAGATTGATTCACAAGTACTCCGGCCACTTTACTCGGGAACTGGTCAGTATCTGGGGCTGACAGAATGTATTGTCTGCTTTGGTAAAGATGGCGCGCGCCTGGTCATTGCCAAGAGAGATTTAGAAAAGCACAGAAAATCCGAGCGACATAGATCCTCTGTCGCACGTTGGGAACTTAAGGGGACAACGCGTCAGAGTCATGTCGGAGCTTCTGCCGGCACCAGCGCATTGCAAAATCCCGCTAGCAATGGGGATGAAGATCAAGTGTTTATGCATGACATGGAAGACATACATCCTCTTCCATGTACATCAAATGATGTCAGTGTCTTCGCAGACAAGGACACCACCATGCCAGTTAAGCCCAGTCAAGATTATTACGACGAATATCGGGCAGCCGTGTTGCGGGGTGAAATGTTATTTGAGGTCAGGTTGCCGCCATACAAGGAACCGGATGACGTGGGCTTTGACCATGATGGTACTTTTATTCAATATGTATGATCACCACGAAACGAACTAACAAATCTGCCAAGAAACTCTGCCGGATACAACAGGATGCTGGGATGAAAACCCGGGGCAAAGTAACCCTGCGTATCCTTGGCCATCCATAGAGGTTCGTTTTCACAATCTTGTGTGTATCTTGAGTGACTATAATTCAGGCGTTCTATACCCATGTTCTCTTCAGCAATCCACGGCTGCGCTTCTCCAATGCGCAAAAGCAAGCTATTCTTGACTGGGCAAGACAATTGGGTGCGAGGAATGTCCCCTCAATATACCAGCTGGAGAAGGCAGCGGAACGCATCCGCAAATTGGTCGGTGATCCCACAACAAAGGTTACTTCACCAACTGGCAACATTTTCTTCATCAACGACGTAGGCAAGGCTATTGCTAAGGTTCGTATTAATACAGCCTGCGGTAGCTTGTGCATAACTTGTTTTAACAGGATTTTGCTAATCCAGTAACAAGGCTCGCAATGCAAGATTATCCAATAGATGGAGGAAAAACTATGGCACAAGTTTTCAATGGAGAGAAGCTGCTCTTAGAGGCTGCAGAGGAAATACGGCCTCCAGCGGCTCGGGTCAGAGGAAAGATATATTTCGTAAATGAACTCCTGCGGTTGTCAAATGGCAAATACTTCATTCCGGAGAGGTTTTTCTGCGAGTCATCTAATGGGGATGAGGTTGGCGCCGATAAAGAGGCATTGGACCCCAAACAGAAATTATTTGCGCTTGGCAAGATGGTTGATTTGACGGTGGTATTGTGCTCGATTCAATTATAAGAAAAATGTCACTGATTGTACAGTAGGAGGGACTGAAAGCTGACCATGAATCTGTGATTGCTCCAACAAGTGCCTTCCACGAGACGATCGAAGACATCTTGTCGGATCAAGGTGAAGTTACATTTCATCGTAAGCATCTTTCCACCATATGACGCAAGAATTGCTGATTATAGCGTTGCGTCTTTACAGCGTTGTCAGAGAAGCGCGGAAGTTCTGTGCCAAACCCACTGCGTGCCAAGGCAAAGGGAAGAATGGTTTACACCGTCCCTTTAATTGTCTTCATGGATGATGTTTCCGGCAACATCTCAAAGCAATGGAATAAGCATTATGTTATCTATATTTCGAATGCCCTCTTGCCACGTGAAACATTTGAGAAACAATTTTGTATTCGCTTCGTAACTTCGTCACCACATGCGATGCCCATGGAATTAATGATGGCTTTGAAGGAATCAATCAGAAAGGGGGCGGATACCGGCGTTGATGCATATGACTGCAAGACGCATGAAGAAGTGATGCTAGTGCCCTATGCACTGTTTTTTGATGGCGATAATCCTATGCAGGCGGAGATGAGCAGTCAGGGTGGACTCACCTGCAATTATTTTTGTCGGACATGCTATGTCGGTGGCAACAAGGAATATAAAGCATCGGATGAAGGATACACATCACTTTTCAAAGTAAGAGTTTTTTTAGATAAATCAATTTCATTGACATTTGTGCAAGCCTGGTAGACTGCGCATGCCTGAGGAAACGCTACAGATTATAAATGAACAAATTGACTTTTCCTTCATATCCGGTGGTACGGATAAAATCAAGAAATCAGTCCAAGCTACAGGTGTTAATGATCGTGTATCGGGAATCGCTATTGAGTCGATGCTCCAGCTCGGAAAGGCTCTTCGCAAGGGATCATCCATTGAAGAATCTAGGATACGCGATAGATTGAAAAATTGTTACAAAGAACGTTTGATGGTAGACCCCGATACAAAACGGATAGTAAATCCGCTGCTCAACATGCCTGGTGCGTCTACAAGTCACTTCTCGAGTGCATGTTTCTTATGTATGACCTCAAAGGCGTGAACGTTCACTTAGACACACCAACGGAGATACTTCATACGTTCCTGCTTGGCGTTGTCAAATATTGGTGGGGGCAAACCGTTCATATTATTGCCAGTTCAAAGCAGATGAACTTACTTCAAACCCGCCTCGCTTCCCTTGATACACACGGCTTAAATGCACCCAGCTTTGATCCGGCTTATATCTGCCATTACAAAGGGGGGCTTATTGGAAAACACTTCAAGAGTCTTGCGCAGCTAATAGCTTTCGCCACATATGATATTGTATCTGAGCCTGTTCTCAATGGCTGGGTCACGATTGGCCTTTTGGCAGTATTTTTGTGGCATACAAGGATCAACGATATTGACAAGTATCTCGATAATCTCACACAAATCATTGACGACTTACTCAACATTACGGCGCAATGTGCCCCGAGCATTATAATTCACAAACCGAAGTTCCATTTCTTGCTTCATCTCCCGCTGTACATCCGACGTTTTGGCCCTGCCATAACTTTTTCGACGGAACGCTATGAATCTTTTAATCATGTCTTCCGCCTCTGCTCTATCCACAGCAACAAGAAAGCCCCGAGTCGTGATACATGCAAATGGTTTGGAACTCACGACATCGTAAAGCATGTGTCATTAGGCGGATACTGGTTTGACGAATCATTGCACAAATGGTGCCGAGCCGGAAGCGCAATCGTGGAATCTGATCACCAGTATGCATCATACCTTGGTCTGAGTATCCCAAGAGAGAAGTCGCGGTTTGTGGGTCTGCCGCCGAAAAGCAAGAACACGTCATCTGCGCTTAAATGGTCAAAAACAAGATGCAGCTCTCATGCGCAGGCAACTCACCAGGCTGGAGACGAGCACTCCAGGTTCTATCATGCCATTTCAATGACGGCCAAAAATGGAGATGACGTTCCTCTGAATAAGACTGTGATTGTTACAATTGACGAGAAGGTTCGTCGTCTCTATTATTTTTCATATCAATGTGCACTTACAAGTTACAACCATCAGCTTCATGTTGGAAAAGCTTGCGAGATATTGGTGCCACAATCCCACCAGGCTTCACGGCACGCAAGCCACGTCTTGGTCCAATTATATGTGTTCTTACCAAATTTGCATGCGAGACTGCGTGTACCGTGTCTTGAACTGAATGAGAAATATGTTGTTATTGATCCAAAGGTACGTATATTGTATACATCAAGACTTGAATCCACAGGCATTGACATGATGTGGACAGGATATTCTCTGTTCTGTCAATATTCAGCACGATTGTAGTGCATCAGGATGTAAAGAGTCTGAACAGGTAGCTGTTCGGCAAGAGTACATGGAGACGACGCAGAGACGTGAGCAGGTGCAGCATGTGGATGGCACAAAATATCTGTTAAATGTCTTCTCGATCCACAACTACGAGATGATTTCAAACGTTATACCAGCCCCACTCAGACACGCATTATCCACTTTTCGGTTTGTGCCAGACGGCACAGAAGTAAAGCTCAAAGCAGCAGCAGAGATTCGCCAGAAGAAGAAGTCGGCAACAACGACTACAACGAACGGAAATACAGAGGCAATAACTCATACAAACGCGGCCGCAACGGGTTCACAAGCCGTGCAGACACCGGCGCTGACTCCAGCAAGTGCTACAGCAATACCTACAGTTCCAATCCAGCCTCGGAAAAGAAAGCGGCGTGGTGAAGTCAATGCAGATGGCCAGAAAAGGCAGAGTCTGCCCGTATCTGCGCAGTCTACCCCCATCCCTAGTCATGCTACAACCTTCACGCAAGGCAGCGCAAGAGATCCTGTCGTACAACTCCCTCCGATTGCTCGCTATACCTGGCAGGCGTTATCGCCGCCGCCATCACGCATCCCTAGCCAAGCTGAAACATTCATGCAAGGCAGCATAAGAGATCCTACCATGCAACAAGTCCCGCCAGTTGCCAGCCATGTCTGGCAGGCGTCATCGCCATCACTGCTACCATCACATGGACCTACGCCTAATCATGTCCTTCCCATCGCTGCTCAAGCCAGATATCCCTCGTTTCCTGCACAACACAGTGTCTTTGCGAGCCCCACCTATAATCAACCACTGGGAATGCAAAACGTATACTACCCAATTCACCGCTATACGTCGTCTCAAGCTCTACCTTCAACCTTTCAATACCAAAGTCATGGATCCCCTGGGGAGTCCCAGTTCACAAACTACTCGCATCCAGACGTTTTACAGCAACATTTTCATCCAAACCTTGATGCTCCTTGGGGTTATTTCAATAATTCTGAACTGAGGAATCCGACTAGTACTAACCAGCCTCAGTATATATACTATAATCCTTAACATTAGAATTAAATAGCCTATATAGAACGTTGTGCTGAACCTCAGCGTGCACCACTGACCGGTGTTTGATGTTGTTGGATTGAGTTTGAACCACGCGACATCCTTGTTTTCCAACTTCCAAGTTCGTCAAATGCTGCGGGGTGCTTTTCGAGCTGCCCCTCCAGTGAGTTCAGACTCTTCGAATAGCAGGCCCCCTTCTGGCGGTGGTGAGTTCTTATTATTGAGCACTGAAGTCATTTGGCAACCGGCTTTTGTAGCACATTCTGACGCCGGCCACCGTGACAACAATTCAGATTCCGAGGAATGGAGACCACCATTTACGCAGATACCACCTAATGATGAAATTGTTTCAAATTCCTCATCGTCATTGAGTCGCAGAAGCTACTCACTTGGCACTGACTACACTCCCCGCACAAGGAGAAAAATGAAGGTCTATGCTCTAAATGTCTGCCAGAGCTTGAATATTCCTGCCTCGTTGATGACACAGTTTACTGAGGTGAGTTGAGCATCCATGATTGCCATGGCATTGACACGCGATCTCGGCTCAATCAAATTCTAGCTTCCGAGTCCTGCACACATGTTAATAGACCTCAAAGCAAGCCTCATACGTGTTGAGAGACTACATGGGACGTCTAAGGCAATGGATAAACTGAAAGACGAAGAATTTAAGGTATGTCTTTCGTTGATATTAAAGTGAATTGAAACCGCATCTTGAGCAGAGTAGCCTTACTGAGCGACTGTGGATCATCCTCATCTCTCCCAACTTAACGGCCTATCGTACTGGGATTGTTGAGCATATCATGGTAACTACTGGCCTGTTCTCTTGCCCACGAGTTTCTACTGACTCTTCGCCATAAAATTTTAGTCCAAAATACATGATAGCCCAGCAAATTTTGGGGTAGATCAGGAGCTAATCGAGGACATGGATGCAGTCAACAAAATTAAAAGAATGGTGGGCTCTATCCTGACCAAAACGCGGGGTATAATGAAGCAAAAGGTAAGCGGCGGCACCATAACCAACGCGTTCTACTCACGTGTCCCCCCAGTTAATGAAATCCATATGCACGAAAAGCAATGTCGTCAAATTAACGAGGAAGCTTGCGCCACCGCATGGTTTAGTTCTCACAGCTGCACACTGGAACCGAGTGGCTTTTCTCGTACGTGCCCTCAGGAACACGAGGCTCGAGACTAATCATCCTCAGCGTGCCTGCCTGATGGAGCTTGAAAAGATAAAACCACCACACCCAACCAATGGAGCACAGGACGACCAGATAGATGCAAATACTAGTGCTGGAGACGCTAGTGCTGGAGACGCTAGTGCTGGAGACGATGGAGCCCCGAGCAATGATGGTGACCCCGACGACTCTGGTCAAAATGGGACTGACGGCGAGAGTGATGACGAAGACGGCTCAGAAGACTCGTTGGATGCGTCAAATCAATACTGGGTATTTGTTGACAAGCAACTGGCGAAATTTAGGGCAAAGGCTCTTAAGCTTGCCACGCTCGAGCAACCAGCTGAAGAGGTATTGCGCTGGTGAGTTGATTCTCTTATGTTCTTATCTCTCTCTGACACAATACACTCACAGCGCTTTCAACCGAACTTGTGCGAATGACATCAGGATGTTTCAAGGTCAGGGTCAATTGCTGCAAGATCCGGGCGCTCATGGCAACCGCCGCGCCTCCCCTTGGCAGAGGGAAATGGAAGACTTCAGCATCTGGTAATCGGTGTGTTTAGTTTGACACCATTTCTTTTCACGATTCTCATTCTTTCGATTAACCTCAGCAACCATTATTCGTCGTGTTCACCACAATTCCAAGCCAAGCCATTCCTTTATTCAAACTCTCGCTCTTTCAATTAGCGCAATCAGCGACTATTCATACTGACACTCGAGTCGTCATAATTTCAAGCCATCTATTAACCTCACGCCATTTATCTCATCCACATTCTTATTCTCAAGCACTTCGGCAATAGTTATTTGTAATACTTGCCATAATCCTGAGCTGTCTCTCACCCGCGCTCTAATTCTAAGCAGCCACAGTCGTTCATTTTGTCATACTTCATAGTTTCCCTACAATCATTACCATAGATCAACCACAATATAATGTTTTGATGCAGCACCGGAAATGTACGAAAATCCGATAAATGAAATACCAGTCACACAAAGCAATAATGATATTATGCGAGCATCTTTGACAGGATGTTGAGGAGACAGTCTGAGTAATGTCATGATGATGCCCTGACAATGTTGTTGTGACATCTTGCGGGGGATATCAGCGGGATACTCTATTTGGGATGTCCCAATAACATCGCATGGATCGCGTATCTTCGGCCTATACTAAAATGTTATATAGACATCTTCCTGGTGACATCATTTCGAGCCAATCATGACATTTATTTAATGCCGTGATACTATTCAGATTCTCTCTGGCTTTACAGCATTTATATAAGATCGGGAAAATTTGGTCGCCGGACACATGCGATGGGTTATACAATAAGGGCTCATTACGTGGTCGTCACAATATTTGTATTTAGACATTTATTTGGCGTCACGTTCACTCTGCCGTGTAGACCGTTGCCCAATTTTCATGATCCTCTTTATTGTTGCCATCAGAGCGATACCCGTTATTGCCACTGGCATCTCTTTGGCTTTACTTTGGCATCGCGTTCAGAAGTAATCTTCTGTGAAGGGCGTCTTCGAGAATGCTCACCAGAAATCTGGACTCCTGTCGTCGTCGTACGTTTGAGCTGGGAGTTCCTATATCATTAGGACGCAGGAGCTGGTGGGCGAAAGGTGCGACCTGAGCTATTCAGTGACATGTACACGTGCAGACCACTAATAGGCAACCACTGGTGGGCAAGGGACTACGAAAGTAGCGGATGAAGACAAAAGATGGCGGTGAAGGCGGCAGTGCCACTGTCTTGCTACCACCTCACATGTCTCGCTATTGCCATAAGAACGTCAGTGGTGACCGGTGAACCATGTCCGAGTTGGGCAGGACTGATGCCAGGCAGTAGCAAGGGCGGTGTTGCGCATGGTGAAAGATGTCGTAGAAGGATCGCCCCCCTCAGTTAGCGGAGGGTGCAAAACTGACGTTGCAGATAACAACAACGGTTAAGGTGTGTTTATGTGATCGCCTATAGGCATACAGCTGACGTTGTGTACAGGTCCTAGGACATGCAGAACTCTGGAAATATTTTCATTGTGCCGTTCGCGCCCAACGAGGGAGCGTTCGTGTACCTGATTTGTCTGCAAATCAACATTTGGAGAAGGAGGACGTGTCGTCTGAGATGATGAAAGAAGTTTTACAGTGGGTCGCGCTCAAATGTTACGTTATTGATTTTGAACTATGCTCGCGCAGTGTTCTTCGTGATGCCAATTGGTTTGCAAGAAAAGGTTCTCTAAGTTCAGCTCATCTAATGGCCAGTCTGGATGAGAATGATGATAGAATACGGGCGGAATGTCTACGTCAATTTGGGGTGAGTATGTGGAATATGGCAGTGGATTTATTTACGTTTATTGCTTTAAGTACGATGAGACGGATATAGATTGCGCTGCGGAGGGAGGCGATCGAGAATACTGCACTTGCTCTTAACCCCGGCGGACGGGTGGAAGTCAACAATAACAATTCGTGCAACAAGACCGGTGCGAAGTCAATGACATCGATTGTGGGGATGAATGATTATTTTGTCGAGGTGGAAGGAACAACGTTGGCGGGCGCCAATTGCTTTGGGTCAGAAAATATGCAGTCGTCATAGAGTGCGGGTCTTTTTGCTTTTTGCATTCGTTTACAGCACGAAGCATTTATGTAAACTACGTAGTGATACCCAGACGTAGTACGCCCCTGACTCCAAGATCTCTGGGCGTGTGAATGTTTGCTTCCAAACTTCCGGCGCGGCAACCGTAGAGTAGCAGCGCCTGCTCCTACTACGCGACGCTAGAGCTTGTCATCATTCTTGCTCTTATTTTATACCATAAATCTCGTCTCCAAATCATTTATCCCAACTCGCCAGATGGATAAGAATGGGCCGTCCATAACTCTCGAAACAGCGCCAGCCTCAGTAGACGAAACAGTAACTTCCCTCTCCGAGAGTGACGATCTGACAATTGCCACGTCGGACGCACCTACGCCATTTACTCAGTCCGGAGATACGTCTGTCGTAGAAGATGAACCAACACTCATGGACCTCGTCGCGTCGACGAACCAGAAGAAGAAGAAAAAGAAGAAATCCAAGAAAAATGCGAAGGCAAAAGAGGCTGCTGCTGCTGCCGCTTCTGCAAAGGAGACGCCAGACGTGGATGGTAGACCACCCGTGCTATGTATTAGCCGTAACAAGCATTGGAAATATATCAGCTCATACCACGTATGTGTCATTCGAATGCTACGCTCGGCTCTCGTCCTCAACTTTTACAGGGGCCTTGGTTACAGCTCCCGCTGGAATTGTTGGACTCACTTCTTCGCCTCAATTCTGATCCCACAACCCTAACTTCACCAGAGACGCGTATGCAGTCTACACCAGTAAATATTCCAACTATTAAGACGCGAGATCGTGGCTACCTTCCTGCCATCAACCCCAACAAGTATAATTACACAAGTTTACCAGCTCCTCCTTCGTTGCCCATTTCGGCAGATGATAAGCCCACGCCTCCACCCATAGACCCCGGGGTCTTCCGGTCCGTAACGTCTATACGTCGCCTCATAGATGAAGCTGCCGAACTGTGCGTCCGCGCTTCTTCTGGTTTATCCACCGCGGAATTGGGATTCATGCGTGGTGCGTCATCAGGGCTCAATATGCCCTGGGCCGCACAATCCCTCGGTATCAATCCTTTGGGCAATAATGGTAATGGAAGAAATGTTGCCATGTCAGCTATGCGCATACATAGACTCCGCGCCCTTGCTGTGCAGAAATTGGCTCAAGCTTACAAAGCTGATGAGATCGCATCGAGTGTGATGGTTATGCAAGGAGGAAGCGTTTTTGATGACGTTGCTGAGCGGGTTCTCAAAGTTGGTGCGTGTTCAAGTTCCGTTTCCTAACATCAGAGTTATGACCCTTGTCTCCGCAGATCCAAATGACACTGATGCGAAATATGTACATTTCTTCCACGAGAAGATACCCTCTCGGTACGTCTTTTCTCTGTTGAGTGGTCATCCTTCCTCATATGATTCCAGGCAATTGGCTGAATCAACTACTACTAAAGTTTTAGATGAGCTTATCACATCTCAGCCCCAGCGGCTGGAATTCTATCGTACACGTGGAATAGTCCACTGTTTTCGCGACGAGTATCCTCAAGCTACTAAAGACTTCACACATGCGCTCAAGGAAGCCCGCGTGGTTCGCAAGGCAAAAGTGGCGCATAGAGCTAATAATAACGTTCAAACCGAGTCGCGGCCCCACAAGATCAGGAATAAAAAGAGGAAAGGGTGTGCCGCCAAGCAGCGGCAGACTCCGCCTGATGGCAGTAGTCCGATCGAGAATGGAGACGATAGCGAAGCTGATGCACTCAAGCTTCACCCATCTGTACTTCCCAATGCTCCCGACCCGATTGAAACTCAACTGCTATTCTTGCGCGGCGCAGCTTATTTACAGCAAGCCATATTTATGATCGAGGCCGCCATTCTGAAACTGGAAGGTATCAAAAAGGTTCCTTCCATTGATGGTGCAGAGCTCCGTTTGTGTTGTATTGACGACGGGAAGTACGGCGGGGTCGAAATAGGCAATCCGGAGGGTCCTTTGGGAAACAAGAATGGCGACAAACTGATCAATTATCGAAAGGTTCTCACAGAGCCCAACTTTAGGGAACAGATCACGTCTCTCCTCAAGAAGAGCGTTCGGGATCACGAGAAATTCTTGGTTCATTTCGATTCGGTGGAGTGTCCAGGTGCCATTCCTGACGGTGACATTGCGCAATCTGTCGACTTTGCTTTTTCGCTTTCCGAATCTATCAGGCCCGGAAACCAGCCCAACCAGTCCAACGGCACTGTGGACGCTCCGGCTATATTCACCACCTATCACCCTCTTTTAGTCGAATCTCACTTTAGCATCTTGATTTGCCAGCTAATGCTGGCTGAATTCCCCGCAGTTTTACCTACGTTTGTGAGGACGGCAGCGCTTGTAGATGGGTTAGAGGGGTACCCCGTTTTCTTACCGCCGAGGTCGATGGGACAAGCAGAATTTGTGGAGATTTTGGAGCGGCTTGCAACCGGGTGGAAGAAAGGGATCATGCCCCATTCGTTATCGTCCGGTAGAGGTAAAGGAAGGCTGGCTCTTGTGTCTTCGTCAGCCGCAACAGAAGAGGACCGAGTGTTACCACTCCGTATATCGGGGAGAGACAGAGATGGCAGCTCGTCATCATCTCACATGGGCAGCAGCAGCCAGGCGGTGGACAATAGCGACTCGAAAGCGCAGGTGGATGTCCCGTTGAAACCTGATGCTGCAGATGTGCTGGATTGCGTGAGGATCTTACTCGCGCCTGTGGCTCGGAGGCAGAAGGAGCGGAGTGAGAAGGCTGCGGCCGAAAAGGCTGCCGGGATGGGCGGAGGATCTTCCGGAAAAGGAGGCAAGAAGAAGCCCGTGCCGATTAACATACCGTTACATGGCCCCAGGGTGGAGATCGTGTTGGCGTGGTTAGGTGCCGTGCATTTTCCCGAGTTGGATGACGCTTGAGGTAGTGGATGCTATGCGTTTTATCCCTTCTCGGAGAATACTAGTCTTGTGATGATACTATATATCCAAAGTAAAGGTATTTTTATATTACGTCCCGATACATACTTAAAAAAAACACAATCATTTCTTACACCCATTATACCGGAGAAGTTCGTCAAAGTATACATTGTGAGTTGAGTCTGTTATCTGGGCTTTAGAAGCAATGAATGTCGGGATCGCCGTCGTGACAACCCGGCCCAAGTTTGAACGTTTAAACCTCTCATCTGACTCCCCACTATAAAAACAAATCGGGGACGTGCCCAAGACACCCTAAACGAGAGATTTTTAGGTGCTGCTACCCTCATCTGAATCTGATTCATCTGGATCAGGGACCCAATCAAGCCTGCCACAATATGCCTTTCCAGTCCCCGCTACTTCTTCTGACACATAACACTCGAGGTGGCCTTTTATCATCCCGTTGCTCCACAAAATCTTATTCATGAAAATATCCTTGAAATTATTGAGAGTTGATGATCTTCCCAAGGGTATGGAAGCCCGTGCTTCGAGGTAACGAGCTAAGCCGGGTGGAAACTGTTTCCGAATAGCGCGAGCAAAGTGTGGTCGAAGGATAGCATTTTCCTCGTAGAGATGTTTGGAATGGTCGAGGTCTTGTATGAATATTGGGTATTCGTAGAGAAAATAAAGAGGTGCAGCGTGTGCATGATCCAAATCTATGACGCCGACAAGGCGTGGAGGGCAAGTGCCATCGCTCAGTTTGGGATCAGTGAAAAGGAGATTTTGACCATCGAAATCTGCGTGCCAGAGTCGGAAGGGTGGGCGGATATATGGTTCGTTACTGTGCGAGGCGAGATAATTTGCCAAGATATCCCGTACTTTGCGTAATAGCATGCGATTATGCTCAGATATGCTGCTACTGGACGAAAAACGGTCAATGAAAAGGTTGAGATAATCAGACGTTGATCCGAAAGGCCCGTTGGACATGTCTTTGATCACCTCTTCCCCATCAATGTTCTCCACCATGTGGTGTAGCAGTGGTCCAACGGAGCCGTCTTCAGCGATAGAACCCGCAGCTTCGAATTCCATGTTTGCAAGCTGACCGAGCACCCAGGCGATTTGGGTCAAAACGTCTTTCTTGTGCTTCAACGTGAGATCATCCCAGATTTGGTAAAGGTTTACACCTTCGACGTAATCCATGACAAGGAATTGCGTACCGACCTCGTTGGACGGCGAATCCTCGAAAAAGTGGACGACGGGAACGGGTATTGCAGTACGTGAGCGGACGAGAGTCATCGTGGCAACTTCACTGCTCAATGCAGATGGATGGCGGGGCAACCGGCAGAGGCGTGCTATCAGTTTCCGGCCATCTTCTGTGTTGAGCATATAGATTTCGTTAAAAGTGCCGCGAGTAACTTTTTGACAAGATGCGATCTTCCGGCCAATATGTGAATAGACGAGATTGCTGAGTGCCGTCAGACCAGGTTTCAGCTCAGGATACTCATCACTCTCGTATTCGTCATCGTCGAGGCTTGGGAGGATGGGGGGAGGCATGACTCGTGTACTGAGACCGAGTTTTACATTTAAGGAGCCAAGATTGGCATGAAACAGATAAAGTTTTATTATGGACTTGCATCAGCCATCGAAACAGATATGGAAGTGCGTGAGCGGACGAACGCGCTGCAACAGCTGGATGGCGGGGCAACCGACAGAGCCGTACCATCAGTTTCTGGCCACCTTCTGTGTTGAGTACGGAGATTTCGTGATACGCCGCGGGTAGCTTTTTGATAAGATATAACCTTGCAAATGCAGTAGGATATTCGTCGCTGTCGTATTCGTTCTTGTCGAGACCTAGGAAAATAGAGAGAGGCGTAGAAATGATGTTGAAAAGCAAAGCCAATGGTTAATCTAGTGTGGCAGGTTGATGGCGACGAGTAGTGATCGAGAACGTCTGAATCCAGGACAGGTGGATAGGATAGACTCTATCTCCAGATAAAGGCATGAGTAGGAGAATAACAGGCTCAACGAAGTCAGCCTCGTTGCCACAGGCCATCAGGAAAAAGCCCAAACCCTAATTTGGCTTAATCCGACATAATCCCAATAATTCTATATAATGGACTTTACTTGTACTTAAGAATTTCTCATGTTCTATAATCCATCTAATCGTACTTAAGGCAATGTAATATAATATAAAATCTCTTAATATATCGTAAATTTGTAATAGTAACTGCCAGCACCAGATCCAGTAGTAGTAGGAATTCCTTTCACGATAGGTCGGACAATGACTGATAGTGACAACAGTCCTTGGGAACCCTATCCACCCTCTAGTTCCATCACGCTGTATGCGATAACGAAAGCGGCACATGAGATGACTTATTGACAACGACGGCTCTGCCTTGTTGCGCTGCTGCGATTCTCTCTCCCTGTCCCTGTCCCTGTCCCTGTCCGACCTCATCTGTCAATGTTGATGTACCAAATGAGGTGGAGGTGGTCCATAAGAGTGTTGATGTTGTGGTCTCATCCCAGGTGGCGACGCAGCGGCATGCTGCATTAGGCAAGCCCGGGCAAAGTCAGATGGTGAGCAGCGAGTGCACCAGGGGGACTGGGAGAGTGGGGTGGAGCGGAAGCAGAGGGGCAGAGTGAGCAAGCAGGTGGCAAGGGTTAATGGGCGAGCCAGAGCGAGTGAGCAGTGGAGGGACTGGGAGAGTGGGGAGGGCAGAGCGAACAGGCCGACATGTGGTTGAAATAGATGAGGAGGCCCATGCGACACTATCTAGGGAGTTGTTTGGATGTTGATACAAATGGTCGGCGTGGGTCAAGTGGCAGTAGTGATGAGGCGCGGTTGAACGCCAAGTCCATTGTTTTGAGGTGTTGTTATTATAACGTTGTTAACGCCAAGTCCGTTGTTTGTTTGTATTTGCGACATGTTCAACTTACCTTCCACACCTTGATCATCGTCTCTTACTTGTCCTGTTCGCTGTTGCCCTCAGCATCTAGCACCCCTCGCCAAGCACAGACTGCCACCATCACCGCCTGCCGTGCCCGAGCGTTACCACCTCAAAGCATTCCCGCCAGATCTTGGCTGATCAGGCGGGCCCAAGTGAGTTTATTTTTTCCTTCCTTCATCCGCCGGCCTTCACTCACTCTCTCTTGCATGCACCCAGCCTCACTCTCTTTCGTGCATGTGCATTCACTTGCCCCGATCATCTGCGTCTGATTTGAGGTATGTGACCCTTCGTTACTCTCTTCCCTCGCTCATGCCCTTCCCCCAACTGCCTGCACCTCCAACGAGGTGTGCCTAGCCTTTCTGGCCTTTACTATCACTTTCTTGCATGTACCTGGCCTCCGTGGCCCTCACTCACCGTGCATGTGTGCAATCTCTTGCCTGCATCATCCAGATTCATCCTCCGTCTATTGTGAGGTACATGACCCTTCGCTACCTCTTTTCCCTTGCTCATGCCTTTTTCCCAACTGTCTGCACCTCCCACGAGGTGTGCCCAGCCTTCCTGGCCTTCACTCTCACCCTCTTCTCTTGCATGCACCTAGCCTTTGTGGTCCAACTCCTCACTCTTATGCGCGTGTTGCCTCCTTCATCCTGCATCTGTTGTGAGGTATGTGACCCTTCATCACCTCTCTTCCCTCACTTATGCCTGTTCCCCTCTATGCACCTTTCTCGTGCCGGTGCGATTACATTGAGACCGTTAGCAGTACCGCGTCCTTCCTAATTTGGAGCACTAGTAGCTGCACTTATGTATCGCGTCTGAGACCTTGTATATATACTACTTTAATAAAATTTCTTTTCTTTTCATTACAATGGCTGAACCTCCGGACCTGGTTATCTTTAATATACAAAAAAATGTGTCCAATTACATCTAATTATATCTAACTAAAGAGGCCTCTAATCCAGGGCAAAATAATCCTAATCTAATTCTCTCTAATGTAGTTACGTGTAACTAGGTGTAACTAGATCTAATTGAATGTAATTAACTTAAATTAGGGTTTGGGCTTTTTCCTGATGTCAGGTAGGTGAAGCTTGAAGCTTGAAAGGCAAGACATGGGACTCCTGAAAGGTTCATTCCAGTACTAGTTGAGGATGTTGAACGCGTCTCGCAATGAGTTCTCTTTATTACATACCATAATGCGTGCCCAGCGCAGTGTCGTGGGGGCTGAGGCTGAAAACTTTCAATCGTGTAATTAACGTTATTCTTATAACGTCGTTGCCTAATGTGAGTTATTTAAAGAGCGATCAAAGCGTGATACTTGAGCCTCGGAGTCTTCTCGGTCCTACTGCAAAGCTGAGTGGACAGACGAGGAATTACAACATGGAAGCAACGCTACCGTTCGACGAATGGCTATCGCACACCATAAGCATGCCACGAGCACCACCCAACACATGACATAGATATGTCAGACATGTCAACTCTTGGCACACGGTCACATAAATGGATTGATGCGTATTTACTAAAAGGGTTTATATATAGCAAGTACGTGTGCATATACCTGTGGTGCCAGCAAGCAGGTAGCTGACGAAGAAGACAGGTCTACGCGAGAGCGTGTCCACAGCATGAGCAGGTGCAATAGCTTACCTATTGCGATATGATCTTAGCACTACCCTTCGGCGTAGTAGTGATAGTAAGAGGAAGAGAATGGATTGTCCTATTATACGATACAGGACAGGTTTATATACTAAGAGAGAACAAATATGTATCTACATATGTGTAAGCGTATAGTATAGATGAGAAGATATGGCGTGCTAAGCACACCATAAGATGTGATCATGAGTCTATCATGATGTCACCATGATATCATAATGATGTCATTATGATGTCATCTCTATGTCATACATAAAGGATGACGCGAGCGATATGAGTAACATTGATTGTAGTCAATCAGTAGTTAATCATTCTATAAATATAATTCTATATTTAACACACCCCTTCGCTTAGATATCCTTTATTTAAAGTCTATGATATTCTCATCATAGAAGGGATCTATATCCGATTCCTGTTGATCAATAAGACCATCAAGAAGTTCCATCAACTTCCTGTGTGATAGACGATCAATTCCATCTAATTCAAGATTTTGCCAATCAAGAATAAATTTCGTCAGATCACGGATTTCCTCAGTCTCTAATCGATCTGGTCTTTTGATTAATGCATTTGTAGAAGTCGGGTATTCTTCTAAGGAAAGTCCCAATCGTTCTCTAAAGAATTTGACCTTTTCAAAGGATAAATTCTTAGTCATGAGATCCGCATTCTGTTCGTTTGTTGGTATATATTCGAGGACTACCTTTTTAGTCTCGATCAACTCGCGAACGAAATGATAGCGAATATCAATGTGTTTGGAACGATGTTCTTGTGCAGGATTTTGTGCCCAAAATATAGCGCCTTGATTATCTACGCTAAGTAAGATGCTTTTAATGGGTGCACCTATTTCGTAAAATAGATTTTCAACCCATGCAATTTGTCTTGCAGCATCTGATAAAGATATGTATTCTGCTTCAGTCGAAGACAGAGCTACAGTCTTTTGTTTTCTACTCGTCCAAGCTACCGCACCACCAGCTAACATTAAGACATAACCGTTTATAGATCGTCGTGTATTACGATCAGCGGCCCAGTCAGCGTCAGCGTAGGCTCTAAATTTATTATTGCCTTTGGCGCTATAAACGATTTTGACGTTTAAGGTATGAGCAATGTATTTGACTATATACAAGGCTTTCTGAATGTGTTCTTGGGACGGGTTTGATGAAAATTGGGACATCAAAATTACTGCATATATTATATCAGGCCTAGTTCCTAAGGCGAGATATAGAAGGGATCCTATTATCTGTTGATAATAAGAACGTTCCTGTGGTGTGCATTCTCCTTCATTCTTTATAGGAGCATACCCAGCAGGTAACGGTGTGCGTACAGACTTGCAATCTTCAAGTCCAAATCGCTTAACAACCTTCAAGGCATAAGGTCCTTGATCTATGACTAAGAATCCTAAATCACGGTTGTAATTGACTTGGATTCGTAAATACTCTTTGATCTTTCCAAGATCACGACATTCCCACATCTCCATAAATTTCCTTTTAATGGATACGATGGTGGAATCGTCATTTCCCATAAAGAGTATATCATCGACATACAATATGCATATCGTGATGGTATTCTTGCTTTTACGAACGTAAACGCCAGAATCAGACAAGCATCGCTCGAAATGCAATGATTTCAACGATTTATCAGCTTGTTTATTCCAGGCATATGATGCCTGTTTCAATCCATATATGGCTTTCCTCAGCCTATATACTTTAGATTCTTGTCCTTTTACAACGAAACCTTCTGGCTGGGCCATGTAAATATCTTCATCAAGATCGCCATATAAGAAGGCAGTTTTTACATCTAGGGCTTGTATATCCCAGTTTTCAAGCACTGATGTGGCCAGAAGTATTCGGATTGTTTCATATCTCGCTACAGGCGAGAATGTTTCGTCGTAATCTAATCCGGGACGTTGACTAAAACCTTTAGCTACGACGCGAGCTTTTTTGCGTCCATCGGTTTTTAAGTCGAAAACCCAACGACATCTGATTAGGTTTCGTCCTTTTGGAAGATCAACTAACTCCCAAATATCTCTAGATTGAAGAGATTTAAATTCGTCATCCATTGCAATCTTCCATTGTTTATACAATTGAGGATTACTGGAGCGCATTTTAGATATATCTCTATAGTCATATGGAATATTATCCACAAGGGGGACAGCCGCTTTAAGAAGGAAATGAAGAAATTCATTCCCAGATTCATTAATCATTCGAGTTAAATGATCATGTTCTGCAGATTTTAATTCAGACTTTAAAGCGAAGATTTCTTTAAGTAGAGAGGCAGAGTCATTCATTCTATCAGGGTTCCTGTCTGCTGACGGTGGATCCTGAGTCGAAGAACTCGGAGTTTTATCTTTTAACTGCTCTCGTAAAGCATCTCGCTTTTGCTGAATTTCCGCTTCTATCTGTGCAGGAGTTTTATCTCCATACGCATTGTCTCTTTGTACCCTTGGAACTGGAAAACGACCAGAACGGCGAGGACCTATTTGTACAGAGGGTGGACCAGGATCAGATATGATCGGTGGAGGAGGTCTAGGTCTCTGAGCAAATTCTCTAAAACGATCTCTTTGGCGTTGTTCAAATTGATCAAATTCTCGATCCGTCATAAATGGGTTTTCTATTTCATCTCGATCTCTTTGATTCAAAGAGAAGGGATTATCTTCATCCATAGGACTACGAGGAGAAGGTGGCCTAGATACATATGGTATCGGTGTTATAGGCCTAGAAGGAACAGGAGTCTCCTCTTTAATTTGTGGAGAGGGAGTACGTCTAAAGGGTTCAGGAGTTTTACGTTTCTTAAACATATCACTCATTTGACGTTTGAATTGATCTCGTAAACGAGACTGTTTATCAATTCCTTGACCCTTTTTCCAATCATCGCGTTGTCTACGATAATTGTCACGTCTTTCTTGTTCTCTTTCTTCCCTTTGCCTTCGGATATTATCATCCAAAAAATCTCTTCGACGATCGGCAAATTCATCACCGTCATCATCATCGTTTGAATCATCAGAAGGGTCTGACTGCTGTCGATCAGGAGATGCACCCCTTCGATCCAAACTTGGTGAGCGTCTACGGCTCGGAGAACGTCTACGGTTCTCTGGGAGTAAGTCATCTAAATCCAAATTTTGTGGAGGGCGGTTAGGTTCCTCTTGAGGAATCGCCTCCCAGATCGGACCAAGATCTTCAGTAATTATATCTGCAGTCTTTCCTTTGCGCGGAAACCTGTTTTCAAAGAATGTAGCCTGGGAGGATATGACCAGTGTGTTTGTCGACGTCATGAACCTATAGCCTTTGGTTCCTGATTCATATCCTACAAAAGTACATAAAACGGATTTCTCGGACAGCTTATCCGGTCTCCGTTGATCAGGGATAAATACCCAGGCTTCACATCCAAATACTCGAAAGTATGATACGTCTGGTTTTTTATTAAGAAGATTTTCTAGAGGGGTCTTCCATTTAGTCCGTTTTAGGGGAGTGCGGTTGTACACATGCACAGCCGTTCTGAATGAGAACTCCCACCAAGATTTCGGACATCCTGCGTCTAATCGCATAGCCTCAGCTTTGTCTGACAAAGTCTGATTCATGCGTTCAACGCGACCATTTTGTTGTGGGGTGTAAGGAGCTGTCTGTTGATGTTTAATTCCTTTGGATTTAAGGAATTCTTCAAAGGCTTTATTTACAAATTCCCCCCCTCGATCAGAACGGAGGTGAGAAATAGGTTGTTTAGGATCTACAAACTCATTATACCATCCGGTAAAATATTCTAGAGTTTGATCTTTGGTTTTAAGTAAACCAATCCACGTATATGAGGTGAAATCGTCAACGATAACACCAATATATTTGTATTTGTGGTAAGATATGGCCGGTACGGTCATAAGATCCATATGGAGTAACTCGAAGGGACGAGTAGCTCTCTTTGAAGACAGTTTATAAGGTTTTGCCTTCATTTTGCCTTTTAGACAACCTTCACAACGTAGTTTTCCTTCTGGAAGTGTAACTTCTTTCCATCCATTGACATTTAACGGTATCTTTGAAAAGACTTCGTTAGATGGATGACCAAAACGTTTATGCCAGGTCTCGTAGTCTAATAATTTTTCTATAGACTCTGCGTTTGGTTTCTTTGTCGGTCTTCCAAGAATTAATTTAGAATTCCTGTTGGCTAAGCCAGGACCGGAAACCAGTGTAGGATTCATTATAATAATCCTACCTCGAGCGTAAACTAATGTATCATCGGGCATAAGATAATGTCCTTCGATACACGTTCTACCCGAGTCTGTAAAGGAAAAGACTACCATCTTTTCATCTTGTTTACAAGTTAATCCTTGTCGGATCAATCTGCCGTTTGAAATCAAGCGTGCAGTTGCTCGTGGCATATATAATACAGGAAAGAGCTTTACGAGTGTTACTTCTCCTGTGGATAACTTGTGTTCAAGAATAACTGTGCCAAGTCCCTCAAGACGGTCTAAACCATTAGCAGTTTTAACACTGTGGGTTTCATTTGCAGGAAATTCTCTGTATTCAGAGAAGTCTTTCCTACTAAAGGTAAAGTGATCAGATGCACCAGAGTCACACATCCATAGTGTATCTCCAGTACGTTTCTCGACACATTCCGGACAGGGACATGTCGGATGTACTTTATCCTTGAATTTTCTTTTATTGACCGCTAAACATGTAAAAGGTTTCTTAAACATGTTACCAATATTATATGATCGCTCAATCATATTTGCATTATAAATGGCTGTATCACACGACTTATCTCTTACGAGGCAGTTTTCGTCTAAATTTTCTTTATAATTTATACTATCATATAGTACAGATTGTTCAAAGAAGGAATTTATAGTACGACGATGATGTCCCAATTTAGGGAACACCATTTTCATCGCTGCCTCTATAAAGAGAAAGTTAGCCATTTCCAATTTCTTAATGGTTTCATACCATTGTTCGCCGTTATCTTCATAGTAATAATCGTCGTAATATAGTTCAGCTTCCTGATCTATATCCATATTTTTATAATCGATATCGTCTGACGATATCCCCATTCCTCGGTTTGATTTATAGGACTCAAAGTCCAGTTCATCCTTTTCTCTTTGTTTGCCTTTGCTAGAGCCGGCAACTGGCTCAGTGATGTCATAAGGCCCAATACGGGCGACGGTATGTGCAGAACTCATAGTATGTTCTGCGGCTTTGGCAGCCTTCTTCTCGGCTGCATCTGCCTTTCGGCGTTCTCGGTTCCTCTCCCAGTTAGGACCACGGGTTTGGCCCTCAACTTTACCCGGCCAATTTTGATTTGCCGGAGGAGCAGTAGGAGCCGGTGTCTGAGTGCCTTGTGGAGGCCTAGAATAAGGCCTCCCCCCACGTCCACGACCTGCTCCGCGGCCACGTCCGCGAGCACGTCCTCGTCCTCGACCACGTACTTGTTGCCATGGTTGCTGCTGTTGTTGTGACGTATTAGCCGTCGCGGCAGATTCAGGGTGCCTTCGGCGCCACTCATTCTGAATTAAGGGAAGTATCCCTTGGATCGTGAGATCCGATGGTTCTGTTGTGGCTAGAACCACAGCGGCAAAATTGTCCCAATGACGGGGGACAGCTGAAAGTACAATCATTGCCTGTACATTTTCAGGCAATACGATTCCGCTAGATGATAAGCGGTTTATTATGGCAAGGAGGTCGTTTAAGGATTGTGTGGGATCCTTTTTGTCTTGGAACTTCCAAGTAACGGCTAATTGGAAGTCATTATATATACCGGCAGACGTTGTCACACCGTATTGATTTGCTAAATTCCGCCATAGAACTCTAGCGGCATTTACTTCTGAATTGATCTGCTGTATGGTAGCAGAACATTTCATGTTTATGGATCCGAGGATACGATCATCCTCGACAACCCAATCTTCAAAAGCCTTTTTAACGGCCTTTGCATCATCGACCATTTGTTGGGTGATAGCCGGTTCACCCTCAACGGCTGGGATTGCAGGTGTTGCTGGATGTGCACCATGTGCGGCAACTGCTGCTACCGCAGGTTGTGCAGTTATGGCTGCACGAACACCTGTATCGATGAAAAATTGTTGTAGCGGAGTAATCCGCGGAGGATGAACATAATCATCCTTAAGGTACTGAAACAGTCCCTTTGTTTGTAATAGGAAACGCATCATGCGTTCCCATTCTTTATAATTAGTTCCATTCAAAACGGGAATGGAACTGGGAATCGTCAAGTCGTTAGACATGTTAGACGAGGAAGGCGGAGGTGATGATTATGATATAGGCGGTTAAAAGACGCCAAAAGAAATGGAAATTTCTTTGATTTTCGAGGTTTTCTACCTCTTGGTTATCTCTTTCGAGATTACGGCGTGTACGCCTATTTGCTATGTGTTGGGCTACTGAAGTGCCCCTAGGTGGAATCCAAAGATCTAAGGTGGGCGGAACACCTTCTTCGATAGCTTCTTGTCTACGACGATGTATTATTTCGTCTTGCAAGGTACGACCGTTTGTAAGTCGTTCGGCTAGGAAGTGATTTCTTCGATCGTGAATTGTGACAGGTCCACGAGTTGTGACACCGAATCTGGTGTCAGGGTTGACAACACGAACTATCGTCCTAAAATGGGACGAAGATGGAATTGGTGCCGGTGTATCAATAAAAGTCCGGTTCCCTAAAGTTAAGGGAAACGGTGGGATTGGAGTGTCGTAAGAAGGAGGTAATCTCCGGGCAGGGGGAAATGATTCTCCTTCGGCCTCGTAAACAGGTAAAGGGGTTCCTGTTTCCGAATCCAGTTTTTCTTTCCTAAAAGAGAATTTAATGAGCTTTAAAGCTTAATTAAAGCTAAAAAGTCTAATTCGTCTTTATTAAGTTACCAGGGTGCCATAGACTAGAATGTCAGACTATATAGAGTTCCTCGGTTACGAGTACAGTCCATATTCGGTTAAACCAACCGACCCTGAATAACTTGGTTACAAGCCAAGCTTAGATAAAGCTCAGGTCCACAGGTCCACTCGGTCTTGAAAGCTCGAATTATCCCTGAATGCTGTAAATGACATGCAAAATCAATCGCTGGCTCTAGCGCTTTTGGGCGAACCACGGTTTTACCCGTTGCGATTGTAAACAGAAATAATGTCTGGTCCATAAACCCCCCAGACCATTATATAAGCACGACCGGTAACCAATATGAAACTTCTAAATGGGATTATGGGATCACCATAGAGCCCAAACTTAGAATGATCCTAACGATCATTCCGACTAAAGGAGTCCCTAAGGGCGCATCCTTAATAGACTGCGTGTACCACCCACAATGAGGTGTCAGCACGTCCTTTATACTAGAAGTTTCTATATACGAGCCATATTGTATTATAAAGCCTCTAGGGGCTTATGATGTTATATCGTGCATGAATACCCCAGTCACATCACAGAGGGCAAGTATAACTCTGTGGGGGCCGACGTTGCCATGCCAGCGTCGAGAAACATAGGTATTACCCTTATCCCTGGGTGTCTAGGAGATCCCCCTAAAGCCCTAGGGTCCGGGCGCATGTCATTAGCACATATGCCATATCAAGGATTAGTAATATCAAGATGATAAGACCATATCAGGCTCGCTGCGATACTATACCAGTGGGACATCATGTCGGATGACGAGCAAGCGAGCGGCGATGTGGGTCCTGGCAATATCGACGGCGGGGCCCATAACCTGACGAAGAAGACAGGTCTACGCGAGAGCGTGTCCACAGCATGAGCAGGTGCAATAGCTTACCTATTGCGATATGATCTTAGCACTACCCTTCGGCGTAGTAGTGATAGTAAGAGGAAGAGAATGGATTGTCCTATTATACGATACAGGACAGGTTTATATACTAAGAGAGAACAAATATGTATCTACATATGTGTAAGCGTATAGTATAGATGAGAAGATATGGCGTGCTAAGCACACCATAAGATGTGATCATGAGTCTATCATGATGTCACCATGATATCATAATGATGTCATTATGATGTCATCTCTATGTCATACATAAAGGATGACGCGAGCGATATGAGTAACATTGATTGTAGTCAATCAGTAGTTAATCATTCTATAAATATAATTCTATATTTAACAGTAGCCACAGTCACTTTTGGACACCTGTGCGTAGAAAATGATGCAAATGGACACCAGTGTCCACTTCAAGGGTTGTCATCCAGTTGAATTGCGTCGGGCAGATTGGCCGCTTGGGAAAGCTATTTTAGGACAAAGCTAAAGATAGAAGTAAGTTAGTTGGGCTTAGTCAGCCACCGGAAGTGTGGAGTCTGGACAAGCTGCGTCGAACGTTTACATCCCTCTTCTGCTCATTTCCCACTGCCAGGCTTCTTGCCTCCCTACCCTCATTTTCCTCACTCCTCTCACTGACCTCCTCCACCTCGGGGATTCCTTATAATATTTGTTGACGTCACCGCTAGAGCGCATCACCGTTGCCCACTCCATTTGCCCATCAGCATGTTCAAAAGAGGACTCTGCGGAGTCGTCCTCCTCGCAATTGGACCATTTTTGGCATTAGCCCAGGATGGAAGCATCAACGCGCCGACCAGCAGCGCAGCGGCGGCTGGTTATTCGTGCGATGCCACTCAGTGCAAGTTGCCTAACTGTAACTGCGCCAGCACTAGCCCGCCAGGTGGCTTGAACCCCGTACGTGTCCAAATTTAGCCCCATTCAACTTTTTAAAAGTGTTCATTATTCTTTTCTGTAAACTTTGGGTGCGTTTTGAACTTGCCGTAATCAACCTGCATTCCATATGGATTGTCCGACCGATCGGGATATTATTAGTCTGAAGTCCCTCAGTTCATCGTCTTCACTGCCGATGATGCAATACAATCGTACACACTTGACGCCGTAAACCAATTCCTCGCTCAACGCAAAAATCCCAATGGATGCGCGCCCAAGATGACTTACTTCACTTCCCTTAACTATACCAATTATACCTTGGTTACCGGTATGTCGATCGTTTTGATGGAAAGATCATTCACTGAGGTAATGGTAGACTGGTATGTCGCCGGGAACGAGATCGCGGACCACACGTGAGTTCAATCGCCGAATCATTCTAATACTCGCTCACGAGAAAAACCAGCATGACTCATGTTGGTTCTCCACCACCCGAGGAAATAAACGGCAATATTATTGCGCTTAATGCGCTAGCTGGAATCCCGTTCACGGAGATCCAGGGCTTCCGTGCACCATACCTGAATTACACACCTGATACCCTTCGACTTTTATATGAAGCGGAATTCACATATGATTCGTCTTCAGCTGCCGCCATTCCCGTGACGGATCCAGGAACTGATGCCTACTGGCCCTATACCTTGGACTACGGTTTCGCCAATGATTGTATTGGCGTCCCTGGCCTTTGCCAAGGTCAACTTAAGTTGCCTGGTTTTTGGGAAATGCCCATGTATGGTTTCTTCGATGAGCGTGGAGCGAATGGCGTACATCTGATGGACCCTTGGCTGTAAGTACTTGTAGATGATCGTGAGGACGACCGCGTTGATGTTTGCAATTCGACAGCGATACTGCTAATGGCGCGAGCACAATCAACAACACCGCCACGCTGGAGTACATGAAGAACACCTTTACCGCTCACTATACAGGGAACCGCCAACCGGTTGGTCTCTACACCCATCCTGTACATCTTTCTGTGCGTTCACGAATATATGGTATACCGGACGAATGATTGAGATGCTTGACATTAGTTGACCTACCCAGGTGTTAACCCCGACCCAAATATGATCGCTATGATTAATGCGTTCCTGGACTGGGCACAAGAACAGCAAGATGGTATGTGCATGTCTCGGCTGCAAGCGACCACCTTATTGATTGATATGATACCAGTGTGGATCGTTTCTAATGCACAACTGCTTAGTTGGATGCGGAACCCCGTTCCAGTGTCTCAACTAGGCCAGGTCGCTGCGCTTCAATGTTCAACGCCTGATGTCAGCTCGTCGCTCCAGATTTGCAATGGCATTCCTCAGAACGAAAATGGCCTACTGGCGCACTGCGACTTTTCTGATTTCCCATTCTTCACCTGCGTACGTTTGATTACTCGCACAACCTAAGATTTTGTTATAACGCATTATCGTACAGTACGGCTGTCCCCAAACTGAGCCTACGCCCAGCGATCCGAATCCTCCTCAAGCAGTCGTCAGTGGTCAGAGCCCGCGATACCGTCGTACGTATCTTTGTATTCATATTGATGTAGATGACCTCATGACTCGCTCTAGTCCCCACCAACTGCTCTACACCTTTCTGGGACCCGATTAAAGGCGATTGCATCTGCACTTCTACCACCTGCGCTTTCACAGACACTGCGAGGTCAATTGGGGTATAAACACTTTTCTAACCGCCAACATAGTTAAACTGAATAATCGTTTCACAGCCAAACGGTGCTAACCTAACAGGGGGTGAGACTGGCTCGGCCTTCAACTCCTCTGGCGGCAGCTCCTCCGGTTCTGCATATGTGCCCTTCAATGGCGCCGCACCAAAGTTCTCACCCGGGCTGCCCGCATCGATTCTAGTGGGACTTATCGGTGTCATCCTCGGCGCCGTTGGTGTATGAACCGTTTTTGAAGATGCACGGAGCCGTAGCATTTTACCGTTTCTATTTTGGACTTTGGGTTCCTCCTTGGACTAATGATCACCACGGTTGACGACGATTCCGGGTAGATGGTACCAAACGATACAAGCTACCCTGTTTGTTACCCGTACGCACAGGACTACTCCCCTACTAGTTGTGCAGCGCACTATAGGGACAGTCGAACTTTGGACTACCACGATACAATGCTAGATGACATTGACACCATTGCACTAAGAATACTTTTTGCACTTTTAATAGACACTATTTTGTAGCTCCGGTCGCTTGTGTGCCGCAGTAAACGCTCCCGGTTGCCGTTTAACGTTTAACGATCACTACCGGTCCCGTGTCCCGGGGACACATTACCCGTTCTTCCGGAGTCGCTATCCTTATCATCTCGTTACTCCAACAAGCAACTTGGGTCGGATCAGCAACACATGAAACCCTAACATAACAATTCGACCATATAGGCAAGTCTGGCCAATTAATGATTACCAGAAATAGTCGGGTACAATCACAACAGCTAATCTTACTACTATGGCAATCGTACTACTTTCAGCTAGTACACGGCACATATTTACTACTTACTTGGACTGGATACAAGTATCACAGCATAACAGCAACAGCTTCTCGAGTCATGCTAAAAGAGGAAAAAGAACAGAAGAAC
Organism: Amanita rubescens; assembly: GCA_015039365.1. Lineage (NCBI taxonomy): Eukaryota > Fungi > Basidiomycota > Agaricomycetes > Agaricales > Amanitaceae > Amanita > Amanita rubescens. The sequence goes on from WION01000012.1 coordinate 163,536, forward strand.
AGACTGGGGTATGATGAAGTTGGTGATATAGGCATGCATGCATCTTGGATGGTTTGTGGATTTAAATAGTACAATGCTAGGAAGAGCCGGGGGGTTTACGGGGGAAAGCATGGAAAGAACGATAGTGGTTGTCGAAAGAAGCAGAAGCGGGCCACTTGGACGGGGGGGCGAACAGAGCGGACGGTATACGCAGATGACAGGAACAGACGATGAGCAAGATGGATAAATGGGGAGGCGATAACAGCACGGGTATCTGATCATTTTGAAACGCGAAAAAGAGAAGACAGGGAGAGGCACGAGCGCCAATATGAGTTGTCGCGAGTTTCTCAATAAGGAGTCGCGGTATGATAGGACAGTGGGGTTTGCATCACCGTCAGTGGCGTATCATAGTGGCGCGGGTCGATCCACGCCGGGACGTACGAAGAAGTAGACGATGCTGATGGCGATCGGTGGACGGGGTAGGTATATGCGGTCCGATATGATTGCCTCGAGGAGGTGGATCGTACTAAGTTGGGGACAGGACTCGCCGAGCTGTAGTTCGAACCCGTATACGGCAACGGGACGGGCATAGATGGGGCAGGCGATGTGAAGGGCTGCATTCCATCCAGGAAGCCAGGTGGAATGACACTCGTGTTGCCTTGCCAGTATTCATAATCGTCCTCGTCCGATTCCTCGTCATCTGTAAAGGGGGTTTCATGCACTGGCCCTTGCCGTGACTGGGTGTGGAATATGATCTTGTTCGCATTGACCAACGGGCCGGTCCAAGGCGAGTCGTTGATGGAGACGGTAGGACGGGGCGTGGTATTGACATCGGTGCGGTTCAGACTGGTATACTTTTTGTGAGAAATGAATCAAAAGGAGAAAGCAAGGAACTTACCCGTGCCAAGACAGGAGATCCTTTTCCGCCTGGTCGTCCAGTAAGACGATGGTAAACTCAGATGCCGCTTCGCTGTCGCTTTTGTCATGCCTGTCCTTGTCCTTGTCTTTGTCCTTGTTTCTATCCTTGTCCTTGTCATGATGATGCCTCTTTGAACTATGCTTGTGAGAAGCATCATCGTCACTCCGATGCTTACGCTCTTCATGACTGTGCGATGAGTGCCTCCGCTCGTCCTTGGCACCGGAACTCTTCTTTTCCTTGTCAGGGTTGGTGCGAGAACCGTCAGAATGACTCTTGCGGTTCTCTTTGACAGAACTTGGCCTTGACTAGGAGTCAGCCCGCTGACAAGTCAACTGCCAGTCAAAAAATGTACCTGTGGCGCGATTTCGGACTCTTCCCGACGTCGGCCTGTGCGGACGTATGGAGAGCTGTAGGGGATTCTGTCAATGGTGCTACCAAAAATAATTTAGTTCTATCGTGGATATCGAACTGATCTATCACTCTACCTGTCACAGTCTCAGCTGCTTCGGCGATCGTTTCGAGAATCCGAGGAGTGGAAGGGGCCGGCGTATCGGCATCCGACAAGCTGTGGGATATTAGTATCGACACAGTAACCCGAATGGAAACAGCCAACCCACATAGAAGTCCTGTCCGGATTCGTAACACGTAGAAGTTCTGACAGATAATCGGTGCAAATTTAGTAACGGGCGTCTTAACGTCGGGATAAAGCAAATCTCCTTACGTCGATTACCAAAAGGCACATTACGCACCATATTCAGAAGGGGTAGGGAAACCACGCTGTCGGTAGCAGAACTAGAATGTCAGGAGGTGTCAGCATTATCGTTTTTTCAATTGATTAGATCCAAGAACTGACACTGCGCTTGGTGACTTGGGTGGTTCCGGTGGTTCTTCCTTCGCTAAATCGACAACCACGTAAGTCAAGCTGTATGATAGGAGTAATGTAGTCGGCATTTACCTTGGGGTTTAGGCGGCTGTTGGTGGCGTTTCGATGATTCTGGTAGTCGCGCAGGTTCTGATGTCGGAGTAGAGTTATCAACTACAGATATAATATTCCTGTAGATCCCGATTAATCGGAGGATTGGTCAGAATTGCGATACATACTTATAATGCTGATCCAGCGATTTTGCTACCCGTTTGAATTCGGAATCCAGGAAACTGCGCCGATGGTCTAACATTCATGTTACACCAATACTTTAAGACCATTGATCAATAGAGATCACCTCTACGGTCCCTTATGCGTGGCTAGCAGGTGCAATGAGCGATCAGGAAGGACATGAGGAATCAAAACTCACTACTTTTCCCCTCCATGTCATATAATAATCCACCATTCTTCTGCCGGCGTGTATAAAGCTGAAAGCGAACACTACCGGGTTTGACAAGTATTGACGGCCATAGTCTCGTAAAGCCTTCTCGTCTCCAGAAGCTAACTCTCTGTCTCGCATGAAAACCGAAAAGAAAGCCCAGCAAACGCCCACATGGCGACACAGGGATAAATGTAGGCAGTTAACGATAGCCAACGTAACAACAAAAGAACAAAGGACGCCAAGAAAGAAAAAACAAAAGCAACCGGGATCAGTGTGTACGCCTGGACGGAAACACGAGCCGACTTACCCAACGAACTGGTCGAAAAGAGTTTCTGCCTCAAGCCCATAGACAACCCTGAAGGAGGATTCAGCACGCGTTTTGAGATTGTGCGGAGCTCCGGTCTTGGCGATTTCTTCGAGAAACTCGGGGGTGCACCTGGCCCGACGAGTGACCTTGACGCCCTTTTTATCTGCCAAATCTGTACGGATGGCCATCTTGAGTGTGTCTGACCTGGAGGATAGTTGGGTACGCGCTGTGGACCCTGAATGTCCGCTCGCAATGGACCTGAGGTCGGCTGTATCCTTTTCCGGGTCATGAGACGTGTTGGAACGGTGTTTGCGTAAAGATTTGCGAGAGCCGGAAGAGGATGAAGAGCCAGAGGTTGATACATAGAAAGAGTACGGTGGAGGGGATGAAAGAGACATTGGGTTGAATCGCACGAGGAGAGTATAAATACTTATACAGAAGATTAAATAAGGTTCCTGGTAATTTTGCAATCGATGGGAGGCAGCTGGAACGACCTCGAGGAGGCCTCAAGGCTACAAGGAAAGGAGGAAGATAAAGTAATCCCGACTGAGAACTATTAGGCACGCCTCCGTGGGTATCCCAACACAAATACACTCGAGTATCCTAGCGCCCACATCAATCCCTCAATAAATTTCCTTTTTACACCTGCGCCCGCTGTCAGCGTTGCCACCTATCAAATACGCCAAGGTACGTACCAAGCTGAGTTCAAGCGTCCATACACGGCGCGCCCACAGCTTAATCGTCGCTCCAGGCTGCCCGTTCGCTGCCGGTAACTCGACATCACTGCCGTCCCACCAGCACTTGCGCTTCGCATACCCAAATTTAGCCGACTAGTCCTAGACGCTCGGGGTCCGAACTCACCGCGGGTTTTCTCCAGAACAACAATAACTTCTGTGCCGTAGCCATCTGACCGTAGTCGATCTCGACCGGCTTCCCATTCGGGTGAATGATGCCGGTCTTGAGTAACACGAGAGCGATTGACGAAATGCAGCACCGCGAAGGTTCCAGAGCTCGGAAACCCCATTCGTCGTCCCGGTTGAATCCGCTATAAATGTTTATGAAACGCGTGCCCCCCTTGATAGATAGCAAATCATCCCATACCTCATACATAACATATCGATCAAGTGCTGTTCCGCCATATTGTTCTCCTTGTTCACATTCCTCTGCAACGCCGTGAATATATTCCTTTTATCCATCAAATAACCCCCCGACCGTTTCTTAATATGAACCAACACCTCGTTTGCAATTCCATTCTTGTCCGTGGAGGCCGGCGAATCTTTAGGGGGGATAGAAAAATACTCCAACTCTTCCCTCAACACAATAATAGCCTGCTTCGTCAAAAGTGGATTCTGCACCGACGCATTCATTTGATATTCAGTTGGTGAAGCATCAAGCAGGTGCTGCTGAGCGCTGAACAACCCTGGCGTCGTACTCGTCCCATAAAACGCATCAGATGCATTTCGGAAAAAGTTCAACACGTATTGGAAACAATCAGGGTCAAACTATACACCCCCAATATGAGCGACATGAAGGAGAGCCATATACGCCAAATACCACTCACATCAACAGAATACACATCCTCTTCCTCCTCATTCCCCTCCTCGTCTGGCACACCATTTTGCCGACTAAGCACCAGCCCGTTTGGGAACAAGCATAGCAAAACCGACTCGGGTAAGTTCATAATTGTTTCTCTGTCCACTTCAAACCGTTTGCCGCGCAAGTCGAGAAGGAGTCTCGTCAGCAGCTGGGGCTGCAGGTTGACATTTATAGGACCCTGCTGGACCTGAGTAATGGGGGAGGCGGCGGAGGGACCAGCGACAGACATGGGTGCGGGAGCGCTACACGCTTACAACGTGCCCGACCTTGCTCGTTAATTGTCCAACTTTAATACTTTGTTTGGCTGCACCCTGCTTTCCAAATATCTCTATTCTTGTACAACCATTCCCTTTCCGTACACTAGGTCGTTTTTCTGCGAAAAAAAGAGAGACTAAGATAGTAAAATAGAAAACAGTCTGTGTCCAATGTTCTGTACGAAATCATCTCAGGGTAAAGGGTGTGTTGCGGGGATAAGGTGGGGGAGGGGGGGATAATAAGCCTTATCAAGATACTACGGGAATAGTTAGGTCCTGGACTGTCTTGCATCGTAGGGTAATAAATAGTTCAAAGAAACCGAAAATCGAAAATAAAAGTCAAGAATATCAGAACCCACCACTACCGTATGTATATGGTTGCGGAGCTGCAGCACCTGGAGGCAAACCAAACGTCCCCGAATTGCGGGAATACCTGTTTTGCTGGGGCCCTACAGAAGGCGGTCGTTGCCGACTCTGTCTTGCAACTCGACGAACGCCACCTTCAGGTCCAGCAACAGGTCCAATATCTGTCAGGCGTATTCCGCGAGATGCTCCATTATGGTTCTGGTTGCTGCTCGTCCCATGTCGACTTTCCGACCCAGCCATCTCATCCGACGAATCTGGGCTCCATACTTCAGACTCGTACGTCGCCGGTGATGTAGGCACAGATCGGAACGGGTTCCCTTCGAAATATTGTTGTGGGCTGGATACCGTATTCCGTCCGCGGGGTATAGGCGCCTCAAACGGCACAAGTGTAGGTGACACCACCGGTATAGCAGGTGACATCGATTCATACGAGTCGCTGTACTGGTCTGACAAGAGACGTTGATTTGAATACGAGCCGCTGTCAGACAAAATGTTGTCTTCGCTTGTGCGTCCGCCAACCGTAGACGCGGAGGACATCATTGGTTTGTTTGCTGCTAGAGGCGCGGGAAGCATAAGCACGGCATTACTGTCGTATTTAGGCCGCTGGCTTCCACTGTTCATGTATGCGGACGACTCCATAGTGCTGCCGTCGTAACCAGTTGGCTGATGTGTACCGTCGGAATTGGATGTCATTGAATAGCGGTTACTGTCATATCTATCGTCAAGTCAGGGGTCCATTCGAAAGGAAAACTTGAAAACTCACTTATACGTCGAATCCCTGGATTGAGTTCCGCTCTTCGACCTCCTCTCTCGCTCAAACTCCGCCCACCGCTTCATAACAATATGTGATGAATCAAACTCTCCCTCTTTATCTCCATGATCACCTCCCTTGTCACCAGTAACAACTCGCGTCTGACCCCACGAAAAGTCATCAAAGTGCCAAAACGCATATGCGGGCAAAACTCCGTTCCAAATCGGCAGGGATAAAAGATATACAACCATCCACCAAACATAGGCAACTTTGCGCGAAGTGACAATAATCAACAAACCGGGCAAACCAAGTACAATGCCGAGAAGGACAAGTGGAATGGTGGTGCTAGTGTGGCCGGGGATAATCGAGTCGATAATCAGGTATAACGTGAATGAAATAGCGGCAGGGAGCACAAGTGTTCCCGCCAACTCCATACCGACGACGAACTGCATCGAGAAGCAGAACGTTCCGCATAGATCCCGGACAAGAAGCAGTTCCGCCAGATTATGCACGGTCGAGTTGATCCACCGTCTCCGCTGAGAAAGCAACACACGGAACGTATCCGGTACGACCGTCTTACAAACTGCCTGAGGACAAAATATGTTCTTGCGCTTGGGGAACGTCTTGAGCATAAGAGTGGTCAAGTATCGATCCTCTCCCAGAAGCAGGAGGTTCTTCTTGTGCAGGGTATCAACCACGTTCTCGGAGTAGTGTTCAACAATGTCGGGGTTGGCCAAGATCGGTACCCAGTATCCTGAATCCCCTCTGGGCGCCTTGATCCGATACATACTGAAACATCCAGGCAAACAGGTAACGCCTCCGAACATGGACTCGAAGGCCTTGGTCATATGATGCGAGATATAGTACTCAAACACTGGATCATATCCCATCTCAGACACGGACCAATATAAAATACCAGTTACTCACCTTGCATCATGGTAACAAACGACTGGGACTTGTTCGCGATCTTCGTCTCTCCACACAAACCCATGATCTCTTCATCATGTACCATGCAGCACACCATCCTTGTCAAGGAATCAGGGAACACCTTAGTGTCCGCATCGACGCAAAGCACCAATTCGTAGCGATCTGGGCTCACGCCAGTCGCCCTCCAAACCGAATTGAAAAACTCGTACTCGAACATCGTCATCCGTTCATCAAACATGACCTTTTGCAGGAATGCCATCAGCACGATCTGACTGTCTCGCTTTCCGCGGTTACCGGGCTTGCCGTCATTTGCTTCAAGAGGATTACCGACTTTAGCAACAAGAACCATCGGCACGCGTTGTTGCTTTGATCGTTCGACCGTCGCATCATCGTAGTCATAGAAACCCGCATAGACCTTCGCCATATTGTGACGCTTATGTCCATCGGCAATAGCAACGTAGGAATGTGGCTCGACGTCATTTGGCTGGATTACAAAGTCCTTCATCATGGTCAGACAGATGTCCGGCGTGGTCATATCGTTTCCAGCGCCTTTGACCATTCCGTCTGCGATGACTAAGATAAGTTTATGGCTGTTCGGGTAATCTGTGGTTGCCAGGGAATCAATGGTGGTTCTTAGACCCCCGACCGATTCGGAATAAGCGGTGACGAGACAGATGGTATGAGCAAGCCGGAAATTGAAGGGCTCGTAATCAGCCGGCGGCTGCGGCACGACATTGTGCAATGGGAATGGGCATGGAGTGTCCACAAAGGCAGCATTACGTTCCACAAGTGACATTGTGCTCCTCGAGTGACGGTAATTGGGCGAGTCGGGTGGTGTCCCTTTTGTGAGTGACACTTTGGTAGAAGGTGCGTACGAGGTTGCGCGTTTCCAGTTTGAAGGGGACGTAGAATCTAACATTCCATAAGTCGTTCCCGGGCGAGATCTGAGCACGGGCTCCGATGGTGTAAATCGGGAGTGCCTGGGGAATAGTTTCGAGCCAAAAGACTTGCCCTTGTTTAGCCCATTCTTGGTGACATTTGGCCGATATTCGCCAGGTGCTGGGCGATTTATATCGTTTGACCAGTCTTCAATCTCGTTAATTCGACGCATGCGTTGCTCATATGTTTCTTGAGGAAAGTTGCCAATCTTCCAAGAGAAGAACCACGAGAACAGGACCGCCATTCCGAACCTGATTGCGACGACACCAATGATAAATATCAAAGAAAGATATAGCACAACGTCCGAGGCAACACAACCAATGGAACTGGTATCAATAAAGCCAACTGTCACGATGTCTTGCAAGCATTGTCCAATATTACGCTGATTTGTGCGCATCAAGTACATGCTGAGATCTTTGCCGTTAAATGTGCCGTTGGCCTTCGCCATTTCGTCAAAGATGGAAGGATAGCTGACTTGTGAAGAATTTAGCCACTGCAGGAGGTTCAAGTTAAGTATGCTCCTGATAACAATCATTAAGTGTTAGCCACAGCGAAAGATGTCCCAGACGTACGATTCAAAGACGGCAAAATTGTTTGAAGTTTGTGCCACATCCTCCCACGAATAGTAAACCTGGCCTTGCGGGTTCATTTCTGTTAACAAGCTTCTAGCTTGACTCGATACGTGGCAAAAGTACGAGCTGTCATATCCTGTCTCGTTCGGTGGTAGCGCACCCTGATGGGGAATAACATTGCAAGGAAAATACCAGTTCGGTGAATTTGAACTACCGGAAATGCCAGATCCTGAAGCCGTTGTGATAAGCCCGAGGCAATTCTGGTCGACATTTTGGAACATGAACGAGATATCGTTCCCAGCGATATTGTAGCCGCCGGTCAACAGAGGATTCGTGTTTCCATTGAATGGCCCTACGGCGGGGTGCATAAATGTGCTCATATCGTAGTCGTAGCCATGAATGACGACGGATTCTAATCCAATGCCGCCACCATAGTAGCTATTCGGCGGTTTCCCGCAGACTGTTTGTGTAAAACCGAACGTCAGGAAACCGACTCCAGCCATGAGGACAAGGATGATCGACAGAAGACCCATTTTTTCACGCCAAGCACGCTTCCGTTCAGGCGTCCTGATGCCTGAAAATGGAAATTAATACGGATCACTTGCCAGCACGGCAAACTTACCGCATGCTTCAAGTAAGAACGGTGGCACCCAGATTGTGAGAATATAGCAATACATCATCCAAGGACCACCAGGACCAGGCCCCTTCCAACACCCTCTATTTTTCTTCTCTACCGTGGCTTCGGATGGTGGTGTTGTGTCTGACGGGCGAACCTTTTTCCGGCGCAAGGTGGCAGTCCGCTTGAATATGGCTAAACCAGATTCGTGCACATCCTGGTCCCTGGCAAGAAGTGAGCGACCACGTTTCAAACCTTGAGGATAATTGCCGGTTGCTAAATGGAGAGTCTTAGTCCAGCGAGATGATTCTGATGTCACAAAGCAAGACACATACAGGATGGTAAAAGATCTACTCTTTCATTGCCTTCCACCGCCTGAGTCGCGTGCGCACGATAATGCCACTGCCTGTGGCCAGGTTCGATCCTCTCCCGGTCAGGCCGAACGAGACTCTTCTTTCTGCCCACCCTTGAAGGGTCCAGGAATTCTGCAGCCTCGGAGTCGAAGCCCGGGCTGAGTTGGTTTTGATAGGGAGAGTGCATAGTCCGTTCCCGCTGGGCGTCAAGCTCGGCTTGGCGGTCGCCGAGCTCCGTATTTTGGAAAGTGACATTGCCTCTGGAGCCATCACCGCGGGGCAGAGGGGGACGTTGACGGGTTTGGGGTGGTTCAGAGTAGGGCGGCGCAGGTGATCTTGATTCCGATTGTCGCTGTTGTTGTTGTCGCTGAGAACGACCAGGGCGCACAGAGCGTGGAGGACGTGCGCCGTCCATGAAAATCTGGATTAAAGAGTGAAAAAAAGTAGCTCAGCAAAGATTGTGGAGAACGTCGTGACAGCGGGGAAGGCGGCAGGGAATAATGAAACAAGGACGGTATCGGCCTGCTGTCTGACGGCGAGGGGTGGGCTGCTGTCACAACCGTGGGAACATAAGTCATTGTCACGCCTATTGTGGCCTGCTTTGCTCCAGGAGGCCCGCACGTTCTGCCCGAGAGGCCGAGAATGTCAGGCTTGGCACCAGCTGACATCCGTGGGTACCTTAAGAACTGGAAAGTCCATGGACCACCATCTCTGAGACATGATCGGTCAGCACACCGAACGATTGACCCGAACAACGTGCTCGCCGACGGCTGACTAATGTCTTGTTTGCCATAAAAGGCAAGTTGCTTAGTCGACTTCGCGACCGCGCCGTCCTCGGAACTCACGGTCTACGTAATATGCCCGGATGGACAAGTATCATGGCTTCGAATACAAGAACCAGCGTGTTCATCGCTCCTTGCTCTCTTTGGTTTTGCCGTTATGCCTCCTCGTTTATCCGCAAAAGCCCTCACAAAACCAGCACCAGGAACCGTCGTAGCGCCGATTTTTCAGTACGATGACGACAAGACTGCGCAAATCAGGAAGTTAAAAGAGGTGCGGAACGCACGCCGACGATCTGAGCTTCAGAAGCTGAACCCGCAGCACCAGTATGCTCATGAACAGCTCCTCCCTGAATCAGATCCATACTATTATTGGGAGCTAAGATGGCTGCGCAAACCAGACACGATGGGCCGTTATATGCGCGCCGCAAAGGGGAATATCGATGAGGCGAAGAAGCGGCTGAAGTCTACTATGGAATGGAGGCGGGATTTTAAGCCCGATCTAATCCCTCCCGAAGAAGTAAAGATAGAAAGTGTAACCGGAAAAATGTCAGGGTTCACCGGTGTTCACCTACGTTCGCCTTGTCATATATAAATGATACTCATCTTTTTTTTGGCAGTATTCTAAACGGGTTCGACAACGATGGCAGGCCGATTCTGTATATGCGTCCGGGACGCGAGAATACAGAAACCAGCGAAAGGCAGTTACGCCATCTCGTCTGGTGGCTGTACGTTTCTTCTCTCGGCCAGCCTGATCGAGCATTGGTATGCTAATTGATTTGCAGTGAGCGCGCCAAAGACTTGATGCCTCCCGGCCAAGAATCCCTGGTCATCATAGTTGACTACAAATCATGCACCCTACGCACCAACCCGTCAGTATCCGTGGCTCGCAAAGTACGCATGCTCGCCAAGGGGTAGACAAGATCTAACGCCTAATTTAGGTACTTACCATCCTTCAACAACATTATGTCGAAACACTGGGCAGAGCTCTAGTCGTCAACTTACCCTTACTCTTGACCTTCTTCTACAAAGGCATATCACCATTCCTGGATCCCGTAACGAGAGATAAGGTAACATACTTTTCGCACTTATCTAGCTCCACTAACCTATCCTTCTAGATGCGCTTCAACCCAGATCTGAAAGAGCTCATACCCCTATCACACTTCGATGCCGAGTTTGGCGGCGAAAATGCCTTTGAATTCGAACCGAATTCGTATTGGGATCAAATCGTATTGTTAGTGTCCTCTTCTATATTTGCTGCCACACGCCATATACTAATTCACTCTGCCAGGGCCTGCGGCATCGCGCCCGACGGCACTCGGGTTACAAATGAAAAGGATTCCGAACTCAATGTCATGATTCCTACCAGGTCTGCTGTCACATCTCGCTTAGATATGAAGATCCTTACATTTTGATCAGCGATTCTCGCACCACCTTGAATGTCCCTTCGACAATCAAACAAAGTGTCAATGAAACAACAGCGATCGACGGCGGTGCCGCTGTCTCCGCGTCAGTAATAATTTCCGTTCCCGTTTCTGCTTAAGTTATCGAGAGCTTGCATGATTGTTCAATATTTCAATTCCAAATCTGTCCTTGTTTTGCTTTCTTTCTCAATGCACATAAATACTACCACGATGTAACATTACTACTTAGAGTACTTGACATACACGTTGACCCAATTATAAGAATGTGTGGCAACCGGAACTAACTTACCAGGCGGCTGTTTTGGGAGTCCGAATCTTCCGATGCGTGCGTGGAGACGCTATGAATGGAAAGGTCGTGGCAGATCCAGGTCCGTACGATCCGATTTTTTGTTGACGGTAAAGGGACTGACGAGTATGCTTGCTCGGATCAAGCTTCAAGGAGGAAGCAACGGGAGAAGTGATGCACGCTGCCGCTAGTGTTGGTAGTTCTAAGCTAGCCGAGGTAGGAGGCGTTGCGTAGAATGTAGTCTATGCGTGAGACAGCGAAGTGGCTGTGTCAGGGTCTCCTTTCTCTTTCCCTGCCACGGTGCCACCTCGCCATTAGAGCTGCTCGGTTGCGGTACAGCAGCATCCGGATCTTTTCGCGCCTGAGAACCATCATGGCATGCTCCATGAAACTCCTGCAGGAGACTGCCACCCTGGTCCTAATGCAAGATGCATAAGGAAAGAAAGGCTAGCAAGGCTCGGAGAAAGGAAGTGTGGGATGGTCCCGGACTCCATGTCAGGGAACTCAAGCCGTCCACACCCTACAACTCATCCGCACGTCTATCCTCGTGGGAGCCCATCTTATGGTCGCGACGTGCTTCCGCCGAGTTGCCCTTGACGCCGCAATCGTGTGGCGTCCAGCACTGCAATAGGGTGATCACCGAACGTCGGATCGCACCCCGTGCTCAATCAGGCCGGCGTGTCTATCTATACTAGGCGACATCTGCTCTTGGCCGCGCCCTCGACGCCGTAATCGCACGGTTGCCCTCCGTAAGCCAAATGGATGATCACCGAACATTGGATCGCATCCCGGGCTCAATTGAGGTAGTCACACGAGTGAGTCAGCATGGCTTGCAACGCCCCGTATCACAATGCGCCAATGGGTCCAGCTGCATCACCCATGACCGGGGCGCTTAACTCCCTGCATCGCGACACGGCTCCTCCTCCTCAACTTCGGTCACTAGCGGGCAGGTTATCCTGCCCTAGTATGCCTTATGCGACATCGTTGACCGCCAAGTCGGACTCAAAGAGGTCCCTCTCGGGTGCCCTTGAGTTGTTTTCTCGGGGAGGAGTGTACCTCCTTCCTAGGATGGGGGATCGACAAGCTCTCTGGACGCGTCGCTAACTCCTTCCTTCATTGGGGAACAGCTCGCCTTGCCGACCCCCAGCGTTTCGGGCCGGGAGTCCCTCCCGGGGGCTTCGCCCATCCGTTTTGACTCAAGGGTTCACTCAACTTAAGTTCAGACAGACATCTGTACTGTCTCCTCTCATGAATACCCTCTTCCTCAAAAGCCATCTGAGTGTGAAACGCATAGACAGTGAAATAGAGCCTCAACCGAGATTTCAAACTCCACGACACAAACTTGCGCAAAGGCCACTATGATTTAACAGCCCGCGAAGCTTTCTTTCACCCCGTAGCGTAGTGGTACAATGCGCGTTCGTGGCCGTGATGAGCCACTTTGCGTGTTCCACTCCCCACGACGCCTGTTAATGATTTACCGGGACTCTCCGGTGTCCATCGTTCTCGCGTGGCTCGCACAAAGAACAAATTCAAAGTAAAGATGGTCTGGAATGCAAAGTATGGGCGTCAGTTCCCTTCATTGCGATAGCCGAACTAATCATGACTCACTCAGCTTGAGCACATTCAACTTCAACGCCAGAGCCAAGTCATCTATATCATCCTCCTATGAACTGAGCTTGAGTCTTTTACCGTCCTTCTGCACGCTCGCGAGTGACAAAGGTGGAGGACCACACATACCTAGGCGATGACGTGGGATTATCGATTACGGTCAAGTCAAATCTATTCCTTCTCCCCACCTAGTAATATGCATCTCCTGGATCTCGTCAGTCGAGGCACGGACGTTGTCGGACTATTTGACCCGCTGTGTGCATCCTCGTCTATTCACGTCGCCGTCGCCGTCGTCTCTTCGTTCACTCTTCTCCGATCCTCTACCTCGCCAGCATCCCCTCGTCGACTTTCGGACGGACTGTGAGTACCTCTCACGCTTGAAGCCAGTACGTGTCCCAGGTGCGGAACAAGTCATCTAGGTTGTTGCTGCTGCCAGCGACGGCGGCCTTTGCAGCGTTGAATGGAGAGGGAGTATTGGGACCGGTTCAGTTAGGTTCATGCTGGTGGGTCACAGTCATTGTGACATTTGTGTATCAAACCGAAGCACCACCATATAAACTACCAGAAGGTATGGAAAATACAATTAAGACAGCAATGACATCATATTATGAGATCGCCATCGCACTTTACGTTCAGTTGAAGTTCAAAAAAGGTTTGGAGGAGGGATCCTCCACTGTGCAACCCATCTTTAACAAGTTGTGGCACTATAACTGTACCACTGGACTAGGCTGGTTTCCAGCCTGATGGATTCAGAAAGCGATCCCAAAGGACCCTGAAGCTTATCTCACGTTCGACCATTGATGACCGATGATCGCGTATAACTACTAAGACTTAGTATTGTAGTTTTCCCTCACAGCGTACATACTACTAGAGATTGAAGCACAGATTGAAGGCCATCAGTCTTCTTCACTGCTATCCGAGCTTGCTACGTCACTCATGGCATCTGTGTCGCGTTTCTCCGCCTTTTTGAACTTGGAAGCTTGTGCCACCAAGCCAGTGAGCATCGATGAGCCTCCAGTACCTCCGGCCTTTTTGGCACTTGCCCATGCCTGAGCCATCTGCAAGAACTTGAACGATGTCGGGTTCGCCTCACGTTCGTCGTCCGCAAACACAAGGTCCCAATCTACCAGAGGGGGATTGGTTAACACAGACTAAACAACGACATTGTAAAATCTGACCTTCGACAGTTTGTCCCGTCTCCTGGTCGACCTTTCTCCGCTTGCTGACAATGGGCATCATGTCCTGTACCTTGGCCACATCCTCACGAGTGCCATACTTCTCTTCAAAGGTCTTCCACACTTCTAGGAGGGCAACACGCTGATCTGGTTCAGTAACGACTTCAGGCATCACAGAGGAGCAAGGTTACCCACCTCATTCTTCAGACCCTTCGACTTGAGATCCTTGTAACCTTTCTCAAACACCTGCCGTGCTCGTATGGGGTCGCCAGGTACCATCTTTACTTCACTCTCTTCGTCTTCGTCCTCGTCCTCGTCTTCTTCGCGTTCCGCCCTCGGAACTGGCATCGGCTCTGCCTCAAATAGCGCATAGGATATCCACACTTTGACGTGTCCGCTGACTGAAACAAGCCGCTCGTATAACTTACGAGCGGCTTCCCGTTCGCCCTCCTCAACTTCGAAGTCAACGTATGCCTTCCATAAAAGTTCTGGCATCGACAGCGGTGACTGGGATGTACCGAGCTCAAAGATGGCCCGAGTACGGGCAAAGTCCTGTAGTTGGGACTCCAGCTCAGCGTACTTTATCCAGGCGGGCGAGTTGGCAGGATCGAACTAGAGAGCAAGCGAGTTGAGTTGCATCCGTTGCCGGCGTGTAAATATGACCCACCTCGATATATTTCTCGTACAAAGTTCTTGCACGGTCAAATTCTCGAAGCTATAACCTATGAGATATGTCTTGCCACACTTAGCAATGAATCGTACATACCTCAATCTCTAAGTCAATGTAACCTTTGAACAAGGCTTCCTTCGGACACATCCCGATGGCGGTACCCATAATTTTGCGCGCTGCAGGGAGATCCAGTCTCCGGATCTCGAATTTCGCAAACATGAGCCACAGTTTTGCAAAAGTGAACTGTTTGTGAGGAACCAATCGCAGTGCTGTTCTGTATATCTCTCGTGTCCGGTCATATTCCTGTAAGATGCCAATTGGGATCAAATCCAAGCAAAAGAACTGCATGAGCGTACCTTTGTTTCAATCTCCTCGAATAAGGCGTAATTCAGCCACAGGAAGATATACCGTCGCCAGTGCCGCTTCTCCCCTCCAGGAGGGACCTGCGCAACAGCACGTTCATACACTTCCCTCACCCTACCTATTTGCGCTTCCAACTCCTGGTCCGTCGAACCTTCATCTTTCATATCTCGATACGCGGCTTCCTCCAGACGAGTATAGTCGAACCATACATCGTAATTCCGGCCGTCATGCTGGAGCTCATCCTCATACTGTATCCGCCGTTTACCAAGCACCGTGCCTTCCAGCGTCGACCGGGTTCCGTGCTGTTTTTCAAATTTTGTATAGGCAGCATATAAAGCCGCGGATTTCGACCGTGGTATCTTTCCCAGTGCAAACTACAAAATAATAGAACTAATAAGCATCTGAAACGCCAAGATTCATTAGAAGAACGATGGCGACGCACCTTGTAAATCACCCGCGCTCTCTCGTATTCCTTCAACCTCGTCTCCATCTTCGCAAATGCGCTAAAGACCGCCTGCGACTTCTCCACTTGCTCTGCATCATCGCCAAAAAACTCCAAGGCGGTCTGGAACACCTCGCGCGCTTTATCCACGCGTATTCTTTCCTCCTCAAACTTGCCCCACTTGACCCAAACCCGAGGGTCAGGCCGCACCGCAATCCACCTCTCATATATCGTGCTTGCCCGATCAAACTCGTTATACCGACACTCCATCTTGATGTACGCCTGCCACGCCTTGTCGTCCGGCTCCCACTGCATCCATCTCTCAAACGCTTGACGCGCCCCAGAAACGTTCTGCAAAAGCTCCTCCAGATACACGTATTTATACCATAATTGGTCTACCCGTGGAAGGAGCGTCACAGCGCGATCAAACAAGTTGCGCGCATGTTGGACATTGCGATTTTTAAGCTCCACCTCGGTGTAGCTCAGCCATAGCTGGATACTCCGGGGATCCACGTCGAGCGCACGTTCAAAGACAGAACGCGAGCGAGCAAACTCGTTTTGACTAGCCTAGACAGAGTTCAACGCAGAACGTTGGTATTGACCATAACCATGACAATATAACGCTCACCTCCCAATTGGCGTACTGCAACCACTCCTTTCTGTTCACCAAACAATAATTTTCAAAAAAAGCGGAAACGATGAGCAAAACCTCAACGCACATGTTTCCCCTCGTCCTCCTAATACGGTCCTCGAACTCTTTTCGTTTTCTACCGCGGTACTCGTCAAGCTCTTCATAATCTTCGACTCGCTGGCGGGGTGCCCGAAAGGCTGATTCTTGGCGCTCTTGAGCCTGTAAGTCGTGCTTTAGTTCCACGTCCGTAGTACGACGCAGCGTGTTTTCTTACCTCACGAAGCAATTGCTCCGCAGTGATCTATAAAACATGGAGAAGTAAGAATCAACAAGTTCGTTGACACTAAGAAATTGGGACTAACTTGGACGGGGGCTGGTGCCCTGTTTTTAATTCTGAATAAAAGATGAGTTACATTCTGCCTGAGAAGAAGATGTTCACAGTCTGTCTACCTTGGTGCGCGACCGTCTTGCATATCGAAAGGTGTGTAGCGTCACGCGTCACACGTTATCCATCAACTTGTGAGTGACGCAGAGGGCATCGCAGCCTGCAAATCTTGAAGTCATATAAAATTGAACCGAAATGATGTTTGTCTACGCTATTCTGCGACTCTAAGGAATCTTATCATTGAAATTGTCAGGGACGACGACGACGAGTATCTCTATGGCAGCTCCGCTACAGCGCCGACGGAACTTGCCCAGGCGCGAGAACAGACGCATTCCCCACCCATTGCTACGCCTGGTGAGTGTGTACCGTTATTATGACGCGATTTCACATTCTGATATGGCCACATAGTTCCGCATGGTATCGTGGCATTGCTGGAAGCTGAAGCTGAGAAAATGGTTGTTCCTGGGTTGTCGGATGCTGTCAGCGCTGCTACAGCTGCCGTCGTTGCTGCTCAGGCAGCTCACGCACAAGCACAAGCACAAGCCCAGGCTCAGGCCCAAGCTGAGGCCCAAGCTGAGGGACAGATGCAAGAGGTAGAAGAGGAGGAAGAGGAGCAAGTCGAGTTGGGCGAGGAGAGCGAAGAGGAGGATGATGTGAGTAGGACAGGTAAAACACGTCGAAGACAATGCTAACTAGGCCCAGGATATCGAATTCATCATGGAACCACCAAACCGCTCCTTAGATTTTCGGTAGGCTTCACGATGGGTATCTGGGATATATATGCTGATCGAACAAGGACACAAAATGCACGCAGCAAACCAAATGCAACTGCTTATCCTTCGCCTAGCAAAGGTAATTTCTAATTATGACTATTCTTACTTTTGACTAACGTTTTGGAATGACCAGGCGCTCAAGCACAACCACAGCCAACGTTAACAACAGAATACACGCCCATGCCACGGGGCGGAATACCATCTCAACCGCATCCAGCTCCTCCCACATCAACCCAACCTCCCATTGTGCAACAAGCACCGGCACAAGCCCAACTACCAGTTCCCTCGTCTGAAGAAGGTCCCCAACAACAAACGCAACAGGATGATATCGACACCTCAATGCTACCTCCTGCTGCCGCACCACCATCCCATCCCGTTATCGACCCCACAGCTTCAGGCATGCTAGATGGTCGATCCATATTCGAAGTGGATATGGCCAACATGACCGACAAACCATGGAGAAGACCAGGATCTGACATCAGCGACTGGTTCAACTATGGCTTCGACGAACTATCGTGGGAGGCGTATTGTTATCGAAGGCGGGAACTGGGTGAGATGGCGAATGTGCTAAAAGCTAATCTGATCGTGAGTGGACGTGTCGCGTTGGTTTGGCTATTCTAAGTCGCGTTTTTTTTTATAGAATTTCTCGGGTATGCCGGAAGATCAGCTGTCGAATTTGCCGCCTGAGGTGCGGCAGATGGTGATGACGGGAATGACGGCTCTCATGAATGCAGGTGGGCCAGGACCTGCTATGATGGGTCCGGGAGTGATGATGGATATGGCAAACATGATGGGGCCGATGGGTATGGGTATGGGCATGAACGGGGATATGGGTATGGGCAATGCGATGATGCAGATGCAGGATGGCGCGCAACAGGGCGTTTCTGTTGGCGTCGGCGGGACGGGTACACCGGAACAAGTGGGTGGGATGATGCAGGATGGTTTCGGCGGCGGACAGCCAGGTCCCGCGGGGATGATGAATATGGGCATGGGAGGTGATTTCAGTATGCAGGTGGGTGGGCAATCTCTTATTGAGGATTTGGGTTTAAAGCGGTTTTTATTTCCGTAGGATCAGCCTGCTATGGGGCAGCAGATGTATCAAAATATGGAAGGGCCTACCAATGTTCCTTCTGGCCCAGCGGCGCAGGTATCCGGTGTTGGCGCGCGTGGCGGTACCCCTGTGGCCCCTGCTCCATACCGAGGACGCGCTGCACCAACTATGCCTCGCGGAAGAGGGTTCTCTGCTAGAGGGAGGGGTACGTACCGTATCATTACTAGCTAGTGTTACATGACTGATGAGAAGCTGCAGTGCCCACGGCACCTCGGCCTGCATCGCCGCTACCGCCTAATGTCCCCACTGGGCCACGGAACCAGAACAAGTACAAGGATCGTGATGGAAATGCACCTGCCGTGGATGGGTTGGACTATGGTGGAGGCGGTGGGGGTGGGAGGGAAGGAGGAAGAACACCTAGTGGAGAACCTGAGGAGCGAGGCTCTAGTCGGTAAGTTTTGTTATTATATATGTGTTCTGTCTATATCATTGTTGGATGATAGGAAACGGCGGAGTTCGCCTGGACTGGATGATTTGCGCGGATCGAAGCGACGGTAGTACTACAAAGGTGTCCTATTGTGGCATATTCGTATCGTTTTCGCATTCCTTTTTGTTTCCTAATGCCAACACGTCCTCACTGCAGAGGTTGAGCGCTTTACCTGAACAATGTAATTAGAAGATAGCGGGGTATGACATATGGGGTATGGAAAAGCATCGATCTTTGTGAACTAATTAATTGCCCGCCCCACATCTACTTCTCCCTCCTGTTTAGCTCTTAACAACTTATTTAACGTGAAAACATCTGGAGTAAAGTTTTTCGTTTGCCATGCTTGTTCAATCAATTTTTTATCCTGAAGTGCTGTCTTGAAAACTTCAATGACATCCAGGCTCGTCACTGAACTTTGCGCCAGAACTGGTTCCCAGTTCACGATGAGTCATGGTCATGTCTACCCCAAGAAAACTATCGGGGAAAAAAACTAGGACCATCACCATTCGAAGGAACGAAAACCTCCGCTGGTGACGCAAAGGTTGATTATAAGATATCTTTCGGCATGAGCGCAGAAGGGCAGCTGCATGTAGCTATTGTAGACAACCGCTTCCGGTATTCGCATTAATCCCTTGGTTTCATGAGTCTGTTCGGCGAATGCTTGAGCATCGCGCCACAACAGTGCTCCTTTCTGTAGGCAACCATCAATGAGACGGACAACCGTTATGTCAGGTTGCCATCGGGCAAGCTACTTGATTGGGGTGCACCGAAGCAGCGCAGGGGCCGGAAGCCAAAGAGCGCTCGTAGCATGACGGTTGAGATTATCCTATTGTGGAACATGCAAAAAGCAGTATTATTCGCAAAATTCCGAGGGTCGATAAGTCGATTCATAGAACTTCCGGGTGTTGATGGGAAAACAAAAGCCTACTTATTTCTGTCACCGTAAGAGTCGTAATCGTCAAGTCGGGTTGCTTTCAGCGGCGTTGACACTCATGAGTGACGAGAAAGTGCCTGAGAGGAAAAGGCCGGGACCAGGACAAATCGCCGTATGCATGGTGACGGTTATACATAAAGGGGAAACGAAGGGGATGGACGAAGGAGCGCACAGGGCCCCGTCGCCCGATTATCAGTCAACTTGTTAGGTACCATGCAATTTGCGCAGATGAGATTTTTCACTGGACAATGTTAAATCGCAATAATGGCTGATAGGTACTTAGCTCTCATACAGCTTCAACATGCCGGCGCTATGTAGGTGCCAACTCGTCAAGAAAATAGTCCCAAGGGAATAAAATATTTTGAAATATGTGCAAACAATGGAGTTCAGCAGGCTTCCATCTCGGTTTCATACTCGCGTCGCACGTCGCTTTGGGACTCTGACGAATGAAGCACAAGACGTGTCCAAAAAAAGGCTACAAGGATGAGGGGGTTTTCCGAGTTCTTCTCTATTTTTCCAACAGGGAACAGAAGGCAGAAATTTCGATCTTATCATAACCTTGACTCAGTCCTAGTCCAGCGCGTCAAAGAACAGCAATGGCATTCCAACTCTCCCTTTTGTGCGCATCGAGATAACGTCCTGCATTTCCCCTCTTTAGGCTCCGTTTTACTCGCTTGACCCCTATCTGTGCGTTTATGATGGCCGCCGCCCTGCATTCGCCATCCGAAGTATCTGCATATTAAATATGCCTTCCCATACCGGCATTATATGAGACATACATGGCGCTCTTCATGTATCCATCGCAGATAGTGCGGTCTCTCGGTGACTGAGGTAAGCTTACTTTGGGTATTGCTGGGCAACTGCACACGAACGAAGGACGCGGAAACAGGGGAGATACCCTATGAGTTGGTATGCTCTCACTCCACGCAAAGCCTGGAAGCCGTTCCACAGTGCCCTTGAAAGCACCGCGGCTAGATGTCTTTGATTGTAGTGGCAACGTGAACGCTTGGCGGTCAGCCACACGAATTTCCGAACTATGCCTATCGATCCTGGGCATCTGCGAGCTGCATGATCGCACAATTACGGCAATGAATTAAATTGGATGTGTACACGAACTGGAATTAGGGCTTTTCTCTGGTGGAACTTGGTGTTTTCATGGCTTAGTGTGCAAGAGCCGGCTGGACGACAAGCTCCGGTAAAAATTCCCGATGGTCTGTCCCCATCTTACCTTGGAGCCAAAACGATTATCAGGTATGCAAGCGATTAATCATCTACTGCCGGTACTTCGATATCGCTGCCGTCACTAAGGCGGGCATCAGCTGCGAGCCTGATGTTGAGCTCTTTGGATTTGGCTAGGATTGGCCTAGTGATTGTCAAGCTGACAGTCAGTCGCATATCCGGTGGCGAGCGTATTATGCTGTGGCGCCACTCCGTTAATTATAGTTGATAGCGGGTTTCAGTGGCAAGTATTTCGTTAATTTCGTTATATGCTAACCTCTGCATTAGCAAGAATGTTCTCTGACAGACGGTTAAGTGGGAATGTTTGCCCTTACCGATCATTCAGTGCTACAATATAGCAGTATGTCTAGAACCGGGGATACATCGCTAACATCGGCGTAGTCATGGATTCCATGAGCCTAATCTGGTAAAATTCTGCTATATTAGGACTTTCAATTGCCAGGGCGGTCCTTGGCCAGCCTAGCCCATAAACGGTTCAAGACGTCGGGATCAAGGCGCGTCTTACTTTGGCAAGCTGCGGTACACACTTGAACAAGGGGCTGTACATAGGCTTTTGGCTATCGGTAATAGGATATTCCAGTTCCATGGACAAAGTAACATGGAACACAGGAATACTTTAGATGTCCGCGGGCGGAGAACTGGAGAACCCGCGACGGGGAGAAGCCCAGAAGTGTAGGACGCTCGCGACCACGTGACGTTCTCAACGAAACGCGTCGCGTAATGTTTGGTTCCCATCAACGATATGCAAACGCACCAATAAATACTCGAATTTCTCCCGTCGGTCCATTCCCGCCTCCGCATTACTGCCATCTTCGTCGCGTTCTCGACAATGACCGCAACGACACCCTCGCTCTCCCGCACGACCTCGACGACGAGTATTTCCTCTACGGATGACTCGGCGGCTAACAACGGATCCAATGCCGTGTCCCGCCGGACACGGAAAAGGTTCACGAGCGCACAACTCGCTATGCTTGAAAACCTTTTCCATCAAAACTCGCATCCGTCGCGTGAAGAGCGCGAGGGTGTTGCCAAGGCCGGTGGAATGTAAGTGCTTTACTGTTAGATTGGCTCATCTAATTCGCCATTATCCAGGGAGGTCAAGTCTGTTACAATTTGGTTCCAAAACAAGCGCCAGACAGAGCGCAGGGTCGCTCTTCTGAATTCATCGGATGCAGCACGCGCCCTTGTCTCAACTGCGTCGCTCACAACAACATCAGCCAAGGCTTGCTCCCCGACATACTCCACGTCCTCGTCACGCCCTTCTCTAGACTGCGTTGCATCAAGGACCGAGTTGCGAACATCAACACCACGTACTCCGACGCGTCGACGCGGTCCGGGGGCTAATCTATGGGACAATATGCCTTCATCACCAATTACATCACCTGTCAGCCCTCCCCCTCTAGAATACGTGGAGCTGGCCAAAAACCAGCGCGTAAGACACTCCCTTGAATGGGCATGCGCAGCTGCCCGTCTGGCAGAGAAAGAGGGGGTTTCCCTCGCTAACTCTCATTCTCGTCGAACGAGAATGAGAACGAAAGAGCACCGGATTCATCAACACCGCCACCACCGTCATAACGGCCGCCACGACCAACAACAACATCCCCATCATCGACACAAGCGTCCACCCAAAGCAGATACAGATCTGACCGAAGATGAGTCGGACGAGCTTGTGCCCACCCCAACCGGCAGCTGGATCAATGACGATGATCGGTGGGTCGCTCGCCCAGATGGCGCGATCCAAGCGGCTGTGCCACCTATCGCGTCAAAATCTTCGCAGGAAACCCGCGAAGACGACATCATGCGAGCCGCACTGGCGCTATGCGGTCTCGGTCGTCGTTCATAAGGTCTCACCCTCGCCCACGACGGTTCCTATCTTGATTACATATATAACAAAACGGTCCATGTTCGCATAGTGTATCCAAAAACAAATCAGGATGGGGATTGGAAGTAGGTCAAGGGGAGGAGCACATGACTAATATTATTTTGCAGCATTTTCCTTTTTTTCCCCAAGGCCTTCAGGCTGTATATATGTACTACATCACATTTTGTCCATATAGCTAGATGTTGTACAACCTGGCGGACGCGTACTATGTACATACCTACATCACTTCTTGATCATAAGTAGTTTCTCTAATAAAGAATTTGAAACCATCGGTTATCATTTTGTAAGTATAGGTAATCCAGATAACAATGTAAAAGAAGCATTATATCATTCCCAGAGTGAAAACAAAAAACGTAAGAGTAACATATGAATCGTGATGTGAGAAAACGATGCAAAACGAGCGACGACTAGATGTACATTAACCACAAACCCTCAGAGCAAAAGTGAAAAACCAGTTGCGAGCCTTGTTTTGAGTATCCTGTTTGCGTTCCAAACGTTGTATTTTAATCAAGCGCGTTATGGATGGCATTACTGGCCACTTCGTCCAAGTTTTCCTTGAGATACCGAATCTTGTCTTCGATCCCGTCCAAAGCGCTCCTCAAATGCGCAATTTCGCTATGCCACAAGGGGCTGCCGAGAGGGGGCAACGTTCCAGCAGCAGCAGTAGCAGCAGTGCCATAAGGCAAACTCACGACCAAAGGCTGCGGCTGCACCGGCTTCACAACAAGCTCGTCCCGCAACGCGGTCACCACACCTTGGACCCACCGGT
The DNA here is from genome assembly GCA_015039365.1 of Amanita rubescens. NCBI lineage: Eukaryota > Fungi > Basidiomycota > Agaricomycetes > Agaricales > Amanitaceae > Amanita > Amanita rubescens. The sequence goes on from WION01000012.1 coordinate 187,317, forward strand.
CGCGTTCCTCGGTCCGCATGACCTCCTTCCTCCTCCCATGTTCCTCTCTCGACCCCATCCGCACCATAGTCCACAAATTGCTCAGAACCAATATCGCAATGACGAACCAGAGAATAGTCGTCGTCGACGATTGATCCCATGCATCCTTGATGAGCTCCAACGCGCCTTTCGTGCTCCTGCTGGCAACTTGATGAGCCCCGTCGAACGTATCCCACGCCCATTGGAGCCCGAGCCTGTTTCGGACATGCTCCCGCTTCCGTCTTTCCGCTTCCTCTGACAAATGCTCGCCGGTACCAACAGCGCTACCAGGACCGGAATTGTCCACATCGCCCGGAACAGCCGTAGCGGACTCTGCCAGCTCGATCGCAGACGGGTCTATACCTATCGGTACAAACTCGGATTGGTGTTCTTGGATATAGGCTCTCATCGACCTCTCTAGATCGGCATGATAAACTTTTTGACCATCTATGGCAGACTTCTCAATGATGCCTAGAAGCGGGAACGGATCAATAGAAGAATGGAACGTTAGAAGGGCTCGGTTTACCCTTGATGAAACTCCGGCCCGTCCACTCCACTTGCGTGGTGACGATAACTTTGGACGTGATGGCGCTAGCCCACATGATGCACGTTCGGGTTTTGACAGAAAACACTCCACCACTGGGTACATCCGGAGTTCTCGTCGTTGTAAGCATAGTAAAATAGTCTTCGTCATCAGCGTGTAGTGTCTCATCCCTAATTTCACACTTGGTCTGTTTAGGACCCAAAGTTCCATTGAGAGGCTTTATGTAAGACATATTCCTCGCAAGTAGTTTTGATCCAGGCTCAAGGGGGACCCAGTCAGACACTTGAATGTCTGAAAGGAATGTCAGCAACATGTACCCCTATTGGACGTTGAACCGACCTAACAGCTTTTGCTCCACCGTCATAAAGTTCTTTATGAAACCACTGGCGAACATTAGATTATGTATGCGGTCCGGAGTCCCGGGGACGACTGCTGCCAACGCTACTTCGGGCAAGTGGTCACCGCTGCGACCGCAGGCACATTGTGTTACCCTATTCACTGCAACCTTGGCAGCACCATTCAGATGTCCTACTTGGTCTGTCGATGCGCATTCCAGGGAGACACGCGCGCTGGAGAAGATGCTGGTGCTGTCGTCCGGACGCGCGTGGCGCCAGATGTTGTAAATGACGTCAAACGTGGTGTCTCTCGAAAGAAACGAAGCAAAGGTATATTTGGTATTGCGAGTGGAGATTTGAATGCCATTGGGGATGACAAATGCTGTCATTTTCTTCTCTAGGCTTGTGATGTCATATATGGGAATGGAAAGCTTCTGTGAGTCAGCGGAGAAGAGGTTTAGCAGGTATGAGACATACATCTGTTACCCATCCGAATATATTCGCATGGAAACATATGTGATTTTCCGATATGTATAGCCGGCCTTGGATGAGGATTTCCCGCTGCAAAGCACAGCCATAGTCTGCCATGGTAGTTGTAAAAAGGCGGATAAGTGAAACAAGCCCTGACTCACCCTCGATCAAATAGTCGCCTTCTGGTATACTTGGGAACAACTCGTGGAAGTCTGCGTTCCGCTTATTGCTGGCAACTGCAAAGCCAGTAACGGGAATGTTGTCGTCGAGCTCAATATCTGTCTCATCGTCTGACCTGTCCCCAATACTGCTGTCAGCGTCCAAGTCAAAGTATTCCGGGCCTTCAGGATTGTTTTCTGAATTGTTGTCACTGTTAATGGAAGCCGCAGTGGCCCTGCGACGTGAAGGCGTGGAGGGTGATCTTGCCGACTGAGGCACCAAGTCGACCGATCTCGATTTCACGTGAGAACCTGAATATGGTGTTTGGGGACCAGTAGCATTGGATGACTTGCGAGAATTCGAGGTGCTACTGCTCTGAGCGATTTGAATCATGGAGGCGCTATAATGAGTTTGCGACATTGTGGGGTTGGCCATGGCAATACCAGAAGCGGCAATTGCCCCGGCGAGACCTGACGGTTTCCGCGAGTTGGAGGGTTTCCAAGACTTTTTCTTGTCCTTATCCTTGTCCTTATCCTTGCCTTTCTTCTGGTCAGTACTTGCGGCTGAAGATATGGAAAGGGTATCCGAGTCGCGTGGGGTTGGGGCCTGCAAGGTGCGGTGGCCGTTCGCCCGATCCGCCCTCTGCATTACTGGCGCTGACTGGGGGATGGCCTGCATAATGAAGCCATCCATACTGCCCATGTTGTTGGGAGACTCGACAATAGGAGACATGGTAACCACGGCGGTCGCGGGCATTGTCGGTATATCTGGGGTATCTATAGATTCTGTATATGAGGGACCAGTTGGGGGAGGGACAATTATAGGTGCTGGAATTTTGAGAGACTTGGCTGATGACTTGCGCCGCATGTTCTGAGGCTGGGAAAGTGGAAGGTTCAAGTTGGATGATGATTTTTGAAGTTTCTGCTTCAGGTTTGCAAAGCTTGAATTTGGAGTTGAAGGTCGTGAACGGGACGAAGAGGGTCTTTCAGTTTCGGGTTTAGGGGTGGTGTTGGCAGAGGTAGGTTTTGAGGGGGCGGATATGGTTCTTAGACGAGGAGAGACGGTTAAGGAGGTGGCGGGCATTTCGGAACCCGAGTGTCGATCGGACGGAGTGTGTAGATCTAGTTCGGAACTGAATGGCGAGAAACTCGATTTGCGCGGCAACGGCGACGGAGGAACGACAGTCACACTGGGACGTGTGCTGCTTGTATCTACCGTGTTTACGCTTGCACTACTTGCATTAGGAATGTTGTTTATGTTGATCTTCACGGGCGGTGAAGACGGGGTAGCAGGCGAAGTAGGACGTGAAGACTCCGCTGCACGCTGTACAGGGTTAGGTGTTGATGGGCTACGCTGGTGGGAGGGACGAGGTGAGTCTGACGAGCGCTCACTTCTTTCGCGATTGAGAGCAGTCGGTGACGCAACCTTGACGAGCCTGGAAAGGAAGCTTGGGGCCATTGTTTCTGAACGTCAGGCGGTGATGAGGCGGACGGCGGACGCAAAGCCGGCAGAAAACTTGAAACGGAAACTTGAAGGTGCGATCTCTGGTCCTATTACGGTTACACGCTCTTTCTATTCTATCCTACTACACTGGGCACTCGCATCCGCAGAACTTGCCCGTCATCCGTTCTTTCAACTCCTGCCGCCGGCACCCGCCCGTTCACATATCCATTTCGTCCAATCCCCATCGATCTCATCCAGTGGCGAACAAGCTCGTTCATGATGTCATTACCGACAACATGATCCCCCTCGTGAAAAACGACGATCTTTGCAGTGCAACCCGCTGGTACGACAGTTTTGGCTAGAATTTGCCTGCAGTTGTGCAAGCTATCTTTGATAACGATTTCACGGAGATGTTCGAATTGAATCTTCCGTCGCCCTCTCCAATCAAGCTCGTCGCTTGACTCGGAATCGATCTCGAGAAATTCCAGAGACGTCATCGAGCATAGTTCCTCATGGAGATTGTAGCATTGATTCCCCGGCGTTTGTGTTCTCTCTTTCCCTCTGTGCACGACGGTGAAGCGTGTCAGGTGCGAGAGCGGGGCGGAGCGTAAAACCGCGATTCCCGGTTTCAGCTTCAGCTGTGTCAATCGCGGAGCGTTGAACAAAGCTCCTTGTTGAAATCTGCATCTCACTAGTCTTGAGCCCGCGCCCGTCAGATCTAGCGAGAGCGTCTCCAGCTGCGGTGCACCGCCGTTGTTCAAGACGTCGAGAATGGAGCTCTCAGACAGTCCCGAAGCGTGAATGCAAAGTCCCTTGATTCTAGGCAGACAATTCCGAATCACCTGGCAGTGATGTGCCTCGCCCACGTATCCGAGGTCAAGGCACACGAAGAGTGGTGCCTCACCTGAACGCTGCATCAGCACCTTGGCCCAGGTCCACCATGGTTCGCATGGTTCGCCAACGTCCGGTTCGTCAACGTCCGTTTTCAGGTGTGGGTGACATCGACCGGGGATGGTGATGGACGCCCATAGATTCTTGTATCGCACGGCATGCCACCTCCAATCGCTGCACACCCAGGACACAGCCGCATTATCCTTGTGCAGTTTAGGAGGGTGCCTCCGTCTGTCCCGTGTGCAATCTGGAGGTTTGGCACAGCTAGCGGGTGGTACAAGCTCGACGAAAATCCTTTCTAAAATTTCTTTGGAGAGGCGATTGCTGTTGGTCATGGGTATGAACTTGGTATGCGAATCATGGTAGCGAGGGCCTCTTATTGCAATCCGGCGCGTAGGGGTTCACCCCTCCGCATCCCCCGCATATGGTTCATTCCCTGTCTATTTATAGTAGCTTGTATATATCACGCTGTCGATGCCTTATCGGATGAATTCCGCAACTCCTCACTCATGTCCACTACCAGCCTCTCTGACGTTGCCATCAACCCTAACACCAGCTTTAAGCACCCCTTGGACCCGTTGACCTCGGATGAAGTCCGTATTCCGTCATCTTTGATGCTTATATTTACATCTTCCCCAGATTGGATTAATCTCCCAGTTCCTCCTGGGGCATATGGCTAAGCGGCACAGTCAGGAGAAGGTGGCACTCAAGTTCGTCACCTGCAAGCTGCTACCTCCCCCAAAGCGCTCTGTTTTGGCATATCTCGGCATTCCTTTGCATCCAGGAACTACACCGGAACCTCCATCGACCATTGTGCGGCGTGCCGAAGTCGATGTAACTAATATCAAAACATCTATATTTATCTATCATTAATGACGTTCCTTTCGTCAGCTCATCGATGTCTTACGCGGGTCAGAAGTTACTTCCTTCACCATTCATTTTATTAACTTATTCACGTCAGTCATGCATTCAATGCTGCGTTATCGCTTGTGAATGGCACATGGGTATTGGATAAACTGGATCTGTTGCCCAAGGGAGTCCAGCCTCAGATTACGGTCGACGAGCTGATTGCATGTGAAGATATCGTGAGGAACGATCCCACCGTACAGAAACTCGCTAAAGAAGTTGGTACGTATTTTGAAACTAATATTACAAACTCAAGCTTATTGGCTTCAGGCATCGAACCTCACCAGATCTGTTGTGATGGATGGTCCATTGGATACGACGACAGATTTCCCCAGGCAAGGCGTATACAGCAAGCGCTGGTCTTTGCCAGGCTCTACGATCATGATAATCTCTACGCGCACCCCTTGGTACCTGCTACGCCTTTCGATCGCAATATCGGATTTACTTATCTCGTTATAGGACTTCATCCCCGTAGTTGATGCCAACGCAGGAGTTCTGTTACATGTTGGTAAGTCCTCAAGGTACCGGCAGCTTTGCGATCAGCAACCTTTCTCTCTAGACTTCCCACCCCATTACAACAAGACACCGAATGGACATACCCTCCCTGTCGCCACCAACGCTCCTATTGAATTGGGAACCGTCGAAGAAGCCTTTTCCGCTGCTAATCGAGAGCGTATCCCTCCACCACTCAGACCCTATGACTTTCTGCCAGACCTCATGGCCAAGACCGAGGAGGGCGGATATAAGCCAAGGGAGGGCCTGAAACCTTTGCACATCTCACAACCAGAAGGTGTTAGTTTCAAACTGGACGGCCACGTCCTAGAGTGGCAGGGGTGGAAAATGCATGTCGGTGAGTCGCCAGCCAGGCGCGTGCAGAGTTTATCGTTGACGCTAGATCTTGACAGCATTCGCGCATCGTGAGGGTTTGACGATCTCAACAATTACGTTCAATGAACGTGGGGAGATTAGACCTATATTCTATAGTCTTTCTTTGGCTGAGATGGTAGTGCCGTATGGGGCGCCGGAGCATCCTCATCCGCGGAAATTCGCTTTTGACAGGTATGCGCAGGTGGCTGTCTACCCTGTGGCTGACGCTCAGGTTCCATCCGCAGTGGAGAGTACGGCATAGGTATGATGGGTAACGAGTTGTCCCTCGGCTGCGATTGTGTTGGCCATATTCAGTATTTGGTAGTTTGCTTATGAGTTTTCTTTCGAGAAAGCGCTAACGATCGTATCGCAGCCCGGTGCTTTTGTAGGAAATTCAGGGACTCCAGTCGTCATCAAGAACGTCATATGCATACATGAAGAGGACTCTGGAGTGTTGTGGAAGCACACTGATTATCGCAAAGGGGGACGGTCACAGACGGTCAGAAGAAGACGGTTGGTGGTGAGCATGGTGTGCACGCTTGCAAACTACGGTGGGTGGCACACTGTTCCGTTCACGCCCGTGAGACTCAAAATAGAAATCTAAGAATATATATGGAATTATTTCTTTTACCAAGATGGCAGTATAGAAATCGAAATCCGTCTTTCCGGCATACTCCAAGTCTACGTGGCAAGGGATGGTGAACCGAATCCGCATGGGACTACCGTCGCGCCTAGGATTAATGCCCAGTATCACCAACACTTGTTTAGTTTCCGAATCGATCCCATGATCGATGGACTTGAGAACAGTCTTGTCGAGACGGACGTCATACCCCTGCCGGACGCACCCACTGGTTCGGCGGCAAATCACGCGGGAAACGCGTTCATAGCTCGAGATACCATTATACGAACTGCGGGCGGACGGGACTGGGATTACACGACCGATCGCAAATGGAAGATCATCAACTCTGCCAAGACGCACTACAGCAGCGGGAAGAATGTGGGATATACCATTGCGACGAAATCGGGGGCTACGCCGCTTATGCTCAGGCACGATAGTTGGGTTGCGAAGCGGGCGGCGTTTGCAACGAAGAGTATTTGGGTGTGTAAAGACGTTGAGGCGGAAGATTCCGGGACGGTTAGGATGTGGCCAGCTGGCAAGTATGTGCCCCAGGCGCGGGAACCCCCTGAGGATTCTATTGGGAACTGGGTCAAGGGCGAAGAGCCAGTGGAGAATGAAGACATTCTCGTCTTTGTCACGTTAGGTGAGGAGCCTATCACACCTCTATTCAATTGACCGTGTTGAGCAATATTAAATATTAATGAACGGCAGGAACTACGCATATTCCCAGACCTGAAGATTGGCCTGTGTACGTGTTTTTTTTACTACGTCAAAGTTGCGGATTGCTAATAACTTGTTGATAGCATGCCTGTTGAGCATGTCAACATGTTCTTCAAGCCCAATTCGTTCTTCGATAAGAACCCTAGTATGGACGTGCCTGGAACGAATGACCAGAAGAGCACACTCGTAAGCGGCGGTGCGGATAGTTGCCACTAGGTTTACTACTAACTAGTACAAATATGATGTGATGACGTCACGCGAAGTGAAGGCTAGAAGGGATATACTTAAGCGAACTTGTCCACGTCTCGTGGTATGTGTCCAGCTTACAGCAGGTATACCACGTCAAATGTCCGTGTCAACTCTGCGTCAAACGTGGAGCATGAAAATTGGGTAGCCAGAGGCCCGCGTTGTGCCATTGGACATGGCATTCTGCGTACCACTTCGAGTGCGTGAGTGAGTAATATGGTACGTGGACGGGATGAGGCGAGAGACGTTGAGTGCGTATTGTGAGTTCGTTATTGGTCCGGTCTACTTCCATTCGGAGGCGATGCAAGTCAGAAATAATCGTTGCGTGCGTGCCAAAATTTCATGCCTAGGATCGATAACGCTGGCATTTTCGTAGTCATAGGTCTAGCAGATAACACATAATCATAATTATTCATTCCATTCCATGCGACCATCGACATTATGTCCAAAGCGTCTAAAAACCCTCAGATTTAGTCGATATTTCAGGTATACAAGCGCCCATCCTAGCGCTACCGTCCGGGAGAAACTTTGTCGGCTACATTTCGGGTTCGGGCCAGTACAAGCCCCAGTACATGACTTTCCCTCCAAATACCCGGGGCTTCTTACGGCTTCGTCATATTTTTTGACGATTTTGCGGAAGCGGCGTAGTTGAGTTCGTCGTGGGGGTGGAGGTTGACGGAGTTGATGTAGAATTGAGTGATGAAACGCTTGAGAAGGAGGCGGATGTCGTAGGCGTAGTTGGATTGGGAGGACCGGATCGACTCGATTGGTGTCGAGGAGGGCAGTGGTGGTAGTGGATGAGCCCAGTGTAGTGGCGAATCCCAGGTTCTTCGGGGCGCTTGACGGGGGCTTTGATGTCTTGAAATTCACTGAGCATGGGTAGCGTAGAACCGCTAACTTTTCGAGCAGGAGGGGGGACAAAGATGGCGTCTGCCTTTACTGTGGTAGATGGCTCGATGTCGTGGCGAGCATAGAGCTGTTTTTCGAGCTTGCAGAGGCATCGGTCGAGGGCCGTTAGCGATGTAGTTGTCCTACAAGTCCACGATAACGTTGAATTTGAGGGCGCAGCTGGATCCCGGTGAGCGTTGAGCCATTATAAAAGACCTGAGAAGCACACCTGAATCGCATTAAGAGGATTGTAGGCATCATCCCGAGGCACGCGCCGCATGCCGGACACACCACCAGGAGAGGACCTTGCCCGGAATAACGACATCCCAGATACTCACTATCGCCCGACCTGACATTGTAAAGGTCGTGGGTTGGACTATTTGTATTCCTGGAAAGTATGTTAGCTTCAGGTTACTAGTAGGTTATGATGCGCAAGACGGCGAGCTCACGGAATCATCAGCCGAATTCGAACACTGCACCAAAAGCGGTAATACTAATAACCAAAGTGCTGATTACGATGATGAGCGACGCCGAATTCCAGTCCAACCGCGTTGTCACTTCTCCTTTTTCCACTCTACTTATAACTCCTACATGTCGTCCGGACTTCTTCCACCCCCAATGCAATCGACCAACCTGTGCGAGCTCCGGTGTCTCCTTGAAGGCGAGGCGATTCCGTTTCAAGGTATTGCAGATACCCATGAGGACCCTTTCCGATCGTCTTCCGATTCCCCTCCGAGTTTTTCGTGAACCTGGGGCTCGAGCTTACGGATACCATCTCAAGTTACTTTCCCCAAGGTATTCCCAAGGACTGTCTACACATTATTGTGGGATGACCAACTTGTGAGTGCGCATAGACCAGGTTTCTGGACAATTACCAACTGATCCCACGAAGATCTACCCTGTAAGCAAATGTTTTTGCACTTAGCTCCTTCCCCTCAATGTTCCTGGCATTCTTGTTGCATATGCTCCCTAGCATCTCTCACCGTCCGCTGCCTCAACAACCCCTGATGCGCCGTCCCGTAATTTCACGTGAGTTGTAGATATATCTTCTCCGTGTAGTTGATTTCCGGCATTTTACAGCAAACATCTGCCTCCGTAAATGGACAGTTGAAGGGTTGTATGATGCACGATGAAGGAAAGGCTGGTCTATGTACGTCTCGGCGTCTTGAGAATTTGATGCCTACGTCTGATGCTAGGTTCGAGGAACTCCAGGGAGTGGCAAGTCAACACTCTTGGATCTACTGCATCAGCATATTCTACAGAAAGATCCCAAAGCTTTTGTCTGTGTAACTTGGTCGTGGCCGCCGCGAAACTTCCCCCTTTTGCGGGAGCAGAACTTGAATTCGCACTCTTGGCTCCAGGCCACCATTCACGATTTCCCCGAGCGAACGAGCCCTGCTTTCTTACTTATGGATGAAGCTGGTCCGGTCTCTCAGACGTTTCCATTTTAGGCGATGCGAGTCGGAAATAATCTTATCGTTAGCCGCTGACGCACTGACAGGAACGTTAACTAACGCCTTCAATTAAGGGGTCGAAACTGACCGGGGACAAACTGCTAGTCGGATTGTTCCTCGAATTTGGCCGGTGATGACGAACTTGACTACCGGCGGGAACAACGGAGCAAATGCAACCTATTACGAGAGTAATTATCATCCGGGTCCTCGACATCAGCTAGGTACATTGAGACAATGTGGAGAAATTCGTTTATTGGGGTATTTTAGGCGCGCGCGCCCCGCGTCGACTTGGCTTTGTTGGGAGCCCAGTAAACTCAAAGGTGGTAAAGTAAATGCCCTCATCGAGGCGATGCCTCTAGGCTCACTGGCGGTTACCGATACCGATGGTATGCAAAGAATAACGGCATTTGTGTCATTGAACTCGTAATCCAGGGCGTTACATCACTTTCATTATTCTAGGTATTTACCATATGGTTTCGATTAACGCACTCGTGTCTCGATTTGGAATTTGTGATACCTGTATAGGGCTCAAGGTTCTGTATTGAAAGTTATCGACTCGGTACGGTGGGAGGTAGCTTCGCAACGATGCCCTCTTGAGTTTACCGTTAGATAACACGTTCCAGAACACATAGAATTCCGGCCGATGCATGCGAAGGCGGATGGTGACGTGCACAGAGAGAAGGACCGGATATCCGAAAGCTGGGCGACTACGAGCAGACACCCGGTGCCAGTCTCCTCCGATAAGGATCCGCGCTGATAGGGAGGACGCGAGGATCGAAATAGGCTTAATATTGATTAATCAACGTGAGAAAGGCAATGCGCGTGTGTACTTGATGGCGATACCTATGCCTTTATTGACTTGGAGTCAAGGCAACAGTTAAGATATCATCATTCCGCCGCAGATGATTCTGAAAGGATAGTAGTTTGCTAATCGACTCCAATCGACCGATTCTTCTGAGGGACGGATTTACCACGTATGTGAAATCTTGCTTAGGTTAGGAACCGCAGTCGTCGCGTCACGCCGAGAACTCGAGGGTTCTGCGAGGCGCCAAGAACGTGTCGGAGTACGTGAGAAGCGACATCTTTGAACCCGCTTTCGTGGACGAACGCGTTGATTTTAAGTGGCGTCGCCGCAGGGGATAGTAGCTGTCGTACTGTACACGTGGTACTATCTGTTGAGCCAAGGGTGAGAGTGTGGACCATTGAAGGGGGTGAATGTTAGTTAGAAATAGTCAAAAACCAATAAAAGAACGGAAACCGGTGAGCCGAAGAAGTGGGCGGGGATCAGTGTTGAGTTGGTAAGTAGAGGAAAGGTGGAGAGAAGGCTCCACGTGTAAAACGCGGCCAAACACGGCGTAGAGTTGCAATGTTGGCAGTCGTCAGGTCTATTCTCATCACCTCTTTCTCTCTTTCTTTCTAACTATCACAACGACGGCGACGACAAGAGCCATTTCTTCAGAATGCCTAGGTTCTTGGGCCTCTTCTCAAGGAAATCAAAGAATACAGACCCGACCCCGCAGTCTTCCACAGCCTCTGACGCCCTTTCCTCCGCTTCTCTCTCCCCGACCGCGTCAAGTTCTCCATCTCATGATAGGTCTTCTTCTTCTTCTTCCCCTAGAAAGCTTCAACGCCATCCGGACTCTACTCGTTCTAAACATGCCCCCTCCACGCCGGCACAACAAGATCACTCTAGCGTGTATCCGTCTATAACTAATTCTCCCTCGGCGACCTCCACTGCTTCATCCAGCAAGCTGCGTCTGCCTTTTACTCGCAAACGCCAACCTTCTGTTGCTGCCGCTGCATCTACCACGTCCGTCAATACCACGGAAAGTCAGTCTGTCGCACACCGGGATATACACTCCGCACATCGCCCCTCTTTCGTAGATCGGGAACGAATTAGTATTGCGTCCGATGGCGACTTGCCTGATTCTCGCCGCCTCCGTCCGCCACCTTCCAAGTCCGCCATCTTTGCTGCTTATGCCGACCCCCTGGGCACCCTATCCACGCGATCTCTCCCAAATGAAGCGCCCCAACCATTTTCATTACCAGATTCTGGGATGCCTTCCCCTCCCTCAGATTCCTCACCGCAGCCTCCCGAGCCGCCAGCCACCAAAAAGTCTTTCTTTTCCTGGGGAAAATCCGTTTCCCCCACACATGTGGCTAAAACAAAAACAAAGCCGACTCCTCCGCCGTCGCAGCCTGTTCAGGATTCAAAGACAGGTTCTACTGCAGACTTGTCTTTTAATCTCAAGTCATTTCGGCATGTCGGCCCTTCATCCGCGTTGGATAGCCAGGCGTCTCTCGCCATTCCGAATTCATCACCATCACCATCACCGAGACCGCGTGGAACAAGCATGGGTGACTCGTCGCAGCGTATTTCTGTTGCTGCATTCCGAGAAGCTCAAGCTCGGCGTACTAGCATGATTTTTGACTCACCTAATCCTGAACTCAGATCGTCAAGTCCGTTTGGTACGCCGCCCACTCCTCAGGAGCCCGGCGGGCGTGCAAGCCCCCGATTAAGTCCACTAAAATCTTCCAAAAGCCATGATACTCGGCTAGATGGAACAAAGAATAGGGGTTTTGAGTCCGATTCTGATGCAGATACCAGCTCCGAAGAGGATAGCGATAACGAAAGTGACCATGAACGTACTCTTACTCAACGCGACCGTTGGAAAGGCAAGGCCAAGGCCAAGAGTGAAGTGGGTCATGGAGCCCCAAGGTCTGAGAACACGGACAGGCGCCTTGATGATTCTTCGCGATCTCCGTCCGGTCTGGGTAACCATGTTGCTCGTCCACGTGCAAGCATGTCCACCAGCGCTGCTACGCCCTCTGCAGCCGCCCAAAGAGCGAGTATATTGGTGAATGCCAACGACCCAGCAGTAGGTATGTTAATATTTTTTCATTGACATTTTGCGTTGCTGATATCATTTCTTCAGATCACAAACGGAATACGCGGCATAACAGAGAACCTTCTTTTTGCTCGAATCCTGGAGCCAGCACAACGTCTAGTTTCTCCCCGAGTTCGGCCCCGAGACACCTGTCATCTTCGGATTCAGAAGACGAGGAAGATGCGCCACTTGCGACTTTTGTTCAGCCTAAACGTCCAGGCAGCGCATTATCAGCGGGTTCTGGATCATCTCCTGGTTCTCAGATCACTAGTCGGAACAGGTCAAACTCCAACATCCCTGGAAGGGGTAAACCTCTTATAGACATCAATGAACTTTTAAGTGCAAAGATTTCCATGGCAGAAGATAAGGGATTCACCCAGGGTAATACGTTACTTGCAAGTGCATCGCCTCCAGGTATGACAGGTTGCTAATTTCATCTTTATCTCGATTGACTGCGCCTCAGGCACTAGGAATCCTGCCTCGATAAAAACTTCTCGCCTGTCAGCGAGTCCGCCCCCTTTGTCACCGACAGAGAGCTTTAACTCCAGCGGCTTTGCAACCGCTCCTTCATCTATCAGGGCCTTTAGTCAAATGTCTCCGGTCACTTCTAACAGCGAACAAGCTGCGCATAAGAGAGACAGACTCAATGAACGTCTGCTGCGAGCTACTAAAGGTTCCGTTGCTAGAGCAGCATCGCCTGTCCCTATATCGTCATCGATTGGTAATGTCAATGCTTCTTCCAATCCTGATGGTGCGAGGCAATCGGCGGTTCCACAAACATCATTCGGAACGTCCCAAAATCCCGGTTTCCACCCTAGTCATCCTGCTGAGCCGTTGGGCTTTAAAATGGTGGGGTCGGAACAGGGTCAACCCAGCCCACCAGACCAGGAACTGATTCAGATGCTCGGTGCAAGCGTGAAATTGATCTCCAAGACCGGTAACAGCACACCTGAAGACGTAGATATGCAAGATACGCAAGACAGCTCGGAGAGCGAGGAAGAGGAGAGCGATGAAGACGTGTCTTCAGATGACGATAAGGGGGTAAGGGGCCAGAGTCTGACTAGTAGCTCGAAAGGCTCTGACGAATGGGAAAAGGTTGATGCGAAGGAAGCAAGAGTCAAGGAGGAGTACAAGGGAAAAGATGGTATCTTGAAGGGGAAGAACGTCATGGGTCTTGGAAAAGAGCGAGGCAAGCATAAAGAAGGCACTCAGGAACTGACACCAAGGGCGTCTGAGCCGCCAATTGCTCCTATTCCCATCAAGCAACGGACGCCGACGCCATCTTTCAGCGTTACCTCCCGCCCACCTTTAGTTAGGAGCGGAGCGATCACCTCTAGTGGCTCAGGCTACACATCTGTGGCTCCTTCGACCACGGCTTCCAACGGGAGTCTTAGCAGCAGTAGCGGTGGCAAGACGAGACAGCAGGGTAGCTCAACCATGAATCCGATGGATACGCACCTTTCTTCGTCTTCAGGTGCTTCTGCCCCGGCAACCAGTGAGATGCGGGGTCGGTCAATGGGCCCGGGTGCCCCTCCTCTTCGATCACCAGCGATGAGCCGGACATCTAACCAGTCGGGGCGAGATTCGCCCGCAAATACGGCCCAGGATTCGAATCGGTCGTCGATCGCGGATAATCCTTCTGGCCCATCTGGAGGGCGGCAAAGAAGCTCTACGATGATGCCCTCCATCAGCGTATCTGCGGTACCGGGTATGCCTGCGAGGCCGTTTGCTCGCCGGGACAGTCCGGCAAGCTCTACTGGTGATTCGAGCAGTGGTCGAGCTCCGTTGACTCCTAGAGACGGTAGTGATATTGGGAGCATGGCAGGAAGCGGCATTGGAGCTCAGGCGAAGAGTGGTGAGAGCAACAGTGCTATGAAGGGAAGTTCCGGTTTGCGGAGTGCAAAGCGGAGGAGTGTTTGTTTCGAGGATGATCTGATTGGGGAATCTGCACCTCACACATCTGGAAGGGGAAAATTGGCGCAGAAAGAAGGTAGAGAGGGTGTCGATGAGGAGAAGAGGAAGGAGAGGCGGAGGAGCGAGGCGAGAGCTGCGATTGAGGTAAGCGCCTGCTTGTTTTTTTCGAGCTTGTAACTGATGGACGTACAGTTGGGCAATGTCATCAATGGCCGAGGGCCCATCGTCGACGATGAGGAAGAGGATGTTCCCATTAATCAAACTGCGCAGGGACGTATGTCAGGGATGAACCCGATGATGGGTATGGGTGGTGGAATCCATCCGATGCAGATGGGTTCTATGCCCAGCTGGAATGGACCGTGGGGTAACCCTATGGGGCACCAGATGTATAACACCCCCCAATACATGCAGGGGGGTCCAGATCCTTCTGTCATCGCCGCACACCAGCAGGCCATGATGATTGCGAAGCAAGCGTATCAAATGGCCGTTGCCCAGCAGGCTGCGGTGGCAGCTGGAGACGAGTGGGAGCGGGGATCGGCTACGGGTGGATTTGGTGGAAGAGGCATGTTTGCCGGAGGAATGCCGAATGCGCCAATGGGACCACCCCCGTACGGGATGGGCCCCATGGGTGGTATGGGAATGGGCGGAATGGGCATGGGCATGGGGATGCCAAGCATGAACATGAATATGATGGGTATGGGGAGCAACTGGTCCTCGGCTGGCTCTGTCGGTT
This sequence comes from Amanita rubescens, assembly GCA_015039365.1. NCBI lineage: Eukaryota > Fungi > Basidiomycota > Agaricomycetes > Agaricales > Amanitaceae > Amanita > Amanita rubescens. Next base: position 202,413 of record WION01000012.1, read on the forward strand.
TCCCCCCCAGCTCTCGGTCGATGTATGGTGGTGGCGGCATAAATTCGTCAAGAAGTGAATACGGCGGAAGCGCAGGTGGGGGATGGAATTCCGCTAGAAGCACCTATGGTGAATCCTTTGGTCCTCCGACCGGGAGAGTTCCCAAGCCCGCGATGGCCGAACGTGAGTCCCGCGCGCCGCCTGTTCCGCCCGTCCCAAATCAAGCTCAAGGGCGGGTGAGGACAACAAGTCAGCCGAATTCGACCCGGAGTAATGGTCAAAAGAAAGCTCCACCGCCATCATCCTGGAAAGGATCATAAAGCCCTGCCTACATCTTCGCATCTTCTCATCCCTTTAGTCATGTTCGTCAACATCTTGCTTTGTTTGTTTCTTGCATCATGCACCGGGTCAGTCCAACTCGCGCGGCATATTCGTATGTTTCGATTTTTACATTCTTGTTTCTGGAAGCTGACGCGGTATACATGCAGATTCAACTTCGTTTTGGACGTTAATATTGTTATTTATAGAGGTTTTCGTTCCCTCGACTTACGCTCGTTTTACCTCACTCTGCAGTCATCAACACATCCCTCACCCCGCACTTGCATTATTTACTATTACAACTCATACCGATGTGTGGACATGGGTAATTCATACTCTACCTCCGCATCCCCGCGCGTTATTATTGGTCTTGCACTTTTGGGTCAAATTATTCCTTTTTCACGTTCTTCACTTGACAAAACGACGCACGGATAACATACCATTACCGTTACCCCCCACTATGACTAGGATTTAGTGCAGCTTCCCTGCATGTGTTTGTAAATCACTTGTCAAATTCAAATACATTACAAGCCTAAGTACTTGACTAGTGGCTGGCGGTGGGTGGCCGCTACATTGGACAACATTATTGGCTCTCCTACACGTAATCCGTCCGATTTGTTAGTTTGGCTCATAACGAAGACTAATTAGTTACCTTGAACTGGATTTGTATCCTAACTGACGTTGCTGCCGAGTTCGATGTACACCGAAGAAGCCGACACAGATATGTGCAAACAGCTGCAAAGGTGCGTAAGTCCTGATATGCAACACTCCCCATCTCCGGACATCGTACAACGGCATGCCAGAAACTTTACGCTATCTGATAAAAATGCTGGTGAGCGAGCCCAATCACGCAGGTGCGATCATTGTCCGTCTTGACCTACTTCCCATCTTTGTAGATCCTGATAATTGGGAGTGGAAAGCTAAATCTAGAGCCATATGGGAGCCCGCTGAGGAAATTTGGCAGGATTTCGGTGCTAAGTGGTATGGAGCTGAGAGCCAATCTGCTTCACTCGTCGATCCCAAGTCCCCATCGCTGCCTCTTGATCCCTTGCCCCCGAGCCCTGACCCCGCTATATCATCATCAATTTTCGTCCGCGAGTCCTATGTGACGATGTTCGACACTGTCTGGGCACAAGCAATAACATCGCAGGGTAGACGTGGGGTTATCATAACTGGTCAGCCTGGCATTGGTGCGTATTAACTTTCCCACATCCACTATCGCGTAAGATGAATCATGTTTGAAGGCAAGACGTTATTTCATTACTATCTCCTTGTTCGGCTCTTGCAGCGGAAACAAGTCGTGCTCTTCTCCCCGCACGGCGTAGTGGTGTACCTCTTCTACTTTAATAAAGTCTATCAAGCCGACATGGATGAGCTCGCCAAACGCGTATCACTCCCTAATCCTAAATCATCCTCGAATGTCTTTATCTGGTCCCTATTTGATATCCGCGAGCCGAAAGGGCCGGCGAATTTTTTGTTCAGCCGTCCATGTTTGCCGGTGCAGACGGCTTCGCCCAATCCCATCCGATACCATACCTGGCGTAAGGAACGGATGCCTCTGCACACAGGTTTGCCGTTATGGACCCGCGACGAGCTCATGCAAGGGTACGTCTTACTGATCACACATTTCTCTTCATGTCTGAGTGCACACTACCCAGGTTGCAATATCAGGACGAGTACTGCTCCCTGTTGGATGCGCTTCACCAAGTTTATACAAGCTCCTCTCCAAGTTCAGGGGATCCATTAGATGTCTGCCCTGGTGCCCGTGCACTCCTCGATGAACATTACAGTGAAGAGGGCACTGTGCCATCGCCCGAGGATGCCCTCCAGTACCTTCTGGACACAGCAATCGACCGTTTTGGGTACTCGGCTCGTGACGTGTTTGGTGGAGTCTTCAACTATATGGCGATGACCCGGTTCCATGAGAGCGCTTTCGACATCAATTTTGCCGAATTGCAAACTGCTGTATCCGACCTCTCTAAAATTCAAACTACCAGCAACTCTATATCTCATCGGATCCTTACTCTCTCCCCGATTAATGACGACGCTCTTGTCAGCGTTCTTTGGAAAGTGGACTTCAAGTCAGACTGGGTTGCCAGGAGCGTGATCCGGGAACTGGGTGAAGCAGAGGACATCGCAATTCGCCAGCAAATCCACGTCTTTAACAGGATTCCGGCATCAAGAGGATTGGCGGGACGGTTGCTCGAGCCATTAGCTCATCGTTATATAGCAAACGTCAGAGACGGCTTCTGGCCACTTTTCAACATGAACTCCAATGGCGCTGATCCACCGCATTTCACCTTGGTCCACAATCCCCCTGTTCCAGATGATGTACGATTTATCAAAGTCCAGCGCAAAATCGTTCTGCTCCAGTCCATTGCCAATCTCTCCACTTGTCTGGACAACAACTCATATTATATTCCTGAGGACCCAAACTTCCCCTTGTTTGATGCCTTTACCATTGAACTTGACCATGCAAAGAAGTCCGCCATTTTGTGGGTACTTCAGATGACCACATCACGAATGCATGGAGGCTCTGCAAAGGGCTATCAGAAGATCCGTGAAATTGTCACAATCCTGAAGGATGAACTTCGGGAGGACCCTCCACCTCTAAAGAAGAGCAAGAAGGACACCCCAACACCACTTGTGCAAGTACGCTACCTTCTCGTTGTTCCGAAAGACAAACCCCAGTTGGAGTTGGAGTGGCAGTTTCCAAAAGGATGGAACAAAAATTGTATAAAGAATGATCACCGTGGCAATGTTTACTGTTTGAAGATCCCCCTCACTGTACATTCTACTGCCACTCATGCAAATACGTTACCTTCTCAAGAAGAATGATCACCATGGCAATGTTTACTGCTTGGAGGTCCCTCTCACCATATGTTCTTCTATTATCAAGAATGTATCTAGTTTTGAATGTATTCCTTCCAGATACAGTTGGAAATGTGCACTTTCGACTCATCTCATTATGAGCGTCTACAACTATTCTGCTGCCCTTATCCAAGCTCTCTGCCGTCTTTATGTCTAGGTGACCTTGTCAGCTTCTGGGCCTCGTTATCCTCCTCAACCATTGTTGTTAATTTATCCCTCTGTCTCTGACTCAGACTTCTACCGTGTGTAAATGAATCTGAGGGGAGAGACAAGTGTAAAGACTATCAATCATTTTGTATCGGTGGTATATTACAATTCAGGAGTGTTGAAAATAAATAAGAAATTGTTCATGATGTGTGTACAACAACAATTAGAACATCCCACCGTCATACCATCGTGTGGAGGTACAGCAACTGGCGGAGGTCGATGCCCTGCAAGCCGACTCGTTGACCTCGCAGGCGTTGGCGGAACTCCCATCCTCAACGCACGTGGTGGCGCTCTAGCTGACAACAACCTAGTAGTAGCCCCAGCTCCAGCTCCAGCCCCAGCCCCAGCGTTCAACGAAGCCGAAGACGGCATCTTCACCAGCGTTCTAGGTATATTCGGAGGGCCTGGCGAAGACAATGGCGAAATGTAGCCCTGTGACGACGGTGGTGGACCCAGACTCTTTGATGGTTCCTTGCTCGATACGGGTGTCCGAGCGCCGCTGCGTGAGGGGATGGAGAACACCGCTTGACCGTTGGCTCCCGGAGAAGATAACATGGTGCCAAAGGTGGTGAAAACGTCGGCTGATGCGGCGGAATGGGGAAAGGAGGTATATGGACTTGCGGGAGAGGTGAGAGGGAATATGAGGGGAGGATCAGTAGTACCGAGGTCCAAGGGGGTGGGTATCCGTTCAGATGATTTATGGGATTGAGGGGTCGGCGCTCGGTCGGGTTTGAGTGACTGAAGGGTCGGCGCTCGATCTGATAATTTGGAGGAAGGAGTAGGTGCACGATCTGATGATTTGAGCGAAGGGGAAGAGGGTACCCGATCCGAGTCTGAGGACCTGGACGATGGAACAGACGATTTTGGTTGCTTGAGGTAGGATGGTAGAGCGGGTACGGGTGGAGTGCCTATAGATGGCAAATTAGTGTTTTGGGTTGGTCCGTCGCCCATTTGTGGGTGCCTTGGGTGTGATCAAAGGCGAAGCCAGCTGTGAAGGGTATTTCGATAGTCGATTATGAGAATTAAACGAAAAGGTGGAATGGAGTTTGAGTGGCATTTTCGGTTTCTCACTGAGCAAGTCGTGGAGGAGGTAGGTGAAATCAAGCCCGCACTCTTGTAGAAGCTAAACATGTATATGAGCATAAAATCATCAACGGCAATGACGGCCAACCTTTTTACTCTGCGCGTGCGTAACCCTGACAGCTTCTTCGACTACTTTGGGATCCACATGACTTGCTTTCTGAATATCTCTGCGAATGCCTCAATCTCCTTCTTTGCCCAATCAATGAAAGCTGTCAAGGTATCAACGTCTGCCCTCCAAAGCTAACATCTGACTCACAACTTGCGAACTCGTTCTCTTTGAAGCTCGCCAAGAACCAATCCGCGGTATGCTTGATACCGGTGAAGCAAACAATGGCAAGGTCGGCAATATAAGCGCCGATGTTGCCTTCAAACCTGATATTGCGTATATGACTCTTGAAGATGTGAGGTGCAATGGCAATATACGCTTCGAATTGGTTTTCCAATTATTGACTAGTGGCTGGCGGTGGATGGCTACCATTTCCGAGCGTACCGCGGATCCAAGCAACTACCCTGTATCCGTGCTCATCACCTTCCCATTCTTGCGATCTACCAGCTGGCATTTCTGCTCCAGGGTGGTAACTAACGCTTCGCCATCACTTCGACTCGTTCTCTCCTATATTAGTTTTCTCCCCTATGATCACACCGAACGACACTTCGTCTCGCTCTCAGCGTCAGATTGAGATTCTAGCTTAACCTTGGCTAAAATAAGTCTGTCTGTTCGTATGATGAGTCGCATGAACGTAAACGAATTGTGTCCACTTTACAGAAATGCCCACGTCTCCCAGATCTTTGACGAGCTCAACGCAGTCCTTCAGCAGCCCGTCGCCAGCGGACAATGCGAATGCTTGTGTTTCGCTCCAAATCCCTTTCTGGACGACACCAGCGGGAATCCTAGTCAAACACTCACGCCATCATGATGATGCATGATATTACTGTACGGGAGGTGGTCAGCTCCTGACATGAGAGTCATATTTAAACTTTTTTTAATGTCACCATGTGTGGCGTCTGCGGCTTTGATCAATCCATTTATTCGTGTATAATTTCCTAATTTCCTAATGAACTACTACTGTTACTCTGCTGCCACTTCCTGAGGTATTAATGAAATTCTTGCTCGCTGGGAAATTTTATTCAGTTATAATATCACATTTAGAAATCTGAGTCACCGTATTTAGAAACCTCTGGTATTCATTCTTGTATCTGATATATGCATTTTCAGCCAAGTCGTTTGAGTAACCATCTAGCCGAAAGTAGCCGAGCAGATAGCCTGTGTGCCAGAAGCGGTGACCACGGTTGGTAGGGACTATTTCCTGAGGCACATCCCCTGTGGCATGTGCAGCTGCCACTGCAGAATCATTGACTATTCGGATGACGAGCTCGCGCACCATGCGCGTGAACCAATAGCAATTCTTCTGTGTGAGGTTAAATGCTTCGTCAGCACGAGAGACCGCTGAGAGCAAAGTGACGAGTTGAGCCAGATTGAATGTCGGGCCCGCTACAGGGATTGTCATTGTCCAGATGGCAGTGCCATACGAGTGCGGCTGAGGTGGCTCGGCGGCCTGCATGACGTGCGCCGCATCGGGCGTCATTTTTTGTGATTGCGAGCGGCGCGAGGATAGGCTGGATAGGCACGAGGATAGGCACCTAGATAGCGAGGCAGCATCGATATTCCGATTCGCCAAGATACAAAAGTCTTCAGGGTCATTGCCAGGGATAGTCCGGTCTTGGAGACGAAACACGACCGATTCGTGCTGTAGGGGAAAGGGCCGCTTATAAATGCTAATTTCGACCACGGCATAACGGTTAGGGTCGATTGGCGTTATGGGCTCCTCAGGGTCTTCACGAGTATAGTGATGAATATATACATATTGGCAGAATTCTTTGGCCGTTGGGTGTTGCAGTCCTGGCTCGGGGAGGAAAGCTGCCATTGATGCGTCTTTGCATCCCACCTCTTCCTTTTTATTGACAAAAAACCCTGGTTCCGTATAAAGCAATACTTCGATGTATGATGATGTCATTTCAAACTATGCTATACTTAATTAGTTAACGTTGTCAAGAACAACAACCAAGTGACTTACGATTGCAATCCTTTCAAGGGGGCGTGTCGTTACTTCTTAATGTCTGAGACCTGCAATTTACTCACAAACGCTACCTTGATGAGACTTCTTGGCGTGTGAATGTTTGCCCCACCGCGCCGGATCACGATCCCATCCATGACCTGCGGCAATGAAAGACCCGGAACTTCTGCCACTGTAGTCGCAAACGAAGGTCACGGCCTTATCGTGCATATCCACACCCTCATCTACATATCCTCTAGCCCTTGTTTCTTACTCGATCATGCAGGCACTACCCACTTGCTTCTCCGCGCTTGTGATGCTCATGTCTTTGACTTCCGTTTTACCACAGATATCCCTCTCTGCTCGTTCTTGATATCTCTGCCAACAATACCTTACCTCCAGTGCTGGTGCCATTTGGATGTCTCTTCTAATCCTCTCCGTGTGCTTCCCGTATTCCTAGCTGATTTGGCCAAGTTACGCGCAAATCCGACCGTTCAACACCTGTATACCTTGCCAATCAAGAAGGTAACACGCAGACAGACGCAAGCGAAACTGAAGATCTGTCTGACAACGAAATTACTAATGCCTTGGCCAACGGGACGAGGAGGGCAATACCATTACCCCAGAACCCGCGCCTTTTTTCCGTCGAGGAAAGTCCCTGCCACGACAATCCCTACCGTCGTCCCAGGCAGCTGCCCACCCTTTGGCTCGAACGCGGATGAAGCCGATCCGCTCCTAGACTCTCTAAACGTTCGGCGGTTATCGTTCGTTTTGTTTGCGGGAGACAAGAACCAGGGGAACATTGACTGGGCGGTCGAGAAGGGAATTATTTGTTTGAAGGACGATAATGTCAGTCTTTTAATAATATCACATTTTTGTTATTTCTATGGCAACTTCTTCGTATGTTGCAGCTAGTCATTAATCATTTGTAATCGATTGCATGTTGTGAATTGAATGTTGAGATTGTACAGAAATAATACATGCCACGTATCCTGCATCGCCTGCAAACCACCCGCATGATGCAAGAAAAATTCTATCGATTGCCAGGGCTAATATATAACGACTTGAACCATACCCCTCTCAACATCGTAGTGATGTCCTTCGGCTCCGAAGTTGAGTAACTTCTCGAGACCGTATTTCTACGTTCTACCCTAGACGGTTAGAATCGTCATTGTAGCCCTCCCACTTCGCCAAATCGTCATGAATATCCAGCATTCGCATCCCATAGAATATATGGCCTGTCGGCTTCAAGATATCCCAATATTTGATTTTTCCCAGCTCATCTCGCTCAAGTTGAGCACTCCATATACTCCGTCTGTCGGTCCGGCCGTTATACAGCACCCGCAGTTCTTGCATCGAGACCGGACTTTCCATGGTTTAGATTCGACGCTATACGTTTCGATGGCATCCCCATGGGGTTCTTTGTGTGTCCATGTGAAAGCAGATGCAGGGAAGTGGATGGTGTGAATGAATGCGCATGCTGCAGTATACTTGAGCGAAACTTGAAGCTGTCACGACGAAGTCGTACCGTTAAGTCTCTGGCATAAAGTGCAATGGCAATATACGCTTCGGATTGGTTTTCCAATTATCCGATAGGACACGGATCCGCAGATGCATCCCCCTTTGTATATCTGCTCGGCTTCTGACATGAGAGTCGTATTTAAACTTTTTTAACGCTTCGATCAATCCATTTATTCGTGTATAATTTCCTAATTTCCTGATTAACTACTATGTACGTAGCACAAGCCTTCTTCTGTATACACATGGTTCCTATTCTAAAAAAAATCGGTGCATCATAGGGTATCCACAAGATGTCGAGATTATGTTACATTAGAGAGTTTTTTATCTTTTTCAATAAGCTATGGACAGCGGTCAGGGCGTATCCGCCGACCTTTTTTGAAGTGGCTCAAAGGCTTTCGAATCGAGGTTCCATCACGTCCTAATATACAGAGGTTAAAGGGATGAAACAGGGTCAAATGGATAACGAACGATGCGCAGGAAAGGGCTTGGCTGCCTAGGGTGCTCAACATCCTCCTGTTCATCCTCTTGCTCGTTCAAATGCACATTAATCATATCCGGATCGACGATGACCGAGGGTATTTCGGGTCGTACATCCGACTGCTCTCCAATTTGAACTTCTTGGTTGTGATGAGCAGAGCGTGCATTGTCGGACGTTGCCATAGGCGTTACGCTCATGCTTGCAATGGGCTCGTCCAGGATGGACAAATCGAGTAAGCAACCTTCGTTGTTGTCGCCATAGTCACGGTCATCTGGGTCCTTGGCCTGATCAAACGCTACCCAACGAAGGTCTGGAATAAGCCCACTTACAATGTATCGCTCTTCGAAGAAAGACATGGAAACACGCGCATAAGGATGGAAACGATGGATGTAGGAAGAGCGATAAGCTGGGAGGCGTAAGGAGTAGGGAGCATTGGTTTCTTCATATGTTGGCAGGTATCGCGTGTGGCTGGAATTCGTAGAACTTTGAGTAGGGAGCATTAGAATTCGACTCGCGTCCGTGAGGATGTGGAGGAAAAAAAGGAAGAAAAAAAAGTAGGATGATGTTGGAAACGAAAAATGGGGTTGAATTTCAGGGCCTCTTAGCTTCTTTGCGGACTTTACATTTATGGTCTTCCTGCGATTCGCTGCCATCCCCCTGCCGTACGTCGGTGATAGCAAAGACGCCGTCAAGCAACAAAATGCGACGAACACAGATGCTAGACTTGAACCCCGCCCATAGCCCTATGCCCATAGCCGGACTTTTCCCATCTGACGAGGTGCCGAGCGGTACAGGAGAAGAAAGACGTCCGGGCGTCCCTAGATGAGAGGAGAAGATGCTAAGGAAACAGGAAGAACAATAGTCTCTGCGCGGAAAGAAGAGAGGATATGAAGGAAACAGGAAGAATGATTGTCGCTGCGCGAAGAGAAGATGGATTCTTCCACGGGTTAGACCGGCGTAGTCGGGTTCTACATACGCCATTCAACGATATAACGGTCGAGTCACCTTCAAGAACACTCGGTGCCGTCGGGACCCCGCCTCCTCTGAGAGAACCGCATGTTTCCGGAATCTCGGGAGGCCATTAGGCAACAATCATCGGCCCGCCCCCCGACGTTGACCATATTTGGAAATCTGACGCCACTTGTGTCACACTTGCAAATGAGTCATTTCGGCGCCTCATGGGTACAGTGGGAACGTGAAAGCGTCCTTCACAAAAACCACCATGTTCACAAACCGCCTGCTTGAAGGTAGAGTATAGTATAGCGTGATGATCCCGCCAAGCTCTCCAGAATTTTGCAAGGTTATCAACATTGAAGCTCAAGCCGAAAATACCCAAAAAGTAATATGGCGCACAAGAGTGACGGTGCCGTTCAACGACGCGAAGATGTCGGTCTGAACTGTGATGCACAATAATTAAAAGCGATTCGACAAGACGAGCTCAAGGCTCACTTTTGACCGATGTGATTTGGGACTGCTTGCACGCTTTGTACGTCGAGCGCTAGGATCCCCCAACTATGGGCTCCGCCATAAAACATTTCCAAAAACAAGATACCAACTATTGCCGTCGAGAGTGAGCTCCTTATACTTTGCACCCGACTTTTCCATGCGGCATAAACATGCTGGACCGGTCACCGCAAGCGTTCCAAAATCTGAAAGTATTAGAAGCAAGTCGACTGTGTCAGTGTGTCACCTACCGTCTACAGCAAGCTTGGGATAGATCCAACGAAGTCGCAATACCCCAAAGTCGACATCGAGGCCTGTCAGAGCATTCCCCTCCTCCACTTTGCATCCGCCGAGTGATGAACTTTATGGTACCCCACAAATGACGAGTCGTTGGCTCTGGTAACTCGTAGGAACGAGACGAGTTCGGCGGTGACGTTTTGGTATTTTTGAACCGCTGGTTCTCGACCTGTGACTAGTTCTGGATGCGAGAATGGTTTATCGGGAAGAGTTGTCTCCATTCATCAAGGGAATACGTCCAAAGGCTGGGGATAGCCTACAGAAGAGCGAAATTGTGTGATGAGGGAAAAGTTGTCCCGGTAGAGTGCGTCAAAATACTCCGGATGGGGGACAGCCTGACTCGTACGGTTTTGTACTGGCCACAAGGGAAGAAGAAAAGGGTCTGTACGATTTTTCCCTACTGTGATGTGGTGCGACTGAGGCAATGATCGGGTGAACCGTGACTCTGTCGGTGTCCAAAATTCAAATTGAAATAACCAAAACAAATCAATGCCACCAGCGCTCTCGCACTACCTTACCTTCGCAGAAGAAATTCGGAGCGCCATTGTGAGCTTCACAGGAGGACAACAACAGCGACAGGATGGGCTACAGCCTAAATTCATCGGTCCGTAAAAATGCCCTGGTTCGTCCTACGGCTCTTAACCATGAAGACGACTCAAAAGGAACACTTTCTGCGTCATAGATTCGACGAGCTCTCTCCCAGCTTCTCACAAACGCAAGTTGATCGTGAACGTCGTCTTGCCACCCGCCCTTATCGCAGATAATGCTGCCCAGAATTACCCTCTCGAATATCTTCACGAACCTGGCGCGCTTCAAACCCAGTCTCGTCACTTCGCCTCTTCGCTCTCGTCCGGGGCAATTAAAACTGTATACAACGAAGTTGACCAACGCGTCCCCGCGGTCACCGGACGTTCTCGGTCGAGGGAAGCACCCTGAGGGCCACTACAAAGTCTCCTAAGACCATATCTGGTAGGGAGCGTCGCCTAACCAGTCCAATGTGAATTTTTTTTCACCTGGTTACATACACAGATCCGTTGGCACTCAATGAATACAGCGTACACATAACTCCTGTCGCAACTTCACACCTTTATTCCGAGCTGCCATGGGCACAAATGCGATGACCAAGTAACCGACTGTCTCAACGGCAGTCACATCAATCACTCTGGCAGTGTTAGTATTCTTTCGACGTTTACATTGTCGGCCATTCTCATCACTAATTTCCAACGAAGTTACACATGCCACACAATCATTCTAATAATGTGCACCGTTCTTATGTCTGTCGACCATTCTGACCACGTTCGTTTCCTCTCATCTTCGCTTTTGCTTGTAGACTGATACCATTTTCATAGCACAACACCATCATCACGATTGAACAGAACGTATGATTGCAGAAAAGCATATAGGCTAAGACAAGAATTGACGGGAAAGAATTTAAAGGACGGATAGAGTGAGCACCGCAAGCGTGCCCCTGAGATTTATTCGAGGTCGCTGAAAACGAATCATCAGAGATGAGAAAAGTAAAGTACCAACTCGCGTAGTGAGACTAGTAGCTATAATCTGAATTAAACATACCATCATCAGATTCATAATAATCGTCGACCTCTCGATCCCAGTCCTTGTGCAAATTCTGCCTGACGCTGATGGCACGACATACCCAGCATTGCCGCTTCGACATCCCTTTCCAGGCACTCCTTGAGTATGCGCCTTCTGGTAAATCGCGTCGACAACCCATGCATGATCGGGTCAGAGCATGACTATGATAATCAAGAATGCCGAGGGGTAGAAGACCGTGACACCTGAAGTCGTCTGTCGCCTCCGGTTTAGCGTCTCGCCAGATTGTGACATAGCGATAACTCTTATCGAGCAGTCCGTCGCTGATATAACTGCCCTGCCTGAAATGATTGTAGAGCTGGCCTATGAAATATACGTCCCGTGCGGCATAACACAGATATTCCTCGGGAAGAGGACGCTTCAACCAAGAATTGTGGGAGACTGAAGAACATGTTAGAGGACTTTCTTGCTCGGTGGAAAAAATGTCACCTGGTTTGTACTCCCCAACGTCAATGAGCTTATGCTCCCGGAGGCATTGCTCAAGACCACAAAGCTTATGCACCTTGGAGTAGGAACTGGCTTGCCCCATGATTTCCCGATGATGGAGATAGGGTGATAATCTGCCAAGTTGTTCGTCTTCATCTTCACCTCGTTGACGACGGGAATCCACGTCAACCAGCTGAAGATCCAAGACGTTGCGGAGGTCAACGCCTCGTCCATGATATAGCTCGCTAAAATCCATGCGCCCATCGAAGACAATTTTAGTAACCGAATGCGATTGCAAGATGTCAAATAGGGGACGGAGAGTGTCATTGGTGATGCTGATGGCGTCAAAGAGATATGTCTTCGAGGATTCAGGGTCAATCGTGCGAAGGCTGATTAACGAGAGTGAGCTGCCCTGATGTCCTAGATTCTCCCCTTCACAGTCCAGAATGAGCTCGGAAGACGATTTTATTGCGTCAATCGCATCCTCAAAGCTGCGATCATCAACGCACAGAATATAGTCGCCAATGGACATTATTCAAACGCGCGGCGGAGGCAGATGAGAGCGAGTTCACGCAAGTACGCCCAATAGTACTGTGACTGTCACGGGCACCTCGAAAACAATGAGAGAATGCTTTATATTGTTCGATGAGATGCAGACACATGATGGCCCTTTAGAACGACTTAAAGATGGGCTACCCGCTGATGGCATTTCCAACATTCGACCTTACCTCCTTGCATGCAAATTCTAAGGTGCCGCGCCAAAAATCACACCTACCCAAACATTGCCTCATTAGCTTCCCCTCCCCTTTCCGAGCTATCAGCCTCCGATGTGCTCGGATGCTAGCTGAAAAGCTGGAACGCACTGATAATCTGAAGGAAGTCTTATCATGGACATTTTTCTCTCATGAGCATGACCGGAGAATAATGTACAAGCTGGTGCATAAGCTACATTATTGTCAACTGCGCGCTGTCAGCCTCGAATCGATTGTAGCGCAAACCCAGAGTTCCGTAATGTTTCAGGGGCATATGAGCCCTTTGGGATTCTTTGGAGACTGATGATCGATGATGACTTAAAATCGCATGATGGTTATATTAGATAGCTTGATCCAAGTTTACGACGCATGGGCGAAACGTGGATACTTTGACTTACTTCGATCAATCGATTTCCCCGTGTTTAGTAGCTGGTTTCAGCTGGTGGCAGTAGGTAAGGAAAAAGTAACCCCTAACTATGTATTTCGTCAACAAGTTGGCGTGATGTTCAATTGGCTGGGGTTCTGGGGGACACGTGGAATTTAATTTAATTTAATTCAACTCCCTAAATGACTCACCCGCGTCAGAACGACATCTGGAATGAAAGAGGGAAAAACAGCACTCATCAACAACCGTGATGGAAAGTAGGGTGAGTGAGTGACTAGGTTGTGGAACGAAAGGTCCTCAACTATACGACCACGAGAGCGCTTTCGACATCACATACTCGGAATTGCAAGATGAAATCGGTGTAATGTTGAAAATAAATAAATAAATTGTTCATGGTGTATGTAAAACTAAAACATCCCATCATGTGGAGGTACAGCAACTGGCGGAGGTCGATGCCCTGCAAGCCGACTCGTTGACCTCGCAGGCGTTGGCGGAACTCCCACCCTCAACGCACGTGGTGGCGCTCTAGCGGACAACAACCCACCTCCACCACTTCCAGCGCTAGTAGTAGCCCCAGCCCCAGCGTTCAACGAAGCCGAAGACGGCATCTTCACCGGCGTTCTAGGTATATTTGGAGGGGCTGGCGAAGACAATGGCGAAATGTAGCCTTGTGACGACGGTGGTGGACCCAGACTCTTTGATGGTTCCTTGCTCGATACGGGTGTCCGAGCGCCGCTGCGTGAGGGGATGGAGAACACCGCTTGGCCGTTGGCTCCCGGAGAAGATAACATGGTGCCAAAGGTGGTGAAAACGTCGGCTGATGCGGCGGAATGGGGAAAGGAGGTATATGGACTTGCGGGAGAGGTGAGAGGGAATATGAGGGGAGGATCAGTAGTACCGAGGTCCAAGGGGGTGGGTATCCGTTCAGATGATTTATGGGATTGAGGGGTCGGCGCTCGGTCGGGTTTGAGTGACTGAGGGGTCGGCGCTCGATCTGATAATTTGGAGGACGGAGTAGGTGCACGATCTGATGGTTTGAGCGAAGGGGAAGAGGGTACTCGATCCGAGTCTGAGGACCTGGACGATGGAACAGCCGATTTTGGTTGCTTGAGGTAGGATGGTAGAGCGGGTACGGGTGGGGTGCCTATAGATGGCGAATTGGTGTTTTGGGTTTGTGTCCGTCGCCCATTTGTGGGAGCCTTGGGTGTGATCGAAGGCAAAGCGAGCTGTGAAGGGTGTTTCGATAGTCGATTATGAGAATTAAACGAAAAGGTGGAATCGAGCTTGAGTGGTATTTTCGGTTTCTCACTGAGCAAGTCGTTGAGGAGGTAGGTGAAATCAAGCCCATACTCTTGTAGAAGCTAAACATGTATATGAGCATAAAATCATCAATGGCAACGGCGGCCGACCTTTTTACTCTGCGCGTGCGTAACCCTGATAGCTTCTTCGACTACTTTGGGATCCACATCTGGTGTGAAGACCTGCTTTCTGAATATTTCTGCGAACGCCTCAATCTCCTTCTTTGCCCAATCAATGAAAGCTGTCAAGGTATCAACGTCTGCCCTCCAAAGCTAACATCTGACTCACAACTTGCGACCTCGTTCTCTTTGAAGCTCGCCAAGAACCAATCCGCGGTATGCTTGATACCGGTGAAGCAAACAATGGCAAGGTCGGCAATATAAGCGCCGATGTTGCCTTCAAACCTGATATTGCGTATATGACTCTTGATCACCTGAGAGCGCGTCCGCAAGAGGGTATTTCGCGCCGCAGGACCTGCTTTGAGCCGGTTAAGGAGTGAGACAAGCATCACAACAGCTGATTTTCGAATTGTTGGCTTTCTCAACGCCTCGAGCAAAGCGGAAATAAGCTGAGATCTTAACACAGAGAACTTGTTCTCAAGAGATGGCGTCATAGCTAGCCGGTCCTGAGCTGCAAAGATGGTTATTGGTGATTCGGAAAACGACAAGCAAGTGACGCACCTTTCTCGACGAGTTCTACGGCCTTTGTCCACTCTCGCAGAGCTATGGCTACGGTAAGTTGGTCTGCCCAGTCATTCGTCCATCGTGCATCCCTCTCAGCCTTTTCCTTGGTGTCAGCACCAGCACCAGGTATGTCTCCCCCTCGCCGGGCCAAATCAGCCATCCACTCGGGCATAGGCGGTATACTGCGCTGCTCAAAGTCATTAGCGCACAAACAAAAAAAAGGACAAGAGCGCATACATCTCCATTGCTATTGGTAGCCTGAAACAAAGTTTTCCGGCGTTCGTGTTCCCCTTCACGTTCTTTTCGTCTTTTAGCTGATAGTTCTTCCGCTACTTGCCGGAGCTGGACTAGGAGCGCTTTCTTGTCCGCGGGATGCTCGGTTCGGTAGACATGCGTCTCCTTTCCATGTCTAATCTTGAATACATTGGTCATACCTTTGGAACGATGAGATTCGTTCGACAGTAAAAAAAAGTCACTCACCGGAAGAGTCCTTTGTATCGAGGACCAACATCTCGTTCAATGGCCAACATCGTTCTGCGACGAGTTTACCCTCAGCGAGTGAACCGCCGCTCCTCCCTCCGTCATTCCCAGCATTCCTTCGTCTTCGACGTGCGACGAGGACGGCATCATCTAGAATGACAAACTTGACTTTACCCACAACCTTGTAGGTTGCGGCATTTAGACTAAAGATTCCTTCCATCTCGCTGACAACGTGTCTTCCCGGCGTTATAGGAGCAAACTTGGCGGCACCCTCTATTGAGGAATGTAGTGATTGCATCTGGTTATAGTACATGACACGGAGGTCGGCAATGGAAGAACGTTTGTAGGTGGAAAGGGTAGACGAGGTCAAAGTTGTCGGATCTGGGATGTGCAAAAGGGAAGGCATTGACTTGTATTCTGATAGTAGGTCCTTGAGCTCGAGTAATTCATTTTCGAGGGTGGTGATTTCCTTGGAGATAAGAACGAACTCTGCATAACTAAAAGACAAGGTTAACGCAACGTAGAAGTCGAAGATGTCTTGCATACTTTTTGAAGACGGTTCGTTGGAGGTCAGCGGCGGTGTCTTCTTTGGCAATGTGTAGCGACGATTGGAGAGACTTTAGTTCTGCTTCTGTCGAGTTGGCTAATTTGAGCTTGAGAACTAGGAAAGAATGTCAGGAGGGACCCATATGAAACACAAGAAGAGACGGACATGCGTCTGGATCAAAGGCCACTGAGTCAAGAAGCTTCTTGTCCTCTTTTGCTGTACGACTTCTAGCTTCGATGTCATTCTCAGCCTCGAACGAGATTCCTGGAGATGGACCTCTTGTTGGAATAGAAAAAGCTTGATGGTGTATTGCGGGAAGAGGAGGTTGGTTTAGTTCAGTAGGACTTGAAATTTCGGCATAGCGCGACATGCGCTTCTTAATTTTGTCATCTACACGGGACTTTGCGCGGGGATCGCGAGGTGTTGATTGAGAGGGTGATTTTGTTAATTTTGTTGGAGTTCTACGTTGAGAGCGACGAGATCTTAATGAGCGGAGAGACTGCATTGTTGTTTGATCGGGAGCGAGTCACACACTCAGTACTCAGCTTACAACCCTCATGCTCTCTGAAGACGATCTAGCTCACCACTCTTTAGAAGATCCAGACGCTGAAGCTGACGACTTTTTTAACGGTGCAGCTTCATCAAGCAACGGTTATCAACCAACTTATTCCCAATACCGTCCTACTGACTCTATTACTACTCATTCTACTCGTGCTCCTTCTCCACCTCCATCAGCTCCAATCCTCGATCATTCTCATCTCCGTCCAGGTAATCAAGCTTCTCTCCTCTCACATGAGCGCACCTTAGAACTCTACCGCGCTAATGCAAAGAAGACTCAAGACCCTGCCCTTCAATTCGAATTCGCCGTCTTCATGATAGACGCTTCTAAGACATGGCCTATCCCACATAATACCCCCGGTAACCTCATTGATGTAGAAAAGGCCCTAGACAAACGCGAAAATCTCATTCATGAAGCCACAGCCCTATTGAAGCGCCTCGCAGATAGAGGTCACCCAGCAAGCCAATACTTCCTTGCAGATTGCTACGCTAACGGTATCGGCACCAGCAAGAATAAGCAAGACTTTGACCGCGCATACCCTCTTTTCGTGCTTGCCGCGAAACATGGTCATCCGGATGCCGCCTACCGCGCTGGCACGTGCTGCGAGAATGGGTGGGGATGCAGACGAGAAAGCGCAAAGGCAGTGCAGTTTTATAGAAAGGCAGCTGCTTCCTTACATCCCGGTGCGATGTACCGTTTGGGTATAGCCGAGTTGAACGGCGAGCTTTCATTATCGAGGAGTCCGAAAGAAGGCGTAAAGTGGTTGAAACGCAGTGCGGAACACGCTACCGCCGAGTTTCCCCACGCGCTCCATGAACTCGCCCTGCTGCATGAGAGGGGCATCGATAACGTCCTTTTCATCGACCTTGAGTATTCCGTTGAATTGTTAGCACAGGCTGCCGAATTGGGGTACGCACCAAGCGCTTATCGGTTAGGCGAGTGCTACGAGTACGGCAAGATGGGTTGTCCACAAGATGCTGCCTTGTCGATCCACTATTATGTACGTCGGCTCTGTCCCCCCCCCCCCAATGAAATCCAATTTTTTGAACTATCCCCTAGAATATTGCAGCTCAGCAAAATCACAGAGAAGCATGCTTTGCCTTGACAGCTTGGTACCTCGTCGGATCACCCGGAGTCTTGCCTCAGTCTGACACAGAAGCCTTCCTCTGGTCTCAAAAAGCTGCAGAGGCTGGATTGACGAAGGCAATGTATGCCGTCGGATACTTTCTGGAAGTCGGCATTGGAACGCCGCAAAACATGACAGAGTCAGTTTTCCCGATAAATTCCACGTGCTATCCCTAACAACGGTCGGTTACAGGGCAATGTCATGGTACAAACGCGCGGCGGAAAGGGGTGACAAGCGTGCCGCACAGAGACTTAAAGGCCCCAACCAGCACCACGGAGGGCCAGGGTCTGTGTTGGATCGTGACGATTCGGAGGGTGGCAAGTCGAATGGAAAGGAATGTATCATCATGTAATGAATGACCCAGGTACGTAATCACATAGCGTTTGAGCCCCTCGATCATGATTTGGGTCAAGATTACGACCAACTAGAGATGTCATAGAGCAGATGCATGGACAGAGGTTTATAAAGCTTAAAGGCATAATTTATCTTGCACCAGATATGGACTGGACTTTTTTTTCTTCTTTTCGTTCCCAAACTTTGACACTTCTTGACACACACACATTATTAATGGATTACAAGTGTACCTCATGTCATTATGTTAGCTGCTCATAGCATTCCATTATACCGATGCGACTCGGTGAGATGCAGCTATTTATGGTATAGTAGGATCGTGCAATAATGACATCATTTTGCGCCCAGCAAAAGATGAAACAGGTTGGTAATGTACTGAGTAAGCTACGTCCTGGTGGATATAAAATTCAGAGCAGTCGAGCCGACAATTCTCAAACTAGACATGACAACTCCAAAGGAACACACCGCAATTGTCGCAACGGACGGAAAAGGACGAATCGACACCATCCAAGTCCCAACGCCCGAACCTGGTCCAGGAGAAGTTCTAATCAAAGTCGACTACGCAGCGTTTATCGCTTTCGATACCTACATCACTGATATTGGATACTATGTATCAGACTTTCCACATACCTTGGGCTTCGACGCTGCCGGAACCATTATCAAAGTCGGCGAAGACGTGAAGAACCTGCACATAGGCGATCGAGTGAGTACAAGTTATACTTTGGAAACGATGACGCGCTGATCGGGCGATACATAGGTCACCGCGTTCACATACGGCGCTTCGGCGCGAAAAGGCGCTCAGCAATTTATCGTCGCGCCCTACACCGTCTGCGCCAAAGTCCCAGACTCGCTCTCTCTCAAAGAGGCGGTGACGATTCCAGACAACTTTATCACGGCGTTTTATACCGTCTTTAACCAATTGGAGATTCCACGTCCATCGTCTTTTCTGAAGGCCCCTACGCCTCCGAACGCGTCTATCCCTATCCTTGTGTATGGAGCCGGGACGATAGCTGGGCAATATGCCGTCCAGCTGTTGCATTTGGCTGGGTACAAGAATATTATCGCAACTGCGTCCGTGCGTAACCACGAGCTTTTGAAATCGTTCGGTGCGACGCATGTGTTTGATTACCGGAGCCCGACGTTGGAGGAGGACGTCGCGCGTGTAGTTGGTTCCGACGGCAAAGTGCCGATTGTGATTGACGGAGTTACGTCTGAAGGGACGCTCAAGATTATTGCGAAATTGGTTAGTCCCAAGGGTAAAGTCGCGTTGTTGCTTCCCGTTGAAACAATAAAGAGAAGGCCGACGTGGAACAGTGTTCGGCCAAAGGGGCTACGGAGGTCTGACCGATGTGCTTAAGTGCGATAGAGTGCCGAGAGCGAAGGAGAAGGAACGGAACGGTGACCGAGTCACCGAGCGAGAAGGAGAACGGAAATCGGACGCAAGGGAACGAGAAAGAGAGCGGAAGTGAGACCGGCTGTATATTCGATGTCCAACTACTACAGACAATGCCGTATATATACTACGAGGACATGAGGCTTACCTGCGACGAACCTTCCTCCGAGTCCGTTGGTCCGTGCGCGTCTAGGTGCCCCGTTGCGTTCGAATATCGCTCAAGTTGCGGGAATGGCCCTGTCGGAATGTGGCCGAAGGTCGTTGGCGCGAAGGTTTGACTTCGGAAGCTTCCGTGATGCGTGATGTGATGCCGAGAATCGGAATGCGGTGCGCTTCGGTGTTCGGTTCCAACGTAGCCGGAACCGGCTCGTTACACCTCCCGGGGTCTTTTAATACTGACCTCCTGGTCAGGTCCGAGGAGATAAGAGGGCGATAAGAGATAGAGGGGAGTGGAGGGTGGGTTCTTCTCTTCCTCTTCTACAATCATGTCGGCCGTATCCGCAGGCGGTGGGAGCAGTGTCACGAAGCTGATAGCGCGCAAGCTGGACAAGCACGTCGAGGCGTTTGGCGAGCGGTTGCTGGATGTGCCAGAGGGGGAAGTAAACTTGAGCAATGAGGGGGATGTCCGGAAATGGCTAGAGCTGGCGAAGAACGACGTGGTGAGTAAGGGGTACGTTGTCGTTGGCGGAAACTAATCGTGTCCAGGAGAAGATCCGGACGTATAGCCGGGAGCTTGCAGATGCGGGGTCAACGACAAAGCTTGTTTCAGTCATCACGGATGGCCTCGTCCAGTACGATAAGCTCGGCGTCGGTCTACGAGAACTTAGTACAACGGTGAACCTGGCAAGGTCCTCCTCCGGGGCGAGTTTGCGTCCAGAGGACTCTGCGAGCCATATCAGTTCCGGTTCGGTTGCGCGAAGTAGCGTCCTAGAAAGGTCGTCGCATGCGGGTGCGCCTGCTGGCCGTCAAACTGTCCCAGAAGTGCCAGTCGTCGATTTCAAGAGACCTGCACCGAGGCCTCGTACTACACGCAGTAAGGTCGCTCCGGCTGTCGGTTCAGAGTTGATTTCCCTTCAACAGGTACGTTGGTGATGGACTATGTCGCGGTCCCTCAGCTGATGCCCGAATCGCAGCGCTGCGAAACTTGCGTAAGGCTGAATAAGGCCTGTGTCTTCTCCGGTGACCATACGGCATGCGATCTCTGTCGAGCGAAGAAGGTAAGGTGCGCCATGCCTGGTGCGGATGCTCCTGTCGTGCGATCCTCAAGCGTCGCGTCGTCGGCTGCTAAGAGCATTCCGTCGTCCTTGGCGCGAGGTGTAGGCGCACTTGGGGTATCGGGCTCGTCGGTGAAGACGCCGTCTCGGTCGGATAAACGGAAGATCGAGGTTGGGAGTAGTCCGGAGGAGCAACCTCCGCGTAGGCGTAGCAAGACGGATCTGAAGGAGGCCGGTGACGTGGAGACGGGTTCTGAAGGCGGTTCGGGAGCGGGTAAGACGAAGGCGGGCTATGAGGATCGTATCGGCAGGCTGGAGAGGAAGCTGACGAGATTCCAGGACCTTTACAAGCGGTCGGTGGAGGACCTGCAGGCAGACATGAAGGAGCTAAGGGAGGAGATGGCCGAGGAGGTTCCCCAGGCGAAGAGCAAGGGCAAGGGCAAGGGCAAGGGCAAGGCGTAGGATTCGGAGGACTCGGGTTCGGTGCTCGTCGCGGGCTCCTGTAATAAGAAGTGATTAAACGAATGTACCTGTACTTTGTAGCGAAAACTATATGCATATCCTCGGAGCATTCAGAGTTCAGACTCGGGTAGGTCATCGACCTCCGTTAGTGCCTCATTAATGAAACCATCACCATCGCCGTCAGCGAGGGAGGCTTCGTCGGGCGAGTCGTGTGTCATCGTATAAAGCTCCTCATCGGATCTATTAAGTAATTGTGAAAGCCGCTCACCCGGTGCAATACTGCGTGATCGGTAAGGAATTAAACGTTTGGCTGCGTACCGTAACTTAGAAAGGGTTCCATCGGTCTCGGCGAGTATATACGATCCTCCTTGGGTTTTCCGGATAACGACCATCGGTCCGAGGTACCGGGGTTTTGTTTTACGATCGAGTTCCATATCGATCTTGTTATTACGGACGAGGACTAAATCTCCCTTCTTGAAGCGGAAGTTCTTGATCGTATGCTGGAAGCGCTGCTCAAGCTTGCGAACGGCGTTAAGCCGGGACTTGTAGACTTTGTCGCGGATGATTTTGAGATCGGCCGGACGTTTCTGTAGCTGTCGGGCACGGTGGGCAAGCAAGTCCTGTCTCGAGAGCTCGGATGTGATCGGCGGGCAGAGGTAAGTGGCTTCCGAGATGTCGAGGGGCAGTGTCGGCTCGGTTCCGTGGGCGATGAAGTATGGACTGTAACCGGTGGATGGGTGTATCGTAATGCGCTCGGCCCAGAATACGGATGGCGCGACTTGGCTCCACTTCTCGGGTTTGCCGTCAGCTGCTTTGATGAGAGATTCTCGGACGTCAAAATGTCGGCGTTCGACGATGCCATTGGCCTGTGAGTTGTACGGGGATATTCGGATGTGGTTGATACCGTATCGGTGGCGGAGGACTTCTAGAGCAGCTACATATGGCGTTCCGTTGTCGGTGACAATGACTTCTATGGCTCCGTGGCGGCAGAGAATATCTTCGAATATGAACTTGGCGATAGCTGTTGCGTTTTCGGAGCGGAGCATTTTGTATTCGGGCCATGCGGAGAGAGAGCATCTTGCTTGCGTGATGTAGGTAAATCCGCCGGATGCTGGCATCTTCATGGTGTCCATGTGTACGATTCGGAAGAGACCTCCGGGCTCTGGAACAGTCGGCGGAATGTGTAGGCGTTGGGCGTTTCGGATCTGGCAGTTATGACACGTTCGGACGTACCACTTAACGTCGTAGTCAAGGGAGGACCACCAGAAACGGTCTCGGATACGAGCGCGAGTCGCGAAGATGCCTTTGTGTCCGGTGTCATCGTGTGCTTCCTGTATGATCTGTAGTCGCTTTGAGTCGTTGAGGATGACGAGCTTGTGTCGGCGGTGATCGTCTCGGTACCAGAGTCGGTCGCCTTGAATAAAGAATCGCTTGGCCTTGTTGAGCCATTGTCGGAATCGATCGGCTGACATGTCGGGCGGCCGTTGCGGGTTCTTGAGGTAGGCTTCAATCCTGAGTATGTCGGCGTCTCGGGCTAGCTGTTTTTCGGATCGGGAGAATATGTCGGGGCCGTCAGTTCCGGTGGCGTAGCATGCGGCGGTGAGGTGCGGCTTGAAAGTCCAGTTGGCGGCCTCGATACAGAATGCGTTAGCTTCGTCAATCCAGTCGTCCGGGTCGGAGTCGTCTGGAGGCTCGTCCTCTTCGGATGCTCGGCGCCTAGATAATCCGTCGGCGGGAGTGTGCTTCTTTGCGGAGACGTGGCGAAGTTTGAAGTCGAAGAGGAGAATTCCTGCTATCCATCTGTTAATCGTGTTATTCGGCTGGATATCCGGGTTATTGATCATTCCTTTAATATACTTAGCGTCCACCTCGACTACAAGATTTTTGACGCCGATGATGAATATCCGGGTAGCCTTAAGTGCGCGGAAGAGTCCGTAAAGCTCGAGTTTGGCCTGGGAGTATCGTTGTTCTCGCTCGTTGAAGGTAATAGATCCATAGCGGTTCGGATAGCGCTTTTTGTCGGGACCGATCTGCGATAGCCAGTATCCGACAGCGTACCAGGATGAGTCGACGGCTAGGATAACCTCGAGAAGTGATTCGTAGTCGATGCCTCGGATGGCGCTGCAATTGATAGCGATGAGCTTGAGGTTCTCGAAGGCGGCGATATGGTGACCAATAAATTCGAACTCGACGCCCTTCCGTAGGAGTTCTGAGAGTGAGCGAGCGTGTTCGGCGTAGTCTTTGACGTAGATGCGGATGGTGCCCATAGTTCCTAGAAAACCTCTAACTTCGGTGATAGATTCGGGGATAGGCCAGTTCCTGATCTTTTCGATTCGTGAGTCGTCCGGAAGGCGTCCTTCGTAAGTGCATTTGTGTCCGACGACGATAGCTTCTGGAATACAGAAAAATGACTTCTTTCCGGAAAAGGTACCGCCGGCGTGTTTGACGCGTTGGATAACTCGGTTAATGTTCTGGATGTGTTCCCATACGAAGCGTCGGATGCCAGAATTTTCGGGGATGGTCTCGAAGGTTCCGTCGGGGAGCTCGTAGCGGGTTTTCGGTCCTTTACAGGGGCAGTCGTCGACGAAGGGTTTGGTGACATGCGGAATTTCATCTTGAAGGATATAGGTGAGGTCGCCGTGCTGGATCTGCATCGAGTTGGTGTATCCCATCGGAATAGACGTGAGGCGGAAGGTACCGAGAGGCGTTTGGAAGGTCGTAAGGTCTCGGGATTCGGTGGCAAGGCGGCGCTGGTCAAAACCGACGAATAGATCAAAGGTAGCGTAACATGAGTACCCACCAAATGACTCGGCGAGTAGTTCTACGTTCGGCGGCTGTCCAGAGTCTTTGATAGTGACGGCGTTAAGCGGCTGTAGGTCGTGGACGATGCGCAATGATTTCCCGTCTTTCTTGTAAACGCAGAACCAGCGGGACCGATAGGATGAGCTGGACGGCTCGTAGACTCCGGAAGCGATTTTGTCTTTGATGATGCGTACGATCTCGTTGTATTTGCCAGGCGGAATCGGCATGTTCTTTAGCGTCCAGGGCACGTGTTCAATGGTCGGAATCACCACGGGGTCGAAGTAGTCGTCGGAGAACTTCCCTTTCTCTGCTTCGGTCCATGCGAAGCCTTCTTCGTGTATGCGGATCAGATGGTGGATGAGCTTTTCTTCTTCGGCGGTTAAGAATCCAGTGGGGTTGATATTTTGTGCCTGCATTCGTTCTTCGGTGTATCGGGTTCCTGGGGTAAAGTCCGGTGGCTGTGTCGGAAGGGTAGGGAGATCGGCGAGGGGATCGGATGGTATGCGGCGGATAATTCGGAATTTCTCGGGTAGCGTGGTAGCGACTGGCTTAATTCGGTTGGCGACTTTCTTATATGCTAGTGTTTCGGCGGCGGGGACAAAATTAAATTCGAGCTCTGTAGTACTGATATGTCCGTTGTAAGGTAAGAGTATATTACCGATCATTCTGGGCGCGGTCAACATGTCCAAGAAATGCTCCTCCGACAAGTGGTATGGGTTGTCTCCCTTTCCAACTGTGTAAACGGTCGGCGCGTCGGTAGTTTCGGGCGTTGGTGTAGTGGCATCGGGGTCAGCGGAATTAGCGATCGTCGGTTGATTAAAGATGGTTGTAGGTGTGATATCGTGTATGTGCGGCGTAGTTGTATGTACGTTTGGCAGTTCTTCATTATTGACATGTTTGGTGGGCGACTGCGGATTCCGAGCGTCTCGTCTCCGTGTGGGCGATTCATCGACAATTAAAAACCCGTTTTGACGGTATGTGCTCCGCATGTGCTGCGGGACGATCTCGGGCGTGTGACAAGGACGGCGGAGGTTTTAGATTCGGGGCAGGTGATCGTGATGTCCTGGTTGCCATTGGGGTAGTCGCGGGTGACGGCGGAGAGCAGGGTGAAGAATGGGCGGCCGAGTAAAACTTCGTAAGGTGCGTCTTCCACGATGTATGCTTGGACTTGGACCGGTAATCCGCCGATAGTCAGGGTGAGGTTTTCGGTGATGCCAAGGGTCCAGTTCGATGTGCCGTTAGCGGTTTCCATCATGATGCGCCTAGAAGCGGAGTAGCCGGAGCCTGTGCGTTCCCATTTGTCCTTTCTGATGACGATAATCTGAGAGCCGTTGTCGACGACGCATTCGCATTTGACGGATCCGCTGAAAGTACCGTCTACGACTCGGAGGGTCTCGATAGGCTTAGTAGTGGCCATGAGAACATCGATCGGATCGTCTTCCGGGGGCTCGGTTTCAGTGGCGGAGACCTCATTGCTAGATGCGGATTCAACGCGTTTGGCGGTAACCAATTGACGTAAGTCTTTTTGGACGGCCGGGGATATTGCAATGAGGTCCTTAGCGGCTAGGGTCACGGGTAGGCTGAGAAGATGGTCTATGATTCGCTGGGCGGCGGTCGTGTCATCGATCGGCGAGCGAAACTTGAAAGCGGGAGTATCTTTTTCTTTTCCTTTGGACGTGGAAGCGACGGGCGGTGTCATGGGCTGTGGCGGAGCGGGGGTCTGCTTGGATCGGGGCATAGCGGTAGAGTTTTTCTTTTGTTCGGCTGCGAATGTTTCGGCGTGATCGGAGATCTCCAGCAGGTTGGCGGAGGCTACGCGTGGCTGCGGCGTGTTCGGCTGTGGATTGTCCTGAAGCCATTTATCAACACGTTCTTTGAACCATCGTCCGTGCATTCGGTATTTATCCATATTCGGTTCCTCGCCATTCAGGAGCTGTATGCGGCCATCAACTAGCCTGATCTTGCCTTGTCTGACGTATTCGTCCCTGACTCGGCACCAAGGAGTTCGGTGCTCTGAATCTCCACAGAAAACGCATCCGTTGAAGAGTCGTTGGGCGAAAGTTTCTGCTGCCTGTGCGGTCGGAGGGGCGGTTGGATAGGAAGGGGCGACTGGCGCAGGCGCGGGTGCAGGCGTGGGAGGCGTGGTAGCTGCAAGGAGTGCTATCGCAGGTCTGGAGCTGATAACGAATTGTGCGGCGCTGTTCATTTCCTTTAGATCGTAGCCGTCGTCGGGTCTGACGTCCGGGCATTTGATCGTGAGCCGAGTAGTAATATCGGGCCTGATGTCAGAAGCGAAGGCTGACATGTACATGATGCTTGCCTCGCGGCCGGTCATGCGGTGTTTAGTTATGAGGTACTGAGCAGTGCCGGAGAACTCCCTGTGGTATTCGGCTAGAGTAGTCTCGGAGGTAATGGTCTGGGATGAGTAGCGATCGGTGATGGCACGCAATGCTGCAATGGTGTGGCGTCGATCGGGCTGTGCCTCGGGGTAGATCTCGCGGATCGCTTTCTTAAAGTCGTCCCAAGCTTTTGGTTCCGCTAGCGCGTCCCTGGTGGCTGTCCAAGTTTCGGAGGATTTCTCGTCTGTGTAATAGATCGCCCATTTAACAAGCTCGGCGTCTCCGGAGCGTTCTCGGTCTTCGCAAGTCATCTCGATGTCCTCGAGGTAGCGTTCAAGACCGCTTGCGGCACCCTGAAAACGGGGCGCCTCTTTGCTAGTCCGGATAGGCATACGGGTCGGGGTAGCCATGTTGCTTTTGGTAGGAGGAGGTGAGGGAGAACGAGATGGTGTAGGCGGAGGCGGTGTAGGGGTAGGCGAGGTAGGACGGGATGCAGGACGAGGTGAGGCAGGACGGGTTGGCTCAGGGGTAAGCGGATCAGGTATCGGTGTCAAGGGCGAGAGCGGTGGCAAGTTCGGAAATAGACTAAAAGCAGTGGGCACGTGCTGTGAATGAGCCGGTTGAAGTGATTTCGGAGTCGAGGTGCCAAGAAGTGAAGGAGACTGCGGTGCAAGGAGTGCGGATAGGTCTAGAAACGAGGAAAGGTCGGCAGGTGTTGGATCTCTGATCGGTAGGGGAAATGTTCCCGGAAGGTGCAAGTCTTCGTCGGCTGAACTAGTAGAGAGATCGGATGACGGAGGATCTGTCGGTGGTTCGGGCTGAGGCTGTTTATGAGCAGGGGGTGGAGGCTGAGGAGTAGTCGGCTTCCGAGAAGACCAAGGAACGTGTGGTCGGCTGGATGGTCCTGGCTGAGGTTCGGCGGGCCTAGCTCGGCGTGGACCTAACTGAGATGGAAACTTTTCCGATGCCTTCTGCGCTGCAGGACGGTGAGGACGAATGGCTGGGGCACAGACCTAAGAGCCCCTCGCGGTGGGCTCCAGTTGAAACAATAAAGAGAAGGCCGACGTGGAACAGTGTTCGGCCAAAGGGGCTACGGAGGTCTGACCGATGTGCTTAAGTGCGATAGAGTGCCGAGAGCGAAGGAGAAGGAACGGAACGGTGACCGAGTCACCGAGCGAGAAGGAGAACGGAAATCGGACGCAAGGGAACGAGAAAGAGAGCGGAAGTGAGACCGGCTGTATATTCGATGTCCAACTACTACAGACAATGCCGTATATATACTACGAGGACATGAGGCTTACCTGCGACGAACCTTCCTCCGAGTCCGTTGGTCCGTGCGCGTCTAGGTGCCCCGTTGCGTTCGAATATCGCTCAAGTTGCGGGAATGGCCCTGTCGGAATGTGGCCGAAGGTCGTTGGCGCGAAGGTTTGACTTCGGAAGCTTCCGTGATGCGTGATGTGATGCCGAGAATCGGAATGCGGTGCGCTTCGGTGTTCGGTTCCAACGTAGCCGGAACCGGCTCGTTACACCGTAAAAGAGGGAGATTCTGTTGCGGTACACAAGGATGGCGGACAGATGTTCTTGGAATATCCAGAGGAGAGAAATCCACTTCCAAAAGGTACAAAGTCAATTGGTGTTCGGACGTTCTTGTACCAGAACGTGAGTCTCTCGTTACGAAACGGAAAGTCAATTGATCTCATTGCGTGCTTTTTTTATTTAGGATCCGTGGCTTAAAGAACATTTAATGCCAGACGTTTTACCAGAGCTCCTGGCGGCTGGATTAATCAAACCTTCTCGAGTGCGTTTGTTCGATAAAGGCCCGATTCTGGACCGGGTCAAAGAGGGTTTAGATCTGTTGAGAGATAACAATGTCAGTGGAGAGAAAGTGGTAGTAAAGATTGATCAAGATGCCTGAGTATATGTACGATTTTGAAATGAAAGCCTCTACCTCGGCGGAACGTTCCGAGCTGTGCCCACTGCTAACTTCGGGACTGCGCGGGTGGATGGCGCAGAAGCCAATAATGTCTGTGCCTCCGCTACCGAAGATCGACGGAGACGCCCACATTATTCTCGACGTTTACACGCACAGTTCTCTCAGAAGTCACCTTGGAGCGAATGAATATTCGAATGATGAGTATGGCGACGCAGATCGCCTTGCGTTACTAGGAAAGGAGGTTCTTGACGCGATAACGCACTACTGGTATCGCAAGTTGCCTCAAATTTCCGCAGATCAGCTCATGGTGAGTATCCCCCCGTTCATCGCCCATGCTAAAATTCGTTAATAATGTGTTATTTAGGTAAAACGGCTTGAGTCGCTGTCGGAAGAACGACTCAAAGAATGTATTAACGGGTACAACCTAGCCCGCAAACTGCGATATGCACCGAACGTCCCCGTGGATGCTGAGGTAAATCTTTACTTGGTCAACTGTACTTTACTCAACAGCACAGCTCAGATGTGTCGGTCCTTCCTTGACACTTACGTTGGAGCGCTATTCATTCGCAACGGGTTACCCGAGGTTCAAGACTTTGTGTCGAAGCTGATCGATCCAAACGCAACTCCAGAGGACACTGAAATGGTGATGGACACCGTTCTTTTGAATCCCAGGCTAGCTCCACCCCCGCCCACCCACCCACCGCCACCGCCACCTCCTCCTGATTACAACACCCCTCCCGCAGGGTACAACAATGGGATATCCCTTGCTGTGTTTAATCAGGTCGCAACGCAAAGGGGCTTTGCAATCACCTGGTCTGCGGAATCAACTGGTCCCCCTCACCTTCCCACATGGACGGTCAGATGCTGCTGTGAGTATCGAGACCCCCATTTATTGATTGATCGATTGATTGAAAAATAATGGCCAAGTGAACGGTATAGAGAAAGGACGTGGCACCGGCAGAAGCCAGAAAAGCGCAAAAGAAGATGCGGCTCGACATGCATGGACCATAATGAATGGCTTTTCCTGTAGGCCCCCCATACACTTCTCTAATATTGCATATGGACTCATTCTTAAGCAGATTAACGTTATTTTGCTTTGGAATGGATTTTGGACAACGCAACCTTGTTCCCAATCTCATGTAAGATGGTTCATGTTTGCCTGGAGCTCAATTGAAATAATTGGATGTCTAAACATGGCATTTAGACATCCAATTATTATGATGGAACACTGAGCAATTTTTTTCATACTAAGGCGAGAACTTAGATAATATGTAACTATGTTTTATATGTGAACTTCATGTGGAATGCACAACATGCAATATGGTCGCTGGTCGTATGTGAGCGCAATTCCAAAATGCTTAGGCTTGGACGGAGAGTCATCATTCACCGATTACCGTGATTCGCCACTGCGGCTGGGTTCTTAGTTTGGCTTAAGTTACCTTTCTTGTCCCTCTCCATCTCGTCCACGCTCTCCTGATACTGCGCAATGTTTTGCTCTTGGAGGTAGCGTCCTATCCGTGCAGTATCGGCAACAAGATGGATAAAATTGTCATCTTGGAGAGATTTCATAAGTTTGTCTTCGCAACAGTGTGTTTGCGCTCCCGTAGATTGACTTCTTTCTGTAATGAGACGCAAGGTCTTCGACGGCTTCCACAGCTGTAACTTGCACTTCCTAATTTTGCGAAGGATATAGTTAACTCAAAACAAGATTAAGACACTAACTGCATAGTATGCCTTCGCGTTCATAGTAATCATACCATTGAAGCATCTCGAATCGTCCTTGTTCTTCTCGGTTTCCTCAACCAAATCCCTTTCACGTTTACGTCAGTGATAGCGAGATGATCCTTGAAGGAGCACGAACGATTCTGTCCTCGAGCTTTTCCGCGGCAATCAAGGCTTTCTGGATGTAAAAATTACCAAAGATGGGATGTGGCTCGTACATAACTGTTTTTCAGCTTAAGGTACTAATCCTCAGCCTCACGTTTCAGTCTTCTAACGTGCTTTGATGTATATCATCAAGAGCGTACCTATTCGGCGCAATCGATCAGAATGCGATAGAACATGGCAACGGGACTTGTATATAGTTCCGAGCTAGTACCCTCACCGTTCACGACGCGTCCTGACTCGTCTGGCTTCCCTCTTATCATCTCCTCCACGTTCTCGTAGCAGTGTTAGAGTGATTGAGAGGTCGACGCGAGAGCCGACAGCTGTCTAGGCCAGGCCTTGAAATATTCCGAGGACCGGTTTTGACTCCAAGTCGTCCTCATCTTTTGAAGCCTGTTATATGCACCTGGATACCGTTAAGTAAAATTGATCGGCGAAACGGCGAGGAAAGAAAGAGAAAGAAAAGGGCTGGATTTACCATTGACCGAGCTGCGCTTACGCAGCTGTTCTTCCCTTCTCTCGTTCTCCAGTCCCCACCTCGACCCTCCCTAACCCCTCTGTTGTGCTCTTCTCGATCATAGTGCTGCAGCAGAAGCGATCAAAAGGTGATAGAGCTAGCAGGGGCAGGAGTACCAATTGTGGGACCAAAACGACTAACGTCACTAATGGATCAGCATACTAGCTTCGTAATTCCGAAAAGTCCACTTTGAGATTCCTAGGCAGTAGATGACACTGATACTATAGAACTGCGCTGAGCAGTAACCCTACACTAGGTTTACAAAACTATCTATACCTCATCCAAACATTCCAGACATTTATGCAAACCGCTGAAACTACAGCACATGGTCCTACAGTGCTATTGGGGCCGGCCAAAGCTAGACAGTGTGTGAGCGTTTGGATATTCCCTCTTTGAGCAATAACTTACAGCTGCAAAACTTTCATTATATCGCAGCTGGATAGCAGTGATATCCTGTGGCGTGGCAGCTCCTATGCGAAATAGAAACATCTTGCCACGTTGGAATAAGACATTTCTCCAGCTTTCGGCTTGCTCAAGAATGGCGATTTCATTATCATTGGCTAAGATTAGCCTGATAATTCTCGTGGTCGAATAGACGAACCAGAAGCAGTTTTCCTGGAATGCGTTGTAGTGTGGGGTATAGTCGGAGACCGAACGGAGAACACATGCAAGTTGGACCATATTCATTTGAATGTTTTGGCCAAGGACAGTTGGTCTAAGTCTCCAGATCGTTGTTGACCAGTACGGTTCCGGTGTTGCATGACTGCAGATGATTCGATCGTTCGAGGTCCCAGAAGACATCGAGGAGCCGAAAATAGTCCTATCGACAAGGATGAAAAAAGAGCGTTCTGGTTTCATGGTAGAGTCTGGAGCTGGAATGTGCCGGATTTCCACAATGAGTGCCTCGTGCTGTATGAACAGATATCGTTTGACGATTGATATTTCATGAATCCAATACTCCTGGGGTCGAGGTAGGCCGGAATAGGAACGTTCGTACAGCCGATAGACCGTCTCTGAAAACAGCCCAACATTATGGCGCGTTGACAGTATATCAAAGAATTGTTCAGCCATTGGTATATGAGGGGGGTGGGGAAAGAAGGTGGTCAGTTTAATGACCTTCGCTTCACCTGCCATTTTATAATCTGAGAGAGCGGCGACTGGTGGTGTCATGGTTGGTTCTGATCGTTTTCGTCAGTCATCATCAATTATCGATCAAGTGCAGTTTTGACGTACAGTAAAAGTTGATGTTCAAGTTGTGGGCAGGCAGTAAGAGCCCAAGACAAGGGGTGTTCACCCTATGCTTGGTCTCACCTATCCGCTGCAGCCAATCAACTATGGCTGACAGCTCAGCGAAGTCAATACCCGTGGTGCCTGCGGGTACGCCGCCGGTCACTGCGCGTATGCTGCTCTCCATGGCTGATGGGCGCGTCTACACAGTTTGATGGCCTCCTCGAGACTGCCCACGCGTATACAGGCGCAGCAGGCTTCTTTTGTAGCTCTACGTGTTGCCTGGGAGTGAAAAAATTGACATGCGGGTGACCTCGGTCTAACCCACCGAGAGTGGTCTGGTCCTGAGTATATATGTGAAGTATTGAAATGAAAGTCTGTACCTCGGCGGAACGTTCCGAGTTGTGGTGGTCGACCGTGGGAGTCTCCTCCACGCGAAAATGCTCAACGCGCTCCGTCATCGCGGTTCGTCACAGGCAGTGTCAACGGCTTCTCTAATACCGAGCTCATCTCGCGGATACGCCATCTCTGTTCAGCCTGTACAACCACTTTCAGGAAGAACAGGACCCCGCACATTCAAGGGCAAAAAAGCGTTCCAGTACAACTGGTACACGAACATTCTTAACGAGACCAATGGCGCCCCCTTGTTATTCCTCAATCATGCAGACTTCTCCGCAGAGCGGTATATCAAGCTGCGCCAAGACATTGCTGCTGCTGCCAGTCGCATTCGACCTCCATCGCTTAGCGCACCTACACCAGCGCCCATTATTCCCCAGCCCAAGCTGACAGCAATTCGGACAGCCATTTTTGGTGCTGCCCTACGAGACTATCCAGATGTCAACATGGACGAGGTGGAAAAAATGTTGGAAGGAACAAGCGGGAGCTTTGCCGTCCTCTCTCTACCCAGCTTTGATCCTCCTTTGCTCACTGCTGTCTTGCGTGCTATGGAAAAATCCGTACCACCTCGTCCTCCCAAGACTGAAGAAGATATCAAGCGCGCGCTGGCGGAGAAGAATGCGGACCCGGAGAATCCGGGTAGACGGGTGAAGAAGCAGCGGCAGTTGTTGACGCCGGATTTGAGACTTGTGGGGGCGTTCATTGAGGGAAAGGTGTTCTTACCTCCGGGAGTGGCCGATGCGTCGAAGTTGCCGACGTTGGATACGCTGAGAGCACAGATTGTGGGATTGTTGAGCCAGCCGGGCATGCAGATTGCAGCGTTGCTGAACGAGGCTGGTGGTGCCAAGTTGGCGCGGACGCTGGAGGGATTGAAGAAAAGTATGGAAGAAGAGGCCGGCGGGACGCCACCGCCGTCATCGTAGATGGAATACCTTTCTGGATTAATTGTCCCGGGTCATGGGTTGCTCATGCTGATGCTGTCCTCGAGACATACGATTCACAGATTCTCATCAATCCACATCCCTATTAATAGAAGGGACCACAGTTCCTGTTAATAAATAACGTTAACGTTAATTCTCCGGTGTATCGGAGATTGTGCCATATTGCTAAGCTGCCTACAGACACTGACAATTCTAGCTAGCTCTCCGTTGTCGGAGGTTGTTTTAAGCTTTGACTGTTGCGGTCCACATGCTTACTCGCAGTGAGTCACTACTAGTCGCTAACATTGTAAGAGACCGCGTCGTTTCATGTCAGTCCGGTGCCGAAACGGTAACTTACCCTCATGTGCTGCATCACATCCTCTTTGGCAGGTAATTGCGCGTCGAGTCAGCCGGCGGCACGGCTCGTTGATTTTGAGTGCAACAGCTACACACACATTTTTACATCACGAAGCTTATGTAAGTAGTCATCGATCGAACGCTGAGAAAGACAGGACCGATTGCGACAAAATGGCCATAGCCCCTTAATTGTGGAGCAACTTCCGAGTATGGTTTAGTTCAGTTACCTGAACATTTGCACCTTTTTGGTATCTCGCTAAATTCTAGCATGGGAGTCCAGGACACGATTTTACAACAAATACAGTCTACAGCTAAGTAATACAGTATTTTCAACAGGAATAGGCAATTTGGGAGGATAAATATGAGCGAAAGGAAACAAAGGCACGGTGCCGGTCGCGTTTCATCAAAGATAGAATATTTCACAACGCCGCGCTGTTCTCAGGATAACTTGACACCGCGGGAACGTATACGAGACAAACCTTACGTTACATAACCGAGCCGGAAGGTATCCGACTCGTGCAAGACGCGAGTAGTAGAGGCAAGAAAAGGTTTCTTGACCGGAAATCGAACCACTAGTCACGCGAAGTGCGGTAAAAATGGCCGAGAACATACGTATCTAGGCGGACTCTTCAAATGACCGACTATTGTTTAGCCACAGCGGACCGATTAGATCATCGATGAACCAATACTGGTGTGGTCAGCGGTCTCAAGACACATTTTCCATTACGCACCAATACGCTTAAGGTATACGGCCTATAAAAACCAGACCTATCATGTACCTTGCCTCCTTCATACCGACCAGCCCCAATCCCAGAGTCACTGAACATGGCTGACTCAAGGACGCTCGATGGCGCGTTGAAATCCTCGGAACGGATCGACCAGGTCGACATTGCGAGGGCTGAGGAAGAATTTTATGCCCTCTCGCGCCAACTGACTGCTCGTGCTGAAGCAGCAGAAAAGGCTTCTCAACTGTCTGTGTCGACAAGGGCAGGCAAAGACTCGGAAAAAGGCGACAACACGCAAGAAGTGTTCGACCTACGGGAATACCTTACATCGTCCAATGATGCCAACCAAAATGCTGGGATCAAACATAAGGTAAGAAGCATTTTCGGGTATGTTTGGACGGTGATCTAATTATTTTTGGTTTAGCATGTCGGCGTGACTTGGGAGGACGTTCAAGTTGAAGTTTTCGGAGGCGCCAATAGCAAGGTGAGCACGCCCATCAGGTATAAGGAAACTCGCGTAACCTAATATTCTTCAGTTTTATGTAGGAACTCTCGGCGGCGCTATTGTTGGTTTTTTCTTGGCACCTGTATTTTGGCTGTGGGGGATGTTTTCTTCCCTTTTACCCAAGAAACCAGGCATGACTAGGGCAATTCTGCACAGGTAGGAGGGTACAAAAGAGCTTCAGCAATGGCAAGCTAAATACAGAATAGGTCGTCCGGCGTTTTGAAGCCAGGAGAGATGTGCCTTGTTCTGGGATGTCCTGGCGCTGGCTGCACGACATTTCTCAAAACGATTGCAAATGAACGTGATGGTCTCAATGTTTCCGGCGAGGTTCTTTATGCGGGTATCGATGCTCGGGACATGACGAAACATTACAAAGGAGAAGTCGTCTATAATATGGAAGGTACGATTTGATCGTTGTCCGATTCATGTTTGATATTAATCTACAATACCAGACGACATACATATCGCAACTTTGACGGTGGCCCAGACCTTAGCATTCGCACTCTCAACGTACGTCATTGATCTATTATGGGACCATGCAGGGGCCTGATATAGCAATCAACAGAAAAACACCCAGTCGGAAGGGTCGTCTACCAGGCGTGTCAAAGAAACAATTCAATGACGAGATCCTCGAATCTATATTGCGAATGCTCAATATCTCCCACACAAAGGATACCCTAGTCGGCGACCACTTTGTCCGCGGCGTTTCTGGTGGAGAGAGAAAGCGTGTCAGTATCGCGGAGATGATGGCTACTCGCGCTCGTGTGCAATGCTGGGATAATTCAACCAGAGGCCTCGATGCATCTACAGCTCTCGACTTCGTCAGGTCTCTGAGGGTCATGACTGATGTCCTTGGTCAAACGACTTTCGTGACGTTATATCAAGCTGGCGAAAGTATTTACGAACTCTTCGACAAGGTCCTGGTTCTCGATCAGGGGCGTCAAGTATTCTATGGTCCACCCGGCCAGGCACGCGCTTATTTTGAGAAACTCGGTTATAACGCGCTTCCGCGTCAAACCTCGGCAGATTATCTCACTGGCTGCACGGACGTAAACGAGCGACAGTTTGCATCCGGACGTTCTACGGACGATGTGCCATCTACACCAGAGGATCTCGAGCATGCCTATATTGATTCGCCCTTCTACGCCGATAATGATGAAGCTCTGCAAAAGTATAAAATTCTCATGGAGACGGAAAAGACCGATCAGGAAGCTTTCCGCGCAGCGGTTGCGGCTGATAAAAAGCGAGGCGTTTCTAAAAAGAGTCCTTATACCGTCAGCTTTATGGGCCAAGTCATAGCCTTGACCAAGCAACAATTTCAGAAGAAGCTACAAGATAGGTTCTATATATATAGCAGTTACCTGATATCTATGGTGAGAACTGAGTTCTGAGACTTTCTATTACGATGCTCATTTATTTTCTAGACGATGGCATTTGTTATCGGTGCTGCATATTATAATCAGCCTTTGACATCCAATGGCGCATTTACGCGTGGCAGGTGAGTTTTCTCACCAGATCGTTGCCCTGGGTAGTAATGATCGACACCATTTTAGTGCTATCTTCGCTGGGGTGATCGTACCAAGCTTGGATGCATTCGGTGAAGTATGTGTTTGGTAGTTTTTATGCATACAATTCAGCGTTGACGCGTGTTCGTGACAGTTGCCTTACCAGATGCTCGGACGCCCCGTACTGCGGAAACACACCGGTTACAGTTTTTATCGACCGTCGGCCCACGCTCTCGGCAATACACTCGCTGACATTCCGTTCTCAGCGACCAGGATCATCATATTCAACATCATCGTCTATTTTCTAACTGGGCTCCACAGATCGGCAGGCGCTTTCTGGACGTTCCATCTCTTCGTCTATACAACGTTCATCGCGCTGCAAGGCCTATTCCGCACATTTGGTCTTATATGCTTTAGTTTCGAATCGGCGTTCCGCCTCGTTGCCGTTGTCATTCCCAACTTGTACGTATTTCCGTAATACATTTGGGGCGCTAATTTCATGTATTGCAGTATTATCTACATGGGCTACATGATTCCAGTCCAATCAATGAAACGTTGGCTTTTCTGGATTGTAAGTGACTAGCCTACCCGAGTCTTCTCAGCGTGGCTGATTGCGAACGACAGTACTACATCAATCCAGCTTCTTATGGTACGTTTGACAGACCAGATCTATCTGAGCTCATCTGACGAGTCCGTTAGCATTCCAATCCTGTATGGAGAACGAATTCAAGAGAATCTCAGTAAGTAATAATGATTTGCGCAATTTCTTTCGCTTAATGGCCAATAGTTTACTTGCGACGGTAATTCCATCGTACCCCGCAATGGAAATGGCCTCGCCCAATATCCGTGAGTTCCTTGATGGACCAGTAAACCATTCCCCAGATTAACAAGATGTTTAGGGGCACCCTGGGCCTCAATCAAGCTTGTACTTTATTCGGCGCCGTCGGCGGGAGTAACATTATCAAAGGGGCAGATTATCTGCGTGTGGGCTTCGATCTCGATGTCAACGATATATGGCGACGCAATTTCCCGATTCTCATCGGGTTCCTTATCTTTTTCCAAATCACCCAGGTGCTGGCCCTAGAATTCTACCCAGTACGTGGTTGTCGTCCGTAATATGGTTTCTCATGCCTAATGTTATGGTAGCAATATGGCATCAACCTTTCCTTCAACATCTTCGCAAAAGATAACGAGGAGACAACGAAGCTTAATGCGAAACAGCAAGAGAAGAAGGCTCCCCGGTCTGAGAGAAAGATAGACGAAGAGGATATCAAGAACGAAAAACAGTGTGTTCCGCCACATTTTCTGTTTGGTTTTAGTTAACGCGCTTCTCAGTGACATCGACATGGCACACAAAAAGGCGTTTACTTGGGAGAACCTCAATTACCATGTGCCCGGACCTAATGGGCAGATCCGGTTGTTGCACGATGTATTTGGCTACGTCAAACCTGGTACTCTTACGGCTTTGATGGGCGCCAGTGGTGCTGGTGTGTTATTTAGTATCACGTCGTTGCTTTACTCGATCTTACTCGTCATCCAGGCAAGACGACCTGTCTTGATGTTCTAGCGCAGAGGAAGAACATCGGCGTCGTCACCGGCGATATGTTTGTCGATGGCGGACCTCTGAGCTCTGACTTTGCGCGCGGGACTGCTTACGGTAAGAAGTTTCGATGCATATCTGTCCCAACTTCTAATTCACATCGTGCCTCAGCTGAGCAAATGGATGTTCATGAGCCCACTGCGACTGTTCGCGAGGCACTGCGCTTTTCAGCCTACCTGCGTCAGCCCGCGAACGTCTCGAAGGAAGAGAAGGATGCATACGTTGAAGAGATCATCACTCTCTTGGAACTTCAGGACCTAACCGAAGCTTTGGTATTCAGTCTTAGCGTTGAATCGCGCAAACGGCTTACGATCGGCGTTGAACTCGCGAGTAAGCCGGAGTTACTGTTGTTCCTCGATGAACCGACTTCCGGACTTGATGCACAAAGGTTAGTAACATTTAAACCATGACTGTTGCATCGCCTAATTGGATTCACCTTAGTGCTTGGAATCTCGTTCGTTTCTTGCGAAAACTTGCAGATCAGGGCCAAGCTATTCTCTGCACGATACATCAACCTTCTTCCCTCCTGTTCGAAAGTTTCGATCGCCTCTTGCTCTTAGAGCGAGGTGGAGAAACGGTTTATTTTGGTGACATTGGCTCTGACTCTGCCAAACTCCGCAAATACTTCGCACGTTATGGTGCTCATTGTCCTCCCAATGTCAATCCCGCCGAACATATGCTCGAGGCCATCGGTGCAGGTGTTACTCCGAGAGTTGGTGACAGGGATTGGAAAGATATTTGGTTAGAGTCACCAGAGCTTGAGAAGGTGAAGGCGGAAATTCGAGACATCAAGGCCGCGGGGCTGGCACGTCCAGCTGAGGACAAGAGGAACATTACGACCTGTGCGTTTCTATTATCATTCTTCATTCGTTAGCTGACTTTGTCTTAGATGCAACGCCATTCTGGTTCCAGCTGCAGGAAGTGGTGAAGCGGAATAGTCTTGCACTTTGGAGATCTCCTGCCTACATCTTCACTCGCCTTTTTGTCGTCGGCTCGATATCCTTTTTCGTGGCCCTGACATTCCTGCAACTTGGCAACAGCATACGTGACCTGCAATACAGAGTCTTTGCGATGTAAGTCTACATCATTATCCGGTAGAAGCTCAACTTATTCGTTTTGACAGCTTCTGGCTTCTTGTGTTGCCCATCATTGTTATGACCCAGATTGAACCACTCTTCATCTTTAACAGGGGTACGTATCTCGCGATATTTATATTGCGACGAATTGGTATTGATTTTCGTCGTAGGCATATTTATCAGAGGTATTCTATTTGCCACAATTTCATGAGCCAGAAATTTGACATCATCACAGAATCATCAAGCCGCATGTATTCACCTTTCGTCTTTGCCATAGGCCAATTGCTCGGAGAGATTCCTTATAATATATTGTGTGGTATCCTCTACTGGGTTCTGCTGGTGCGATTCGTTTATCTCTGGCTTTGTTGATCCAAATTTGCTGACATTTTCTTCAGGTGTATACAATTGGCTTTGGCAAAGGGGATGCTGGCTTAAACGGAACTGGTTTCCAGCTACTCATCGTCCTGTTTATGTTGCTCTTCGGTATCTCCCTTGGTCAGTTGATAGCGGCTATTTCACCAAGCGTGCAGGTCAGTTTGCATCTTGATCGAGGTCTTGTTGATTTTACAATGCATTTTATTAGGTTGCTGTGCTCTTCAACCCCTTCATCGGCTGGTTCTTGGGCACTTTTTGCGGCATAACTATCCCTTACCCTACATTAATCAATTTCTGGAGGAGCTGGATGTACCAATTGAATCCTTATACCCGTACGGTGGCGGCTGCAATATCGACTGAGCTTCAGTACGCATTCTCTGCTTCTCTTGTGTCACATCGTTAACACGGCTCGTGATTATAGCGGTCTCGTAATTAAATGCCAACCAGATGAATTTGCCGTCTTCAATCCGCCCGCAGGGCAGACTTGTGGCCAATGGGCGCAACCTTTCGTTGATGTTTTCGGCGGTTATCTTGAAAATCTCAACGCCACGAGTGCTTGCCAATACTGTCAATACAAAGTGGGGGATGAATTCTTCGTCCCGCTGAACATCAGTTATTCAACCAGATGGAGAGACGTTTGGATAGTTTTTGCATTCTTCGGTAAGCACCTGCTTTTGGCTCACGATTGTTGACTGACCTGTGGTACAATTTCAGTTTTCAACTTGATTGTCACGATTAGTAAGTTTGATAGCTTATGTTGCTTGCTGAAGTTTTGACGATGTGCCTTTCAGTCGCATCACGCTTCCTTCGTTTTGCCAGACGCTAGTCGGCATGAGACTATTCTAATTAGATTCAAGGTCTACCCCTCCGACGAATATGTTGGCAGGATATATCCATGATTTCCCCCATTTGTCATAAATTATCATAGATCACACGGGCAAGGTTGGAATAGGAACCATATAATTAGGAGCATAGCTACCTATACACATATAGAGTTACTAATTACTGCCATTTATTATTGCTTCGGAGCATGGTGAAACTAACATCATGGTAAAATTGTTCCTCTAGTGGGGGTAAAGGAAAGACTTACTATATCTCGCAACTGAGATTGTGCATCTGTGAACTGCTTCTCGAGATATTTCGACTATTGCCGACTGTTATCGCGGCACAATCCAAGTGACGAGAGGAACAAACTTTTTTGTTGAGATTGTTAATATCGTCAGTCAGCTCTTTCTCCTGCTGCTTGAGTTCATCTTCCATTGCTTTTCGGGGAACCATCATAAACCTATATGCACATGTTCATTCCCCTGATGTGTGCACAAGAACAACTGACATCTTGCCCACACCCTTGTAAACGTTGACCGAACGTTCAAGTTGGTTGATTTCATTTGTTGTCAGCTGCAGGATGCGACGTTCTCGTTCTTTTGCAGCCGACTGTTGTTGCGCGAGACCTAGCGCTCGCTGAGATTGTATGGCTGTTTGTTGCAGTTGAATAAGAATCTATGCATCGAAGGGATCGTTCATTAGATACTGCGTTGTAAGCTTTGACATACCTTTCTTAGAGTATCATCTGATAGTGTAGCCATCTGGACTGTCGAGATAAGTAAGGGAACGCATTGAGTATTTTTGGCACGCGCGTCACGACGGAGTTGCAAAAATCCTTTCCACACCATTTCACGTTCGCTTGTGCGCCGCCATCTTCGGCATACAAACGCGACATAGCTAAGTCTCTCTGGTCTCTTGAAGCAGAGTTAATTACGCTTCGTTGCAAAGACTGTTCGTGGTACGAATCAAATGGCCTCGTTCGAAGACTATGATGAGTTTGGAAACTATATTGGTGCAGACCTCGAGTCGGACGAAGAGGATGAGATTCAGCGGGATCAGTTTCTGCGGCAAGAGCCGCAACAACGCGAAACCATGGCACCTTTAGAGGGGTATGAGGAGGAAGCAGAGGAGGAAGCAGGAGCTGTGGGTATGGAAGTTGACGGTATACCATTTCTTTCAATCCTTGTTGACGTTCTCTGAGTAGTCCACCGACTTAGAACCGGTTCATAAGGCTGTCGTTTTGCACGAAAACAAACAATATTATCCCAGCGCCAGTGAAGTCTATGGTCATGATGTGGAGACTTTGGTACAAGAGGAGGATGCTCAGCCCTTGACTGAGCCCATTATTGCTCCAGTTAAGGTGCGGAAGTGGACTGTGGAAGAAAAGGATATGCCCGAAACTCGGTTCGACAAAGGGTATGTATTCCGGCCAAGGAGAATG
Organism: Amanita rubescens; assembly: GCA_015039365.1. Taxonomy (NCBI): domain Eukaryota; kingdom Fungi; phylum Basidiomycota; class Agaricomycetes; order Agaricales; family Amanitaceae; genus Amanita; species Amanita rubescens. The sequence goes on from WION01000012.1 coordinate 244,379, forward strand.
CACTATTCAGAGTTAACCTTTTCTTGTCCCTAGATTCTTGTTGAATATGACTGGCTTCCCCGACATGATCCGCAATGTCGCCGTCGTTGGCCATTTGCACCATGGAAAAACGGCATTGATGGACATGCTGGTGTTCGAGACGCATAAGATGGTATGGGACTCGGATAAAAATGTAAGTTTTGGGCCTGTGAACCTTTTCTTAACGCTTAGTGCGAGTGAACTAGCTGCGATACACAGACACTCATGTCCTATCACGAGAACGCGAAATTTCCATCAAGTCGTCGCCAATGTCTCTAATTCTGTCGACAACGGCAGGAAAATCACATCTAATTCATTTAATCGACACACCAGGACATATCAATTTTGTTGACGAAGTTGCTTCCTCAATGCGTTTGTCAGATGGCATTGTTCTCGTTGTTGACGTCGTTGAAGGCGTAAGTCTCATTGTAGTAACGCCTGTGTCGAGAAATAATGTCATTTATTTCAGCTCATGGTTGGTACTGAATACATCCTTCGACATGCCGTCCAAGAAGGTCTTAAAATCACTCTTGTCGTAAACAAAATCGATAGATTAATCCTTGAACTGCGCGTCAAGCCTGCCGATGCCTACTATAAAATAAAACACACCATTGAGGAGATTAATACGTTTATCAGGTGCGCTTTTGTCTAGTCTCTCAAGTTCAGTTCTCCTGACTTCGTTTTTATAGTAACATTGATCCAGACCCATCATTACGATTGAGCCCTGAACTAGGCAACGTCGCATTCGCAAGCACCGATATGGCGTGGAGCTTTACTCTGCGCTCCTTTGCACAGATGTACGCAGATACCTATGGTACGGTTAAATACCAAGCTCTCTTAATCACACTTTGAATCAGTTCCCAGGTGGTTTGGATGTCAAGGCTTTTGCGGACCGTCTATGGGGTGATATATATTGTAAAGATGGGAAATTCACTCGCAAGCAGGCCGATCCAGAAAGCAGTCGCACCTTTGTGCAATTCGTCCTGGATCCATTGTACAAGGTGTACAGTAATGTTTTAAGTGAAGAGCCCGAAGAATTAAAGGAGACTTTGGCAAGTCTTGGTATTCACCTCAAGCCAGTCATGTACAAGATGGATGTACGGCCATTGCTCAAAGTCGTGCTTGACCAGTTCTTCGGCCCCGCCACAGGTCTGGTAGATATGATAACCGAGCACATCCCCTCTCCGGTTGACGGCGCCGCAAACAAGGTCAGTGGTAATATTCAGAGGCCCAACCGTTCTGATGAGCTATCTACATCGTCCAGGTTGAATCAATCTATAGCGGACCACAGAACTCTGAGTTGGCAGTATCAATGAAGGCCTGTGATCCTAACGGTCCTGTCATGGTGCATATCGCAAAATTGTATCATACAACGGATGCTCAATCTTTCAGAGCGTTTGGTCGAGTTTTCAGTGGGACCTTGAAGAAGGGCATGGAGGTGAAAGTCTTGGGCGAAGGGTACTCGCCTGAGGACGAAGAAGACATGATGTTCGCGACAGTCGAAGACCTTTGGATAAGCGAAGCAAGGTAGGCTTCACCGCCATGATATCTTTCTTAATAGTGACTTTGATGCAGATACTTTATACCGGCAGAGGAGGTAACAGCAGGCAACCTTATTTTGATCGGTGGTGTTGATGCCTTGATCACTAAAACTGCGACATTGGCTGCACGCGACATTGAAGATGATCTTTACATCTTTCGACCAATAAAGCACATGACTCAGTCAGTGTTGAAGATTGCCATTGAGCCGATCGCACCTTCCGAACTACCAAAGATGTTGTCTGGGTTACGAAGCATCAACAAATCATACCCCCTTGTATCGACCAAGGTCGAGGAAAGTGGCGAACACGTGGTGATGGGGACTGGCGAGCTTTCCCTGGACTGCATCATGCATGATCTACGGAAATTATTCGCTGAGATTGAAATCAAAGTTTCTGATCCTGTGACGCGGTTCTGTGAGACGGTCCTAGAAACCAGCGCGTTGAAATGTTACGCAGATACTCCGAATAAAAAGTGAGTACGAGCGACTCTTCTGTGGCGATTATGTGCTTATGTTGCGAAATAATCAAGGAACCGTGTCACCATGATTGCTGAACCTCTGGAACGTGGTATTGCAGAAGATATTGAGACAGGACGCGTGAATATGCGCTTGTCGGCCAAGGAACGTGGAAAGTTCTTTGAGGAAAAGTATCAATGGGACTTGCTCGCATCTCGGTCCGTTTGGGCGTTTGGACCTGACGACAGTGGTCCCAATATCCTCTTAGACGATACCTTACCGTCCCAGGTATATTGTCATTCTTTGAGCCAAAAGTGGTGAAGATTGACCTCGTACTTAGGTTGATAAAAAGTTGCTCGTGACAGTTAAGGAGCATATCAAACAGGGATTCCAATGGGCCGCCCGAGAAGGGCCATTATGCGATGAACGTGAGCATCCGTGGTCAGATAATGACGTATTTAAGTCTAAAATCCTATCTAGCAATGCGCGGCGTTAAATTCCGGTTGCTGGACGCAAGTCTAGCCCAGGAATCAATCTTCCGCGGAGGTGGACAGATTGTGCCTACAGCAAGGCGTGTATGCTATTCCTCATTTTTGATGGTAAGACTTTCGGAATCTCATCTAACTGGACAAAATCTGAACTATGGTTTAGGCTACACCGAGACTCATGGAGCCTATCTATTACGTCGAAGTTCAAGCACCGGCAGATTGCATATCCGCAGTTTACACTGTGCTCGCTAGACGACGTGGCCACGTCACTCAGGATATCCCAAAGGCTGGATCGCCTCTATATACCGTCAAGGCATTGATACCCGTGATTGATGCCAACGGATTTGAGACGGACCTGCGAACAGCAACACAGGGGCAAGCATTTTGCATACAAGTGTTTGACCATTGGTCGATTGTTCCCGGTCCGTTCCCACATATCTTATTGGTAGAAATCGTTTGATGATTGATTCTTACAGGGGATCCTACGGATACGAGTATCAAGCTTAGACCGCTGGAACCCGCGTCTGGGACAGGCACTGGCGCGTGATTTAGTTCTGAAGACAAGACGGAGAAAAGGTCTTGGAGACCAAATTGCAGTATCTAAATACTTGGATGATGAATTTGTGGTAAGTAATAAATTTTCATTCAGGGATATATATAATGAGATATGCTCCAGCTGGCATTGTCTGCGTCGGGGCACTGCAGATTTGTTGGGATAAGTGTCGTGCCACCATGCGGTGTGTAGAATAGGGGAGTAGTAATATAGCACGTGAGTGTGAGAATATAGAAAGGCGGAGAAATGCCACGTAGCCTGGAATGCACGAGCCGGTATTTAGGCATAAGAACAGCTCAAACCTCCCCCAAATTCACACCTTTCTTCTCTACTCGTTCTTCGTCCCAACATGCGAGGAGTAGCGCTGTCCGTCGTCGCCATCGTTGCCACTGGTGCGTTGGCTCAAGCTGATGATGCGAAGCCTGTTTTCACGGTAGGCAATACCCCTCTTTCTCGAACGTGGCGGTAATATTTATTACATGGTATAGCCGACTGAGGTCAAGGCTCCTTTCGTTCGAACAATTCACTGATGATTGGTCGGACCGGTGGACCCGCTCTGAGGCTACCAAGAAGTCTGCCAATGGCGAAGAGACCTTCAGCTACGTCGGTCAATGGGAGGTTGAAGATCCTTCCATTGCTGTCATCGAGGGTGACAAGGGTCTCGTGGCAAAGAGCAAGGCTGCTCACCATGCCATCTCGGCACCCTTCGCTACCCCCATTAGCTTCGGTGACAAATCCTTTTGTTGTCCAATATGAGGTCAAATATCAAAAAGGCGGTAACTGCGGTGGTGGTTACGTCAAGCTTTTGGAAGATGGCTTCCAGACCAGCGGCAAGGAGTTCTCTGACACCACTCCTTGGGTTATCATGTTCGGCCCCGATCTTACTTGCCCGGGGACTAAGGTAAATGCGCCGTTCGTGTTGGCAGTCAGTCGCATTCTAACGAATGTACCCTCTAGGTCCACTTCATCTTCCGTCATACCAACCCTGTGACGCAGAAGACCGAAGAAAAGCATCTCAAGTTTTCTCCCAGACCTACCATTGAGAAGCTTACCAACCTGTACACTCTCGTTGTTTAGTAAGTTTTTTTTTTCTTCTTGCGTTTTGAACGGCAATTTATTTAATTCGTGCTATTAATAGCCCGAACAACACATATGATGTTTCGCTTAATGGCGAGTCGTCCAAATCTGGTAATTTGCTTGAGGACTTCGAGCCTCCTGTCAACCCTTCCGAGGAGATCGACGATCCTGAAGACAAGAAGCCTGCCGACTGGGTTGACCAAGAGAAGATTTCTGACCCCGATGCAAAGAAGGTTTGTAGAGCTCCGAAATTGATGAATTCAGAAGCTGATGTCAAGTTACAGCCCAATGATTGGGATGAGGACGCACCTTATGAGATTCTCGACATGGACGCGAAGAAGCCAGATGATTGGCTTGATGAAGAGCCTGACACAATCGCTGACCCTGGTTTGTGTTTCATGTTACGGATGCGCGTGCGTATTGTATAACGAATCCGCATATAGACGCCAGCAAGCCGGAAGAATGGGATGACGAAGAAGATGGTGACTACATTCCTCCCACTATTCCCAACCCCAAGTGTGACGCCGTCTCTGGCTGCGGTGAATGGAAGCGGTATGTTGTTAATTGTTTTTCGAAAATCATATCTCATTACGTGAATTATAGTCCCTACAAGGCAAACCCCGACTATAAGGGCAAGTGGTTCGCACCTTTGATCCCAAACCCCGTATACAAGGGACCCTGGGCTCCCCGCAAGATCGCTAACCCTGCCTATTTCGAAGACAAGACTCCAGTCAGGAGTCTTCCCAAGATTGTAAGCCCCCCCTTTTGGTATCCTTTTATACAAATCCTGATAGTCTTGACAGGGTGGTGTCGGTATTGAGCTTTGGACGATGACTGAAGATATTCTCTTCGACAACTTGTACATTGGTCACTCTGTTGAGGATGCTAAGGCATTCGCCGATGAGACCTTTGGCATCAAGAAGCCCCTTGAAGTGAAGGCGAACAAACCCGCTGTGTCTGACGATGATGAGGAAACCGATATTCCTTCCTTCAAGGAAGATCCTATTGGCTTTGTTCGCCAGAAGGTTCTCAACTTCGTGGAAGCTGCCAAGGAAGATCCTCTTGATGCATTCAAATCTCAACCTGAAACTGGCGCTCTCTTGGTTGGCATCTTCCTCACTTTCTTCGGCATGCTTGGCGCATCCCTAGGCCTCATTGGAGGATCCAAGTCACAAATTACCACAGTTCGTAATTTGTTGATTCATTTTTTTGATTTGTTTCTTACCGCTCCTTAGTCAAAGAAGGGTGACTCAAAAAAGACCGATGCGGCTACACCTGATGACAAGAAGGCTGAGAGTGCACCGGTTGCTCCAGCAGGTGGTGAGAAGAAGGATGACGGTAGCCTGAAAAAGCGCAAGTGAATGAGTATGTAAAACTAGCCATGGACATAGGGTTCTTTTTTAGGGGTGTCCAATGGCAGCGCCGCCGCCGATACGGTGATAGGTCCTGGTTTAGAATTCAAAATATTACTAGTATTGTCGTATATACCACCAACGCTGTCGGCGTTATTAATTGTAGGTGTTGTTGTTGTCGCGTTTATAGGAATAGGCACACGCATGCGCAGTGAGAATCATGTCGTTAACGGCGCCTCGTATTCACCGGCACCAATTTAACGTTCCAGTGCCTATGAGCGGGCCCCAGTGATAAGGTTCATGTAGTACTTTAGTATTTCAACTACACACCAACTCATGATCACCGTCTACATAACTACACAACCTGGTAATTTTCAGTACTAACGGACGCATCCACCGAAAAGTCCGGGTTGTCTCCGCCATTAACGTTGACAACAGAAATGATGTTCACCCCAGCGAGACTTCCTTGGCCTATAAAGTTCACTTTGACCGGGAAGAACATGGCTGGATCGTCCCCGTTGACACTGAAAACCAGCGAACCAGATCGAGTGTCATCATTGGGTGATATTACAGGGATGGACCAAGCAAGGGAATGTGATGATGGGTCAAGTGACCATTCGCCTGTATGAGAGCTGACCGTTGGGTAAGACCCGTCCCTATTCAACACGAAATATAAGAGTCAATTTGTACCGAGACTCGCGCATACTTACGGTAGAGGTATCAGGATGACAACGTCGTACAGAGTGACGATCTCGTTGTCAAGCTCGTATTCCATGCTGACTTCACATGTCCCGTCGTTGTTCGGAGTAGGCCAGCAATTTACTGTGACTTGGTTTTAATTAACGATCCCGGGCACCACGCCAGAACTTACTTGACAAGGGTACATTGCTTTCGTCTGTGCCCGCGTACCTCCATCTAAGTACCGTAAGATTTTGATTCACCGGGAAAGGTTTTGCAGAATCCTTCAACGCGATAATGCGCTCCTGTCCAGGGGCAAATTTGGCTGTATGTGGGTGTTGCTTGAATTGCAGAGCGTGGCCGAAATCAACCGATGGTGGCCGCATAGTAAGTTTGATAAACTCGAACGTGGAATCCGAGATATGAAGGTTCATATCGCCATGGAGTTCCATCGATTGCACACCTCCGTCGCGGAGGAGCGAAAGGGATACCTTCTCCTTAATCGTGATGTGGACACTGGAAAACGTTCAGTTCATCCGATCACATGTATACAGTACTGTCGATTACCTCTGTTGTGGCACTTCTGGTAGACTGCCGCGCTCGCTCGCCCTTTGCAACGCTGGTTCCGAGGTAGCAACCGGCGTTGGAGGTATCGAAATCTCAGGACTGGAGACAGCAGCTTCGCCACCCAGTGCATCCAAAAGTTCTGCTTGCCTAGTCTTCTTTGCACCGAGTTTCATGCCCGTACCCTTGAAAGCCGGAGCACGGGGCGTGGATGAGATAGGCGACGCAGTGTTGATGCGAGTCACAGGTTCCGGTGCTTCAAAGCGAGATACGGGCGAGTAGCCTGTAACGCCTCCACCAATGTAACTTCCACCTCCGGTACCAGCGGTGCGTCTCTGTTGCTCACGGCGTTGCATCTCTAGCTGTTTCGCGCGCCGCTTAAGCTCCTCCTTGGCTTCAGCTTCTTTATTCTACTTCAGTCAGACACCTGCAGTCGATGTACAGTCGCATATCAACTCGCCTTGGCAATAATTTCTTGTATCTTTTCTTCGTGGCTCTCCATTTCCAGGATATTTCTAACCTGCACCAGGTTGACCTGCTCCCGATAACCCAAACTAACAACCTCGTCAAAAGCACCCAACAGTTCAAACGCGTGCTTCAAGATCTCCCGCTCGTCCGCACTTCTGCAGATATCCGAGACCACGCGTGCAAATAGATGAAGAGTGTCTATATCTTGAAGAATGTTCGAAGCTTTGTTGGTTATAAGGAGGATGTACAGGTCTTCGAGCGGTTGATATACATAGCGAACATCGGCGGTCTCGACGCTCGTATGTTGGGTATTTGTTGGAATGAGTTTTGGGAATGATGCAAGAAGAGATTCGATTCTTGTCCGCGTCATATCGCGGAACTGGCGTGAAATAACGGCTGTCCTATCCTCATCATCAAATATCTAGGCGATGCCAAAGAACTCTTACGCTTGCCGCCTTTAGTGCATATTGAGGTTGCCAGCACGACCTGTATCTTCCTTTTAGATTACGTCGGCGAACAACTCGAGGACACAAACCATGGTTTTTGTCGTTGATTTATTCTAGTGACCGCCTGGCTGTCGACACGTACTTAATTTACTAGCCTCAACTGATTTGTGTATTTGATGTCCAAGGAAATGACAAACAACCCGATTTGTTACTCGGCGTTCCATGTTGCAGTCGCGTCTGCAATTTCGTAGACTCTGTAACTTCACGCTAACCACTGTCAACATGACGAGACGCTCTCACTCTGCCTCGCCCTCACCAAGACATCATAAGCGACCAAAACTAAGGCACCTCACGTCCGAGGATTTTAAGAATGGCGTATTTCTGGCACCTATGGTGCGATCCGGAGCTCGTGCGTCTATCCAACTCCTTGCCAGGCCTCAAACGATATATCTGATTGGATGTACAGTGCCTACCCGATTACTTGCCCTTCAGCATGGAGCAACGCTTGTGTGGGGGCCGGAGATAGTCGACAAAGCAATCCTTCACGCAACGCGAGAAGTTGATCGTACGTGTATTCACCAATACAAGTATGTTTTGCAAAATCCTGATACTTTTCCTACTGCTATGTCTCATGCGCGCGTGAACGACTCGTCCACTACCAGCCGTAACAGGCGTGATTTCATACCACGGCGTCTCACGCGCAATCTTCACAACGCATCCCGTCGAAAAGCCGTACCTCATATATCAAATCGGATCTGCCGATCCTGAGCTCGCAGTCCAGGCAGCCAAAACCGTGATGCAAGATGTATCAGGGGTTGACCTCAACTGCGGGTGCCCAAAATCGTTCTCGACGCACGCTGGAATGGGAGCTGCTCTGCTCACTAACCCGGATCTGTTGTGCTCGATATTGAAGGCTCTTCGGGAGGCAATGCCACCAGAGATTTCTGTCTCTGCCAAGATTCGCTTGTTACCGTCGCAAGATGACACGCTAAAACTCGTGGAGAGGATCATTGATACAGGTGTTAGTGCGCTGACAGTGCATTGTCGGACAAGGAATATGCGCGATCGGGATGCGGCACTGATTGACAGGTTGAATGGGATTGTGGAATTCGTGAATGGGATGGGTAAAGGAGTAGCCGTTGTTGAAAATGGGGATTGCTTGGGATGGGAGGATGCTACGCGGGTGAGACAGGCCACAGGTGAGTTCTATCCCAGCGTTTAAGTTGAGAGACGCGAATGTCCATCAGTGTCCATGCTGACTTTCGAGTTTAAAAGGTGCACATTCGGTCATGATTGCGCGCGCTGCCGAATCAAACCCTACGTGCTTTTCTTCAACGCCCATGATAGACCTTGAAAAGACCTTATGGCCTAAATATCTAAGACTCGTAAGCACTTTCGTCCGTCTCTCAAGTGATATTCTACTCTTCAATAGGCAAGATACCTCGATAACTACTGGGGACTTACAAAATTTTGCATAGCCCAATTCAAGGGCTCATACGTCACCATGAAAAGATCTGAGGCGACACAACTGCGGAATAAGCTGTCACAAGCCAAGAGCTATGATGACGTATCAGCCTTTGTCGACGATTCTTGGATAGGTGCGGAAATCTTCCAGGAAATCATCCAATCTATCGAATCGCGACCACCGCGAGAGCACCAACTCACCATGCCTAGCAAATTACCAGAGGCATCAGACGCGGCTTCAGATACGACGGAGAAATCGGACACTTCAACCCTCGGATCTTTGCGAGGTTCGCCGGAACCTCTGGGGGCCATCACACCGCGAGGTACACAGAACCCTGAACCACCTGGATCAGGAGCACCTCTGCTGCCAAACGAGCTGCGAAGACCGTTACCGTCTATCATCACCGGACAAAATGCTATGACACCGACACCGACACCTGCCAGTAGCCAATCAGCCCTGTAATATATCATTGTTTATAATAAAAGGAATGGGATTTCAGCAATTTGCCGACATTTGTCAATCCAGATAAGTTCATAAAGCACCCACTGGCTTCGAATGGGAACTCCATTCGTATGGTGAGGTTAGCCATTTACCACGCTCTCCAAACACTGGTACTTCAAAATGAGGGAAGCCCTGTATGACTCCTCGAGCGCCATTTCCTCCTGCTAAAAGACTCAGCTGCGAAAGAAAGTTAGCGTATCATTCCAAGTTCAAGGGTTAGACGCACCAGTGTTGATGGAGTCCCGTACTACGAGAAAAGAAAGTGTTGAGGGCACATGGCGGCCAAATTCGATCGAATCTATACAACACGGCCTTGTTTGGAGAAAAAGTTATGGACACACCCGGAATTGAACCGGGCACCCCCCGCAAACATCACTTTGTGCTAAGCGGATGTGATAACCAACTACACCATGTGCCCTGCGGAGAGTTAAAAATAAACCACATCTCAGCTTCAACAGCATATACTATTGATGATGCATTGATGTATCATCCTTACAGCGCCGTACGTCCAACTAAGGCTCGACCTCCCCGGCGTCAATATCGACTAACTCTCTTCCTTCCTCCACCATTTCACCATTCTTACATCCGATCGCCTTGACCACGCCATCCACGCTAGCCCTCAGCACCGTCTCCGTCTTCATACTTTCCAAAACCACCACCGCCTGTCCCTTCTCAACCTTGTCGCCTACCTTGACTTTAACCTCCACAACGAGACTAGGCATGGGCGCCTTCAATGCTCCTCTCGTTGCAGCGGCGCCGAGGACATCCCCTCCCAAAGAGAGAAGCCATTTGGGAGCAGGGAGGACAAGCGTGGTTTTATGCCCATCGTTGAAGATGTGAAGTCGTTCCATGGTATTCGGAGACTGTTGCGAAACCGGCACGGCTGGAGGTGGAGGTTGCGAGATGATAGTGGTTGTTATACATTGTGCATTGAGTGTCGTAGATAAGGTAGTAGGTGTGGTGAGGTGCGCAGAAACAGATGAAAAAGTTGTCGTCTCGCCCGATGTGCGGACGGTGATGTCGTATTTATCACGAGACGTGGAAATGATGTGGACTTGTTGCTTGCGCGTCCAAGCCGGATTCGGTTTGTACAGCTATTGTACGTTCGTATACGTCTCCGCCAAACCTGCGAGACGCCAATGACGTCCATGGCGATTGTTTGACAAGTGGCAATGGATTGTTGTCGCGTAAGGCAACAAAGAGACCGGCCTGTGCCAGTACTTCCGGTGTAGGTTCCAAAATAGGCGGGAATAGTTCGTCAAAGTGTTTCTAAGATGCCGCATCAGTATGACGCAAGATAGGAACTGCAAAATATATACCGAAATGAATCCCGTCTCGACATCCTCGTCGATAAAAGCCTTGTTCCCTGCCAAGGCCCGCAAGAACTCCACATTTGTAGAGACGCCGACGACATGGTATTCATCCAGTGCCTTTCGCAACATCCGCAGAGCTTCTGTTCTATCTCTTCCGTGCACTACCACTTTGGCAATCATGGGGTCATAGAATACACCAATTTGTGCCCCTTGGGTGAATCCTTGTTCAATCCTTAAGGAAGGAGTTACCGATAATTGCGTGTTACCGCTAATATTATCGGAAGAGAGTTGATCGGCTGTATAAGGTGTCGCAAATACGGTTGTTGGTGTTGGTGTGGAAAGGTATAGTAGTTGGCCCGAATCGGGAAGGAAGTTGTTGCGAGGATTTTCTGCATATATCCGTGCTTCGAATGCGTGCCCCACGAGAGGAATAGATGATTGAGACAGAGGAAGCGGGTTTCCTGCCGCAACCTATTCGTAATCGCGATGAAAAAAAATCATCGCTCTACACTAGCGCACATAATCTCACCTCCAGCTGCCATTCTACGAGGTCTAGTCCGGTGACCATTTCTGTGACGGGATGTTCCACTTGCAACCGGGTGTTCCTGCAAGGACACAATTAGGACGTTTGCCGCTGAACTCAAAGCTTACTCACATTTCCATGAAATAGAATTTCTGGGTATCGTTGTCGAATATGAACTCGACAGTGCCTGCACCGACGTAGTTGACGGCACGTGCTGCAGCAACTGCTTTTGCGCTCAGATCTGCACGCAACTCTGGCGTCAGTCCCGGCGCAGGTGCCTGATCATGACATCACTAAGTGCATTTGAACAAGAGAAGCATTACCCTGACCTACCTCTTCTATAATTTTCTGGTTCCTCCGTTGCACGGAGCAATCTCGCTCCCAAAGACTGACAACATTTCCAAGTGTATCCGCAAAGACTTGCACTTCAACGTGTCTGGGATGTTGGATGTACTTCTCGACGAGAACCATATCATTTCCAAAAGCCTTGAGGGACTCCCGCTGAGCAGATGACAGTTCTTCTTGGAAAGCTTCAGGCGTAGGTGTTGACACTATTCGCATACCCTTGCCGCCACCACCATGAATAGCCTTGATTAACACTGGGAAACCTAGACGCAGAATGCTTAGGGACGGGCGATAAAAGCATGACGTCGGAAGTCACACCTATCTTCTTCGATTCTTCGTATAAGAAGGTCGGATCTTGGTTCTCTCCATGATACCCGGGCACGCAAGGCACTCCGGCAGCTGCGTCTAATATCAGTAACTTCAATTTACATTAGTGGGAAACGATTTACCCGACATGATGTTCTTTGATTCACTGTATGACACCTTAAATAAGTGGCAGAAGGTGCACACAACGAGGTCCTACCTCTTAGAACCCATGCTAATAATGGCGCTCGCAGGCGGACCAATAAACACAATCCCTTCCTGTGTTAGCTTCTCTGCGAACGCTGCATTCTCGCTCAAGAATCCATATCTAAATTCGCAACCACGTTTATCTCACAAGATTCAAGACCTAATTAAAGAGCATACCCTGGATGGACAGCTTGAGCACCACTCCGATGACACACTTCAATAATTCGGTCCATTCTGAGCTGTTTTTGATTACTTTAGACTATGGTGACGTTGTGTGTGCAACAACACGAACATAACTCTCCGCAGAGGGTGCAGGGCCTATGCAATACGCTTCATCTGCCTTCCAACACAATCAGTCAATCCAACCAAAGTTTTAAGCTAGTATCAAACGCACCAGCTTGACGTGTAACGCTTCCCTGTCCACTTCACTAAACACAGCAACAGTCTTGATACCGAGCTTCCTGGCCGTACGTATAATGCGACAAGCAATCTCTCCTCTTACATTATTTGTTATTACCTGAAAAACAAAAGTAACCAGTCCAATCACCTGTTCGCTATCAATATCTTGTCAAAATGTGGACGCCGTGGTTGTGTCGAACCTACTCGCATTCAATCGCGTCAGCTAATGGCTGTGATGTGGCTTGAAGCACAATTACCATTATGGCTTTGGGATGCAAAGCTCCTCAGTGCCGGATAACTACTGTTCTGTCTTGGCCTCCTTGACGCTGTAGTTACGCCCCTACGATTAGTATGAGCTGGCGTCATTGACGTGCGGGGCAACAAGATGCCCGGCGCTGCTACGCGACCAAGGGTGCCCTGCAGGCGTCGGGCAGCTAAAGAACGCCGAGATGGTATCATTTGACTGAGCTTGGATGTAAGAGTTGAGATACGGAGTAGTGCGTGAGCGAGTCCGGCAGGAACATCGCCCGCGCTACTACCGAGATCCGGTGATCACGACGTCACATTCGTCCCATGTCCGATCCCCCCTCTCCAGTTGTCCCAGTTCTCTGTTACCTTTTGTCATCCGATGTTCATATTTAAAGGAAGTGTATGAATGTGCTGTTGCCCCAAGCCCCTCCAGGAGGCGAGAAGCAGTACTGGCGGCGGTATATCTTCCTCTGACCGAATTACGTCTCATTCGAGGACATCGAGACAAAGGTAGGCCCATGTACCGAATGTTTGCGAAATTTGAGATCCGGGGCTGGATATCCATACTGTTCGCAAAATTCTACCGCTGTCGCGATGTGCCCAACGGAAGCCCTGCCCAAAGATTACATCGACTTGGACATGGAGGTATGCGCGGTTCATTTTCCAAGTGTAACAAGACATTTCATAGATCGTAACTTCGGGAATTTGACTGTACAAAAACCTTGTACGAGAAATACGTCTTTTTTTGCCCTACTCAATAAACGAATTCCACTTCTCTCAATCCTGCCAACTCGAGCCGGAACCACAGATACAAGCCTTTGTCCCATACCCGTACCATTTTTGAGCTCGGTGTACCACTATGGAGGGCATACATTAACTTTGAATCGTGATCATGCGAGCGGCTTGTTTTAGTTAGTGGATACGTCAAAGTGTGGATTTCCTATGCACTATTCGACGGAGAGCCGATGCAAGCTCCGAAGGCGGAACGCGAAGACGAAGAATAATAGGACGAGGAACGTGAAGTGAAAATGGTACCCGGCGACCCTATACGAGCTCGGCAGATGTTCTCGCTAGGTTGCAAGTATGTCAAATCAAAACGTCTAAAAAACGAGCTCTGTACTTTCTCCGCCATGATGCCCGAACTCCGAGTCGTACTAAATTGAATCATGCAACTACCCGCGCGTGTCAGCCATACCCGTGAAGTCGCAGACATTGTCAAACATTTTACCACGGAGTCTGAGACTGACTACGTCCAAGTTCATTTCATCTCAACTCACCGTTTGACTGTTTGAACAGTGACCCACGTTACAGTACGTTACATAAAGCATGATCACCCTCACTGTTGACGGGAACGATAGGTATGACATCACCAGAGAAGTTGTGCGTCAAGGTTGCACTTTGGGGAGGGCAATGGGACAATATAAAGCTCTTCGAGGAGACGACATCTCTCCTTCCCAAGTTGAATTACCCTCCCGTGCCTCCCTCTCCGGTTGCGAACAATCCTGAGGCTGTTGCTGCTCAGCAAGATTTTCTCCGCGAGTTGTCTATGTGCCACACCGTCCCGGTGGAACACTTGTTCCAAGTGATACGGTTACTAGGTGAAGGAGCCCACTATCGTATCAGCGAGGTTGCTATTACGAAGCGTCGATTTCTTATACAACACGAAGGGGTTGTGGTGAGGGCACACCATCAGTCCCTCCCAGAAGACCGAGGATTCTTCATCTTCATCAACCGGGGCATCGATTTCTACCGATTAGGACCATTTTCCTTGTCGCGAAAGTTTGCTACCGACCATGTCGACTGTCGCCTCACACAAACACCGGCACACTCTTCTACAGTCATCTGGCGGGTAGCCCCTAACAACGGTTACACTTTCAACCTCACCTTACTAGAAATTTCTCTTTTACTGAATATGGTTTCCTCGGCCAATCGCACTTATAATACTCTACAAAGAAATTGCTTTTGGTTTGCAGGCCTCGCGAAGGTGGCAATCGAACGGATCATTAGACGTCAACAACCTTTTGGACCGCAGCTTCTCTTCAACCTCGCGCAAGACAGAAAGTGCCTGAGGATCGGCACAGCGAATTTGTCTGATGAGGACATGGACCAATTCCTCACAACATATTATAATGATCCGGTAGGTTGTTCTATTCTGATAGTCGAATCAAATTAACTCATGAAATTGCTCAGCTTCTTCAGCAACAACAGGCTCAGCCAGATCTGGAGACATGAAGCACACAATACGTCGTCGCGCAGAAACGGTAAGAGGAAGCATTCTACAGCCTAGGACGAGCGCATCCTATTCGTACTACGGGTCTCGAAGACAGAATTCCCATGTCCGATCCTCCCCTCCTTCTCCAGTTGTCCCAATTCCATATGCTCTATCCCCTTTTGTCATCCGATGTTCATATCCAGGCCATGCACTCCGGTTGAATGCGAAAGACCTCAACTGGATGAACCGTGGATGATGTGGCGTACTCGCCGTTGTAGGTGGTGGTGGTTTCTTAGCTAGTCGCGGCACATCCCTGTACCGTTTTGTCAACACGAGATAATCCAATCACGCTTTCATACATACCATAATGAGTAGGGTGGGACGTTCCGCAACGTAATGAGAATGCTTCCCCTTGTCTTCTCGATCGTGTTCGACGAAGACTCGTCTTCGCCTTCCAATTCCTGTTGTACGCCATCGTTGTCCTCGTCTTCGTCACCATCATCATCAACTTTCTTTTTCTTTCTAGGCTTGAATATTATAGGGATGGGTCCTGTAGCAAGCACACCTGCAGCTGACCGCAGAAATGCAAGAACAAGCAACTGGTTCGAAAGGATATTCCGATCCTGGTCTGTAATGCCCTTCCCTATACACACATCAGTATATTTGTCGTATTCCATGTTTCCTGGGTAAACTCACCTGCATGGGGGAAATTCCAGACAATTTTATCCCACTTCTTCCCGTTCAACGCATTGATTTTCTCCAATTTTGTACCATCCACTCCAAAAAGGACCCGCACCCCACTATTTGTAACCTCTTCAACTATCGCCTTGGCACCAGGGTATTTCGCGTAACAATCCTCTTCTGAATCATATGCAGTCGCTGTGATATTAGTAGGGGGCATAAGCGCAGATGCACTGCTACCCCCATTTCCGTCTGCCGCTTCGTCCTTCCACAACCGTACTAACGCGCGTGTGAACGAAAAGTCGCCTTCGCCAATAAGAAGCACTTTGTCCGTAGCACGGAACGGTATAGTCTGTCGCTTCGCGTGCTTTGCGGCATCAGTCCCCTTTGCTTTTCCTTTTCCTTTCCCTTCCCTTCCCTTGTCTTTGTTGTTTTTGTCTTTGCTCCGCGGCCTGCGCAGCTTGTAAAGCCTTTTGCTTCTTCTCCAAACGTGACTGCTGTGCCTGTAATGCTGATTTCAGAGACTTGCCTGCCTTGCCCATGTGAGTAAAGATCGGCGTAGGTTTGATCGACCGTCTCGATTAGATTTCTGGCACGTGGTTGAGTAATGAACGTAACTGCCACGTTAGTCCTGACATTCTCTCTTCCATTAACCGTGATCAAAGCTTCACAAAATGGCAAGTTTTCTGCATGCTATTATTTTTTGGAAAGTGTTAATAGATCCAATAGCCTACCCAATTTGAAATGCGCCAGCGGAATGCACAGTTCCTGAAAGATACCAAAGCAGGGAAGAAACCCACTCATCCCTCACGGTCGGAGAAGATGGCTAAAACGAGCCCTATAAACCTATGGGCTCTAGGGATCGTCGCATTTGTTATTGTTGGAGGAGGTGTGTTTGCTACTCTAGTGTTCCACGAATATACGCTCACGATGACCCTTACAGTACTGTTTGAACTGGTGCGGGTTATCTTCCTATGAAGTAGTCGGCATAAGCGCCGATTTTAAGGGCAACATCGGGTTGTACAATCAATTAACCACTAGTACCTTCCTTTAATCTGACATCCTTCTCTCATTTAAATTATTACAAAATACCAATGTCAGACCCGGAATGTCTCCAAGTCCAACTACTCATCGTCCACGCTTACACTCATACTTTGACTTCTCAAGCCACCGCTCCCATTTCCACTGCCGTTTCCACTAGTAGAAGGTCCTGCTTCGTCGGCGCCGGGCCTGGTTGACTCCACGCCTTCCATGGCATCATTCTCCAACTCCTTTTCGTCAATTTTCACAGCATCGCCAGCCCATACGCGCATCGTTGGCTGCCAAATCATCAAAATGTTATCCTCTGAGACGCTAGTTGCTGTCCAGTTATCCAGCTCGTGCGGAGCCCAACAAAAGTCTGTTGGCCTTGCGGTATGTCCTGCAAGCACAGCCCATATTGCATATTGAGTTGCACACAATACAATTCACGTAAGAACATACCACCATGTACGAACAGTAGTTCTGGAGGGCCGTCTTCCTGGTCATCTGGCGTCTGTTCCTGTCCGATAAGTGATAGATCCCAAATGTTGATCCGCCTATCACTGGAAGCCGAGGCAAAGACGGTTGCATTGTGCGGTGACCAAGCCAAATGCAATACTTCGTCCGTGTGTGACTCAAATACATGTAGTTTCTTAGTTGGCACACGCATATCATGTAGTACACAGGTCTACCACAGTGAGCGGTCAGCCGAGTTGACGACAATGTGAGGCTGCTCACTTTATCTGCACTTCCTGTTACAATTAGGATGTTCTACCGCAGGGACTGCAAGAAACTGCAAGAATTTCTCGATCGTGTGCCTGAATTTGCAGTTTTGGCTCTGTCGGTGAACGGGTGTCCCATAGCATTAGCATTTTATCATCTCCAACGCTAGCAAACACATTCTCGTTCGTGGGATGCCAGTCAACAGTCCTAAAACTACAGTCAGCAGCTTGAAAAATGCCAGAAAAAAAGGCCAACGCACTCCTACAACAGACGTATGTCCTCTAAAGACAGTTGTAGGCTCCAGAGTTGTTTTGGCTTTCGTATACGAGTTGATATCCCTACGTAGTTGGAGACAAAATCAACACCAAGCCATGATCGCAACTCAGAGACTCACCAATGACAAACCGTCATATCCTCCGAGGCACCTAAGATATGTCCAGATTTGACAGGACACCATGCAAGCCCATACCTGCGACACAATCGGCTCTTCAGTTCCTCGGCTCTCGACAAGCAATGCCCCTCCCCCCAAAAAACAAACACACTTACCCCTCTCTCGCTTGACCAACTAGCTTAATATCAGGCCGACACACGCCCCCCTCTCTCCGGCTCACTCGGATGCTTTGTCCGATCAAACACGAGAACCTCACCGGAAACCGCCTTGGTCGCAATCAAATCCGGGTTCTGTGGCATATACCTAGCGCGGTTCACTTCCCCGTCGTGGTTTATCCTCTGGATGACTTGAATCCGGGGCGTCGAGGAAGCGGAGGGCAGGGTATGTCCACCCAACTCACCCCGCTCGTCATCATAGTCACTCCGGTCAAGTTTGTCAGACCCGCCAGAGCCGTCACGGTTGGGTATCTGGACCGTGGCGATGCGCAGGTAGTCTTGTGCCTGTCCCGAGGTGTGCGTGCCAAGGAGGAGGCGATGGGTTGTGTATGGCTTGTTGGCGGACCTAGAGATTTCGGATTCGAAAAAAAGGTTTATTAAACTTCAAAAAAAAGACTTACTGTTCGCGGTCTGGGAACCATTGGCACGTCAAACTCGGCCAATCCAACGCATGGGTAATAACAACGTCGTAAAGATACGGTGCATTTTTCTTCCTTTGAGGGGGTAACTCAGCGAGCGTTGAACCATCAATGTGCATAGTCCTCACCAAATTTTGTACTCCTGAACGTTGCATTTGCATTAGCATATAGCCTTACAACCATGCAGAGAGCAAATAACGCGTTCACTCACCTCATTGATGAGTTTATTCTCTTCTTCAGCGGCTAGATCATCTTCAACGTCCTCCACCTGTGGCTTCATGGTATCTGAGGCAAATGGAAGCTCTGGCGATACCCGATTTGGACGCGACGCGCCCTTTTTCTCACAGAATCTTATTGGCTGGAATAGTCACCCTCGAAAGGAAAATAATATCATCTGTCAACTATCATTGTCTGAAGAAAGCTAGCTGCCTCAAAGCGGAATCCCTTTGTATGTGAGGTATTCTATAGACGGCGCGGGTTTGCCATGGTAGAGTATATGTATGTGGTGCAGGTGGATGGGTGAAGGGAGGGAGTCGCAGAGATACCAATAACGTTAAGGAGGGACGACGTGTACTCAAAACTACGACGCTGCCTCTCCATATGTCACCAAGACCTTCTCTAGATCAAAGTGCGGGTCCTCCGGGTCAGTTATAACTGTAAAAGCAGGAGGTGATCACGTCAGTAAACATATGCGAACACGTAGAGAGCAGGCACATACGGCTAGTACTCTTAGAAGGTCTCTTTCTTTTTTCTAAATGCCTCCTTCGCCTCCCTTACTAGCCGTTCCCGGTTGTGTATGGCATGCTCTATCTTGTGCTTCTCATGCTCGGATTTGAGCGTTTTGTGGTGGTACCAGCCGTATGCAATACCAAACGCGAGAGCAGAATACCGGAAGACCTTGGTGAACCAACCCGTAAGCCAACATATCCGGCAGAGGAGCAAAACGGGAATTTACATTCACTGTGGGTGAAGCCATGGTTCAAATGCAATGATCTATTTTTTGTGGACTCGACCGTGCAAAATGGGGCAAGTGTCTGTCACTCGCCTGCACTAAAAAATATGGTGAGAGGTGAGAAGATGAGAAGAGGAATCTAAAGCGCACCTGAAAACCGGTAGCGAACGACGTGTGCCAGTGGACGTTGCTGGCCCGGAGAATTTCGGAGTTGCTTATGTAATACAATATAATTAGTATCAACTCGAGTGTCCATGGAATAAGGCTATTATTGCTGCAACGACAACGCCATTAATATGTACATACAGTAATAGGAACTAAGTGGCTAATAAAAAAAGATACAGAAATTATTCAAGAGTAATTTTGGACGCAGAAAGGAAATGACAAGATATATATATACTGAACAGTTCAATAAACGAAGAGTTCTGGATAGATCTTACTTACAAGTAGAGCTGCAGATTGAAAACAGAAACCGTATTGCACCACCAAATAACATTTATCACCGCGTCTCAGGCTATGCGGGATTGCAATCAGCTACCTGATCCAGGTTCGTTCTTTCGCCCTCAATGGCACTTGATCTACGTTTGAAAGTCGTATCTTCCATCACGTGGGGAACCTGGTTATATTGGGCTACTCGTATCAATATAAGATTGTACGCAATCCCTGCAACGGAGAAATTCTAGGGGCATAACTCAGTCACAGTGGCCAAGATATCCTTTTATGTGAAACGCACGATAACGGTGGTGATTGTCATGGCACATACAGGTCCATACGCATACTTGGTAAACATCGCGCAAAGTACAGCGATGCTCGTGAGGGTGTATAATAAACCCGATTCTGCGATAACGCGAATTGCGAAAGTTCCACCGAAGCGCAGACGAGCCATGCTGGATTTCCTACAGATTTGTACTATAATAGCAGCTGAAGGAAATTTAGTATGGAGATAACGGGAAAAAAAATCCAACATACATGTTGCATATATGTGAATTAAGATGGTACTGCCCAAAAAGCTCTCATACATATGGACTATGGGAGCCTGCATTTTTGTCGGGCCGGTACACTTCCAGTAGGTGATCATGATAACGCTCGTGAAGTTGTATGACAATAGTAGAAGAGGTGGGCCTACGATGGACCACCACTTTTCGTGGGCCACCCAACAACGGTAGATCTGATACGACAGTTAGCGAACCAAGGCCGAGCAGAATATCGATTCACTAACCAGGACGCCGTCGGTAATAATCATCGTCAAGGGTTCTATGATAGACTGACGCGAGTTCAGGACAATGCTTGTGCTTCTGAATGGGAAAAATACGCACACTAACGACATCCTCCGATGGAGCTTCGTTACCATTCAAAAGAAGGAGCCTGATTCTTAAGGAGATGCCAAGGTCCACCATGGAGAAAGCAAAGATGACAATTGTGACGGCTACCATACACCATTTGATGTTCTTGCGCATAGCCAACGCGTCGTCCGAATAGATCTGCCACCGTAGGCAGAGAAGAAAGGTGGCGAAATATACGCCGGACAGGACTGCCTGTACAACAATCGAAATGGTACCTATTTCGACGTCGGATAGCATCGTCTCTATGGTCCGGATGGCATGTTCTACTTGAATTTATAAGTCCGAGAGCCATTGTCCTTCAAAAGGCAGCAGCCTTTGAATCCAGCGCTACGATAATTAGGCCATGTGGTTCAAATTGCTCTGTTGATGAGCGGAATCAAAGTGGTAGGTCTATCTTCTAATTGCTTTGTTCCACATGGAAATCTCCTGGTTTCAGAGAAGCAGTTTCAAAATAGCGGGATGCGGTGCATAGCAAGAACTGAAAAACCGATTCGTATATCTGGTATGCACTCGGAACCAGTCAGTACTTGCGAATCTACGAATGCATGTCTCGGTTACCGAGCACCTCACCAAGTTCATCGTCTAATCCAGCGCCAAAAGTTCACTGCTCACTCTGACTACCGATCTGCGTGCCGCGCCACATCCGCGGACTTGCAGAATGAAAGAGTGCCACATGAGATGAAGCAGCGTTTGCCGAATCCATAATCCGAGCAAGCGCCATCATATCCCATAACGCTTGAGAAACACATGTAACTGGAAGACAGTCGAGGCGAAGACGTGTGAGACTGTGAGAAAACACTATTACTAGTATACTTGCCTATTTGGTTATTTTTGTCAGCTCCGTCAGCATTATGGCGTCAGCTGTGTGCTTCTTGATCATCAAAGCACGTATTTCGGTAAGTCGCAAAGTGTTCACAGCATCAGTCCCTGCAGAGGTGACGATAGTGTAATTACTCCTTTACCTCCATAAGGATCACGACTGATAAATCCGAGGTGCACGCGTCTGCACTGTAATTCAGATAGCTCAGGCTTGGCAGCATCGTGATAGGCACACATCGGTTGCATTACATGCGTCTTCATGTTGTCGACGTCTTTCCCATACCCATTATGAAACCCGTCGTCAGCTTCATTATTACAAGCACGAAATCCCCCTCCCAAATGACTAAATAACAGGGGCGCGGAATGCATCCTCCGAGTAGCTACTTAAAGCGACGGTTCTGTTCCATAGACCCAGCATAGTCTTCTTCCCCAAACGCAAAGTACAGCAACATCAGCGACATGTCCAGAGACCGCAAGAACATCGTCATCGTCGGTGGAGGTGCAGGCGGCGCTTCTGCCGCTCGTGCACTCTCAGCCAAGCTGGACGCGAACAAGTACAACATCGTCCTCATAAACCCTCGAGCCTATTTCGTCCCCTTACCCGTCATGCCTCGCTTAGTCGTCTCCAACGTGGATAACCTCGAAGAGAAAGCTTTCCCATCGTTGGACAACGTCTTTCACAACGGTAACGGCACATTCGTGCCAGGAAAAGTAGCGTCGATCGAGAAGAAGACCGAGAAATTCGGAGGGAGCGTTGTGCTTGAGGACGGACAACGCATCCCATTCGATGTGTTGGTCTTGGCTTCCGGTAGCACTTGGACTGGCCCGATTGCACTGCCCGAAGGCGAAGCCCAAGTAAAGGAATTTATCAGGAATAGCCGCGACGAGTTTGAGAAAGCACAGAGCATCGTCATCGCAGGGGGTGGCGCTGTTGGTTTAGGTGGGCCGCGTTTTCGCTGCGTTGCTGATTTGATGTTGACGTCTCTTTTGTAGAATTGACAGGAGAAATCAGAGACATCTGGCCGGTAAGCATTCGAACAATTGTGCCATGGTACACATATTGATAGTGGATTCCAGAGAAAGCAGATCACAATAGTCCAGGGTGGCTCTGCCTTGCTAAATGAGGCGTACCCGGAAAAGTACCGCCGGCGCGTAGAGACCGGAGTCCGTGCTCGTGGCGCCAGAATCGTCTTGGACGACTACATTGACACGTTTGAAGTTGGACCCATTAGCAACGGAACCGGCGTTAAAACGCGAAAGGGTGTTGAAATACAAGCTGACTTGGTCGTACGTCTAATTGCGAATCGGCGTGATCCTTTGCGTTGACGTGTATTGCTCAGATATCTGCACGGGGTCCTACCCCCAACACAGGCTTCATCGAGTCTTCCCTTGGCTCGCAAGCCGTGACCAGCCGCAAGAACGTTAGAGTACGTCCCACCCTCCAGCTGCAAGAGCATGCAGATATTTTCGCGCTGGGAGATATCATCGACTGGAAGGAGCAGAAGCAGATCATGAAAGCTTGGGCGCATGCGGGGATTGTCGCAGCCAACGTTGATGCGTACCTCTCTGGAGGCAAATTGAAGCCATACAAAGGATCAACCGAAACGATCATGATCACGAACGGAAAGGTGCGTTCTTTCTGCTTGGCTAGACTTTTCACTGACTTGAGTGGGATAGAATGGCGGTGCTAGTTTCATTGGAATGTTATGGGGCTTTGTCTTTGGCAACTGGTTTACCAGTACCGTAAAGTCCAAGGGTCTGTTCCTTAGCGGCTTGAGAGCCTCCGTAGGACAACAATGATAATAGAGTCGGAGTCTCTGTATTTCTAGCGAGTCTCCCTATTCAACTGTAATAGTACTATGATACACACCTATACTTAATACAATGAGCGTGCTCTTGATGTGCTTCCTTCGTTGTCATGGAATGAAAGCATGTCCTCTGTCAATCATTTTTTGCCAGGGATATATCGCTTATGTAATTAATATTTAATTAAATTCCCCGAATCTAAAATACAGACATATGGCAGTACAATAGCCTTTTAAGAGGATACTTGGATATGATAGTCCTATAAACAAAACGAAAGCGCGGAGAGTTGAATGTCATGACGTCTTGGCCGACCTGGCGTTGGCGTTCTTTCGTCTTCCGCCTCTCGAAGGTCTATGTGCATTTCGCTTTTTACTACAGGCACCACAGTACCATTGTCCTTGGGGAATCGACGTCAATCCCACACACGCGAGATGGAACTGTGACCATTTCATCAGCCAAAAAGATATAAAAATAAAAATAGTTAAGAAACGTACCCATTCCCGCTCGCAGTTGTCATCATCACAAGCAATCATCTCTCCGTAACTGACGCCACCACAGAAACAGTACCTCTCATCTTCCACTTCATCCGCATCCATAGCGTCACCCACATCCGCCGCTCCGGACGCCACAGCTCCTTTAGCGAGCACTCCATCCACTTGCTGCACCCCTAGTGAGGAACTATTGCTTCTCTGCAATGGCATTCCCGGTCCTTCCAACTGATGTGGGTTTGGAGGTGTCCAATCAGGCGCTAGAGTATCTCCATACTTGGAGGATACCTGTCCCAAATGCGCGGACGTCCCATTGCCCACATAGGCATGAGCCTGAGACGTAGAGGATGAGCCCATACCTTGCCTCCCGGCATAGCCTGCCCCAGGCCCGGAGGCAGAAGACGAAGGGAGCGGGGCACCATACTGGTTCCTCGCGCCCTGATTGGACGTGGAGCCATTCCCCGCCGCACTAGCACCTCGGCGAGAAGTTCCGTTGGCACTACCCAACGAACCTGGCGGGGTAAGGTTCTCCCGCTGGAGGTGGTACGCGTCGGTTGGGTTAGGGGTATGTGCCGACTGACCACCTCTGGCGTTGCGGTTGTTTGAGTTGGAGGATGTACCGACGCGCTGCCTGGCTCCGCCTGTAGCAGGCGCACCGCTGGCACGCGAAACAGCATTTGATCCACGTGCATTGTTCAAGCTGGAATTGGGAGCTTGGTGGACGTGAGAGGTAACGGAGACCAGAGATTCGGAGGGTGACACAGCTCGATCAGCCCTGTCGTATTCGTTAGACGTGAGCGAAATAAGATAATGAATCCTGACGCGCACCTCCTTCTACCGTTGTTTCTTGCCCTAGCGCCTTCCGCTGCTCTGTCTTTCCTAGGCGACTTGTTGAGAATATCTAGATCGTCATCTCTTGCTGGCCGTTTTCTCTTTGCAGGGCTAGGATCCGTTCCTGACGCGTTGAGGAGTGAGCCCGCATTGGGCCTACGTCTCCTACCGGACTCGAACGAATGCACGGGCATGAACGAGCGGGGAGCGACATGGGGATACGTCGTCTTCCTCGCCAGAGCAAGTGGGTCAAAGTCCGGAAAGAGCTCGACGAGAGTGCGTAGGTGATTTGTATGGGACTTGAGATTGTCTGCTGCCTGTGACGCCACACGTATTTTATCCTCGCCACCGAGCTTGAGGCGGGCAGCCTCCTCTGCAATCTCAGTGAGGAGCCAAAGACGTTCCTCTTTTGGAGCGCTTCCTGACTCGATCATCTCAGTGAGTGTGTAGATTTTTGATGTGATGGAGGCCATGGATGATGAGAGGACGGCATCGAGTTCACGGAGGTCGGCGAAGTTGCGGGAGAGGTCAAGGGGAAGAGAATCAAGGGTATGAATGTACTCAGCGAGGATGGCAAGGGAGTAAGACGTTGAGAGTGGGTTCAGTCGTGGCTGAGCCATCATGACGGAAGAGGACAAGATTAACCCGAGTTTATGATATGCCGGCTATTGATACAGTTTTCTATCGCTCTCCTCTACTATTGATACAACTCCCTTTTTCTTATCATCTCCTCGTTCCATATCCACCATAACTTCCGTATGCCCTCAGGCTGCTCCCTGCCATTCGCCCTCCTTGCTGCGTTCCTGCCGCAGTTGTAAACGCGGCATACATCGCGTGCGTGTCACGCGGATCTTGGTGGAACCCAATAAACGCATTGGGTGTTGTCGAGCCCTGAGGGAACATCCCATATGTGGGCGACGAGGGCGCAGAAAATGTGAATGAGAATGGCAACATTATGTTTATGTGTGCAGCAGTAGGTGTTTGTGGGCTGTAAAGAGCTACCAGGCGGTGCCGCAATGTTGCTTGGACACCATTGCGCGCCTGCTTTTTAACCTGCGCGACGTCCGCAACTGGCACAAGGCAGTGCACGAAAGAGGAAATACTCAAACGATTGTCCAAATACGGATATGCCATAACAGGACGCCCTTGTAGTATTACCGCAAATCATAACACTAATATCAGTAGATAACAAGGACGAGGTGTACCTTCATGCTCTTTGTATTTCCTGGTCTCATATGCATATCGGACGCGGGCCGACGCGCCGTAGGGATTATACGGCAGAAGCGACAGGTGCGCCGCAAATGATTCTTGTCGTTTCAGATGCTTATTGCCTGGCAACCATACCGCGATCTGCAGCCTTGTATGCTGCCTATGCAAATTTGAAATCGGTCGACGGCAGGATGAATGTTTGACGGACCAAGAGTTGAAAGTCGAACTAGGTCGGGCAAAAGGAAGTGTACGAACGCGCTGCTGCCCAAGTCCCAAGTCCCTCCAGGAGGCGAGAAGCAGCACTGGTGGCGGTATCTTTCTATGACCGAATTACGCCTCATTAGGACATCGAGACAAAGGTAGCCCATAGCTTCAAGTATCTTGTTTGGATTGATTTAATTGACGTCTCGCAGGACTATGACTGGACGCCAGAGATATACCGAACGTTTGCGAAATTTGGGATTCAAGCCTGGATCTCCATACTATTCGCAAAATTCTACCGCTGTCGCGACATGCCCAACGGAAGAGGTAAGCACGGTTCATTTCCAGGTGTAACAAGACATCTCATTGACCGTGCAAGAACCTTGTACGAGAAATACAAACGAATTCAACTCCACCTCTCTAGTTCGATCCTGCGAACTCGATCCGCCTGCAAGGAAAGCGGAGAGCGGGCGACGCCGAGAAGCTTTTTGGGAGAGAAGGATGGGGAGGATGGTGCATCCGAATTCGAACTCGCCTTATAGCCGCTCGCCGAGTCCAGTTATACGAGAAAATGCAAATTGGCGGGGTTCAGGTCATATACCCGTAACATTGCCTAACTGAAATCGCGGACATTGCTCGTTTCATCAAGTAACCATTCAACTGAACACTGGTACGTTAAAGCATGATCACCGTCACTGTTGACAGGAATGATTGACCTACTAGGTATGACATCACCAGAGAAGTTGTGCGTCAAGATTGCACTTTGGGGAGAGTTTGAATGGGACAATGTAAAGCTCTTCGAGACCGTGTCTCTCCTTCCCAAATATCTGTCCCCTCGGATAAATTACCCTCCGGTTGCAAACAATCCTGCTGTTGCCGCTCAGCAAGATTTTTTCCGCGAGTTGTCTATGTGCCACACCGTGGAAAACTTGTTCCAAGTCATACGGTTACTACGCGATGTACCCAGGCACAACCCCGCACACTATCGTATCAGCGAGGTTTCTATTACGAAGCGTCGACTCCTCATCCAGCACGAAGGGATCATGTTGAGGGCGCACCATCAGTCCCTCCCAGAAGATCAAAGCTTCTTCATCTTCATTGACAGGGACATCAACTTCTACCGATTACTAGGATCATTCTACTCATCACGAAAGGATACTACTACCAACCATGTCGACTGCTGCCTTACACATACACGCTCTTCTACAGTTATCTGGCGGACGGCCCCTAACGACAGCTACACCTTCAGCTTACTAGAAATCGCTCCTTTGCTGAATATCCTGGGAAATGGTAACAGGAAGCATCGACGGAACTTCCACAGCCTTCTACAGAACACGCGCACGACTCGGTGGCATATACTATTGTATCCAAGAGCAAATTCATTCAATGAATCAATCCTCCCCGACATTAGCAGCAGTGCTCGATATGTACAAACGTAGTCATGATATGAAAGAGATGAGAATTGACGCTATTGTTGTCCAACCGAAGCCCTCATTCTGCCGATGAATAGGCCTCTGGACTTGATCAAGCTAGTCAACCAATTGCCCAAGACAATGCCCCACCACAATCCAACGAAACTAGCACCACCGTTCTACCCCAGTCAAGTCAGACCCCCTCAGATGCCCACTGACGAATCAAATACGCACCTTCCCGTTTGTTATTAGGATCATCTCGATTGATCTTTTGTACTGCTTCAACGTGCGCTCAGAGAGATAAGCATCGATATTGGCTGCAACGATTGGAGCATGGGCCCACGCTTTGGCCATCTGTTTCTGTTCATTCCAGTCGATGATGTCACCTAGCGCGAATATCTCCGGGCATTCCTGCAGCTGGAACGTTGGGCGTATCTTGACGTAGCCGCGGCTTGTTCACCGTATGCGAGCCAAGTGAAGACGCGATAAAGTCCGTGTTGGGCCTTGGACCCCGTGCGGAGATCTGAGCATGAGCAAGTTAGCACACAGAGAGTCACCGTAATTCACAACCGGACGTACGACCTAAGTCTGCTTGTATTTCAACACTATTGCGCGTTCTGACGCCAGTTCCACTGGTAATTGGTCCAACTTCAAATGTGTCGATGTAGTCATTAAAGATAACCTCTGTACCACGAGCACGGATCCCCTCCTCTACGCGCCTGCGGTATTTGTCTGGGTATGCCGCGTTAAGCAGAGCAGTGTCACTTTGGACTATCGTAACCTTCTTTTTCTGGCTTCACAGTCAAAACGTGTGCATTGGTCTGTAATCGACTGCTTACCGGCCAGACATCCTTGATCTCTCCCGACAACTCTGCAAAGAAACATGAACAAGTGATGAGCAGCAGGCCAAATGCGCCTTACCAATGCCGACGGCACCCCCGCCTGCAATAACGATGCTCTCCGCTTTCTCAAAGGCGGCACGGCTATTCTTGATAAACTCATTCACTTCTTCTTCATCGTCGGGGAATGCGATTGGGCCAGTCCAAATGCTGCCAGGAGCCAGAACCAACACCTCGAACGGAATACGCTGTCCGTCCTCCAGTAGGACGCTCCCTCCGCTCTCTGTCTTCCTTTCGATCGACGCTACCTTGCCTTGCACAAATGTTCCGTTACCATTATGGAAAACTTTGTCCAACGAAGCGAAAGCTTGTTCTTGAAGGTTGTCCACATTTGAAACGACTATACGGGGTGCGGCGGGCAATGGGAGGAAATAGGACCGGGGATTGATAAGGACGATGTTGTACTTGCTAAGATCAAGCTTTGAGGAAAGCGAACGCGCTACGGAACCACCGCCGCCGCCTGCGCCGACGATGATGATGTTCTTGCGGTCGTCGTTCTTTTTGGACATTGTTGCTGTCGCCGCAGCCTGCGTTTCTAGAGGAGGAAATCTTGGCTAGATCCCCACCCATACCGCCCGTTTTAACGATTTGCGTATCTGCTTTCGTAATTCTCGTCATGAGTGCATGAGTCATGCATCATGTTCTGGGTCTCTGATTAGCTCACTTGTGTCAATAGATTTCGCATTTGACCCTGTTTTCCGTTCCTTGATGACTGCCGTACAAGGCGCGTGCATAACGTGGCAGTTGATAGAGTTTTCTGAAGTGCCGAGCATCCGCAAATGACATGGTGAGTAAGCCAACGAGCTGAAGGGGCGAGACGGAGGCCGCAGAAGCGAGTGACGCGAGCGCCGTAACCGTATGTTGGCATTCCAGCTTACAGCTATTTGCAGATCGATATGATTATAGTACAAGCCTAGGCCGCCAGGCGGGTCCCCTGAAGCTCGTGAGTAACAGCCAACATGCTCCTTGTGGCGTTATTACGCTACGACGCTGACGAAACAGAACTCATTTTTACATAAAATCTCTTATCAACTACTCGTTCGTCAGAATTTTTCGAGTCCTTACAGCCCTATTGAATAAAGCGTCTCTCCAATGATGCACTATTTTTTTATGTAAGAAGTACATACAGAAGTTCCCCAGACATGCCCCCTTTGAACGCTAACCCTATTGTCCTCCAATACCCATCGGTTGTTCACTTAACACATGGACGGGATCGACGGACGTGGCCATGTCATCGTCATCGGTACAACCAACAGGACTACCTTGTACTACGAAGGCCGGGGTGGTTCGATCGGGAGTTTTATTTCGGCCTACCGACAACGGATACAAGGGAGAAGATTTTAAAGTATCATAGCCAAGAAATGGGCGGGTTGAGGCGAAGGTGGAGGTCAAGAGGTCAAGGAGCGCTTACTACGTTAGCTACGATGAGCTATGGTGACGCTGATCTTAGGGTAAGCATATGCGTCCCCATTAGCTATAATTGCTTATGCTTTCGATAGGTGCTCCACGGTACAAAGATGATGCCCTTTGATCGCTATCGACGTTTCGGTGTCGGACATCCACTATGAGTGTTTATTCCCGGTTCAGCTTCACGCAACATACTGTAGCGAACACTAAGAATCCTGATGGTGGCCGTTCCAAGTCGCCGAGCGTGCGTGAGAGCTGCATGCCTTGTACCGGACTAGTGACCAGTGACTCGAGACATCGTCTTAGACTTCAAGCACTCGCCGAACTCACGTACCTTTCACTGAATCGAAGTCATTTACTGAACTCATACCCGTAAGTCGTGATATTAATTATCGCTGAATTATTAACTTGAAATTTACAGATGACATCATACATCGAAATCAATCTTTGGGGGCTGCAACCCCTTAAAAAAGCACAAGTGGTATCAGCCTCTGCTTTTGTCGCATCAATGGATTTCGAACCCGCCCCGGATGCAGCTTTCCGACAATTGTCAAGATGCACCACGGTGCAATGCCTATTTTTGATGGTCAACCTAAATCTTTACCAGAAAATCTTCCATCCGTTGACGACGACCTTCAATTCATTGCACTACACCGTGACTGAAATCACCGTCATCAAACAGTGCTTCTTGGCCCAACACGAAGAACTTCTTATCGGACTCCGCTATCAGCCTGCTCATCCCGCTCATTCTATTCAGCCTCCAATCTACATCCTTGTCAATCCAGGTCGAAACATCAATTTCCAGTCCTCAACCAAGTTAGCCATCAACCCTATCGAGTGTACTATTGCGCAAACACGGCCATCTGGTTGCAACATTACTGTTTGGCACTTGCCTTTTCGCAACACCAACTTCCAACTGAACCTTGTGCAACTGGCAACTATCCTCAACTTCGTGTCTCATGAAGCATCACGATACAACTTACCAGCCAAGAATTGTTTCTGGTTTACTCGTGCAACCAGACTAGTTATTGCTCAGGTGCTTGACATTGAAAATCCAGATACCTTCCTAGTGACTTGGAGGCGTTCCTGGCTTTGGCGGATTGGGGCTTGTTTCCACCAGTGTATAGACAATGTGGGGCAAAACCAAGTTAACCACATTACTCAGCAGTGTGAAGACAAATGGCAAGAGGTATTTATTGTCCTTTTGACTGCATATAGCAACTACTAACATGTCTGCCAGTTCATGAAAATTGCCCATTAATGTCTGGTTTTCATTGGGCTGTGTCATATGTCCCTTTTGGTAGCCTACTAGCAGTTATGCAATTGATGTGGAGATTTGTTTGCATTGGATAACAATGGTGCTTAGTCTCATTTTGTGTTGGACATCAAGGCATGAAATGCAATGCGATGGTACAAGGTACACAATGCCCATTGATGGATCAGTTATGCTCCTTCCGATTTGTTATTAGAACCATCTCTATTGATCTTTGTACTGCTTCAATGTGCACCCAGAGATGCTGGCGAAATATATAGTATATGTCTTAGGGTCACTTTTACATAAAATCCCTTATCCAGCTACTATACACAATTGATCGAAGAAGACACCATGCATAGTGACATTGGAAAAGTTTAAATACATAGTAGGATCTGGCATGTCATGACTTCCTTCAGATTATCAGTGCGTACCAGCTTTTCAGCTAGCACCCGAGCACATCGGAGGCTGATAGCTCGGAAAGAGGAGGGGAAAGCAATGTTTGGGTAGGTGTGATTTTTGGCGTGGCACCTTGGAATTTGCATGCAAAGAGGTAAGGTCGAATGTTGGAAATGCCATCAGCGGGTAGCCCATCTTTAAGTCGTTCTAAAGGGCCATCATGTGTCTGCATCTCATCGAACAATATAAAGCATTCTCTCATTGTTTTCGAGGTGCGATAGCGGGATCTTGAGATGTAAGACACTCCGTCAGTCAACAGCTTATATATATATATATAAAGGAGGACTCACGTCGACCGCATCTACAATTCCGGCATATACGATCGGCAGATGCAATGTGGCTGTTTCTTCGTCGTCCTGAGAAAATGCGTTCAAAACTCGATCATTTGAACGGCCTCGATCTTCGTGCCATCTAAAAGGGTCTGGTCGTGTTCGGCTTCGTCCGCATTCGAGCCAAAGGGTGGGCAGCTGCTTGCTACGACGGCGGGCTTCCCTCGACCGAGAAAAGGGACGCGTTGGTCAACTTGTAATAATCTCGTTGTATACAGTTTTAATTGCCCCGGACGAGAGCGAAGAGGCGAAGTGACGAGACTGGGTTTGAAGCGCGCCAGGTTCGTAAAGAAGATATTGGAGCGGAAGTGGTTAGGGTAATTCTGGGCGGCATTATCTGCTATAAGGGCGGGTGGCAAGACGACGTTCACCATCAACTCGCGTTTGTGAGAAGCTGGGAGAGAGCTCGTCGAATCTATGACGCAGGAAGTGTTCCTTTTGAGTCGTCTTCATGGGGGACGAACCAGGACATTTTTATGGACCGATGAATTTAGGCTGTAGCTCATCCTGTCGCTGTTGTTGTCCTCCTTCGAAGCTCACAATGGCGCTCCGAATTTCTTCTGCGAAGGTAAGGTAGTGCGGTCGCGCTGGTGGCATTGATTTGTTTTGGTTATTTCAATTTGAATTTTGGACACCGACAGAGTCACGGTTCACCCGATCCGAACTGCCTCAGTCGCACCACAGTAGGGAAAATCGTACCGACCCTTTTCTTCTTCCATTGCGCCCAGTACAAATGTTTGCCGTCAAGCTGTCCCACATCCGGAGTATTTTGACGCACTCTACCGGGACAATTCCCTCATCACACAATTTCGTTTCGCACCAACTTCTGTAGGCTATCCCAGCCCTTGGACGTATTCCCTTGATGAATGGAGACGACTCTTCCCGATGGACCATTCTCGCATCCAGAACTAGTCACAGGTCGAGAACCAGCGGTTCAAAAATCCCGAAACGTCGCCGGCGAACTCGTCTCGTTCCTACGAGTTACCAGAGCCATCGACTCGTCATTTGTGGGGTACCATAAAGTTCATCACTCGACGGATGCAAAGTGGAGGAGGGGAATGCTCTGACAGGCCTCGATGTCGACTTTGGGGTATTGCGACTTCGTTGGATCTATCCCGAGCTTGCTGTAGACGGTAGGTGACACACTGACACAGTCGACTTGCTTCTAACACTTTCAGATTTTGGAGCGCTTGCGGTGATCGGTCCAGCATGTTTATGCCGCATGGAAAAGTCGGGCGCAAAGTATAAGGAGCTCACTCTCGACGGCAACAGTTAATATCTTGTTTCTGGAAATGTTTTATGGCGGAGCCCATAGTTGGGGGATCCTAGCACTCGACGTAAAAAGCGTGCAAGCAGCCCCAAATCACATCGGTCAAAAGTGAGCCTTGAGCTCGTCTTGTCGAATCGCTTTTAATCATTGTGCATCACAGTTCAGACCGACATCTTCGCGTCGTTGAGCGGCACCGTCACTCTTGTGCGCCATATCCCTTTTTGGGTATTTTCGGCTTGAGCTTCAATGTTGATAACCTTGCGCGCAAAATTTTGGAGAGCTTGGCGGGATCATCACGCTATACTATACTCTACCTTCAAGCAGGTGGTTTGTGAACATGGTGGTTTCTGTGAAAGACGCTTCCACGTTCCCACTGTACCCATGAGGCGCCGAAATGACTCATTTGCAAGGTGTGACACAAGTGGCGTCAGATTTCCAAATATGGTCAACGTCGGGGGGCGGGCCGATGATTGTTGCCTAATGGCCTCCCGAGATTCCGGAAACATGCGGTTCTCAGAGGAGGGCTCCCGACGGCACCGAGTGTTCTTGAAGATGACTCGACCGTTATTTCGTTGAATGGCGTATGTAGAACCCGACTACGCCGGTCTACCCGTGGAAGAATCTATCTTCTCTTCGCGCAACAACAATCGTTCTTCCTGTTTCCTTCATATCCTCTCTTCTTTCCGCGCAGAGACAATTGTTCTTCCTGTTTCCTTAGCATCTTCTCCTCTCATCCAGGGACACCCGGACTTCTTTCTTCTCCTGTACCGCTCGGCACCTCGTCAGATGGGAAAAGTCCAGCTATGGGCATAGCGCCATGGGCGGGGTTCAAGTCTAGCATCTGTGTTCGTCGCGTTTTGTTACTCGACGGCGTCTTTCCTATCACCGACGTACGGCAGGGGGATGGCAGCGAGTCGCAGGAAGACCATAAATGTAAAGTCCGCAAAGAAGCTAAGAGGCCCTGAAATCCAACCCCATTTTTCGTTTCCAACATCATCCTACTTTTTTTCTCCTTTTTTCCTCCACATCCTCACGGACGCGAGTCGAATTCTAATGCTCCCTACTCAAAGTTCTACGAATTCCAGCCACGCGCGATACCTGCCAACATATGAAGAAACCAATGCTCCCTACTTCCTTACGCCTCCCAGCTTATCGCTCTTCCTACATCCATCGTTTCCATCCTTATGCGCGTGTTTCCATGTCTTTCTTCGAAGAGCGATACATTGTAAGTGGGCTTATTCCAGACCTACGTTGGGTAGCGTTTGATCAGGCCAAGGACCCAGATGACCGTGACTATGGCGACAACAACGAAGGTTGCTTACTCGATTTGTCCATCCTGGATGAGCCCATTGCGAGCATGAGCGTAACGCCTATGGCAACGTCCGACAATGCACGCTCTGCTCATCACAACCAAGAAGTTCAAATTGGAGAGCAGTCGGATGTACGAACCGAAATACCCTCGGTCATCGTCGATCCGGATATGATTAATGTGCATTTGAACGAGCAAGAGGATGAACAGGAGGATGTTGAGTACCCTAGGCAGCCAAGCCCTTTCCTGCGCATCGTTCGTTATCCACTTGACCCTGTTTCGTCCCTTTAACCTCTGTATATTAGGACGTGACGGAACCTCGATTCGAAGGCCTTTGAGCCACTTCAAAAAAGGTCGGCGGATACGCCCTGACCGCTGTCCATAGCCAATTGAAAAAAGATAAAAAGCTCTCTAATGTAACATAATCTCGACATCTTGTGAATACCCTATGATGCACCGATTTTTTTAGAATAGGAACCATGTATATAAAGACGAAGGCTTGTGCTACGTACATAGTAGTTAATCAGGAAATTATACACGAATAAATGGATTGATCGAAGCGGACGTGACGTTAAAAAAGTTTAAATACGACTCTCATGTCAGAAGCCGAGCAGGTATACAAGGGGGGCTGCATCTGCGGATCCGTGTCCTATCGGATAATTGGAAAACCAATCAGAAGCGTATATTGCCATTGCACTTTATGCCAGAGACTTAACGGTACGACTTCGTCGTCACATCTTCAAGTTCACTCAAGTATACTGCAGCATGCGCATTTATTCACACCATCCACTTCCCTGCATCTACTTTCACATGGACACACAAAGAACCGCATGGGGATGCAATCGAAACGTACAGCGTCGAATCTAAACCATGGAAAGTCCGGTCTCGATGCAAGAACTGCGGATGCTGTGTATCATCCTATAACAGTCGGACTGACAGACGGAGCATATGGAGCGCTCAACTTGAGCGAGATGAGCTGGGAAAAATCAAATATTGGGATAACTTGAAGCCGACAGGTCATATATTCTATGGGACGCGAATGCTGGATATTCATGACGATTTAGCGAAGTGGGAGGGATACAATGACGATTCTAACCGTCTAGGGTAGAACGTAGGAAAGTCCGGTCTCGATGCGGATGCTGTGTTTCATCCTATAACAGTCAGACTGGAGCGAGATGAACCAAATACTGGGATGACTTGAAGCCGGAACCGTCTAGGGTAGAACTTAGAAATACATACACGCAAACACCCCTGCGATATGTCAGCACCCTTCCGCGCCGCTCCCTGGATTAGTTACAACGCCCAACCTTCTCAACCAACTCTCCCAATGGACGAAGACGTCGATATGGACGCCCCCCAGATTTCTATTCTCCGAGAAGAAGAATCCCCTCCGCCTCAGCGTAAGACAGCCAGCTCACGAAAATCCAAGACGACTCCTAAGGGCAAGACCGGAGAATTCCCCTACCTGCCGCGGCCCCGGAAAGAATCCATTTCAGATGATGAATACGATGAACCAGAGGAAGAGGAAGACCAGCTCATTGATGATGATGACGATGAGCTGAATAAGCCTACTACGGCACAGGCGCCTGGACGCTCCGCCGAAGCAGGTCAGAAACGGAAGACGCCAAGTAAACGAAAGCCACGTAAAAGCGAGAAGAAGGTGGAGGAAGACAAGAAGGGGAAGGAGAAACAGCCGCTGCAAGCGGCTCCGCACACGACCTCGCATATGACCGTCGAAACGTCTGAAGCGGAACCACCTCGGCCAGACGCGTTAGAGGATATTGCTCCTCTACCGAGCAACACACCACAGGATATACCTCCTGAATTAGTCACTGCCTTGAAGCCATCCGCGCCTCCAAAGAAGAAGGCATCTCCTCGTAAACCGCCTACCATGCCTCGCCCACGGGCGAAGGCTGCACCAATAAAGTATGCCCTACGCATGTTGATGTGCCTAGTTTTTTTAACATTCTACTTAGTGATAAGGAGAAACTAAAGATTACAATTCGACCTATGCTTCCTCCTGAAGATGTAGAGGTGGCAAGCGAAGGTGGTCAGTATCAGTTTCGTTGACCATCACCAACGGTATTGACTCCATATCGAAGGTTACACCGGAACTGCTGCATCATCACCCATTACTACACACGTTGAGCCCATTGAACACCATGATCTAGATCTAGATAATTTACCTCCACCTCCACCGTCTATACCCACACCCGAGGAGCCTATGAGCTTGGAAAATGTACCAATCCCAGTATATCCGTTACCTACAAAACCTTTCCCTGTCCAACCTCCACCAAAAATGAATACCGGTGCAGCTCCCACAATACCTCTTGATAAAAGCGGTAAAAAGGTACGTCACTGGCGCCCGGCACACCGCGAAATACGCGGTATTGCTGGGGGGCGGTGGTTTACGCGAACGTGGGTGGGCGACAAGGAGTCGCAATTCGCAGTTGCAATGGCGGCGGCTGCGAGAGAGGAGGACAGGTTGGGCAAATCCCTTTCTGCACCTACAGGAGGAAAAGGATCTGGGAAGGCGAAGGGGTCTAAGAATGCGTCGTCTTTGGCCGCTTCTGCTTCGGCGTCGGCTGCGCCGTCGCGCGATGCCTCGTTGGGGCCTGATTTACCTGTTTCTATGAGCACGGTACGTGCTCCGACCAAGATGCGGATAACGCTTGGTCCGGACGAGTATGGCGATTGAGTTTGGATTTTCATTAGGCTATCTAATATTGCATAGAGAAGTATCATACAGCTATGGCGTTGTAATGTTGTAAGTTAATACAGTTGGATATATATCTGTGACTTTGCATGTCACAATCGTTCGACCGACTGCGGCGGTGAGCGCTACGCCAAGATTCTCCCGGTACACTCATGTCGTTCAACTCTCCGGCTGTCTCGGGCACTGAGATAGCGGCAGGGTCACCCTTGAAGAAGGGCTCTGCATGGCTTACGACCAAAACAACCGAACGAAGTTCGTGATATTCTCCTGTAGTTTGCGATGGTAGGACCTGAATGAGCGGTCTACAGCCATATCTCAACAAGCATACGCGTCGGATCCAAAATACAAGAAATATACTCAACAGGTGGAGAAGTGTCTCAACTCGTTCGATAACGTGCATGAGTGGGCAGATTGTATCTCGTTCTTGAAACAATTGCTCAAGGTGCGTTTGTCTAAATGGTTGATGTATTTATCGGAATAGTGGTGATGAACACGGACAGTTGCTTTCTCTTCGTTCTGATCAAACGCTTGCTCATCGTCTCGTATATCTTTGACGTCAAATACTTAGACGCTCCAAGCATATATGCAATTCAAGGAGATACCGCGTAAGCTGATTGTAGCCAAGAGGTTGGCGCAATGCTTGAATCCTGCATTACCCACTGGTGTGCACCAGCGTGCGTTAGATGTCTATGCGCATATATTGGCGGTGCTGGGAGTTAGTACCCCTGTTCTTTGAATAAGTGCCAAATTTATATTAATGGTGTTTTGTGCAGTCGGAAGGTTTAAAACGCGATCTAGCGCTGTGGTCAGCCGGGTTGTTTCCGTTTTTCGAGTACGCTGCGACGTCCGTCAAGGTACGCATTTTGACATGGGTTGTCGAACGGGACGAGCTTAAGGTGCTTTCTGCGTGTAGCCAACACTTCTCAACCTCTATGATACCCACTATTTGCCTCTGCAAACCGGTCTCCGACCAATTATGAAATCCTTCATATTATCGTTGCTGCCGGGGCTGGAGGAAGAGACTGGAGAGTTTTTCGAGAAAGTGAGTCTTTTTCACTGGTCGATTAAGGATTCATTGAAGCAATGCTATGTGATTAGGTTATGGGGCTACTTGATCGACTCTCTGGGACCTGTGACGCCTTCGTTCTTTATCCAGAATATATGGCTAGTAATGCTGACGACTCCCTCTGCACGGGGAACATCGCTGAATTTTCTGTCGCGCCGCCTTCCGAAGATGAACGTGGACGAAGGTAGGCCCGTGCTTTTAATGGATGACACATATACTGATATCTACTTGCGCCTTATAGATATCACGGCCATCGTTGGGCGAGATATTGGTCTTATGATACGGGCATTCGCTGCAGCATTAGAAGACGAAAATCTACTAGTGCGCCGAAGTGCACTGGACTTACTACTACATGCTTTACGCGTCGACAGCGTGGCGATTCGCAGAGCTCATGCAGATGATCAAGCCATTCTCATGCGCTGCTGCTACTGGGGTCGTCCTCCGACGTGATCTGTCGCTGAATAGGAGATTGTACAATTGGTTGTTGGGTCCTGACGATAAGGTCGAGCATCAAGTTGCGTATCTCAAGAACAACGCATTGGAGCTATTGAGGACAACTTTGGAGGCTGAGTGTAAATCCTTACCTTGAAACAACCTGAAATTCATGTCGCTGGTTAGAATGAGATGTTCAATCCATCAGGAGATTACTCGGAGAACCGACCTTTCAAAATATTCATTTCTTTGCTTGACAAGTGGGAAATTGGTGCACCGTTAACCGAAGTGCTAGTCTATGATTCATTCAAGGCAATCAAACGGCACATGGATAAACCTGCAGAAAGTGCAGAAGACGTATGACAGGTTTTCACTCTTTTGTTGATTCGCAAGACTTACGATCCTCTTAGATGATAATGACAGCAAGTACCGTCTATGACGCTGTAGAGCCGCAGATTGCCTGGAAGATGCTATTGACTTATCTTCTTGACGACCTCTTCTCTGATGGCACGAAGATCGAGGCCGTTCAAATGGTCGAGTTTATCTTGAACTCATTTGCTCAGGACGAAGAAACAACTACATTGCATCTGCCGATCGTATATGCAGGAATTGTAGATGCGGTCGACGTGAGTCCCGCTTTTTTTGATAAAGGCTGTTGACTGACGGATTATTGAAGTGGCTTACGTCTCAAAATCCTACTATCTCTACCTCAACGACAATGAGAGAATGCTTTATATTGTTCGACGAGATGCAGAAAACAATCTCACATGATACTCTTTTAGAACGACCTAATGATGGGCTACCCGCTGATGGCATTTCCGACATTCGACCTTACCTCTTTGCATGCAAATTCTATGGTATCACCCCTAAAATCACACCCACCCAAACATTGCCTGCCCCTGCCCCCTTTTCCTCTGTATTTGACAGCTATGCTTCCATCAGCCTCCGATGTGCTCGGGTGCTAGCTGAAAAGTCAGA
Organism: Amanita rubescens; assembly: GCA_015039365.1. Classification (NCBI taxonomy): domain Eukaryota; kingdom Fungi; phylum Basidiomycota; class Agaricomycetes; order Agaricales; family Amanitaceae; genus Amanita; species Amanita rubescens. The sequence continues at coordinate 284,163 of WION01000012.1, forward strand.
AAGCACTGATAATCTGAAGGAAGTCTTGTCACGGACATTTTCTCTGATGAACGGCCTCACAGCCAGACTCAAGTCGCCGATGAAAGTGACATGGGAGCCCAAAGAGTGGTTGTCATTCATATTAGCCTGCTTTAGTTCAGATGTGAGTGTCCCTTATTGAAGTTTATCCTCGATGACTAAGACGACCCGATGTCAGGCTATCACTTTCCCCGTTGTCGATAGTGCGATCACCTTGATTGTTGCTCTACATCAATGCAAGTTCCTCGAACCGGCTATGGACATCGACGACCGAGGAACGATGTACAAGATGGTGCATAAGCTCCTACATTATCTTCAGCCCATGTCTGCCGTTTACCACATGCGCGCTGTCAGCCTGATTTGGTCTCTACAAGAGGTGACAACGAAGCCTCATGTGGAATCGATTGTAGCGCAAACTCTTAATTCCCCAGAGTTCCGTAATGTTTCAGAGGCATATGAGGCCTTTGGGGTTCTTTGGAGACTGAGCGGTATGAGTTCCTGATCCTGATAGCTGACTAGGAAACTGACTACGTGATGTAGATGACAATCTCCTGCCAGGTTTCAGACTCAAAATCCCCATGATGATTATATTAGATAGCTTGAAAAATGATGATCCAAGTTTACGACGTATGGGCGAAACGTGGATGCGTTGCAACCTTAAATCTTACTTGCGGTACTGTGTTTCCTTTCAGCCAATTGTCTCCACTGACGCGAGCGCGGATTAGGATTCTAGACCCATTACTTTATGAACTTTTGAACCCATCAGTACGACGTATGACGACCACACTGACGGTCAAAGACAAACAGATCCCGGGATATCATTATGTATTACCTTTTGATCAGCGGTATACAAACCATATATTGGATACACTCCTTTCTGTTATACGATTCGGTGGACAGGGCTTCGTGAAGACGGCCCGCAGCGCTTCTGTCAAACGATCCCATCATGCTGGTTTAGCGCACAGAGTTGAATCTGGTATGTTAAATTTATGGCATCAACTGGATGTGTGGTTCATCAATCACTCAGGCGGCCTGCCCACGCCAGATCCTACTTATCTTGATGTACTCATTGAGCTTCTCCTTCAGTACGTCTCGTTCCGGTCTTTGATATTATCATGCTCATGAAGTATATTCGTTAGATATGTCCGCTCCGAGCCCAAGCCAACGTTGAAAGGAACCATGGAGCCATTCAACATCGTTACTCAGACTTTCGCAATCGATATAATCCAGCTTCTAATTGCTCGTGGCGATGCTGATCCTGTAACAATCGAAACCATTGAAGCGGTCGTAGTGGGCAAGTTGTTCTCCTGTATACATGGAGGCAAACTCGATCTGCAAAACAAACTGCTGCATATCCTACACTCCTTGATCTCCAGTTCCGTGACTCATGATAAATTCACATCCGGGAAGCACAGAGAGGACGATGGCATTAACGATCGTATGGGATCGCAGGAGAGGTTGCATGCAAGCGTTTCTCGGAGCTATACCGTACATTCGTTGCTGGTGCAGACACTAGTTGACGGTATCGCTACCCCTTCCAACAGACCAATTTCGCAGCATTGGATGGATTTCATCTTGACAGCAGTTCCCCAGTTCCAACCTGCACTCCAAGCCGTTGTCACACCTCTGAATGCCTGCCTGTGTCACCAATTGAGGTCGTCATTGAATGATCTACTTAAAGCTTCTTCTAGAACGCAGGACTTTGCTCAAGACATCTCGGCAGGAACCACGGATGCAGAGCTTGTTATGCTGCTGAACGGACTGGAACGATTTATTTTACTGGGCCTTACGACTACTAGTGAAAATAATGTCCTCAGAGGATGATCCCTCGCCTGCGGAAAAGACGACGCCAGAACCCGGTGGTCTGTTGGGAATTGTTACCAATGTCTTTGGTACTGACTACAAGCCAGACCACGGCAGACGAACAATTTACGGTATTTTTTTCATATTTTTGACCACGACTCCTTTTTAACGTATCATCAGTCACGTTCTCCCTGGTTATAAGTCTCTTGACGACGGTATTCGAACACTGTATGCTGTCTGGGGATCACTAGTCTGGGGTACCCCCAAATCATACTCGTCTTCGGATGAATCATTGTCCCTGATCTATGGTCGAACACGGTTAAGGTGTCGTCGCGTTCTGGAGCACCTATTTCGAGTACAGTCAGCGGAGGTCCTGGAATCAGTCATCCATTGCTGGAGTCAAGCTTTTTCGGTAAGCGTTAATCCTCGACTAATGTCAATTTGAAGAAAATGATGTATGCAATCAGCCATCGCGAATATCTTCCAATGCACCCTTTGAATTAGTCGATGTGTTGGTTGCCAGCGCCCAAAGTGCCGTACATATGATCTGCGAGAGTATCATGGCTCGAATTAATCCCCCCGAAAAGTCGAGAAAAGCAGGCTCTTCATCCGAATCTGTCAGTTGCTGCATTTATCACGTCGTATAACGTTGCTAATCCCCTCCCAGTTCAGAAGCAATTTTGTTTAAGTTTCTTGAGCAATATCTGGAACGACTGGAAGGACCTGTTGCTCTGCAGGTTTGGGGTCGGTTCGTACAATTGGTGAAAGACTTGACTGGGGGGACTCGAGAGTTCAAAATTAACAATTACCTGGCTCTAAGGTGCGCTAGTAGCTGAAGGAACGAGTATCGATATTCATCCCCACAAAGATGCTTAACCTATGCTAGCGGACAAGGTGACGCAGACAGCAGCAATGGAGGATCGACGCTTCAAGAAGGAACTGCAGGTTGGTACCGCTTGAATAGGAATGGCTTGATAATTGATTTTCCTCGCTCAGGACAATTTTGGGAAACTTCTCGACTCGTGCGTGATGTTTGTGGGTCGGTCATTTGATCAAGGCTCGTGGATACGTCGCCCGACAAAGGAGGCATTAATGGCAAATGGGAGAGAGTCACCAGCTCCTCGTACGGGTGCAGGTAACTGTCCCTGTACATACTCCGAAGCGCCATTGACCCTTCGCAGACGCCAAGATTGAAGAGAAAGCCTGAAACATCCAGAGCCCCCAAAACCTGGGACCACGGAAGCTAGTGTCGCAATGTCTGTCTTGTTCATATGCAATCCTGCATGGGACTAACCGTGCTCTCGAAGGTCATGCAATTTTTGGCTTCTACCGCTCTCCCACGGTTGCGAAAATTCTTGATGGACAATGATAAAGGTTGTCACTACATGCAGCAATATCGTGTACTATGTCGTGAGCCCTGGTCTAAAAGGCAAGAACAAGTAAGTTGGCAACGTACCATGTCGAGCTACGAGGTTATTAATTGGTGTTTAGACCATTAGATGTCGATGCCACTACCGTGTCCCTCATTCAAGAAATGGCTCGCATTCCTGCAGCGCTCAAGGCATGGCGGACTCCTGTCACTGATTTGTTGAGCGACAACAGAGTCTTCAACTCGACCTCAAGTGAAGCTTTGAAGTGGAAGCCAATTGTAAAACTTATGTTCGAGTCGGACAAGACTGCATTTTCGGAAGCTCTAGGTAAGCCACTTTCAAATATATGTGTTGCAGGCGACGACTAATAGAGACAATAGCGAAGGTCGCTGCTGCTCCATCAGCGAATATATTTGCGAATCGAGAATATGAAATGCTTCTGAGATCTCTAAATGTTCGGCGGTTATCGTTCGTTTTGTTTGCGGGAGACAAGAACCAGTTTTTAACACAACTTCCAACGATAATGGAGAAACTTGTGGAAGTCCTGCGAACTGTATCGTCACCCGTCGTACAAAGTGAAGTATTTTTGTGCATCCGAGTACTTTTGTGTCGGTTATCACCTCGAAACTTGACTGGCTTTTGGCCCACGGTGCTCACAGAATTGGTATGCTACCTTTATGCCGCGTAACATTGAAAGGCTGAACAGATTGTCCAGTATCGGATTTTTGAACAAGCCATTGTGTCTATGCCATCTGATGGGTCTGAAGATTTGCAGTTAGTCCTTGCTGCATGCAAGTGTCTAGATTTGCTACTCGTTCTGCAGACCGAAGAATTTCAAATGTGAGAATTAGATTCACGTAGCGTAGCGTAATCGCTGACTGCGGCTGACAGACACCAATGGATTTTTCATCACCGATACTGTCGACGCGGTATATCGGCCAGACAATTGGTACCCGGAAGCGATGATGGAGCAACTAGCTGAAATCGTAGGAAATCTACCCGTTGTTGTATGTCGTGTCTCTACGCTAGTCGCCGAAATACAGACGCTAACCGTTTATCAGGATGTGTCGACCATCAACCAAGCACACTCGCAACCGTACAGTGACCAACAAGCGCTTCGGCGGACCACATTTAAACTCGATCAGGCAGATCGAAAGTATGCGCGATCTAGTACACTTTTTCTCAAACATCAGTATATCGTCTTACGAGAGCATGTATGCAAGCAGTGGGAACGTTGACTGGGAAGCGGTCGAGAAGGGAATTGTACAGGATATGTTTGACGGGCGATGACGTGGACTTACAATGTTATGTTATTGCTTTGATGTATCTTTTTTTCCCCTTTTATTTCCATGCCAATCTCTTTGTATGATGCACCTAGTCATTGTAAACGATTGCATGAAAGCCAGAAGTCTCCTATAATACCAAGATACAAACGCAAAGGGATAAACATTATCAGATGGTATAGCTGATGCATATAAATAACAGGGATTTCCCTCAGAAATCTCCCCAGTTTCTACGGAACTTGTACTATATTCAATCAGCATTAGCGCAACACTAAGAGTTATCCAAAACAACATCACCTTGTAAGGCAAGTTCTTTCTGTGAATTGAATGTTAAGATTTAAATCCTTTGGCTATACAGAAAAAACACACCTCAGCCTGTCGCTCGGTTCTCTGGGTGCCACGTATCCTCCATTGCCTGCACCCCAATCGTCCTTGTTCTTTGCTGCCGCTTCTGCATCCTTGAATTTAACACTAGGCTCTTGCTTTTCCGGTGGAGTGACACGGGTGATCTTGGGTTTGGGGGGCTGAATTGGGTCCTGGGGAAAAATACACGATCAGCAAATCATAACCAACGCGAATAAACGCACACTCGGTGGAGAATCGGCAGGCATCTTGTCCAGGGTCAGGCTTGTTCTGGTATTTGAGAACCTCTTCGACACTGATACCCTGGAACTGGGCAAGACGTTCTGCTTCCACTCGTTCGATCTTCTCGTGATGAGAGAAATGCTCAATGTCTTCGGGATGGATATACGACTCGTCGGTTTGAGTTTCGGGTGTGTTGTGGTATTTCTCTGGACAACGCATATTGGAAACTATAGGTCATTGAACGAGAGACAAACAACGTACCCTCGTGATGCAAGAAGAATTCTACCGACGATTGTCAATACGGATTAATTGGACTAGCGACTTCAATCATACCGCTCTCGACATCGTAGTGATGTCCTTCAGCTCCGAGGTTGTCAAAGTTGGGTAACTTGTCGAGACCCACAGTCTCCAACTCTCCCGGTGAGATCTTGCCATCATTGTTCAAATCAAAGATTTTGAGCACCTCCTGGACAATGATATCTCCTTTTCGATTTTGCTCCTCCTCGTCCTAATATGCAGGTCGGAGTCTGAGCATAATAGACAGTTCTTGCGACGTACCTTGGACAACGCCCGGGCGTAGACGTGACGAATGCCATACATGAATTCTATATCGTCGTTATCCAAGAACCCATTGCTGAATTGTAGTAGTCCCCCATCAATAACGCAGTACTATGGATTGCGAATAAGCAACCGACCCTCTCAAGTCGTGGAGCTTGAAAAAGCTTCTGACGTCGAACGTGTCGCTATTAACAGTGTTAATATTGACACAATGGGTTTGACGAGGGTATATACATATGATGTTCCGAGGCCATCTACACCCATTGAGCTGTCCATAAGCATGAGAATCATTGGGACCATAGCGAAGTACGCACATGACGTCTAGCATAATCCTGCATTGCCTCGCCATCCGCTGGGCCGCCATGTCCGTGGTCTCCATGTCCCGAGGCAAAATTAGCTAGGACGAGTAATGGCAGGCTAGCGATGACACGCATTGTTGAGGTGGACTTGTGGAAAGTGGGAAAAGGAGTGACCCTGATGTAACGGCGGACATGGCCTCGATGGAGAAATTATCTATTGCTTAATAAGGGGGTCAGCTTGAATGTACATTCACTACATTGAAAACTAAATACATTCTTGCCAATAATGGTAGAACAACTGATGTCTTGCCTTCAAACAGGAAAGTTACTACACACCAGTGCCAGGCTGGCTAGTTATGATAACCCTGTGTCTACCCTGTGATGTCATTGCTTGTGCCCAGACAGCGTCGAACATTGTCACATAGGACTTGCGGACGAAAATTGATAATGATATAGAGGGGTCGAGGCGATGGAGCAGGGGTTTAAGAGATAGAGATGATGAGGCAGCTTGGCTCTCCGACAGTCTCCGTGGGCCGTGGCTCCATACCACTTAGCACAGAAATCCTGCCAATTTTCCTCGGCGGGCTTCCATATGGCTCTAGATTTAGCTTTCCACTCCCAATTATCAGGATCTACAAAGATAGGAAGTAGGTCAAGACGGACGATGATTGCACCCGCGTGATTGGGCTCGCTCACCAGCATTTTTATCAGATAGTGTAAAGCTTCTGGTAGCAATGATTCAGTACGCAGCACATATGACGTCATATCCGGCCCTTCCTTGTCAGACTTGGACAATTTCGGATCAACCTGTGATGTCTAGTGCCAGTGCTTGGAGACTCCTCGCTCAGCAGTCGTTTTTTCCGTCAGTCACACACACAAGCCTCGCGTTGCGAAAGCCTCTAACGCCCGGTTGAGTGTAATATCATTGTCGTATCGTGAAAGGGTGGATCTAAATAACACGCAATCTAGATATCATAGGTATGATTTAGAATTTGAAAACCTAGAAGAAAATTAGGACCGTAAAAGTCGTACCAGGAGATGCCCACCTGATCTTCTGTATAGCCGAGTTCCTTTAAGATTCCGCTTAGCTCCCCTTGCTTGAAACCAGCCTTCTTGCCGGCTACCGTAGCGACTTGGCCCGGCGGTCCTAAGACGTTTTGATCAGGGGTAAGAACAAAAATAAATGATGATGTGATGACGTACCGCAAACGAAGATCTTCACCTTGTTGCCCAACGAAGGTGGTGCCGCATGTTTCTTTATTATCTCTGCCGTTATGTACCCAGAGGGTCCTGAAGCGAAATGAGTTTCAGATTCATCGTCGGATTTCTGCTGCCGACTAACCGGTCCAGTTGGTTCCGGGTTTGTCGAGCAAATAGACAATGTCGAGATTGTCGGAATGTTTTTTCTTGAGGGCATCGAGTTCTTCGCGAAGCAGGATATCGTTCTCAGCGATGTTCGAAAAGAGAAGCTTGAACTTTGTCTTATTGGATTTATCCGCGAGCGCATGGTCTAAAACTTGGTACAGAGGAGTTCTTACGATGATGTTAGCTATGGTTATGGAATGTCTATGCAAGATACTCACATGCCAGAGCCACCACCGATCAACACGACTTGATCAAATTCATTTGCTGCGGGAAAACACATGAATGTGAATTTTCCCTTCTCCTTCAGTGAGGTCACTCACCTTTGTAAGGGAATTTCTCAATAGGACCCTTCATTCCAAGCGTTTCCCCTTCCTGAAATTAAGTGATGATGATGATGTTAGTTGTGATGGCTATCGGGAGGTAGCTGACCTTGAGAGAGTGGATGTACTTGGACATATTCCCATTCTCGTATCGCTTTATCAAAAGAACTAGCTCGCCCTTGAGATCCGGAGATGAAATTGGAGTATAAGGGCGGACAATAGGCTTGTCCTTGGCATCTTTGAACGATTCGGGATCGGAAGCCCGAACTACAATGCACGATGCAACCGGTAAAAGGGTTGCCTCGTTGTTCGGAAGTTCAAATACAAATCTACATGTTGCGTCAAAGTCACTGGGACTATTCACAATAAGGCATCAGAACGCACTTGGAAGTGTTATGGTTATACGGGATAACCTGTTTCAACTTGAAGTTGATAAATTTCTCCGAATCAAAAGGACTCTTTTCTTGCATGGTCGAGTCTGACCTCAAGTATAACCAATTATAACCAACCGATCCTGCGCAGGCTGCTCCGGTCACAAGCAAGGCATAGTCAAGTAGTGTCCGGCGGCGGACAAAAGGTTTGGAAGCAGAAGACGAATATCCGCGTGTGTTTGAAACTTGATAGCGTACAAATGAGCGGGCTCCGAGAACTAACATGTTCGACTGCACTGCGCAAGTCACGAATTCGACTCGGCGTCGCTACGTCATACGTAAGCATGGATGAGAAAGTTTGTGATCTAGATATAGGAGACTAGAAAGGCTCTCTCTTTCCATATTATACCTTCCTCTTCTTCCTTCTTTCAAACCGCCGAAAAGACTCTTACAGATCTAATGTCGTTTGTGAAGCTCAGCATATTCGGAACGTCTTTCGAGGTCCGCCTTGTCTTCCATCAGCATTCATATCTGATGATGTCGCGCAGGTCACGACACGCTATGTAGATCTCCAGCCAGTCGGAATGGGTGAGTATCCATTGCGTTGTTACTGAGCATGGCGGTGCTCATCGGCTACCCCGAGGCGCATTTGGGCTTGTGTGGTATGTCGCGAGCAGATGCTACCACGGCATCCTCTGCTTACCCGCGCGCTATATAGCTCCGCGAAGGATCAGCTAACGCAACAGCCCGTCGCAATTAAGAAAATCATGAAGCCATTCAGTACGCCCGTCCTGAGTAAGCGAACGTATCGCGAGTTGAAGTTGCTGAAAACACATACAACACGAGAACGTGAGTATGCCGCCTCCGCATATATCTTTCCTGACGCGTAAATTCACAGATAATTGGCCTTAAAGATGTGTTCATATCGCCCTTGGAAGATTTGTATGTGATATCACTTTCAACTTCGGCCTTCTCTGAATCCACGTATCATCAGGTATTTTGTAACGGAACTTCTGGGCACCGATTTGCATCGCCTTTTGACATCAAGACCATTAGAAAAGCAATTCATCCAATATTTTCTCTATCAGATACTTGTGCGTACAGGATGCCACAGGGTTGCTCACCTCCTCAAGTCGAACATGTTTAGCGTGGTCTCAAATACGTGCACTCGGCAGGCGTTGTACACCGGGACCTGGTACGCGCATTCATCGTGAAATTTAACATCATGCTGACCAATGATACAGAAACCGAGTAATATTCTAGTGAACGAGAACTGTGACTTGAAGGTTTCTTTCTTTCTGGTTACGGCAACTCGTATCTGTTAACAAGATCTGTAGATTTGCGATTTCGGTTTAGCACGTATTCAGGATCCCCAAATGACGGGATATGTTTCAACGCGGTACTACCGTGCCCCTGAAATCATGTTAACGTGGCAAAAATATGATGTTGCTGTTGACATCTGGAGTACGGGATGCATCTTTGCTGAGATGCTTGAAGGAAAACCCTTGTTTCCCGGGAAAGACCGTGAGTTATGGACGCATACATGACGTTTACTTACTAATTTATTCATGCATTCAGATGTCAATCAATTCTCCATCATCACCGAGTTGCTGGGCACCCCCCCGGATGACGTTATAGAGACTATCTGTAGCGAAAATGTAGGTGTTGTCCCGCGTATTGCTGTGGATCAGTGCTGACAACCAAAGACTTTACGATTTGTGCGCAGTCTTCCCAAGCGTGATCGGGTGCCATTTAGCCAGAAATTACGCACTTCAGACCCAGATGGTATGTAGGACCATTCATTGGATGTGTACCGTACTGAACGTTGTGGAGCGTTGGACCTACTCGAGCGCATGCTCGTATTCGACCCACGAAAACGCATAGATGCCTCTGAGTCACTAGCCCATCCATACGTGGCACCATATCACGATCCGTCAGATGAGCCGACTGCATTGGAGAAGTTCGACTGGAGCTTCAACGACGCTGATCTTCCAATTGATACCTGGAAAGTCATGATGTACGGAGAAATACTGGGTAAGACATTTCTGTGCATCACTCCTGGCATCGTGATAACGTTAACGGCAGACTTCCATCAGGCTACCGATCAGATACCCCCTGAAGGGCTTTATAACCAAGCTATGCACAGGGCTTAATTCAAGCGCAGCGTGTTCTTTTCGTCTATGTCTCTTCAATTCCTTTAGTATTGTACCATCAATTGTTCTTCCTACTTGCCTTGTACGAAGCTGTAACCCAAAGTGTAGCAGACTCTGGTGTACTTGATAATATTTTAGTATTAGAATACCAATTGCAAATTCTCTAAATACGTCCGTGACAGCCTTCGATCTCCCTGTTCTGAAATTCACGGCATGTCCGCGGACGACGGTTCCCGGCGCTTTCGTTGCTCGCAGATTGCAACTCCCAAATCTTTTCCTCGATTCCTGCTCTCTAGGCCCATATGACACGACGTCGTCCGAGTGCATTCGATGTGTCATTCCCAGATGAGGCGCCTCTCCAACCAGCGCCCACAACTTCCACCCGTCCTGACGGGAGCTCCAACAAGAGGCAACGCGACGACGAAGCATCTGGACGTGTAAGCACACCAGATCTGCTCACTCTCGTTAGATTGATTGCTTAGCCTCATTTATAGCCAGCAAAGCAGAGGCAATTGTCACCTGGTAAGAAGGTTCGCGATTTAACGACTTATCTCAAGTTATACTTTCTAGTCTCGTTTTATGTCTCTCGACCAGATGAACAGTTAGAAACGCAGGAGCTGGTCATACCGGGTGAAGATCCAGAAGATGAGCCGTTCGAGGACGACGAAAAGCCGGTTCGTATCTTGACTGACTTCTCCATCTTCGACCCACTCCACCGCAACGAAATGGTTTCTCTTGCTGCAATCGAAGAGGAGGACGGAGTTGATCGTCATTTCGAGGGTGCCGGTTGGGTCACTGCCGATTTCATCAGCGAAGACGTTGGACAGGAGGATTGGGATGAAGATGAAGAGGAGAATTTGAAAGTCTATGTTCGACTTGGTGCGATCCTGAGATATACGTTGGACTACAAGTCGGAAAACAAGTGAGTTATCGTAAAGCATAGTAGTTCCATCGATGTCCGACTGATAGAACAATAGTCCATTTTACATTGAAACAGAATATGGATGGTACATCCTCAAAACACCTTCAAAAGAGTACGAAGCCATATACAGGATGTTTTATACGCCGCGACGGGTCGCTCAACTTGTCATATCCGGAGCTCTCAGACGGCCAGCTCCATACACATACAATATATTTATCGAGCAGTATAAAGATATGGTTGATATATTCGGCCGAACGTGTCAAGAAGGAGACATGGAAGATGCTGTAAGTACCCCAATCTCTATTTCTGAGCAACCATGAGGGCGAACATCTCCGGATAGGCTAGTGGAACTCAGAAATATCTGCGACTGAGATGGAAGAAGGTCCGGGATTAAAGCAAGGTCCCTGTCGTGAGGCACATACTTCAAAAAGCACTTTCCTCTACTCCTCGTTCACGGCGAGTTCCTCGAGCCAATATGCCACAACCCCGAAACCGTCAGCTACCATACAACCGCGCCATGCCCGGGAATCAAGATTTGGCAGTTCTGAAGCCCGAAAACCAGAGTGTCACACATGTAACCCCCCGGATAGCAGAGCTAATTCGGGGTTTGGTGAGGGAGGAGATCTACGTCATTGGCGCTCGGCCTCCACCCCTGGACTCGAATCGAAATGAAAAGCAGAAGGCGTATATAGAGCTCTGCGCATTGATCCAAAGGGCGCGCATCATAAGAAAGGATATTGATTGGAAGAAGGAAGACCGTCTCGCCCCGGGATCGGACTATGTTTATTCTGTGACGATCGACGGGCAAGAGTACAGTGTAAGTGGAAGATTTAACGGTTAGTTGCCAGTTGTATAATACAATTTAGGACCGGTGATTTCATACTCGTACCTATTGCGGACGATAACAAGCCGCCCAAAAATCTGCCCGAGGATAACAACGTGCCGAGAACAGGAAAAATTCCGGATTATTTCTGGTGATCTACGTTTCATTCGTCGATATCCCCAACTGACCTGATTTAGGTTTGCTCGAATCGTGTACCTAATGCCTCAGGAGGGTATGGCACATATTCAGTGGCTCGAACACGGGTCGCAGATTTTTCTAAAGGAGCTTGCACATCCTCAGGAGTTATTCTTGAATGACCTATGCGGCCATATTCCTCTGAAGACAATTGTCGGTAAACTTGTCGTTCATGAGAGGCCCGAGAACGTCCCGGCAAATCAAAATGAATATTTCTACAAGTGAGCCTCTCTTTCTTCACGAGAATGCGAAAGAGCTGATTTGATTACATAGATTTAAACACGATAAAGACACCGCATCACTCGTGTCAATTGATGCCCAGCGTTTGCAAATGATAGGAAATCATTTACCGCCTGAGAACTGCCCAGTTTGTGTTATGTCTGAAGAGCGCAGACAAGCAGAAGAACCTCACATACTTCGTGTGGATGGTGCCAACAGGGGCATTGCGTATGGAGGTCGAAACTTCCATCTACACGATTTCGTCTTGTTCAAAGCACAACAAGGGCCTGCAAATATTGGTTATATCATCAAGGTCAGCGCTGATAACGTGAGAGTGAAACGGGCTGGACGGATTGGCTCCCTCGAGGATATCCTTCCGGATGATGTTATGAGAGATGAAGTATGTTTTCCAGATATCATATTCACACGTTTCTCACAATAAGCGTAGCGTCATGTGTATCTCACCGACGAGGAAACGACGGTGCCCATCAATGATCTAATTCAAGTCATCTTCGTGTTGCCGATCGATGCTATCCCCCATCTTGACGAGTGGTTAGAGGAATCCTCTGACCACTTCTTCATCAGCTATACGTTTCCAACTATGACGGTAGAAGCGTGGGCCGATAAAGAAGACCTGGATTGTGCCTGAATTTGGGATTTGTGAGACATGTAACGGGGAGATGGTGGCACATCGAAGACTACTCAAAGAGTACCTATCACACATCGAAGAACGACCGCTTGCCGTCCTCGACTTATTCGGTGGTGTTGGCGCGTTTAGTTTGGGTATGAAAGAAGGTTTTAGGGGACTCAAAGTAACATATGCCATTGAGATTTCCCCAAGTGCCGCAAAGACATTCCGGTGAGCGATCCTGAATCCTGGACTAATCGTAAACAGCGTTGACAGTTTATTAGCCGTAATTCGCCCGATACAATTGTGTACAACGAGTGCTCGAATACCATGCTTCGCTACGCTATCAAGAAACGATTAGGCCATCAGCAAGAGGTACCCATGCAGATGTATAACGGGCGGCCTGGTTCCTGATCCGCCCCAAAAAGGGGATATAGACATGATCATTGCTGGTTTTCCTTGGTACTGTTTCAAGTTATTGGAGTCAAGTTGGATGTTTATGCGCTTTATCCAGTCAAACGCACTCTGGCCTCAACATGTTCAAGCATGCAAATGATCCCAAAAGCAGTTTAATTTTCAATGCGCTGTCCTATGTCGATGAATACCGGCCAAAATTGGTTTATTTCGAAAATGTCCACGGTTTCCTCAGTTATGCCTTAAACGCAACGCAAGCCTCAATCCATCGCCTGGAAGGTGGTATTCCGATGGGCGGGCTGAAGCTTGTGGTCCGAGCCCTTGTTGATCTAGGATACCAAGTACGGTTTTGCTTGTTACAAGCAGCCCACTATGGTACACCGCAAACCCGAGTCCGTTTCGTTTTAATGGCAGCCCTTGACGGACTTCCACTGCCCAGCCTTCCGCAACCCACACATCATTTCCCCGAAACTAATCATCTTCCGATCGATCTAGGTGGAGAGGTTATTCGGCCTATCAAAGCGAAGAATGGAGCTGCCCTCCATCCCTTTGTTACGATTGACGACGCTAGTTGACGATCTCCCCTGGTTTGATTGGTACGAGCATGATACCGCAAATTAGCTACTATTGATCCATGGATAGGAAACACCCTAAACCGCAAACTTTATCAGCGCCTAGAGCAGAGAGAACTTATCGAGCGAGAACAGGATATACGCACATTTGTTTGCGACTCTGCACGACGTACATTTTGCGGATATGAGGGACACCCAGGTTACCGTCACAGGCCGATGACCAGGTACCAAGCAGTGGCACGCCGACGTCCTGTAACATACCTGCAGCAATTCACAAAATGTCTCAAGCCGATAAAGGTTGAACGGTATGTATCATCATAGCTGTTTCTGCATGAAACTCACTTGACAACGTGTTCAGCGTCGTCTCGATCCCTTTGGAGGCAAATGCCGATTACAGAAGTACAGTCTCGTTATCCGACTTGTCTCGCTGATGTTGATTATCATCAAATCTAGGCCTCGGGCTGCACCAACAGGAATGGCAGTCAGCAAATCCCACATCTTGGATTGCACGAAACAATTACCGCCGCGGTTCGTACCCAATAGCAATATTATCTGTTTCAGACATACTTAGTAGATAACAAAGGTTTATATGGTCGGCTGGACGGGAAGAGCTACTTTCCAACCACTGTCACAAATATGGATCCTACAGCTAAGCAATGTAGGGTTCTGCATCCTCATGTGAGTTACCGTGACCTTCCTACTTTATTTGACACAATTGACCTGATGGCAAATATAGTGTCGTCGAATGGTCTCAGTACGTGAGCTGGCGAGATCACAAGGGTTCCCCGATCACTTTGTTTTTGAAGCCAAAGACAACAACGTACTTACAGTATGTGCTCAGTATCCTACTTCAATGACTTGCAGATTAATAGTATACATCTAGATGCACCGACAAATTGGAAACGCAGTTCCATTTCCAGTCTCTGTTGCTCTTGGACATCAGCTGCGTGAATCATTCTTCAATCGGTGGCTTGAGGAGCGGGATAGGGAGGGACATTAAATGCCGTGGCATGATATCAAAATTGTATTCAATATACGCCTGCGAAATGGACTGTCTGATTGATAGATAGTACAGGAGCTTAGCACAGCAGCATTGATCATAAGTTGATGATACATCCGAGATAAACTGGTAATAAACAATTCAGCGAGGCATACCAAGTGTTCCAAGCCGTCCGATCGAGCAATGGGCCCGACTCGAAAAGGCAACTATTACTAAGCTGACTATTTTTGCTACGCCAACTCTGCAACTCGCCAGAGCGTAGACATGGCACCAATAAAGGCGTCAAGCTCTTCTAAAACCAAAGCTCCATCGTCTTCCATATCCCTCAAAAAATCGAAGGGCGAAAATTTCTACCGAACTGCGAAACAAGTTGCACGGCTAAAGCTGCTCAACAGCGGGAAGCCTATCCGGGATAAAGATGGTAACATCATACAAGCTGCAGCCTTTCAAAAAGGGGAGAGTGATGTAAAACCGGGAAGAGTGCAACCAGACCGCAGATGGTTTGGTGAGTGCCATTTTATCCGATATCGGGCAAAACGTGAATGAGTGCGCAAGGGAATACCAGAGTGATATCTCAGACGGCGCTGGAGCACTTCAGGACAAGCCTTTCTACGAAAAAAGATGACCCATACTCGGTACTGCTACGGCGCAAGAAGCTACCCATGGCACTACTCGACGATGCCGCTAATCCGAACTTGCGCAAGGTGAACATATTTGTTGGTCGCTGGACCTTGTATTTAGCTCATCCCTTTGCAGCGACCTCACATTGTGGAGGCGGAACCATTCTCGGAAACATTTGGACCTAAAGCTCAGCGGAAGAGACCTAGAATCGATGTAAACTCTTTCGAAGAGCTCGGAAAATTTGCAACGGAGGAAGCATTGGCAGCAGGGACAACCGTGGAAGGTAAGAAAAGCAAAATACTATTTCTTGTCTTCATTAACGCTTTGAACCAGAACCGCTTGCCTCGTCTATTCCTGAAGTCAAAACACACGCTGACTACAATGAACCTATATATGCCAAGGGGACATCCCGGCGCATTTATGGAGAACTGTATAAAGTGATCGATTCGTCTGATGTTGTCCTTCATATCCTCGACGCACGAGATCCATTGGGGACACTGTGCGAGTCTGTTCTGGAATACATCAAAAAGGAAAAAGCACACAAGCAAGTTGTTCTGGTGATCAACAAGTGCGATCTCGTGCCAAATTGGGTTACAGTGCGAAATCACCTTCACGTTCCATAGTCATGCCCATTAATAACCCCCAAAGGCTCGATATATCCAACATCTTACCCCTCGATATCCTACCCTAGCATTTCACGCATCACCCTAACCATTCATTCGGAAAAGGATCGCTAATTCAACTGTTGAGGCAATTCGCTCAACTACATTCTGACAAGAAGCAAATCTCTGTTGGCTTTATCGGTTATCCGAACGTTGGAAAGAGCAGTGTCATAAATACTCTTAAAAGTGGAAAGGTATGTCGAGTGGCACCAGTACCAGGAGAAACAAAAGTGCGTGACGACCTATGTTGAATTTAACTTCCTAAATGTTTCTTCATAGGTCTGGCAATACATTACACTGACGCGCCGCATATACCTCATCGATTGCCCTGGTATTGTGCCTACTTCAGCGAACGATTCTCAAGCAGGCACTGTCTTGAAAGGCGTTGTTCGCGTTGAGGCTCTCCCGACCCCATCAGAACATATACCCGCCCTTATGGAGCGGGTTAAGCCGTTGTATTTATCAAGAACATACGAAGTGCCACTACCTAACGAAGATGATCCATCGCAAGGGTGGGAGCCAGAAGCGTTTCTTGACAAACTGGCACGCATGAAGGGCCGCCTATTGAAGCATGGTGAACCGGACTTGGATTCCGTGGCTAAGATCCTTCTGAGCGACTGGGTTAGAGGACGGATACCCTACTTTGTTCCACCCCCAGAGCGACCGGAAGAATTGAATGCAATGGAAGCGAAGAAGAAAGATAAGGCAAAGGCAAACCAAGTGGATCCTGAAGCTCCCAAAGTGAAACAAACTCTCGGCTCGATCATGCAAAGGAACACTTTCTTAGCGGAGGACATCCGGCCTTTGGATGATGAATTCCTGGAAGGAGATGCGGACGATCTGGACGAGGCAAACGAAAGCGAGCATAGTGATGAAGAGGAAGAAGAGGAACTGAAATGGAGTGATGTGTTCCAAGGCATTGGCGAAGAGGGCATGCAAGCAGACGCATCGAATCAGGATCAGGAATCCAGTTTATCTCCAGGTAACCAGATCCTGAGCTTCTTGTCAAATACCGACTACCCATCGATTTCAGGTGAAGAAACTAATGACGTTGATGAGCAGCGGCAGACAGCAAAGGAGCCACGCATGACAACTAACAAGGTGAGTTTATGGATACTAATATCATAATCTGTTACATAAACATTTTACAGCGCAAGGCCAAGAATTTCTATACGCATGTTAATGTCAAGAACAAGAATCGACAAAATGCAACACTGATGCAGTCACTACCTACCGGCAAAAGAAGGGAAGGACGTGGAAGGAAGTAGGCGTTGTATGGAGGTATGTGAGCAGCTATGGAGTCCCTGGTCATTCATGATAACAACAATGTATCAGAGATGATGGACGTACGCCGAGTAATGTTTATTGACGTGCATTTGTGTACAGCTGCAATAGAAGCGAGTTCCGCGTGACGCGTAAAATCTTATCTTGAGGCGTGGGAAGACTAAGATAGTACTTATACGCCATCGATTTGAGCCTTTCCACCTAGCCATGTCTATCACCAAAATCCACGCCCGTCAGGTATGCCTCTACTTCCCTGTAGCATCGTTATTGATGATGACGCGTCCATGGCGACTAGATTTTCGATTCTCGTGGTAACCCCACTGTCGAAGTCGACCTCTACACCGACAAAGGTAGGCATACCCCGGGTAGTAAAATTCACTCACCTCATATTTTGCAGGTCGATTCCGTGCTGCTGTCCCGTCAGGTGCATCTACTGGTGTACACGAAGCCGTCGAACTTCGTGATGGGGACAAGAGTGCCTACCTTGGCAAGGGTATGTAGCGAGTACATGTAGCCAGTGAACCTCTGGCTCAGACGTCTCAGGTGTTAGCAAGGCAGTCGCGAACGTCAACAATCAAATTGCCCCTGCGCTCATCAATTCCAACTTCAAAGTTACGGAACAGAAAAACATTGATGATTTCCTCATTAAGCTTGACGGAACCCCGAACAAAGGAAACCTTGGCGCGAACGCCATTCTCGGTGTCTCGATTGCCGTAGCTGAAGCGGGTGCCGCTGAAAAGGAAGTCCCTCTTTATCAGCACCTCGCCGAGATTTCTGGTGTTAAGCCCCCGTACACCCTTCCTTGCCCCGCCTTCAACGTCATCAACGGCGGATCTCATGCTGGAAACAAACTCGCTTTCCAAGAATTCATGATCTTGCCTACCGGAGCAGCCTCCTTCACAGAGGCTATGAAGATCGGTACGGAAACTTACCATACTCTCAAAAAGGTCATCAGCGCCAAGTACGGTATCGATGGTAAGTCGGATTAACCAATGAAGTTTACATAGTCATACCATGTGCATGTCAGCGGTCAACGTTGGTGACGAAGGTGGCTTCGCCCCGAATGTTTCTGGAGCTGAAGAGTCACTCGAACTACTCGTCGAAGCTATCAAGAAGGCTGGCTACGAGGGCAAAGTCAAGATTGCTCTTGACGTCGCATCTTCCGAATTTTACAAGGAAGGCAAATACGACCTGGACTTCAAGAATCCCAACTCTGACCCCACCAAGTGGATATCTGGTGTAGAGCTTGCTAACTTGTACTTGGGATACATCAAAAAATACCCTATTGTGTCCGTTGAAGATCCCTTTGACCAAGACGATTGGGAGGCTTGGGCCCACTTCCGCGCACAGAGCAGCATTCAAGTTGTTGGAGATGACTTGACCGTCACCTAACCCATTGCGCATCAAGACCGCCATCGAGAAGAAGGCCTGCAATGGTTTACTTCTCAAGGTAGGATAGCAAGGGGATATCTGGTTTGATCGACTAACCTTATCTTTAATAGGTCAACCAAATTGGAACTATTTCAGAGTCCATCCAGGCGTACGTCGACCCTTTTGTGAGATCTGCAATGATGCGATACTGAAGTTGTCATAGTGCGCAACTCTCTCAGTCCGACGGCTGGGGCGTCATGATTTCACACCGCAGCGGTGAGACCGAGAACACGGTTATCGCCGACATTTCGGTCGCCCTCGGAGTTGGCCAAATCAAGACCGGAGCAGCCTGCCCGAAGCGAACGTGTTGCAAAATACAATGCTCTCTTACGCATCGAGTAAGTTTGTTTGTTTCGCATCATTTACGACAAATGAAACCCTATTCTTCAGGGAGGAACTTGGGGCCAATGCAACCTTTGCTGGCGACCGCGGCTTGTCTGCTGGCTCCACTCCCCCCGCTATTCTGAAGAAGTAATGAACGTGAATCGTGTTTAAGATGCTTTATTCTTTCAGTTACTAGATTTCGAGTTGCAAATATGTATCGCCGATAGCTAGATTGTCAATAGTATCGTAAAAGTATTGATCGTGAGAAGCGAAGATCATGAAATGTCATCAACGATAGTATATCAGTTCGTGGGTGGCATTTACAAGCTACAGACCTCGAAGAGAGGTCAGCGGAGGGAGGCGCTAGGAACAGGAACACAAGGAGTGCGAACGCCGCAGTCGATGCTTCCGCATTAGACCAGAGTTAGTTATAGACGAGTAATGTGGTAAAAATAGATGAGAGAATGACGACAATGCCAGGATGTGTATGTTGTGAATTGTACACAAAGAAACGTGAGCGAGGAATGCATCGATTGCGGTTTTAAGTAAAAACTCGACAGCAAGTAGGCGTATATATATATATCAACGAACAGGTTAAATAAAAAAAACAAGCGTCGCGCACGATGCAAGGATATATACAAGAATAACGATAGGATGGAATTTGCAGTTTGGTTGCCGGAGGAAAACTGATGCCGATGAGACAGAGAACCAGAGCCCGAAGAAGAAAAAGAAAACACGAAGGGGGTTATAGCAGCGCGGTGGAATCTTTGCCAGCTTTGACGAGGACCTTCCAATCTTCTCTCCACTGACTTAAACTCGTTCGAAGTTTCTTGTCGCCTAGTGTTTTTTCGATCCAGAACATGAGCGCGTTTTCGTCTTCTGGTACGAAAAAGGAAGAAAGGAGTGACAGGATGGTTTCAAAGTTGGCCGATTTTGAGGTGATTTGATCTAGTACAAGGATAATGAGAAAGGAAAAGCGCGTAGTAGGAAAAGTGACGTACCGCGGTAGACCCAGACAATCGCGATGGCCATGGCGATGAAAACGTCGTAGCCTTCGAATAAAAACGCGTCCCAGAGCCTCAGTTGCGTCTGGAAGGGGACGGAATTTGTAAATAGAGTGATGTACCATTTCGTCGCGTACGATGTGGTGGAGATCATGTGTCTCTTAAATGCGGAGTACACGTCGGGCATGTAGGTTTCCATGATGCGTTCTTGGACGTAGATGGATTCGAGCATACCTGGGAAACCTGGGCTAAATATGCTGTGCAGAGAGTAGGCGTCGTGCAGGTGGACGAGGGAGGCGTATACGCGCTCTGGCTCAAAATAGTTGAGGAGGGTGGCGGCGATAGGCCCCATGCCTTGAACGTATCCGCATGTAGAACAACACAACGAAAATGAATGAAGGACGTGGAAAAGGGACCGTTGCCTGAGCCAAAAAAAGGTTATTCATCGCCATAGTTGCCAGATAAACGGGATAACGTACCCGGCTCCATATCTTGTCCTGAACATGACATGCCCGCTGATGGTCCTAGGGACGTCTAGATCAATCTGAATGTCATAGGTGGAAGGTTTATCCAGTAATTCTCTGTAATCGTTCGCGAGCGCCGCAGTCTGTTCCAGGCCAGCGAAAGTAAAACGACGTAGCAACGTATCCCATGCTGCGCTGCGCCAGCAGTCTGGGATACCTTTGTAAACTCGTTCGCGGAGTTTACGCTCTTTGGAAGGGTTGACGCGCCAAAGTTGAGCATTTCCGCCTGTATCGCGGATATCGGGGTTAAGCATGCGAGTCCATTTCGCGACCCGGATAGATTCTCGAACCGGTTTTGGCGAGGCTGGCATGGCGTTGAGGAGGTTGAGGCGGGACATGGATTTCTTACTTCGTGTTCGCGAGAGTTTCTTGAGAAGAGGGGCCGAGTTGAGGAGTACAAGCCTGTCGTGTGATGGTAGGACGAAGAATCCGTACCTATATTTGCATGATGGTGATGATGCAGTGATAAAAGCACGCGTCAATGGCTTACCGATCTACGCTTGCAAGGGTCTGTAGTTCGCGTGGATCGAGGTCGCCTTTCTTTTGGTTCCCGTCTGCATCCTGGGTGGCCTGGGGCATGTGCAGGCGTGCCCGCGTGCGCTCAATGCCGTCTTCATATCCGTCTCCTCTGACACCTGAAATTTCGAGCTGTGCGTATGTATTCCGCACATGGAAAGCGTCCATATCCTCTCCCTCTGAGGGGACAAGAGATGTTATGCTTGGGGAAGGTTCTTGAACGGTTAGTTGAAGAGGTGCATGAGATGAAGATGGGATCGCATTAAGCAGCGGACTGCGGGTATGTGAGGGCACGGATACATGTGAAGCAGGGGTCGATGTTCTTGAAGGGGGCAGCGGGGGCAAGTCACGAACTGACAAAGGGGAACGACTCCGGCGGGCCAGATGGACCATCTGGACGTCGGATGAACTCCGTGATGAGCGGATAGAATTTTGCGACGGGCTATGGGCCGGTATGCGGTGTTTAGAGGAGGCGGGGAGGCCGGAGGATGCGGAGGAAGTGCTTGAGCGACCACCCAAGGTTCTTCTGTCATCAAAGAGACGATCAGAGGGTGTACGAGGAGAAGAAGAGGGCGCCGAGCTAGAAGGAGGTCTTGGAGGGGAAGAGTCGTAGTAAGCTAAGTCAGTTGCAGCAAAGAAGTCGTCTTTGTGGTCGTCTGGGAGAGTAAGACTAACAGAGGGGATACGGAGAGAGTTTCTTGGGGTATCTTCCATGTACATTGAGTAAATTGAGAAGATGGAAGTTTCAGTTGAAGAGCGTTCTGGTTGTAAGATGAGAACATCCATCTAAGGGGCGTTGTCTTGAGACTGCACCGCCGCGCTCTTTCAAATTACCCAGGGCGCGTTGTTACCCTGACATCAATATAGTCAGCCGCCACTCCCGACGCGTTCCAATCTTATCATCTACGACAAACTGGCTGTAGATACCGACTACTATCAAGTGTTATCCATTTCACGTAATGCCTCGACTCCAGATATAAAAATTGCATATCATCGCGCCCTCCTCAATTTCCATCCGGACAAAAGACACACGAGTCGCTCAGTTGAACCACCACTAATAGAGATATCGCTCATCAAAGAAGCGTATGTTACGCTATCCGTACCAGAGTCACGATCGGCGTATGACAGCCTTCTTCTGAACCGAGAGCGACAACGGGCAGGCCCAGGGTTCAGACCTGCGCAGGTTGTTTCCTTGGAGGAATTCCAAGCCGAGTACCGTCATTCTCACACGGATGGTAGAGCTGACGACGAGTGGGAGGAATGGGCGATATATACCTACCCCTGTCGGTGTGGTGGAATGTACAAACTTACGACGGATGATTTGGAAACCGGGGATCATCTCGTTGGGTGTGAGAGTTGTTCAGAGGTTATTTGGGTTGGGTACGAGGAGGTGGTTGAATAGTATGTCAACTGTCGATAGCTGAACATATTATTTATGTACGCGTCAATACCAACTACGATGAACAAAGTATGTACCAGCTTTTGTCGACATGCCGAGTCCTATAATTCGTCAAAACGACACTTCCTAGACTGGATAACTTCTCTCTTAGGAGATAAAAAGCCCACGAGGGGCTTCTGGCACTGTCGACGACGGTCGAGCGCACTGGCGTCGTGCAGCGTGGCATTCTCCCTAGAGAAGAAAAAAAAATTCACTGCACCAGTCGACAATATATATAGCGAGAATTACCTCGTACTCACGGTCAGGTGACGGCTAAATCCGGCCGTTCCTCTTCCGCGAGAGCCTGAAGGCCTCAAGAATGTTTAGGACGTGTCTCTCGCAAGGTACGTTCAATCCTATTGCATCGAAAAGCGTATTGATATATATGCACAAATCCAGTTTCTCGAACATCATGTGCACGTTCCAATCTTCTTCATACGTCGTCGACGCTACACGCCGAGCTCGCCCATAGGTCTGGTGCCAAGAAGACCAACATGCTCATCAAAAACGAAAAGAGACGAAAAGCGCTTGAAACTCGCCCTCACATCGTACTCGGACACCGACCAGGGGACGAAGCCAAATGGCTCAACTGCGACCTCGCTAAAATTCTCGTGTCAGAGGAAGAACTCCAGATACCCACTGCTGCTGCTGCCGACGTTGACTCTACCGGTCAGCAGCCGCCCTCCGACACCACCACCACGCAACTACCTACACAATTTAATTTCGGCATCGGGAAAGCAGACAAAGAATTACTCTTCCGCGACTTGCCCGAACTTTCTGCCCAAGCCGTCGTTCTCAGATATCAACAATCGAATCCTGAAACGTTGGCTAGTCTTCACGATCAAAGCCAGGAGCTCGAACAGCTCAAATTGAATCAGTTTTCGAAACTTGTCGATTTGAGGAATGCCAATGCTCAAGGCATTGCGTACGAGAATAAAAGGAGAATCATTCTCGCGTTTAGCGGTCAAGAGGGTTCTTATGATACTGGGTCCACCGAGGTTCAAGGTATGCGTTTTGTTCACCATCGTTGCCCGGTCTCCTACTGATGTACCGCTTCAGTTGCTTTGCTGACCTACCGAATACGCAATTTGTACTTTCATTTGACAAAGTTCCGGCGGGATGTGGGTAACCGCCGCGGTCTTCGTATACTCGTCCATCGCCGGGCAAAGTTGCTGAGATATCTCAAACAAAAACATCGGCAGCGGTATGATGCTGTTCTGGAAAGGTTGGGTTTAGAACCTGCGAGCGTTGAAGGAGAGCTGGTACTCTAATAATATCGTCCAAAACCTATCGGTTGGACAAAACTAACATAATGATATAATATTTACCCAACCTGTGCTGTCTCCGCTAACAATAGAGAATCATAAACTACGACTAGGCATGTTTTTAAGTGTTTGATTAGTGCATGCTTGAATACTCAATCGCCGGTTTGAACAATCATTCAAATAGCATCCGTAAGGGGGGAGGGCGCTGTCGCTTGTTAGCCTCGAAGGCTCTGAAATAGTCTCGGTTCAGAACCAATTCTTCATGGAATTGATGCCTAAACACATATCTCGAACAACACTCGTGCAGGACAAAAGACAAGACTTACTCGACGACGTAATGGCCCTCCATTATAGTCAAAGACATTAATTCGTCTTCATCGGGAGTGTCACGACAGCGAACACAGCACCATATAAATTGCGATGTCTCTCTAGATCCGTCTTCCTCGTCGATCTCGACCTGTCGCATGTTGAACTCTTCTTCATCTACAATGTGCCAATCTCCCCCATGATGATGACGGCTGGCTTCGTGACTGATCTGCGGGAGGATCAGATTATAAACAAAGCTGTATATGGGCAAACTGACCGCGTCCCGCCATCTGTACACTGGCGCTGAATATCCGCCATCGTAAGCCAAACGACACAACCAACAAGCATAAAATAAGTTTTGCTCGTCCATGTCTGTGGCTGTTGTCACTGCAGGATCCAAACCGCTCTGTTCAACGATTCCTTCTGCAACGGTCTGCATGGTGAGGCTGAGGGCCAATGAACGTGGGCTCCATTTCGCTCGTTTCTTGGATAAATTGACCAGTTCCGTGGAGGGATCAACTAGATCATCGTTGAACATGAATCGGCACCCAAACCTGCGTGTTAAACAAGTATGACCGAGGACCTCCGGGTAGAACAAGGCACTCTCGAACCCTACACCAAGTGTTGACAATGTAGGACCACAATCATTGCAGACGAAAACAGTGGACGCTAGATCGAGTTTTTCCAACGCTTCTTCGTCTGTCTCCGGGAGAGGTCTTGTCTGGCCCGAAAACACCAAACCGAGGATGTCGTCAAAAAAGATGTCTGGTTCTTCCTGCTGCTTCAGCACACTACTTAATTGAAGACGAATTTCGCTTCTCCAGGCAGCGAACAATTTCGGAAACTCCGGTATGAGATGTGCAAAGCTTGCGGCATCAACAGACACATCCAGAGGCTGCTGGATCACAGCTTTCACTGGCTCCATTTCACAGAAGTCAACTGCCTCGGGCATGATTTCAGTGTAAGGCAGGCGATCGTTTTTGTATTCCTGAAGAACGGTCATCGCAGTGCGCTTTCGCCGCATGATAAGTTCGCCATTCTCTCGATCAATTCTCCTTCTCCGCATTTTAGCCATGAATTCAAGAACGGGACCTTGTATATTGCTCCAGACTGGAACTAATTTAGAATCATATCGTGGACCAATTAAGCGACTCACCCCTTTCAGTCAAGCGCTGAGGCATTCTGACAACCTTGAGATCGTTTAGAGAGTAAGGTCGTCTGATACTTTCGAGATCCTTTTCCCATCCCAACTCTTTTAGCTTCTCGATGATGCTAAGCGGGAACGGATTGAGTCAATGAAATCGTGACCTAGAAAAAAGGTGCCTACGCTTTCTTTCTTTCTCTTCTTAATTGGTCTAGCTCCATAGCCCTGTCGTCATTCTGATGCCTAGCCCAGTCCTCGCACGTCCGCGCATGCTAAACGAGAGTGAGAAAATCCACCAGAGATACAGAGCGACGTACCGCCATCATTTTGGAAACATCCTCTTTCTTCCGAAGAATATACGCATCGATATCTTCTTTGCTTAGTCGTTTGATATCAGCTTGCAGTTTTTCGTACTCGGCAGTAACGTATACAAATTTGTAGCGTCCTTGAACATTCAGGTTAAAAGAACAAGGGTTAGTTCACGTGTAGTGACTCGTACTGGGCGCTAGTCGATGTGGCAAGAGTAAATCGCCCCGCACGCCCTCCACCTCGGGCACGAGGCATGTCTCGCTCAGACTGGAAGGGTTTAGATGCAAGCTGCCACCAATACTGTTACAACTTACTGTTGTTTAGCACACTTGGAACAAATGCGCATCCTGAATCTCCATTCCACATTTCTGACCCCGGTGGTAAAACAATACTTGAGAGAGTGCGTTAATCACGGTCTTATTGATGGATGGAATAACTTACATGGCAGTGAGGGGAGAAAGCCAGATTTGCCCATTGAGGTTCAATCATGTCCGGCGGGCATTCAGGCAGACCGATATTCTCTCGGGCAATCCGCCAGACGGAGACCGAGGATGGGTTCATCAACACACGCCTGAAAGATTTTGTCATTCGCGAAAGCTTCAACAAATCTGCGGGAGACATGTAGCAAAAGATCTGCGAGAGATTTGGTCGTCTGATAATGCGCATATAGGTACAGCAAACCTCGTAAAGGATGTCGATGGGCATTTCAGTGAGGCCGGCCAACTTCCCGACTCTGCCTCTCTTCTTAGGTACCTGAATCAATGCATCATCTGTACTAGTCATTCCGGCTTCATCCTCCTGCTTGCGGCGCTTGCGGGCGGTGACCCGCTTTAGAGGCATGGATGGAAGAAGACGGTCGAAGACGGTCACAGCGTAAACAAGAGACGCGTTTATATTAGTACCACGTGCTAACCCAATTTATTTCTCGCCACTACCGTGACCGCGACTGCTCATGGCTCTCACTTCCCAAATAGCTGAATCGTTAGCCGCGACTCTAAATCCCGATGGGAACGTGAGGATCGCTGCTGAATTGAGGCTGGCCAACTATTTTACGAACCCGGGTTCGTCCTCATCGTTGTCTCTTTCGTCCACCTTATCTCCTGATCGCACGTCGCGTCGCGGCCAGAGAGCGGCTTAGCTTTATCACAACTCATCGTTACCCAGGATGCAGACATCTCATTGCGACAGATAAGTCTAACATTCCCCTCCTGAAAGGAAACGCGTCTTGATCTGCAGTTCTGACCAGCACTCCGCAAGCATTGCGCTCCGAAAATATGTTAAAGAACGATGGTCTCCTATTTTCCCTTCTTTTAGAGGTTCTGCGCCACAAGTTGAGGTAAGCTTCTGTAATTATAACCTACCATCTTGTTCCCAACGCTTATTCTAGATAAAATCAAAAATTCGGCAAGCTGTATTTCTGGGTCTCTCAGACCCCGAAAGAAAGATTCGTTCCCTTTGCGTGAGTTAACCAATACTTCTATTTCTGAGAACGTGAAATATCCACTGCTCAACATAGGCCCATACACTCTCCTCAATCGCACACAGTGATTGGCATGATGAATACCCTGAACTTTTACCCTCCCTGATCAATTTACTTTCTTCTGGCTCCCCCATCTCAGTGCATGGAGCCATGCAAGTTTTTGCCGAGTTCATTAAGTCTGAGCTGACTGAGGATCAAACTCTTCCTATTCTTCGGGAACTACTGCCTGTCCTTCTCTCCATCCTAGGTTCTACCGAGGTAATCACTTAACGAAGCGAATGCAAACTTTCTGAAACATGTTTCACAAGTTATACTCAGCTCCCACGCGGGCTCGGACTGTGTCAGTATTCCGTCAATGCATGACTGTACTCTATATGGTCAAGGATCAACACCCACAAGCCGTGAAAGAAGCAACATCCCAAGTGCTCCCCGTGTGGCTGGATGCATTTAAGGTGTTATTAAACCTGGACTTACAGAGGGAAGTACAAGGAAGTGAGAACTGGGACGGTTTATCCATCAGAATCCAAGTTTTCAAAGTAGGGTTATCTGACCTTTCGAAGGGAACCACGCTTACCGAATTGACAGACACTAGACACTTTACATACCTCATTCCCCCGCGCCTTAACACCTTACCTTCCTGATTTTCTCAATTCTGCTCTCCATCATCTACAAATCATCTATCCGAGCTTCGTCCATTATTATATTTCTGCCGCCGATTCGCCCCCTCGCACATCTGAGGACGAACTAATTGAGCTCCCTGATTTGATCGTTCCTATCGTTGACTTTATAGCCGCTGTCGCTCGAGGGGGGAAAGCAAAACTGTGGTTCGATGCTCAGCATTTTCCCGCTCTTGTCTCTGCCGTCTTCAAGTTTACTCAGGTTGGAGAGCAGGACGTAAGTTCTAAATAATATGACAGTAGCTGTATCTGATGTTTCGTCAGGAAGAAACGTGGGAGACCAATCCATATTCATTTGTTTCGGAAGAGGACGATAAGACGCAAGGATATAATCTTCGTGATGCAAGTTTCGATTTGTTGAATGTATGTTTTAACATGATATATGATCGACGCGATCATAACCATTGAAATCAGTGTTTTATGGACCGCAATCCCGTTCAAACGACGCAAATTCTCCAACAGACAATGGAACAAACCATTCACGATTGCGATGCAGAAAGAAGCGCTGGAAATAAGAATTGGTAAGCTAATGGTAAATTTAGATTAGTTTTGTTATCTAATGCGATTCAAGGTGGCGACCACTGGAAGCTGCACTTGCTTCAGTTGGTTCACAAGCGGGTGATATTCAAGATTGCATAGATGAAGTATCAGATGCAGGGCGTCTAAAGCCGTTTGACATCGAATCCTCATTGACCAAGGTCATACCTCCCATTTTACGCCTTTCAGGTGATGTTCACTATATGCTGGTCCTTCAAATTTTAACACGACGAATACTAGATTATCCTTTCCTCCAGGGACGAGGCTTTGTTTTTGCGAGTCAATTTGCAAGCTCGCTTCCCCCACAATTGGCCGGCCAATATCTGGAAGCCGCTATACAAGCAATTGAAATGCAGGATGCTCGCAGCATTCTCAAAATATCAGCCGTGAAAGCTGTCCAAAAGTGAATACTTGCTTAGAGAAATTGATTCCATGACTGATAAAGTATGAAGCTTTTGCGATCAGGGCGAAGACGGGGCACTTGTTCCTTTTGCAGGCAGGATAGCCAGAGATCTCGGACCATTGCTACTCTCGACGTCTGAAGATACCTTACTTATTGTCCTTGAGACGATATCGTCGGTTCTGAGGATTAATGAGACCTCATGGTTGGACACGGAGTTGGCTAATGCCCTGGTCCTTGCTATACTACAAGTATGGAATAAGAATATCAGAGGTGGGTACGAATTTAGTTTTCTCCTTTCGATTTTTGACACGTAATTCAAACAAGATCCTATCTTCATTTCCATTCTTGCGGACATTATGAGTCTTTTAGCATCTTCTCCCAGCAACGGTGTTAACGAGATAGTCGTCAAACAAGCGGTACCTGTTTTGACCAATGCATTGGCATCTGCCAAGCCAATAGAATCGTGGATAACGAGTTCAGCAATCGATCTATTGAATAGCATCGTGGAAGGACGCGCCGACGGGCTACAAGAAGGCTTTTTCGCGCATGTCGCCCCAGGTCTCTTCAAATGTTTGAGCGACGCTGAGGACAGAGATATTTTACAGGTATTCACGAGTTTCGCCGCCTATCGCTTCCATTTTCCGATCCTATATTCTAGAATGGCATAAAATGCCTGACAAGCATCATCCAAAAGGATTGCAGCCAGATTGTGGCTTGGCACGACGAGACTGGTCGTTCTGGACTGGATTATGTTCTCATGTTCATCGCAAGGACCTTAGATAACCAGGACGAATCAGGAGGTTTGGTTATTGGCGATCTCATTATCCATTTACTGCGGAAGACTGGGGAAAGCGTATTGCCTGTTCTCCCACAACTACTGCAGTCCATGGTTAACCGAATGACCACCGCCAAGACAGCAACATTCATCCAGGTTCTGATTTCCTTCTCTGTAATTAATGATTACTCACCAGCAATTCAAGAGTCTCATAGTTCCATTTGCTTTCCTTATCAACAATCAAAGGGACACCGTCCTTTCCTTGGTCGAATCAATGCAAGTTCAACACAGAACGGCGCTGGAAATTCTCGTCAACACATGGTGCGAAAACGCCGAGACATTCCAGGGATTCTGGGCATCCCGTATCAGCGCTCTGGCTCTGTCGCAACTCTTCCTATCCGACCGGCAAAGTCTACAAAAGCTCACTGTCAAAGGTGACATTATTGTCAAACCGGAAACACAGAATGGTGAGGCGAATTCTTTTTACTTTCACGCATTCCACCGTCTTGATTTTGATCCCAATGACACATGAACAGTCATTATGACAAGATCCCGCGCCAAGCAGAGTACGCTATTTCTCCCTTTGGTGGTTTCGTCCCTTTTTTAACATGCTGATTCATCATTCTCTATCATTATATATAGCACCTCACGAGTTTACTTCTGTGCCATTCCATGTCAAAGCCTTGAAACTTCTTGTCCGAGAGTTGCAATTGGGCGGTGAATCAGCCACGATTACCGCGCGTGGTGGGGCCGCGGAAGACCTCGACTCGGATGATGGCGTAAGCTCCTTTCCCTGAACTGCTTCGGATGCCTTAACTTTCCCGATATACAGGACGAGAACTGGGAAGAAGAGGATAAGCTAAAGGACGATGAAATCTCATACCTGTCAGATATGATTGGCCCCAAAGGTCCCATCACTCTTGACAATGGCGATCTCGCCAGTGATATGTTTGACGACGAGGACCTGCGAAGAGATCCAGTTTATAATATGGACATACAGGTTAGTTGATTTTAGTTTAAGATGACCATATTTTGGATGTCGAACGTGAACGATATACAGGCCCATCTCGCAAACTTTATCAAGGAATGTGCAGCGCGGAACACGAATAACTTTGCTTCCATTGTTGAACAACTTAACGCTGAGGAGATGCTTGTGATCCGAGGCGTAGTGCAGGGTTAACCGATTGCTAGAATGATGTGTTGACGTGGATGTATTTTTAATGTTGAGCGGCAAAAGTGACAGTTCCAAGTTTCCTCCTCGATCTCCCAAATATCTATAGTACATAAACGACAGATCTAAATGCGGTGGACGACATCGCAAAGGGAAAAGTCATGTCACTCCCTCTTTGCCCAAGTCCCATTCTCTTACACTCCCTCGTTTCTTGTATTCAATGTCCATTATGCTCGTACTTTGTCCGTTCCACCTTTCATCCGCAGCGGTGGGTGAGACTACAAGCCGGCCCTTCTTGACGGTCGTTTTAACCTTGGGTAGCAGCCCAAGCCTCTCAAGCCTCCTCTTTTCTTCCTTATCCTGCTGCCGAATCCGGAGCAGCTCCAACATGGCATCCCAGCCTTCGTATTCGGCATTATTGATCAGTCCCGTCGAAGGCACTTGCGGCACGGTGAGAGGCGCGACGTCAAGCCTAGGATCATAGGACTCATCAAAGTACTTGTCCATCTTGGATGGAGGATGCGTCGGAGGTTCAGGTCCAGGAGTAGATGATGAAGAGCGGGAAAAGGACATGGAGCTGCCCGAGTCGTATCCATCAGGTTTCGGCATGGATTCTTTGCGATCTGGGGAGCGTCCGCGCCTTGGAGACTCGACAGAGCCTGATCGCTGCTTTCTGGTTGGTGAATCGTCACGAGAGCCTCTACGTGACGAAGTCTTGGAGTGCCCTTCATCTTCGGTATCATGGTAATCATTATTTCTATCACGCGGTGGCGTTCTAGAGCGACGTCGTTTCCTGCCACCGGCACTGAAGTCGCGTTTTCGTTTTCTCGGGGGCGACGGGGAATAGGAAGGAGAACGAGAGGAATATCGCGACGTGGAACGACGCTTAGTCCTTCGCCT
Source organism: Amanita rubescens (assembly GCA_015039365.1). Lineage (NCBI taxonomy): Eukaryota > Fungi > Basidiomycota > Agaricomycetes > Agaricales > Amanitaceae > Amanita > Amanita rubescens. Next base: position 315,832 of record WION01000012.1, read on the forward strand.
GCGAGGGAGCGGGGATGCTGACCTGTCATCATCTTCTGAGGAAATGGGGCTGCGACTGCGAGATGTTGAAGTATGTTCATGACGGCGACGGCGGTACCTTTCTCGCCGACGCCGCCTTCTCCGTTTCTCCTCGTCCGAAGTCAGGCTAGGGCTCCTCTCATGTCTCCTCGACCTTCTGTGCCTCGAGTACCTCTCCTTAGACCTAGTCCGTGATCGATGCTTGCGCCTTCTTCTAGGCCAATCATCCTCATCATCCCCTCGACGTTTGTGTTTGGAATCAGCCCGTTTATCTTCTTCTTCACCTTCTTCACCTTCAGAATTTTCTCCGTTCCACGTCTCCCAATCGCGAACCTTCCTCTTCCTCTCGCTTCTGTCCGCATTTCGCCCATCCCACCTGTCCCAGCCCTCATCATCATCATCATCTGGTTGGTGCTTATGGCGACTGCTACTACGTCGGCGATGACTGCGATGGTGATGGTGGGACCTATCACGGTGAGAATGGCGATGACGACGGGAGCTCTTGGTCCGAGCGGACCGCCTGGCATCAGCTGCCTCTTGAGCCCGTAGTCGCCGTTCTCGTCTCTCCCGTTCCTCTCGCTCTCGTTTAATCTCCTCAACGGCGAGAGCTTGGGCGCGAAGTACCGTCCGATTATGGTCATCTGTGCTCCGTATTATAGAAGACAGGAAGCGTTTGTTAGCGCGCGGAGCATTACTGTCGATGCTGTTCCAAGTGGCAGTGCCATTAAATTAACAAGACCATGATCCATAAGATTAAAGTGTAGGTATGCATATCGTGAGAGGAGAAAGTTGTCAATTAGAAAGTGAACGGCACGAGGCGTAGGATAAAAGACGCACAGATTACTAGAGATGTAAGCACGGATGCCATTCTGTCCGTATTTCTCGGCCTTCTTCTTGGCCTCTTTGAGGATAAGCTCTGCTACCTGTCTGTCAAGGTCTTCCTCTGTTATTGTGCCTGTGGATGAACGGAGGAGTGTAGAGAGCGACGAAGACGAGGAAGCCATACATAAGACAAGGCAACCGTTTGGTTGTTTGTCCCTATTTGGCTTAATAGCCGCATGCGGGCGCGTTGATCTGACAATGACATTAACTAAATTGAGCTCTGTACTTGGCGAAACGCAAGCTCTCTGGCGAACTCACAAGAATAAGACAAGCTGAAACCCTACTGGTGGTTGAGCTTGACCGGTTACATTTCGGACGCGACTGAATGGTCGTCAGGGTAGTCCAACATGTTTGTTTCACGAAACACTCGTAGATCACCGGCATCGGTCCTATTTTTACGCATTGAATTGAAGAATGTTCTCACGAACTTCAACATTTATGTTTAAAGGGTTCGAAAAAGGTTGGAATGGCCTGACGTTTAATACCCTAGTGTCCTGGCCGCGACAAGGGCCATGTTCTTGACGCGCGTATTTTCACTTGGCATTAGCTTATTGTTAGCTATCCAAACGTTATCAAATCCCATTCACCTCAAGACGCGTAACGAACATGAAGACGAGGTCCTTGTTGCCCGCGCCGCTCCGTCCGCCCCGTATTTTTTCGTTCATTCGGACCTGTCTACTGGATCAAGTCCACCAAATCCTTCTCTCCTTGCAGTACGTTTATACACTTGGTATTACATAAATAATCTATTTCTGACAACTTTTACAGGGTTATAACGTCTTGTATGGTATAAAATTACGCGATGCTACGACAATTTTAACAAATCATTTTAGCAGTCTTGCGTTTCTGGTAACAGGCGGCATTAAAGACAATGTACGCTTTTTTTCTCCTTTTCAAACATGTCTATAATCGTTACATAGGCGCAGTCGTGGGCTGCACTCTCTGCGACTCAGAAATCATCAATCAAATCGCAGTATGCGGCAGCTGGTATCACACTGATGGCAACCGCTTTCGGGGACACCGATACGCCAACGACTTCTGGGGTAGACCCCGTTTCCACTGCGAATACATTTGCCGCCTGGGTGATAAACAACCAACTAGATGGAATCGACATTGACTATGAAGATTTCCAAGCCTTTAATGCTGGTAATGGCAATGCTGAGGTCCGTTGCTTGATGTCAATCCGAAGCGACGTATACTGACTCCAATCATAGAACTGGTTGATCACATTTACACGACAGCTGCGGAGTCACTTGCCCCAGGGACAGTACATCATTACCCATTCGCGTAAGTACTTTTCCTTTCTTGTCACTCAAGCCGAAAACTCATCTGAGAATAAAGCTATTGCACCATGGTAATCCGTCGTTTATGTGACAATGTTTGATGCTCACGCTGGATCCAAGGTTTGCTCCGAACAAATGGGGTGGAGGAGGTTATCTCAAAGTAAACGCTGAGGTCGGAAACTTGATAGATTGGTATAATGTCCAATTCTACAATCGTAAGTTTCGCTACATGGGTTGCGAGCATTCTTATTTTGCTTTTCTCAGAGGGGAGTGCTGAGTATACCACTTGCTCTGGTCTCCTGACTCAATCGTCGAGCGTTCATCCGAATTCCGCTCTCTTTCAAATCAGCGCCAACGGAATTCCACTGTCCAAACTCGTGATAGGAAAGCCGGCTACGTCGCAACTAACATACAGTGGTTATATGGACACCTCGACCCTTGCGTCGTGCCTGGAACAGGCTAAAAATCAGGGATGGGGTATGTTTTCTCAGCTTGGTATTTGACGTGCCCTTACTGATTGTACGTAGATGGTGGTGTCATGGTCTGGGAGGTGAACAGTCCATCGAAGTTTTCTCATTGACGATACTGAAGATTGGTTTAGTACCCTGAAGCCGATGCAACCTGGATCGCCAATGTGAGGTCCCAGTCTTGGCCAGTCTCATGAACTAGTGAACAGCAAAGTCATCATATTGATTATGTTTTTCATTTTTTGATTGAAATGATTTTCGGATGATATGTTATAACGTCATTATCATGATTTCTTCTCTTTAGGGTTTGCATGACAAGTATAGAATGGGTTTTTCCGAGGACGACTGAAAGGAGTAATCGGTTTTTATGACGACGAGTTTTGTTACGTTTTAACCTGCCAGCTGATGGCCGAGAGCATCTGAAATAAACAAACTAATGTACATGCCCTTTCCTTGCTTGATTTGCATTTGATTTTCATAAAATTTTGTATATAGGTGTGTACTAGTGGTAGGCAAAATTCTAGTTGGTGGAATCTGAGAATTTTGGGGAGCCCATTCGTGTGGGATCCTTTCATTTCTGCACCGATAAATGCCAACTCGTGACAATAGTGGCAAACATGATCAAATAGAATCGTGTTCCGAAAGCTGCGAGTCGTTCTGTGCTGCCCCACCAGAATTAACGCTGCACGGTGCCTAAGGATGTCCTCGGACATGCCACGCAAAGCGATGGCCCACACCACCAAGTGTTTATTTCGGTCAAATGGATTTAGGATGATACTTATGTCACAATACATTATGTTTTGCATTGAATTTTACCATATGCAGAACACATCCAACATTTGAAGTCTGGCCACATGCAAAAGTTCGGTATAAGACCGAGACCTTGAAGCACTTCGTTCCCCTTCGTGATGCCCAGCTCCCTATCGAGCGATTGTTTACTGTTAGTACCCCCTAGAGCTAGCGGCTTACATAACATTCGTCAAGCCCAAGCGCCGCTCGCGCGAGTCGCGGCTCAGGAGTCTGGCTTGACGCACAATATTCGTTCACGCTTGGCAAATCGCGACTACGTCGTGGCATTTCAAACCCAGACATTCCGATTCTCCCCATGGATTACAAGAGCGGCGTCCTGAACTCTATGAGTTCTAACTTCTTCCCCGATCTGCGAAGGGATCTGGGTCCTTTTCTCGTTGACAAAACGATGCTTATCGAAAACATCGTCATCGATAATCGCCTGACAGGCCATGTCGATCTTGTTCTTCGACCCAGACGTTGTGGGAAGTCCACCATGCTGCAAATGCTCAAGTAATCACGTCGGCTTATATCGACTCTCTGTACTAAAGCTTTTCGACCAGTTCTTTTTTCCGAGTCCCTCGCGATGGTGATCCCGATCCGCGTCTGCTTTTTGCAGGGCTAGATATTGCGCGGAGACAGGATATCTGCACGGAACACATGGGAAAGTATCCAGTCATTTTCTGTGACTTCAAAGTTCGTGTATCTTCCCTCCAAAATTTTCAGACAACTCGTTTACACGTAGCAGAATCTCACCGGCGACTCTTGGGAGGGAATGCTTTCGGCCTTCAGCGACTTAGTTTCCGAACTCTATGTGAAGTGGGAAGATTGCCTCGTGCAGTCTCTTAGGCCCTCGCAAAGGAGATATTTTGAATCTATTCTTAATATGACAGCTACGAAGGATGAGTTGATGAGGAGCTTGTACAAATTGACCCTTTTTCTCGCTGATAAATTCCGTCGGAATGTTATTGTGCTGATTGACAAATATGAGGTGCCAAACAATTGTGCTTATGAACATGGCTATTTCAATGATGTGCGTTCTCCACATCCCTCTCTATCACGGTTGGAGTTGAGGACAAGTATTCCAGGCCAATGTTTTTTTCGGGCGTGGTGTACTTCCTCATCTCTTGAAGGTAATCATGATTAAATTCCGTCGGAAACATGTAATAATAAGTTTATTCAGTCGAATAAAAATCTACAATATGCGGTTTTAGTTGGCGTTACCCCAACAGCAAAATCTGGGTGGTATTCTGGTTTGAATAATCTTGAGGTGCGTCGCTTTAATCTGCCAAGGCGTGGCACCTCGTAATCACGACTCAGACGCATGCGCTACATAGCAGGAACTCCCCTTTTGCTGGCATGCTGATGTTCACGGAACCGGAAGTCATTCGACTGATGACGTTAGCCAAAGTGAGTTGAACAGCTCAGTATGGATTGGATGATTTTCACTGCCTTGTAGACCGAACTGAAGCTTGCAGACCTTAAAGCTCAATATAATTCCTACATTGCTGCTGGCCAGATCAGTGTGTACAATCCCGTATCGGTCATGTCTGCACTTAAGACGTCCGAAATCAAGAATTTTTGGGTCGCAACAGGTCCGCCAACCACGAATGTTTTTTTAATTAACTTAGCGACGCTATAGGCGAATACCCTCTATTAAGCAAACAGTTTCCAGACGATGATTTCGATGTCATTGAAGTTCTTCTGACCGGGGCGGAGATCGAGTTTGTCCTTACGGAAGATGTCACTTTTACCAGGTGCGGCCACTTCTATAACTTAGTCCACTGTGGTCCTGGGTTTAGCTCGACGTTAAGTAAAGATGCGACGTTGACTTTGTTGTACTATGCCGGCTACCTGACCATGACAGTATGTTATTTCTATCCAATAATTCTCTTTGTTCTGATCTCTGCCAAGGGCAATGGTCGAGTTAAAATACCAAATCCGGAGGTCATGACGGACTGGGCTAGATGGATCACCGGCGCTGTAGAACCCCGGGCCTCGGACCTTGTTCTCAAGACGTGCATGGAGGGTCCCATAAGGGACTTTACGGCGAAGTGGCCGAATTTTATGCAGCAACACCTCGATCCAAAGCTAGTCGGCAAGGCGCAAGGTACCGTCAGTAACAAGACTCCGGAGAAAATCCACCATGTTTTCTTTTTGGGCCTCATGCTATCCACTAGAGCGAAAGGTTGGGAGGTCTCTATTGAACCTCGAACTGGTAGTGGCTTCATCGACATTCGTCTGCGCCATAGAAGGAAGCGTATGGCTGTCCTGATTGAGCTCAAGTCTAGTGAAAAGCGGGAAAACATGGAGAGAGATGCCAATAAGGGGCTCGACCAGATCGTAGAGAAGAACTATCGAAATCCGGAAGGCCTTCTGAACATTTGCACTCTTCGAGAATATGGTATCGCTGGCTTTCACCTCGATTCATATGTCAAAGGGCGATACTTGGAGCTCGACGGTCAAAATCAGTGGGTAGAAAAAGATGATCCAATGATGAGCGTTTCGTAGAAATACTTGTAAAGTTGTACTCTTTGAAATTATCGATTCCAACTTTAATTAGTCCGTCTAGTGTACCCCTTTATAATTAGTTGTCTTCACACCTAGTATTCAAGAACGCGGACACGCATCAACTTGAAAAGGGCCCGAGTCTTGCGAAGAGACTCTAATTGGACGATTGGATTATCAGCGGTTTTAATCGGGGTTGACGTTGATGAGTCAGACGGGACTGGTGCAGGTCGATTACAATGATGTACTGGCTAGATTATAATGATCATTACATTTACAATGTGTACAATGTAGCATCAGGTTTTCGGCAGATTCCGCTTTGGCCGCTCACCAAAGCACTCTAGAACAGATTAAGTAAACCCACGTCGTGGTCAAGTGTCCAACCAGCATCCCCTTGTTTTGAGTTCATTAACCAATATACAACATGACGTTTAATCTACGCGTTTCGACGCTCAGATGTCTTTTAAGGAAAAGGGTCGTTCACGAGAGGGAAGGGTATAGTTTTCACTTGAGTGAGCCTTTGAGTTAAAAACGGATGGGCGAAGCCCCCGGGAGGGACTCCCGGCCCGAAACGCTGGGGGTCGGCAAGGCGAGCTGTGAGGGCGGGTGGGCGCCGAGCAGGTCAGCCTTTCGACCTTTCAAAAGCGCGTCGGACTAAGAAGGGAGGAAGACATCTGAAGGTCGGCTTATCTTCCTTAGTTCAGACCTGAGAGAGGGAGTGGCGGGTGGGGCGCGAAAAGATCCGGAAGCTGCTGTAACGCAACCGAGGAGCTCTAATGGCGCGTCACGAGAGCGAGCTGGAGTCGGTCACGTCGGGTCTCGCTGTCTTGATGTGGCAGGAAAGAGAAGGGAGACCGTGGCACAGCCACTTCGCTACCTCACACTTAGACTACATTCTACGCCACGCCTCATCCCTCGGCTAGCTTAGAATTACCATCTACGCGTTTCGACGCTCAGATGTCTTTTAAGGAAAAGGGTCGTTCACGAGAGGGAAGGGTATAGTTTTCACTTGAGTGAGCCTTTGAGTTAAAAACGGATGGGCGAAGCCCCCGGGAGGGACTCCCGGCCCGAAACGCTGGGGGTCGGCAAGGCGAGCTGTTCCCCTGATGAGGAAGGAGTTCATAACGACGCGGCCAGTGAGCTTGTCGACCCCTCCGTCCTTTGAGGAAATGATCGTCCGTGAGAGGGAAAGCCTGAGGGTACAGATCTGCTTTCAGAGTCCGGGATCCTTGAGTCAAAACGGATGGGCAAAGCCCCGAGAGGGATGGCCAGGGGCCCAAAATGCTGGAGGTCGACAAGGCGAGCTGTTCCCCTGATGAAGAAGGAGTTAGCGACGCGGCCAGGGAGCTTGTCGACCCCTCCAGTCTAGGAAGGAGGTACACTCATTCTGATTAATGGCCCAAGGGGGCAAAAACGTCTGATGGGTGAATGTACCTTGTGAAACAGCTCAAGAGTACGGCGTAAACGCCATAAAGGGAGTCCTAGACAGCGCGAGCAAGGGTAACAAGGGGGACGCCTCGGTTTTCGCTGTCACAAGCTGCTTTTCCAGTTCCTCTTGGCCGTGTGCTTGGTGTCACTGCCAGTGGGCCGGCATGCATCGAGAGGCCATGACCTGGGATGCGATCCAATGTTTGGTGATCATCCATTGTCAGGTGGCCGTGTAATTACGGCGTCGAGGGCAAAGAGCCGGATGCGATCCGACGTTCGGTGATCATCTGTCTTGCCTAGTATGGTGGACAGCCGTGCGATACGGTGTCGAGGGAAAAGAGCCGGTATGGCCCGGGCAGCTTCATGTGGGTCATTCATGTAGCGCGTCGTGCTGATCCTGGAGCGCGAAAAGATCCGGAAGCTGCTGTAACGCAACCGAGGAGCTCTAATGGCGCGTCACGAGAGCGAGCTGGAGTCGGTCACGTCGGGTCTCGCTGTCTTGATGTGGCAGGAAAGAGAAGGGAGACCGTGGCACAGCCACTTCGCTACCTCACACTTAGACTACATTCTACGCCACGCCTCATCCCTCGGCTAGCTTAGAATTACCATCTACATATGCATCCGTGATGATCTAGTAAACATTGTGCTGATTAAGTGTGTGGTATAAGCTATGATCTCTTCGCTTCAAATGGTAAAATTCAATGCAAAACATAATGTATTGCAATGAAAACAATATAAAGATTCCAATGTACATTAGTGCATGCAAAACCCTTATTGAAAATTAAAGTTTTGCTGCTTGCGAAATGCAAGGCTAAATTTAAACATTGAGCAATATGTTTTCACCGGATTTTGCTGCTTGCAAAATCCGACCTCCCCAGCTGTGTGTCGTAATATCTGGTTCTTTACTTGGGTTTTACATGGATATATCATGTCGCGTGAATGACTGACCTATTTCGAGTGTGTTTGATATGTCCGCCGCGTTCGTAATCCGCGAAAGAAGGGATGCCCTATGTTCGGAAATCGTCTCAAACATGATACATAAGCATTCGCCTTGCAAGGTGGGTTCAACCCAGCTTCAACTATATTTCATTGCTAAGACCAGGGTATAGAGGAAATGCCCTAACAGCGTTTTGTAAAAGTACGAGTGATATATGCGTGTTGTAGAATGCGAACAAGTGCCTGACAAATAAAACAAGGATGTGAATAATATTAGAAACAGTGGTGCAAAGTTACGTGTCAAATCGTGAAATTTCGTTATGGAGGAGAAATGTAAATAGGTTGAGGAGGAGATCTATTGCGTTACACGTTGTTTGTCAAGCTAAGGATACAAATCAAAAATCGGAAAGAGCAAGAATAGTTGTCGTCGTCGTTAAGCCGCTTGGTGATATATACGCCGGAATGTCACCAAGAATTTCTCTAAATGCAATCATCAGATTAAGTTTAGAGGAAGCACAAAAGGCAAACTTACGGTCATCAAGCGGAACAGCCGCATGTTACTTGTGATTGCTAAATCTACACCTCGCCATGCGCATCCGATCTTGAGTTTAGAGAGCTGATGGTGGGATTCCCCTCCTGCCCATACATGCACGGCAACCGTATTCAAAGAAGTCCGGTTCTTTACGACCTCGAGAATGCCATGAAGCACGGAATCCCTGTCTATGCCAAAAGCCATGTGCTCCAAGCTTTCTGGAAGCTTGCGATGTATGAGTGGTAACGCCGAGGGCCTCTCGGTCCTCAGTTCACGAAGCTGAGAGCACTTTTGAATGGCAGATGCTTGCTCGCGCGAGCTAACCGAAGGAAGGGAAAGCGAGCGCAAAGTCGATCTATGGCTGTTCAAGAGATATTCCAGCAAATGCACGGATGGTTCTCGGTCGAATTCGAGAACGCGTAGAGTTTCGGAAGAACAATCCAGCAGCCACCTCATGTAGTCATTAGACGGCGGTGTCTGGAAGTTTAGACGTAAGCGCTCTAGAGCACAGGGTAGAGGATCAGATGGGGTGGCGGCGAGCTGAGGTGCTGTTCCGCTGATGGAAAGGGACTTTAGAGTTGGCCATACCCGTAAAAGCTGGGTAGTAGTCTGCTCGTTCTCTGACCAATTGTTGAATTCGAGGGCCGTGATTCCTGGACCAGAGGTGAGGAGTTGGATGGTCTGCTCGTCGAATAGAGGAGCAGGACGCCTCATTCGCAGCTGGTCCGGCGCTCCGACAATGTCCTTGCCGGGTGCTACACAGCCGTAAAGCGAAAGGGCAAGGCCTGTTAAATTCGGACACAGAGAAACGGTAAGTGCGAACGAGTGTTGGTGGATACCGAAGGGCTGGTTATGGTCCATGATAATGCGCAAACGCTTGGCTGAATCTCCCAATACGCAGCCTCGTTGAGAGAATCGGTCAATAGCACCCACAAATGATTCGAGCGCTCTCTGACTCTGAAGGGTGACGTTCCGGAAGAGGAGCTTTTGTGCAGACAGGGACCAAGCGCGGCAAACGAGAGAGCAAGATTTGAGCATTGCGATGTCGATCTCTAGGTTGTCATTGTAATACACGAGTTGAAGAATGGTCATTATGATCTCCAATGGCATGTCAACAGGCCTAGGCGTGGCCGCAGCTGGAGTACAAGGTTCAACCCGCGGAGAGGGGCAGAGGGGCGCCAGGAGACTGAGGAAATGCATTAGGGGAGGACAAGGGGTGGCGTAGGGCCCAGTTATATGAGCCAAAGAAGATGTCTAAAAGAGCGGAAGCGCGTCAAGCGCTGTCAGAATCAATACTAATATCCCAGATGGGTCGTTTGATATGCTATAGCTACCGCTGCGGCGTCAGCTAGTAAGCGACCCCGTTCCTTGCTACACGTACGTGCACTGAAATTTGACTCTTTTCATCTCGGGCAATTAGAACTACAGTGCACCAAGTATTCGCCGGTCAAGAAGCCTATCGATCGCTGGTCCTAACCACCATGCATATCTTCTGGTCTGTGGAGCGTTGAATCAGTTGATCATTCATTTTTGCATCCCTGATTTAAATATAACCCGAATCGGCTAACAATAGGTACAAGATATTGATACAAAGATAATCCCAGTCTACCAAAATCGACGTGGGTTTGGGGCCGCTCTAGCTGCCGCTTCCAGAATTCTACGGCAACGGGTCATTTAGTCCGGATCCACGATATGGATGCACGTACACGACTTGTCACTTTTTGTGAGTTTTATTTCACAAAACTGGACGTACACTGAAACAGTTACGGGACGAACGCTTTCAATGGGAGGACTCCCGCGTGATCAGAAAGCCAATGTCGTGTTGACAAGGGCATTCCCATTCTTGGTGGGCCCGATTGAGTCCCATCAAAAGACATGAAAAGGGCTCGTCCGTCGACTGATTCGAATTATTGCCGCAAAAGTAAAACGTCCCTTGCTATGCTATATAGGGCAGCTCCAATCCAGGAACAACGGAAATGAGGACTGACAAATGTGCGTGTTGCAAGGAGTGTAAAGACGTGTTATTCTCAACCCTTCAGTATTCAAAACGTGCGCGATCATTCTGATTTCCAATTTTCCCAATGATTGTATACTTCGCGTAGTTTTCCAGATGGCTCTGACTCAACATCGTCCTGCACACCGTACACACCCTCTATCAGAGCCCTTCTGACAAACGGAGCCAGCACTTCAAAGTAGACTCGACCAGCTGCCTTTGCCACTTTGATCTCGCCTTCTTCGCCGTCACCGCACGTTCCAACGACTTGTTTGATGTACTCCAACATTGCCTCTCCCCCCGTCGCCAAAATTTCTTCTTCCACGACAGTCTTGAGCGCCCCGAACAGGTCAATGGGAGCAAGGAGCCTTAAACCATTCAGAACGTTCATTAAGGCATTTATGAGTGCGGCAAATGGGGGATACGACGCTAATATTTGCGGCGGCACATGAGGTGCGACAGCAGATGCCTTGACCTCTGTCGAAGGTAATGGCAGATTATTTGCAGCGGACGACAGCACGAGCCACGTCGACGGCAATTCTTGAACCCTAACCTTCTTGATGCTAATCATGCTTGATCTCTCTCTCCTATCCTTGTCTGAACTGCTGAGTCCTGCCTTCCGTAGCCGCCTAACCCATCGACGACTGATATCGTTTAGCTCTCGACGAATGACACGTTCAACGGCATCCAAAGTGATGCCAGCAAGTATAGAGCGAAAATCGAGGCCAACGCGTGAGAACGCGGTGGCACAGTATGTTAATTGTGTCAATGATGAAGAAAGTAGCGACATAGACAGGTGAGGGAAGGACTGAGAAAGCACGGGCAGGAGATGGGTATTAAGAGCATGAATCGCGTGCGTCGTAACAAGGGCGTGAAGGCGAGAAATAAGTCTTTTCGTGGACGAAGGTAGGGCGGTTTTGGAGTTATGGTTAGCTGTATGCGTATGGGTATCACGCTGGAAGAGTCGTTCGAGGAATATTGTCGAGTACTGGGTCACAATGTCGTATACACCCTCTCTCCAGGAGTCGATGTACTTTTTGAGGTATCTTGCCAGATCTTCTCTTTCCCGATCGCCAGAAGTGGCAATGTCTTTTCTCCTTTGAGGATCATCAAAGTCCTTGTCATAGCCGTGTTCTTCGAGGAGGGAAGCAACACGCTCAACGTCCCTTCGGAGGGTCTCGAGTATAGATTGAAGACAAGCTTCGCGTCCTGTCAAAAAGGCCAACGCAAGCTGTTCCTCGCTAGACAAAACAAAAATTGCTTCGAGATCGGGTACGCGATTGCTCGCTTCATTAATAACGTTGTAGTCTTCTTCCTCGTTACATCGTACATCGCGAACTGCGTCCATTTTTCGCAAAAAGTTGACCGCTTTCCAAAGAGCAGGGAGCTTTTTGGTTGGATCATGCAGAGTCTGAATGAGGGAGAGGTGCATCTGGTCGACAGCATAATGGACTTCCGCGAGAATGGACGAGAGAATATCCGAAGGTTTGGTCTGTATCCTGTCTTCATAGATCTCTTTCCCCTTGCCCTTTGCATCTGCCCTTTTCGACCTGTCTATATGCGCTGCCGTTAAAGTCTCGATATGGTTCTTGAGGCTTAGTGCCTCCGCAAAATAACCACTTCGAACGCAGGTTTCCATGAGAACTGGTATATCCAAAAGGTCGCGCACTTTATCGTGCTGTTCCAGGACGACCCGGGAGCGCCTTCTCTCTTCCAACAGACTTTCAGTTTTATCTCGCCATGAGCTCGCGGAAGCGTCAAGGCTTGGCAGACTATTGTCTATGAGGGAATCAAGTGAGGCTGACAAGGAGGACAAAGATGAGCTGAGAGCGCGTGTTTTGTCATGGAGGGAAAGAAAAGTCGGGTAGGCTGTATGTATTAGGGACGAGAGGGAGGATGTGAAGTGATGAGATTGGGTTTGAAGCGCGGCAGGTTCATCAAGAAGGGAATCGAGTGTAAGAGTTGACAAGTGGGTAAGATAAATGTGGGCAGCATGATCTGCAGTGAGGGCTGGTGGTAAGATGTCCGTGACGTTCTCCATTGACGAGTTCGCGCTTTGTTTGGCTTCGCGTTTGTTTGCAACTCACTCTGTAACCGCGATCTCCTACTATCATAATACTAATAGTAAGATGCTCGTATCGCTGATCGCTACACAGATGATGTCATTCGACGATGGCGACGGACCGTGACGTGCCCCGATCGTCCACGCGGCTAGACTCCTATTCATCTTTTCATCCTTCTCCATGACAATCATAGGCAACTACAAGCTCCAGGCCGTGCGAGCCTTAACTACTACCAGTTTCATCCTAGGCACGCTCTTGCAAGTTAACGCCATTTTAGGCGGTGCACGGCATTTCTATGTTGCTTACGGGCCTCAACCCCACCTGTTCACATTCTTCATCATTGGTCAAGCGATCATACAGGTGTACTGGTTAATGCAACTCTTTCCCTACGAACTCGGGGGACCGGATTCCACTCTCTTACCAGAGAACGAAGATAATTCGGAGAGCGAAGATGACCCTATACAGGCGGCCGAACCATTCGATGTTGATGCCACTCAACTTGCATATTCGCCTATTTTCGTCCTCGGTAACATCCTGCTATGTATGTGTGGTTTTCTGTATACTTTCTTCGCTTACGCTTTTGTCCATCACAGCCGTATGGGGTTATTTCTGGATACAAGAGAGCTATATCGCGTGTCAAGTGACCCTGATTTTCAATACATCAATTCACCTTTATGCAGTCTACGCGCTCCCTAATCCACTACATAACGTGTCGCAGGAAAACAAAAACCTCCGCACGCACCTCCTTTCCAAGACATCGACTGGTATAGCTATCTTGTATATGTGGAAGACTTGGGGCATTGTTGATGTAAGCTCGCCAATTGTTGATATGGTGGTCATTCACTTATGCGGCGCAGAAAACGACGGCACCGTCTATATCAGAGCAACTTCAAACGACAGTCTTCTTTCTGTTGCTGGTAAGTACATATGACCATAATAGGGATTTTATCAACGACGTATTACAGACGCTCGCTTCTGGCCCTGACCCTACCCTTGGTTTATGTCTTATTTGCGACCTGGTTGCGATGATACTAGGCCCTCACCAAGTACCAGAATGGCACACGACATTCATGTATATGGCCCCAGCAATTGCCATCGTTATTGCTGCAGATTATTATTTTGACGCGAGACGTCGCATAGGTCTGGTGCCAAGGACTCAACGGTTGCATCAAGCAGAAGGATCTCGCACCTGATAATGACCATGTTCTGTACAATAGTAGGCAATCTTCAATGAATTGACATCTTTCAGACACTTCGTGGTGCCCCTGAAGCGAGCCCCGATGTTGACACGTCCGATAATAACTGCATATATTGAGCGATAGCTATTTTATTCGTGCTTAAACAGCAGATGTAAACAACATGAATCGTAAGTACACAGTTGTAGATTATCTACAGGTGACAGTTTAGTCTCCATGGAGAGATATATACAAGGCTAATCAACAAACTGGGAGGGAAGACAGTCAGTGAACAAAGACAATCAATACTAAGTGCAAAAATTACTCACAGGATTCGAAGGTGCCACAGGTACCGTCATTTCGGCGGTATCAATTGTATTTTCATTTAATGAAGGATCTGCGAACGGATTTTCGGAATGGGGATAATCAATGGACGAGTTGTTTCTGTACAGGCCCAAGTGATCATTGCTGCTCGCGCGAGGCAAAAGCTCGTAGGGCAAGCTACCCAGATCAGATGAACGTCTAGTATCTGTCGTCGGAGTACGGCTCCGGTTTATGTCTAGTAAAGACGGCAATGATAGAACGGATGGGAATGGCGATACGCTAGCTCTTGCCCGTAGGTCCGTGGCTTGAGACATGTTGCTTAATTCTGCGTCTCTTTGGCCAGGCGCTGGGGTTAGATAGAAGAAGCCAACGTTATTCCGCCTCCGCTGTCTGCGGCGGAACCACAGTAGCATGACGAGAAGTAATATGCAACCCAATATAGTGCCGATCACAGCCCCAACGATGGGGCCAGCTCTGTGCTGCACATCAGCTAATCTGATAGGCATGGTAGGACAGCGGCAACACTCACTTTGAATTCGAGTGTCGTTGCGTGGCGTTATTTGGTACTGCTACGGTTGTCGGGATACTAAGTGTCGTGACACCAATCGAAGTAGTGGGTTTTGTGATCGTAAATACAGAGGAACCACTCGTCGAGGTCACCACGGCGATTCCGGTGCTTGTAAATGTGGATACAGTGGAAATGGTGGACGAGACTTCAATGATCCCAGGACTGGCCGCGATCAGGTTTTGAACAAGTAGATACCAAATGTACTTACTTTCCGCCGCCGGTACTTCCATTTGGGAACTGTGAAGCAGTAGCGGACGCTTGTGTTGTTGGCACAGCGCCTGCGGGTGTCGTAGGTTGATCATTCTGGTTTGTGGTACTGGCAGGGTTTCCTATGCCGCTGTAAGCTGAGATGCAACCGTAGAAAAAACGTTACCGTACCATTCGAATTGCTCTGACTGACCGAAGTACTCGAGCCATTTCCGTTGCTCGTCTCAGTTGGGACTGAAGGGGTACTTGTGCTGGGCGTGCTTGCGCCACTAGTTGGCCCAACGTTGCTAGATGTCACAGTCGGCAAACCACTGTCGGAGGCGGTAGAACTTGGGGTTACACCACCGCCAGTAGCTGTGCCGCCGCTAGGTGTTCCGGGACTTGTGTTTCCTGCTCCATTACCATTACCGTTTCCGTTGCCATTATTCCCATTCCCGTTCCCGGGCCCACCACCACCATTTCCACCTGCACCGCTGTTTCCATTGGCTTGATTGCTACCATTGTTGTTTGCACCGCCATTACCTTGAGCAGGGCTCTGCTTGCTTAGGTCATCGGTATTGCCATGTCCACCCGGAAGCGGATTTTGATCTCCAACGCCACTTTTTCTCCGCTTGGTATAGATTAGCCGCGGTGATGCGTTTGATGGCTATCGTTTGAATTGTTATGAAAACATATGTAAGTTCTCGTGAACTCGTGAACTTTACAAACGAACATTCTCACGACATACCTCCGTGTTCGGGTAATAATCAGAGCTATCGTCGCCGGTCGCGACCGCCTCGGTTCCAAGTGTCTGTCCATCGAGGTCTTTTTCGCGGTCTATCCCGGGCATGGCATGGCGCTTCCATAGGCTGCCTTCATGAGATCGTCGTGATAGGACGCTAGCACGAACTGGGAGGCCCGCATTACATTCATGGGGTCCAAAAGTATGATGGTTTCCACAACCGTTGGAGATGGAGGTAGGATCGTCCGTCCCCTCGACCAGAGGTGGTGTACCAAAGTATCCAAGGTAGGGGTTGACTTGAGGAGAACCGTCAGGATAGTGAGGGTGAAAATCCATTGGACTCGGGTCGCAGTCGCCAGTGTCGAGTGATAGTTGCGGCATATGTGATATTCGAAGAAAAAAATTGTGTCGTAGTTGGATAATGAACGAATGTTTCAAAAAGAACGTCTTGAGAGATCGGTACAACAAGAGCCAAGGTAGAGTACACCTGGAAAGAATAAAAGAAGTGAGTTAGGGTGGCAGCGCACCTGGTAAGTTAGTATTGGATCAACTGATGAACATTATTTAGAACAGCGCCCGACGACATTCGCGAGAACCGGATGCCGAGAGCCGGCAGATCTAAGATCTGACATATATGATGACATCTCACGTGGCAGTGCTTCCCACGCTAGGTTACGGTAGTAGCACGCTTATGGACGTTCCATTGTCGTGCATCTTGTACCTTTCCTTTCTCTACTCTCATGCGAAGACGAAACTCAGAGCGTCCGCGACGCAGGTCCTCCTCGGATCCGCTGTCAGTTGCTCTGCTCCCCCCGCTAAACGAGTCGCACACCGCGCGAGAACTCCGTCTGCGCGCCGAAAGCGAGGCAAGAAAAGTTAGCAATGAGATCGACGAAATGCTCAGGCAGGAGAAATTGGAAAAGAAAAAAACTAGAGCGGATGTTTATGTGCTGCTCCTTGGCCAGTCTGAATCTGGCAAGAGCACAACGTTGAAGCGTAAGTGATTATTCGTTCGTAAAGCGCCTGAGGAGCGCGTGTGAGCCTATCTCTCTATCTCTCTACGAGTATGAATGCAGTGGTCCAAAAAATCCCGCAACCATACCGAGTCAGGTGTCGACGCTGAACTGACTATCGTACGTCATTGTACAGAATTCCAATTACTTCATAGTCCTGCAACTTTCCACGCTGAAAGAATGGCATGGCGCTCTGTGATCTACATGAATCTGGTTCGCTCTATCAGAAAGTATGTATTTTTGGTATTGCGATCCATCTATCATGACATTCAACGTATAACCAGGATCCTGGAAGTGCTTGCAATGGAAAGCGACGTTTTGTTGGATGAACTTGATGATCTCGAATCAGGGGAGGCCGCATCAGTTATTATTACCTCAAATGGCCGTCCCCCATCGGAAACAAAAGCACCGAGTTTCGATTCGTATCGACGGCGCCTTGAGCCTTTGGCCGTGCTCGAAGAACAACTAATCCAGCTATTTCATTCTAATATTGAGGCGGAGAGCCCTGCAGACCTCCGTGCTTCAATAGAATGTCGTCCTGAGAACACGACCACTGATGGTCGCTTTCTGCCAAGGATTGTGATACCCGAACACCCATCCAGGGATCGATCGTCTCCACATAGCGATACAGGAGAAAAGGGGAGAGAAGTAACCGTTCACACGTCTAGGAATTGGAAGAAGACCTTTTCAATGTCTTTTGTCAACCGCTCGAAAAGTCCGAAAAGCGAGCACTCGGGGGAAATAGAAGGCTGGTGGGAAGATCCTGATGATCCCGTGCACGTTATCAACGCATGCGCCCCTATCATGCTTGAGCTATGGTATGATCCTGCCGTTCGGCAACGAATTAAGGAAGAAGGAATATTCTTAGAAGATACCAGTGGATTGTAAGCCTTCCATCCTCGGAACCTTAGGGAGGTCTGATACAGTATTCTAGCTTCCTAGACGATATTCCGAGAATCACAGCCAAGAAGTACATCCCAACTGATGGTAAGTGTTGAGCGTTCATGTGAACTTTATACTTATATTTAAAAATCCCCAGCGGATGTGCTCAAAGCAAGGTTAAAAACGAGTGGCGTTGTCGAACATACATTCCGCGTCCGAACTCATGGGACCACCGTAATATGGAAATTGTATGACGTTGGGGGGTCCCAGCACCAGCGGCAAGCGTGGATTCCGTATTTCGAAGATGGTAAGATCATAACTTATTCTCGATACCCACTAACTGCTAAAATAAAAACAGTGGATGCCATTATTTTTCTCGTACCCATATCCGCATTTGACCAGGTCCGATCTAACACAGTATCTGTCTTTTATGTCGTTAACTCTTTCTAACAGGTCCTTGAGGAGGTAATTTGAGTATCACATCCTTAGAGGAAGTGTCAACTGACCACCATGGTCATAAGGATACCCGGACTAACCGTTTAGATGATTCGCTACAACTATGGAGGGCCGTTGTATCGAACAAGCTTCTCACCGGAGTTAATTTTGTGCTATTCCTGAATAAATGTGACCTCCTTCAGGTTAATCTACTCAACTCATGAGTCAGCTTCCATATTTACCTTTGGATGGCAGGCCAAACTTGCTGCTGGAGTCAAGATCAATCAATACATGCCGTCATATGGGAATAGACCTAATGATTACAACACCGTGTCCAAGTGTACGTAGCCCCTGGCAAACTCTGTTTTCCTTTTTTTGATCTCGCGCTTCGTAGATTTTCGGAGTAAATTTAGTTCTATACACCAAACTTACTCCCCAAACCGCGAGCGTAATCTATACGGTACGTATATTGCAGTTTGCATTCCTCCAGAATATTAAACGCTCGCTATACTAGTACACTTTACATCGGTAACTGATACACGGGTGACAGCTAAAATCATTGCATCCGGTAAGACCTTTGTTCTTTTCTTCGCTGGATACTGAAGATGTCTCCCTGTAGTACAAGACATTATCGTCAGAATTAATCTCAGTACTATGAAACTCGTTTGAAAGGCTTTTGACGCTCGCACGATTGAATAAACAGTGCTACATCGCTGTATTTTTATCATCGTTTCGTACTGCAACCTCCCACACTGACTTAATCCCTTTTTATTGCAATCTCCGATCTGTCAATCATCATCTTCGCTCTGGATCTGTCGACCTGTTAATGCTACACGTATGTTCTATTGGCTGACTGCTATACACTGTGTCTTTTTTTCACCCTGGACTTCTCCATGTCTATTCCCCTCGGTTATATCACATAGCATGCACATATTTAATACATATATCCTAAAGTAGAAATTAGCTGTGTGATATATTAGCTGCCAAGCCATGCGATGGTAGTACTTGATTTGATGTGATTATGTAATTGATTCTCCATCTTTTTTTTTCAGCGCCCTGACGGACTCGGTATGTTGCGTACAGTGTAAGTTTTCATTCCATGCTTCACTTGAAACGCTGTTCAGTCAGATCCCAGGAAACCAAAAAATGCCCAGTCAAAAAGGGCCATGGAAGCTCGTGCACCCAAAGAGGTCGAGGACCCTCGGGTAGCCATCTTTGTGAAGGGGACCCATGTCGGTGAGCTGCTTAACAACACTATGAAGGAATTGGTCAGTGACCACCCACAGTTCCCTCTTTCTCAACAAACTTACTGAAACCATGCCCATAGATGGCTTTGAAAAGACCGCACGCAATCTCATTTTCGAAAAAGAATGCAATTCATCCATTCGATCAGGACTCGAGTTCTCTATCGTCCCTTGAATTTTGGGGGGGCAAAAATGATGCCTCTCTGTTTCTTTTCGGACATTCGACCAAGAAACGGCCTCATGGTTTAACGTTCATTCGATTATATGATGGGAGAGTGCTCGACATGATTGAAGTTGGTGTAGACAAGTTTATGAGTATAGCGGACTTCCCGGTAAGCTCTAGATGTATTTGCCATGTTTAGCGCAACTAATGCAGTAGCAGGGACCGAAAGCGACACCCGGCCACAAACCACTGATGCACTTTGCCTCGGACTTGTTCGATTCACATCCTCGATTCATGCAACTCAAATCTATGCTTTTAGATTTTTTCAATGGCGAAGTCGTTGACTCAATATGTCTCCCCGGTATCGAACATGTTATCAGTGTTTCTCTGGGGCCTACACCTGCTTCGCTGAATACGGCTAGCGACGCTCACAATCAGCTGGACTCAAAACCGGAAGAGCTTCCTAAAGTTCACATCCGGACATACATGATCTCAACGCTTCGTTCTGGGATTAAGACCCCTCAGGTTGAGCTTACACCTATGGGTCCATCCCTTGACCTTTCGTTACGGCGGCATCAGGAAGCAGATACGGAGATGCTCAAACAAGCTATGAAACGGCCAAAACTGAAGAAGCAGGATGTGGAGAAAGGACTGGGAAAAAAGAAGAAGAATATGGAGGTGGACGAAATGGGAGATTTGAGGGGTCGTATCCATTTGGGCAAACAGGATCTAAGCAAACTTCAAACGAGGAAGATGAAGGGATTGAAGGTCAGTGTGGACGGGCTAGAAGAGGAAGAAGAAGAAGAAGACGAAGAGGACGACGAAGAGGGGCCACCGAGAAAAAAGAACAAGACACGGTAGTTTGTTGCTGTACCAGCTACTCGATATTGTGAAATTTTTACTTCGGAATTGTAGCGTAGTGTACACGAAAACCACTTTTCCAACCCTTACTCATGCACTCATGTTAGCGTTTACTACCACTGTTGCACGTAGCTCTCGCAGCCTAAACCTGTTCCGGAAAACAGGGGTAAGAGCGATTTCCCGTTCCGCATGTCTCCAAGGACATGTCCGGGTCGTGTCGGCGCGACGCGATTCCGGTCAACTACCATTTAGGCAAGGTACTGGCAAAATTTCCAGTGTTGGGCTCGTCACTTATTCCTGACTTTAGCTAGGACAATGTCAAGCACTGTGGTAACAGATCCCAGCCTTACGACTGTCTCGACCAACGGTGAGCCTGAGTTGCGTTGATTAGCGTTCGCTAACGGTCCCTCCGTTCCTTCCCATACCAATGCGATCATACGCGATCTCCACAAAACCACCTCACTGAATTACGGTTCTAGCTGCTCCGGCCGCGATTGGACCCTACTCTCAAGCGGTCAAAGCTGGTGACCTACTTTTCGCGTCTGGATGTATCCCACTCGACCCAGCCACGGGACAAATCGTAGAGGGTGACATCGAGCCGCAAACTGAGCAGGCACTCAAAAACCTCAAAGCCGTCGTAGAGGCAGGTGGATCGACCCTAGGCAAAGTTGTCAAGACTACTGTACGTCTAAGCTCCGAGGTCTTTTGTGACTGAAGACTGAAATGAGCTACATAACAGGTTTTCCTGAAGAATATGAACGACTTCGCCACTGTTAACCGTATTTATGCCAACTTCTTCGGCGATCATAAATGTGCAAGATCAGCTGTTGAGGTTGCGAGGCTTCCAAGGGATGTGCTTGTAGAGATCGAGTGCATCGCAAGGTAGATTTCGTAATGTTCCACTATGACAGACACTGAGGCTTCCCTAGGTTGTAGACTAGGAAACGTATACTGATGCCGGCAAGAAGTAATAAATTGAAAGAACGACCCGTTTATTGTACATTTGAAAGACATCACATTTCGTCAATGACGTCCTTCAGTTTGGCTTCATCTAGAATTTCGAAACCTTTCTCCTTCGTTACCTGAAAACAAACTGTAAGTGTGCACGCAGACATGGACAAAAGTCTCCCACCTGTGCAAGTTGGACATTGTGTTGGTCGAGTTTCTCCTCCATGACTTGCTTAAGAACCCGCAGTGTCAATGTTTGCGCTTCTCTTAGCGTCATTTGCTACGAATAGTCATGCTTACGAATGAGCGAGAGATGGGGATCCCTAACCTTGTACCATTTATCTTGTAGTTCACTCTGTGCAGCCTCCGACCCTGATCCAATGGCTTTGGCCTCGTATCGCATGAATGTACCCGAGGGGTCCGTATGGAACCTGATGTGCATAATAAGCACACTTGTGTCAGGTCACAGTCGGCTCGCACTCACAATTGTGGCCCCAGTTCGTCTATGCCTGCAATCAGTAAGGCGACACCAAACGGTCGACTCATCATTGCTTCCTCGTCGTGCACGCTTTCACCAAACCGTAAGGCAAGATCGCAAACTGCTTGTGTAGCGCTCTCGACCTTGATCCGTTCGTCGTACGTGAAGGTATGGTTTTGCGCCGTCACGCGGGCGTGGTCGATCATAGTTCTGGCGTCGGCCACCAGGCCAGACATGGCACATCCAAGGTGATTGTCAATTTCCATGATCTTTTCTATTGAGCTTGATTCCAAAAGAGGGGATTGAACACGTTTCTCGACACCGAGGACGACACCTTGGGGTGTGCGGATGCCCACAGCTGTAGATCCCAGCTATTGAAACGACACAGATAGATTAGAAGAGTTCAAAGCTTCGTCATGTTTGACAAAATACCTTGATGGCTTCAATAGCATATTCCACTACAGGACGATGATTATGAGCCACACAAGAATATAGGATAAGGCAGTGAGTTGTGCACCTTGGAATAAACGTCCCTCCGGTGAAAAGGTGTTGACACCACGATCTAATAAGAATATTACTTGACAATCAGATGTTATGGAGAGCTGTTCTGCCGTACCGTACTCTGAACGCGTCAAGAACATGGCTGGGGGTATTACTAGAGATTGTACACTCGACGCGTACGCCGTGGGAATACGACATTACCTTGAAGATCTAATCTTATCAGGCCGCCAGTTGTGATATGTTAACAGGATATATCAGATATGGCGAGCGCGCTACGAAAGTACGTATGTAGAACTGCTAGCGACCCGTGGCATTTGTCTTTGTGTGCAGCTGTGACATTCAACATCGATACCATATCACTTCTTAGATACGAGTCTCCATTCATCCTCCATGGCCAACCAGCAACTGACACCGGACGACCTCAAAAGTATTCTAGCATACTCAATCGAGGTTGCGCGCAAGGCAGGCGCTTTGATTCTTCAAGGTTCCGATGTTATCACCTCCGCATCTGTACAGTCAGGCGTTGGAGAGAAGAAGAATTCAGTAGACCTGGTGACAGAGTACGACGTTAAAGTTGAAGAACTAATTAAAAGCGAGTTTAAATCCAAGTACCCAGAGTTTGGATTGTAAGCCTTCCCTCCATAGACCACAGAGGTATTCAAACAACGGATTGACAGCATTGGAGAGGAATCATATTCTGCGGGTACACGACCTGCTCTGACAGATGCTCCCACATTCTGTGTAGACCCGATAGGTATGTCCACGACTTCACTTTTCCGATACACACCAACTCTTCAATGGACAGATGGAACAACTAACTTTATCCACGGCCTCCCATTTTGCTGCGTATCGATTGGTCTCATATACCAGCGTCGACCAGTCTTGGGAGTGGTCTATAATCCGTTCCTTGAACATCTTGTATGTCCTTCTTTCGCCAGGTGTTCAACCCATAATAAAACCAACGCTAGTATTTCGGAGTCAAAGGCGGAGGCTCGTACCTGGTGCGCGGCAGTTCCTCCGCCCTGCCTCTGAAACTTCCGCTATCGCTCAAGCCTCTACCTTCTCTACACGAAGCTTTGATCGGTACGCTCTTCATCACTATAAATGCCATTCATCCTGAATTAGTTCCAGCTGTTGAGTGGGGTTCGGACAGGGCCCAAAAAGCCATGTCCGCAAAGGCATCCTCGTTTTCTCGCCTCGCAGGCAATCCAGAACAGGGAGTTGTCGGCGGAAAGATGGCCCATAGCCTTCGTTCGGTTGGGAGCGCCGCAATCAACTTCTGCCTGGTAGCACAAGGAGCGCTGGACATATATTGGTGCGTAAGGCGGCCCTCTTGATTGCATTGTGTGTCAATTTATGGGAACAGGGAAATCGGTTGCTGGCCATGGGACGTTTGTGCAGGTATCGTTATCGCCGAGGAGGCAGGGGGTATCGTAACTGGTTCGCGTGATGCATTTTTGGAATCGACAAAAAATGGCACGTTTGGAGAGGTTACTGAGGCCATTCTCACTGGGAGGAAATACATTGTGGTAAGGGGCATCGCCGATACACCAGTGAGCAAAATTGATATCTCTTCCCTATAATTGTTCTGATGCATCTCAATACAGACCGAAGGCGCCCAGAAAGCGCATGAGAGAATTATCAAAGACTTTTACGAGACAGTTGAGGAAGTAGAGGCTATGTACTAATTAACGTAACAGCCTGATCTAGATGAACGTGATCAAGACGACATATGGCACCTTCCGCTGTTTAATTTTACCACAGACCGAGAATCAATACTTTTACTCTTGAAAAAGCGTTCGGGACGGTGAATGGTCAAGTTCGTCAAACTTGACGCCTGCGAAAATGATCCGTTTTCAGCTATGCCTTTTCAACCATGTCGCGCTAAAAAAAGCTCAACCGTGCACGCGTGCACCATTACACTCTCGCAATAAGCACCAAAGAATGTTCCTTCCTCCTCCCCATGAAGACAGATGTCCCCGTGCTCGCGTTCAATCCAAGAATAAGCGATAGTTATTTTTGAAATATCTTGCCCGGCCCAGGCGGTCTGGTGGTCATCTCACCTGATGCATGTTACAGACACCGGAGAATGAGGAATTGGCCATGTGAGGTGGTTTAGTAACTGTTTCAAGGCCGTATTTATGCCAGGAGAAGGGAAAAGTTATTATCGTTCCCGCTCCAAAATCCCTGCTTCCTGGCGGAATGGTAAGAGTAGCTCCAACGAACAGAAAGGCCATTTTATTCGCCACGTTTATTGCGTTTGGTGTGTCGTTTGGGTTCATCTTTACGTTACATAATAATAACAGCTTTTTCCTGCATACAGGAGGTAAATATTATTGTCAATAAACCCATATCTTGTGAGGGTTAAACTACATTACGAAGGCACTGCTAATCGCTTCCAGATCAGTTGTAACTTCGGAGACAAGGTTTTCTATTTGGCTATGACATTGGTGTAATCTCCGTAAGTTCACAGTTATGCGCTCCATGTTGTATAATTAATGACCTCGGTAGGGATGTTTGATAATGCCCGATTTCATTCGCCGTTTTGGTCAACCAGATGGAAATGGTGGTTACGTCTTGACTAGCTCTCGCCAATCCATCATCACTTCCTTACTCTCTGCCGGGTGCGTATCACTATAATACATACCAGGTTAATTTTACAACTGTTTTACCAGGACTTTCGTGTAAGCTGGTCACCTCTCTTACGAGAACATTGTAGTTCACATAATAGCGATAGAGGTGCGCTGGGTCAGGCTTTCACGTCCGATCGGTTTGGGCGTCGCGGTTCCATCTTCATATGGTCCGCAATATTCACGGTCGGCACCGCAGTTCAGACTGGGACTGCTTATTCTGTTGCGCAAATCACCCTAGGTCGTTTCATTGCTGGATTAGGTGTAGGAGCGCTGTCAGGTATGTGTTCATTTGAAATGATGGTCATTTGACTGATAAACCCTTAGCCATCGTGCCGTTCGTATTGAATGTGAACTTTAAAGAAGCCTATCTCACGTCTTCTAGGCTTTACAATGGCGAAACAGCACCAAAGGCTCTCAGAGGCTCATTATTGGTTCTCTATCAGCTACAAATCATTATGGGGTTTGTATTTTATTTCCTGAATTTATATTCAAGATGACTCACGTCACGATTCAGCATATTCCTGAGCTATATAATTGACTTGGCGACCCATGCCATTCCAAATTCTGCCTCGTGGAGGGTACCCGTTGGTCTACAAATGGTTTGGGGCCTGATTCTATTGTCAGGCATATTCTTCATTCCTGAATCACCGTAAGTTTCTGTAACTGTCGCGAAGTATGTCAATTAATCGATTGAGAGGCTAGTCGACATCTTCTCGGAATAGATAAGCGCAAGGAAGCAAAGAAAGTCGTCGCAGAACTGAACAGCGTTCCTGAAGACGATGCCCTGGTTGAAGAAATTATTGAGGAGCTGGAGTTTGGTATTCGCGCAGAGAATGAGGGCGGAAAGGCAACATGGCTGGAGTGCTTCTCCACGAGAAATAAGCTTTGGAAGAGGACGCTTAACGGGAATGATGTTGCAATTCATTCAGCAACTCAACGGGCAAAATTTCTACTGTAAGTAGGGATATCCTTCCAATTTAGCCCATTTGTGATCGGCTCCTACAGATTACTACGGGGATACATTCTTTCAGAGCGCCGGTACTCAGTAAGAAGCATTTCCTTTTTTCTTATTCGAGCACTACACATTGTTAGGCTATCACCCTATGTGATTCAGACCATTCTTGGGGCAGTGTCTGTTGTCGGGACCGTTCCTGCTCTTGTAAGCTTGCTCTGGAGGTATGACAACTGGTGACGTTGACATACGCATTTAGGTCATAATTGAGACATGGGGGCGCAGACGCGTCAGTATTGATAGTGGCTGGCTGCGAAAACCGTCTAACCTCGTCGTAGTCGCTGTTAACAGGAGCATTGCTGGAAGCAGCATGTTCACTCATCGTGCGTTCGTTTATACACATTAATTATGTCTATAAGTTGATGTTGCTCATAGGCAGGGCTTGTCAGGGCACTTTACGCTCGCCCCGAGTGGCACGCCCAAAGATCAGCTGACCCTCCGAAACAAGCGAGGCGGCGATACATTGATCGCATTTGCCGTCTTGCATGTATTTTCATTTTCAATGTTTTGGGGACCAACGCCGTACGTTTCAATGCGGAAGCCGCTGCATTCACTGACTAGTTGACGCTTAGATGGGTATATCTTGGTGAGGGAAATCATATTCATGGTCACCACCAGTTGAATATATATGTGTAGGCGAATCATTTCCCCTTCGTGTCCGCCCGAAGGGTATCGCACTTGGTAGTGCTACTAACTGGTAACAGGGCTCGACATTTCGACTCTCAGATCTATTAACATTCTAACAGGATCTGGAACTTTTTGTTGTCCTTCTTTGCGCCACGGATAGCTGCAAAGTGAGTTCTCGTAGCTCATGCTGCGCAAAACTGACATGTACTGAAGCGTACGCAGGATCGGACCACTTATCTTAATGATCTTTTTCGGAATGTTGATGTTTGGCTATGGATATGTTTACCTGTTCGTGCCAGGAGACTAGGGGCCTCAGCTTGGAAGAAGTGAGCCATAATATTCCCTGAAACAATTCACTAATTGCATATCTCCGCCAGGTTGACGAGATGTACCGATTCCGGAGTGATGCCTTGGAAATCCGCAGGTTGGAAACCTCATCTCAATGATGAATTACGGGCCAAATCGGGAAGGAGAACACTCTGCGGAAGATAAGTAGGACTTCCGTGTACTTATATCTACAAATCTATGAGTGGAATTTCGCGGTTCAGTGACGTCACTAAGCACTCAGCAGAGTAGCAGTTGGCACCAGGCACGCAAAGGTTGATAAAAGACGCAGCCGCATCTTGGCAAGTACGCCGCAAAGCACTGCGGTCAAGAAGTTCTGTCTTCTGACAACACGAGACCCGCATGGAAATGGTACCGGTATATCATACCTTCGATTATATGTCGACGTCTGAACACGTCGACATAATCCTCAAATCAGATATTCATTACAGTTTGGTTGATCAAGACGAAGGAAGGCCTCGTGAATTTGTTCCTAATTCATGAAACGGGAGAGTGAAACAAAATGCAAGCGAAACACACCAGCTGTGTTGAGCCTGAAGTCGGGACTCCGCGGAAAGATAGCCCCCACAATACGGATCCTACTACTGCACCGGAATAGTACCGTTACTATCACACGACGCATATCCTTGGGAACTTGGGCGCTGGTCGTACGAAAATGCTTGCATCGTGTTCGTCGCATGCACACCACGCACTGCGCCGCAGGTTCCCTACGAATGTCGAAGAAAGTTTGAAACCGACAGGTTCTATTGACTTTCACTGTTGTCATCTGACGAACCGACGTTCTTCTCCAGATTGATCTTAGATCTGTCTCATCGATGTTATAGATTTCATCTTAGCCTCTCACCTTGTTGCAGCTTATGCGGCCAATATGGACACAAAAGTTCATTGCGCAGTGAAGCTTGTATACAACTTCCAGTATCAAGACCAACACGTTGCGTCCCGCAGTCCTCCCACTGCTTCCGGTGCTTAGCCACGGGTTCGGTGAGGCTGGAAAATTGGCCAAACCAGTGCTACTCGGGCGTCAATTTCGGGGATATAACCCCAACTGCCGCTTTGCTTCACTGACTGAGATACAATGGCACACTCTCTACTACCTCCATTCGGTTTGCAAGGCGAGGAATTACTCGAGGCTTATACTCACAGGTCTGTCCGCAATGATGACTCCACGTGATAAGTTGGCGTTTCTTGGCGAGCGACTATTGAATTTCGCGATTGCTCGCCATTGGTATGAAAATTTGCCTCAAATTTCGTCGCAAGACCTCCAGGTGGGCAAAACACAGTTATTGATTGTACAAGGACTGATAGTAATTAGGAAAAGACGGAGCAAACTCTATCGGATGATCTACTACGGGCTTGCATAGATAAATACGAACTTCAGAGAAATTTACGACGCGCCAGCCAATCGGATATCGGTCCCGATGTACGTTTAATACCCTATCCCAGCTGATTCGATGTTTACACTGACTTTTCTCCTCAGGACGCCCGCGATTTTCTGAACGTTTACATTGGACTACTTTACACGCAGGCTGGTGTACCCGGCGTCCAGCGATGGGTGTCGGCATTGATTGATCCCAACGAATCCACACCGTACAACCCATTTCAAGGCAATGGAGCTGGGCCTGCATCACAGTCGTCTCCTGATGGCACCATTGCCATCTGATCCAGCACCACCCTTGCCACCGATGCCAGGGCTGCATCTCAAACGAGTCACTCAACACCTACTCTGCCTCCTTACAGCCCTCCTCCTGGGACACCGACAAGCATTAATGCGTCATCGGGCCTCGTGACGCTTGCCAGATTCAATGAGCATGTAACACAACGATTAGGTCAAACTGTAACGTGGAAGGTATCCGATTCTGGGGAAGCCCATCGTGTACTCTGGACAATGACAGTTCTTTGTGAGTACGAGCCTTTGTCAATTGGTACGCTCTTCCTGACGCGACTAGTGGATGGTCAACCAAAGGGAACTGGCCAAGGACATAGTCAGAAAGTAGCCAAAGAGC
The DNA here is from genome assembly GCA_015039365.1 of Amanita rubescens. NCBI lineage: Eukaryota > Fungi > Basidiomycota > Agaricomycetes > Agaricales > Amanitaceae > Amanita > Amanita rubescens. The sequence continues at coordinate 344,871 of WION01000012.1, forward strand.
AAGCGAATTCGTGCAGCCTGGACTGCTATGGGTTGGGATCTCAGTGCGCCGGGATACCGTAAATTCGCCACAGCATCAGCTTTTGCCACCCTTATCGCCACTTTCACCATCAGTCACCCTCCAAAGTCCTTCGAGCTTGAACGCTTTTGTGGCAAGTAGTATGAATGGCAATAGCTCTAGCATATCATCATCCATTACTGTAGCCGGATTCAATGAAGTAGCAGCAAAACAGCATCTTCAAATAGCATGGGATTACGCGCGCAGTGGTGACCCTCACATGCCGACCTGGCGTGTAACTTGTTTAGGTGAGAATTTAACTGCTGGTTCTTGCTCGGTTTGCACTGTTAACCTAACAATGCTTTCTAGTCAATGGAAATCATATGGGTACCGGAGTAGGAAGGAATAAGAAAGAATCCATGCTAGCTGCTGCGCGTGATGCATGGAGGAATATGGGTTGGCCATAGGATATGTATATGATTAGCTGTACTCAATATCGAATATTGAATATTCTGAATAGCCGATGGTCATACGTATGATTGCGATCATTATATCTGTCCCATTAAGCCAAAATCCCGACATAAATAAATACAATGTCCCTATCATACTTGGATCATAATCAAATGATCGTAAAATTGGATAAAAGCACGCTTTAATCCAAAACTGATTAAGATTAAGACCATCTCTGTATTTGCGAGTGGCACGTTATGAAGGCGAAGAGGCAAGAGATTCCTGGAAAGGTATTAAGTACCACAAGTCATTGGGGAATTACTTAGAACCCACCTGCGTGAGCCATTCCGCTGAACGACAAATCAGTGAATGTCATTTAACATATACACAATCTTCCTACCTGGGCTAAGCATCGCATCCTCGTCGTTATCCAGCAGCTGCGATTGCTCTACTGATCTCGAGGGCTGGATGCTTGTACCATAATCATCGATCTCACCCATGTTGGTATCGATCGGCTGCTGTGCCTCGCCAGTGGCGCTGCTCATATGCACGTCACTGGCGTCGTGGCTTTTTGTCTCTTGGTTAGTATTAACATCTCCGTCTCTAGCCAATCCAGGTACAGGTTGGCTGAAGTGAATGAAGTACGTTTGAATGGGAATCACTGTCGTGAAGCATATGCTTCGCTTTTGTATCCTCGCTTTCGTCGCCTTTACCGGCGGCGGATGAGCGAGATGCTCGAGCCTCGGCTTCTTGCTTGGCAGACTCTAGGACAGCTTTCATGGCTGCCTCTGTGATCTTGATTGATATTGCTTGAACTTGTTCTGCTGTCAGTTTGCCTGCGTCAGCCACATCATTGCTTTCGAGAGACGGATCTATCATATGGATACCACTGGTCGTACTCGGGGAACTAGCGGTGCTAGTATCTCCTTGCTCGGTGGTAGTGCGTTCAGAGCTAGTATACGATGTTGAAGAGCGGTTGGATAGTGTTGTGCGGCTGCTTGACTCGTGACTATTAGATTTTGATCGGGAAGCCGACATTTGGGAGACGGGATGAAGCATGGGTGGTGGTCCATCTATGCGGTAGTGGGGTGATGGGGTATAATACATAGGCGCATGGGAATAGCCAACGTGTAAATTGGAGTGCTCAGGCCATGGATGGGAATAAGACCAATTAGGTGAACTATTAAGCCTGGTTGCGGATGTAGGGAGAACGACTTGATTATATTGGGGATTCATAACTGGGCGGGATGGGATATAAGCTGCAGCCAATCAGTACGTTCCGAAGGCAGAAAAACGAAGCGGTCGACATACGGCTGCTGGTTGCTGTGTGAGAGCGGTAATATTTCATTTGCCCTGGGTCCGCCCGTTCCTTGCCCTTCGAGGACGGAGTGGCGCTTGAACTCCGGCTTCTCGCCGGTGAATGCGGTTCATCAATGTCTTCATCTTGGTCTTTGTTGTCGCGCTTCGTTTCAATGATTACTCCGTTGTGCCTGGACACTTACGGTCATCGATTACCCCAAGCTGGAGAACGTGCATCACATACCTAGATTTTTGATGCCTCCTCAAGGCATCAGGCTATTGAGACCGAGGACTCGATTAGTCCAGTTGCTGTATGCAAATGAACAGTAATTCACTTGCCCGGGTAAAAGTCGCTTCGCATTGCGGGCAGGAACTGGCGCATCAGCTCATCAGTAAAATAAGCAGCGCTTAGAAAGCCTAAATGACAAACAAGTTCGGCATCGCATGTAGTCTCGTTGTTCGTTGGTGTCTCTTCAAGTCAGCTTCACGAGCGAATTCTTTATTACAACCATTTATTTTACACGGCCAGACGCCGGTGATCGGCGCGGTTTTTTTCGCCCTGGCCGTCGATTTCTTCTTGCCCGGACTGTCTTTATTGGCGTCCGTCTAATCAGGGGTAACGGCCAAATCGAAGGGGACAAAGCCACGAATGATCGGAAAGGTTCAGACGGCTGAATGGCAAACACTAGGACCAAATTCAGGACACTCACTGATCCATGTGCATTGACTCTGACCATAATCCTAATCAATTTCGACACCCGTTCTAACTTTGAGAGGATTTTTATTGTTTCATATGAAATTCTGAATCTGGTCTCTCTGTGAGTGGCAGTGGCGTGGCAGGCCAATTGTGGCTGAGCAGTCGAGTTTGGTAGGTCACGGTGGCGGGAGAGATTGTTGTTTGGTTCACTAAGATCGCACCACATCACGCCAAAACATCGCTGACAAGTTGGAAATTATTCAATTGCTGGTGTACGTATCTACTGAAAAGCAACTGCGAAAGCATGTAGAAATACGCCGATGAATTAGATATCTATGATACAACTAGGGTGTCTGATGGGGGAGTGAGTTTGCAGCCGAATATTCTCACTTGAGGCACGGGTCACGTCAGAATATAATTGCACTCATAATCGCCTGCAAAACTCACCTGTGCCGTCTGGCCCACCCATTCCGTACAGCATTTCAGTTGGATGGAATACAAAAGAACTTGAACGAGGTATATATCGAGATGGTAAAGCCCGGCTGTTCGGAGCATAAAGTAGGCCAGTCTGGACGTTAAATGACGATAGCGGTGTTAGTCTATTAAGCGACTGGATCACAGTTTTCTGTGATCTCCAGTTCAATGTTGAAATGGCAGTAGTTCTTTTCAGCGGGCGTGAGAATGAACATTTTCCCTTCTCAACAAGGCACTTACATTCCAAACACGGGTGTCGAGGCGTGGACATCGAATGCCGCTACTGTGGCGCCAGGAGGCAGAGGATTCCATATCTGGAAAGGAACTTCGCTTGCTCGGATATCAAATAGTTTCACTTGACCATCCACGCTACATGGAGCGAATCAGAAGGGCGTTCAGAACAAGCCTTATGCGTACCTTGTAGAAAGGTACTGCCCACTGTAGATCGGATGCCAACGAACATTCTGTATCCAAGAAGTATGCTCTGAATACGATCGAACTATCGAGTCGTCTTCAAGGCGACGGTCGAATATCTTGACTGTTCCGTCAGCAAAACCAGCAAGGAAAGTCTGCGACGACCCAGAGTCTGAAGAAATGGACGTCACGGGGCTATCTGAGTGGGTCTCAAGATCCTGCATATTAAAATTGAGTGTCAGTCGGCGGGTTGGGGTGGACACGCACCAGGGCCTGAGTTTCGGTTTGGGCATCCCAGGCCTTGATGACACGCGAATCGCCTCCAACTAATAGCACTCCAGCAGCTTGCTTCCAATCCATTACCATGCCACTCCCTTGCCTCATTTGAAGAAGCTCGTTCAGACCTCGGAAGGCACTGACCATCTGAACGGGTCCCTGGTTCATAGTCGAGTCAAAGTTTCTGTATAGTCGCACAATGCCGTCAGCTGGTTGCGCAACTCAGCTTCAGAATCATTCAACAGTCAAGAAGCTTACAAGAACCAGTCACGATAATCCCTCCAACGTCCTGGTTGATTATATGCAGAGACGTGAGGCTAGTTCCTGGAGAATTGCCATTGCAGAAATAGTTCAAACGTGTCCGCTGCGACCAGTCCCATACGCTGTTACAACGATTAGTCGGTGAATGCGGGAGGTACTTCCCATATCGCACCTGATCATGTCATTCTCATTCGCAATGATTAGGTGTTGGTCGTACGAATGGAAGGCCATCGTTAGTGGACAACCATTTATCTGTAGCGTTGCCACAGGCTTATCCCATCTACAATGTTCTGTTTCCACCTTATTAGCGACGTGGTGTAATTCAGGCCGCAACACTCACCTGCCAGAGGCGCATAAGCTTGTGTACCGTTAATCGCCTGTTCGTTTCTTTGCTGCCGCCATACTTGGTAATTGTATTGCACGCTTCCTGGTTCATCTACTTCGGCTTGCTAGATTTAAACATCAATGCTATGACTTTCATCCAGGAGGGACGATATATACGTACCCTCATCTGCGGCTCCTTGAAGTATTCACAACACCAGTCAAAGAATGTGCTTTTGAGAGGCAACACATCCCTTATACCCAAACCCGTGCCGAGTCCCAGGACAACGCTGCTGTTGCTGGAATCCACAGAGAATGTACTGTTGCTTGGGCTCGGTATCCCGCCAGTTGGGTGTGCATGCCGCCTAGGATGCGAGCCAGCGCGCCTACGAGCCCTCAGTCTTTCCATATCTTCCTCCATCAAAGCTTCCATGACTTCGCAAGCGTCAAAATCCGTTTGAGGACCATGTCGCTCTTGATAAGAGCCGGAAGACGGTGAGAACCGAGGATGTGGTACTTCAGTACCATGTCGTGATGGCGGAGGCGTTACTGGGCGGGCATATGGAGAAGCGTACTGAGCCACATTTAAATTCGGTGACGGCGGTCGTGAAACTACGTCAGGACATTCCATTCGGGTAGGTACATGAGGACTAGAGGCGGAGCGTGGTCCTGTGACGTTTTCTCCTGACGAGGAGTGAGACGGGAAGGCGATTCCATCCACGAGGACTTTGAGAGCATTAGCGAAAGACGACGTCCGGCGGAGGGTACTGGACACTCCCATTGATATAGTGCTGGACATGGTTTCACTGCGTGTCAAGCCAGGCCGTGGACCTCCATTGGCGGTAGCGATGGCAGGTGAGGGCGGAGTTGCGTGGCTCAGGGATGGTGAATGCTGGAGGCCTGGTCGGTTACGGAGTTCATTCTTGGGAGAGTTAGTCTTTCGGTCGGGAGGAACCAACGGAGGATGGTCTAGCGTTGAGCTTTCCAGGCGGGCGAAGGGCGATTCTTGTAAAAGGGCCATGATATAGTCAATCATTGTCTGGGCGTTGGTTGCAACCTCATGGTACGGATCGACGGAGAGATCCAGAAGGACGACGAAGATGGTGAAGAACGATGATAAAAGCACACGATTTTCCTCACGCAATAGCTCGTCGTCGCCAAAACCATCAAGCCACTCGGTGATCGCTTGGTTGGTCGTATCTTCGTCATGTAAGTTGGGGTTAAAATGAGCCCCCGACCTCCATCTCCGATCTTCTTCCCAATACAACCAAGCGCATACAACAAAGTACCCTCTCCATTCCTTGACCAAACAGCTGATTAAAATCAGCAATTCCTTCCTCGCCATGGGGCTCGCATCGTCCTTGATTGCAAGAGTTGCGCCGGTCGCGACCGCGACCTCCATTCTGAAGTGATCCCTCTCTTCGAGATGGTACATAGTTCCTGATCCACCACCACCAGACTTGGTAGGATCTGCGGATCCACTGGTTCCCATAAATGTTCCAAGGGCGTATAGCGCCGCCGATCTAACTTCCGCCGAGTCGTCCGATAACATAGTGATCAGCTTATCCTGTGTGCCGCGATCGACACCGTAAACTTTGATTTCATCGTTCCCTGCCCACATCTGAGCGATGCAGAGTGCAGTCCACTGACGTAGTAGGAAGTCAGGCTCGTCAAGTCGGTCGTAGCAACTATCGAAGACCCGTTCATTCCAACAAGCTACTTGACCGTGAGGGAAATCTCGAGCAATGGCGGCTAGGATAAAGGAACACATTGCCTTGTGTTCAGAACTATTTGGCAGGACATCGTCGTTTTTCATGCCGAGGACAGTCGAGAAATACTTGTACCCTTGGGTACTATACAGATCGGCTTGCACAGATGGATCGACGGCGAGGATGCGTGCCCAGATAAATATCAGCACGGGGCGGAGGTCCTGGCCGGCAGCTTGAAGAAGTTTCGATATGTATGGAAATATACCAATAGTAAGAACAAGATGAACGGCCCAAGGACCAAGGTCGACAAATTGTGAAAGCAAGATGAGAGCACGAAGACGATGTGGTTGAGAGAGAAGGACTTGTAAGACAATGGGAAGCTGGTCGGGTGGTTTTCGCGGTACCAAATGGCTGTCTGATCCATCCGAGTCACTGCGGCCGGTGTATTCAATAGGATATTTGTCTCCAACAGTGGGTAAGGACATTGGTCCTTTCCTAGTTAGAGCCGAACCGCCGCGCGAAATCCAGACCTCGAAGGCAGTAAGCTGATCGGCAAAGAATCTGTTGGGTACGTAGACGTAAGGCTTGTCGTTTGGTCCCTTTGTTGGCCCAATGCTAGGTTCTTGTCGATTTGCTGATCCGTTGTGGCCAATGCGACCTGGCTTTGAGCCAATTGGCGTCATGCCGGGTGCACCGCCCTTGTCTGTGCTTTTGAACAAAAGGTCAGGAAGTTGGCGCAGGCATGTATCCACCGCCAGGTCCCAAGTGGCCCACAAAGGATGAGTGTTAGTTGGCGGAAGGGGAGGGTAAGTATGAGGTGTACAATGATAATTCTTCATGATTCGTTCTGCAAGGAGGAAATTTCGGAATAGTGAAGCAATGAGGAGATCACAACGATAGAGTCGGGTGAAGAGTTCGCGAGGGAATGTCGTCCATGCAATGGTATCCGTAATCGCAGTGAAGATCCAGTTGAGTTCCCCCAAAGGCGTTCTCCTGTCTTTAAGGTCACCGGGAAGTTGCATGACCATATCCGCTGTGATGTTATTCGGTAATTGGTGGTTCATTACAAAATAACGAAGGGCGATATCAATGGGTGACGTAAGACATGAGGTGAAGATATCCGCTGGCAACTCAGGGCAGGATGGAAGCTGTTCGTGAGCCGCGCAAGCAGCTAATTGCAATGAGTTCATCATAGGTTGCGCGCCTTCCGGGTGTCCGCCATATAGCATGTGCACTTCTTGATCACGTCGTTCAGCGAAGACTTTGAAGTTATGCAAGAGATGACCAGCGGCAGAACAATCCCAGATGTAGACACCAGGAGATCCTAGCCACGATTGGATCTCTTGCAACGAGACGGGAATATACTGCGTATAGTCCCTGTTGAAACACCAGAGTTCGCCGCTTGCGGTTGGCTTTGGGACACCATGACCGTTGTAATAGAACAGTACGGCGTCTTCTTTTGCTTGCTTACGCAGAGTTTGACAAAAGCGACGGAGATCTTCCAAAGATGGGTCGAGGATAGGCTTGTACGCTATCTTGAGGCTAAGGCCCTCGAACTGATGTTGTAGATTCGAACCAATGGCTTCAAGAGCCTTGTGCGAAGGCATACTGTGCGGATCCACCCAACATTCCAGTACGGAACAAGGATTAGTTTTCACAATGTCTGGAGGGTCGACGTCGATGTTAAGGCAAAGAACCAAAGCAGCGTTTGCTGTCTTTAGTTTCCCTGGAATGGACCCACGCCATGGTATGCTTTTTTGAGAATACGAGGGACCCTGTGTAGGATTACCGCATGTGAGATGTCTTTTGGCAGACCAGTACGGGATCGGAGGGGCGGGATCGGGTAGGGTGTCGATTGAGCCGTTGATGCGGGGATCTCGTTCAGGACTTGTTCCACCGTTTAAATCCCTGGAATGTCGTGTTCGTGAAGAAGGACCTGATCTTGAAGCAGAACGACCTTCACGTTCAGTATCGGAGTCGCTATGAGTTTGACCTGCTGATGAAGACCACGGGCCTGGGCCTGGATATGATTGAGCCAAAGATCAGTTAGATTAAGCAGGGTACTAACCAGGGGCGAAGCGAGGACCATTGCGATGAGGCAAGCCGTGCTGGCCAAACATGGTTCACGTCGAGTGAGCGGCGCGCATGAAAGCAACGCGTACGGCGTCGAGTCACACGTCCGACTCGAGCCATGTCAGAACTTCCCGTCGCTCTCGGTACAATCGTCGAGATCCCACAAGGCAGAGGCGTCGTTCGCTTCGCTGGGAACACTTCATTCTCAACTGGTCTCTGGATTGGCATAGAACTTTACGACCCAAACGGCAAGAACGATGGTTCCGTCAACGCCGTTCCCTACTTTTCATGTAAAATGAACTATGGCGTCTTCGTTCGCCCTGGTCTCATAAAAGCCACCTATGGTCTTGAACCAAGCGTTCGTTCTTATCATCCACCTCTTTCCTCACTGTACTAACTACTTTATTATTATAGCGTCTCCCTGCTCCTGGCGTTAGACCAGCTTTGAGCCACCATCGTACCCCTAGTGCATCTGGTCTTCTGCGCACCAATTCGACCAGAAGCAATGCTTCTTCAGCGGGTACATCCCCGCGTCCTACGAGCCCGGCAAAGGTCCCGTCAACGCCCCAAGCACCAGCACCTACCACACCAGCGCCGCCTTCTACCACTCGAATTAACAGGGCGAACCAGCCTTCCCCTACAAAGCGTATCCCTGCCTTGTCTATGCAGCCACGCAAATCCTTATCACTGCGCTCCCCCGGGGAAACTCCGTCATCGCCTATTCTATCATCTCCTACTCAGGCCGCACGCATTCCTGCTACTCAGTCCTTCTCGTCATTTACTCCAACACATAAACGGACGCAATCTCCGATGCCCACCCAACCTCCTCGACAGACATCGCCACCTCCCTTGCCTTCATTATTATCACCTGCCAGTCCGCGAATACCACCATCCACTCCCAGCCAAGTATTTTCCCTGCTTGCTCCGGCCTCCCCGAAATCAGCGTCGCCTATTCAAGCTTCCCAGGTAAAGTAGAGACAGATCGCGAAAGTCAACATCTGACTCAATTCTAGAGCCGTCCTCAAGACGATTCTGAGCTTCAGGAACTGCGAGCCAAAATACGCGTTCTCGAGGCGAAAAGAACCGATGACTCTCGGCATATACGTGAACTTGAGGCTCGAATAAGCGAGGCGGAAACATTCGTGTCTCTTCGCCCCAAACTCCAAGCCAAGCTGAATGCACAACAAACTGAACTCATCGATACGCGCAGAGAACTTGCGGATGCACAGCAGCTGTCACAGTTGTCAGAAAGCCGGTTAGCCGATTCTCAGGAGCAGCTCGAAATGACCATGTTGGACAAGGAAGTTGCTGAGGAAAAAGCAGAGCTGGCAGAGTCAGAGGTTGAAGAACTCAAGGAAAAGCTTGCTGTTCTCGAGGTAGAGATGAATGTTCTGAAGCAAGGTGATGAGCGTTGGGCTGCTGAATTGCTGAGACGGGACTTACATAGAGACAGGCGGGTCTGCAGACAGAGAGGGCAGCGAAGCTATCAAGAATACGTTGGACTATATCCAGCTTGAAAAACAGAACGAGCGTCTCAAGGAAGCTCTGATCAAACTGAAAGAGGTGTCATCAGAGACTGAGCAAGAGCAACGCAAGCGGATCATGGAAATGGAAAGTGACGTCAACGAGTTTGAGCAACTGCAAGGTACGCAATAGTTAAAATTTGCTCAGTCAAGGTCTCGACAGTTCCATTAGCACAATACGAAGAGGCCTTGGGCAAATTGGCGAACGCGGAAGTCCAGGTTGAAGATCTGAAATTGCAATTGGATGACGCGCTTGGGGCAGAGGAAATGTTGGTTCAACTGACTGAGCGTAATTTGGAATTGGGCGAGGTACATTTGCATAGATTTTTCACGCCTTCCGATCCTCACCGGTCTCGCAGAAAATCGAGGAAATGCGTATTACGATAGAGGATCTCGAGGCTCTTAAAGAGCTTAATGATGAACTTGAGGAAAATCACGTCGAGACGGAGAAGCAGCTGAATGAGGATCTTGGTATGGAAAAAGCGCGACGTTGTTGCATAGTGGACTGACCATTATCTCAGATGTCAAGGAAATGCAGGTCCGGGAACATGTGAACAAAATCGAGGAGCTTGAAGATACGATCCTAGATTTGGATGGTACGATTGGACAATTCCGCGAGCTCGTAACACAGCTGCAAAAGTGAGCCTATACGTTATAACTTGGGATAGGCACCAACAAATTCCCTTTAGCGAACTTGAAGCGTTACGAGCACAAACGCAAACGGCGCAGAGTGAATCTGCAACTGCAGCGTCTCAGACGGCAGCTATCATGTCAATCAATCTCAAGCTGCAATCTACAGCATCCAAGAACCAAGCGAGAAACATCGACTTTGAGATCATGAAGCTGGAAGCCAAGGAAAGCCGCGAACTATTGGGCATTGTACAGGTCTGTGATAGGTTGACTAGGGTCGTTCGCATCTTCTGACTGCTTTGTGCTTTATAGCCATATCTGCCCCAGATATACGTAGAGAATGACAGTGATGCGACTCACTGCTACCTCTTTTTCCAGCGCCTTGCATGCAAGGCAGATCTTATCAACAGCGTAGTGGCCCATTCCAATAACCTTCCCGAGTCTCTTAATGGCAATGTATCTGAAGTGCTCGTTGGTGTCTGTGAGGTACGTCTCGCCATTCATTTGCTCTGTTTTCGCTCTTTATCATGAGCTGTAGATGCGTTCCCGCATCGCAACCTTGTCAACCCTGTGCCGGAGGTTTTCCGCCGTCCTTCGTCGTTGTGACGTTGATTCTTTCTTATCGATGGGACGGCTCTACCCAGAAATTCTACCGATGGAGAAGCGCCTTGACATGCACCTCAATCTTCTTCGACGAGACGAGTTCCGTGAGATGGAATGCGTCAGCGACATTGTCAAGTAAGCTCTACGAACAACGTGCTCTATCCTTAAAGACTAATTTTCTACTAGGATACAAGCACAGTTTGACCATATCGCCGAAACATATTTCTCAGGATTTGATCATGATCTAGGAGAGCGCGAGCTGGGATACGTCATGACGCTTGATCATGACCTTGACATGTTTGCGGCGTCTATTGGATTGACCAAGACTTCCATCACGAGCATCGTACAGGATGAAGGTGAGATGCTATAGCTAATTGAGAATCAGTGTTTGAACTTGGGGGGTATCCCAGATGTTGTGACGGAACTTGGCGGATATGACATTGAATCAGAGTTATTCATGCCTCTTCAAAAACTTTTGGAGCAATGCAAGAGCGCTAAAGCGCTGTCCAAGTAAGCTTGTTGTCTACACCATACGAGGAGCATATACCAACGCTTCTTCTAGGAAGCTTACGAAACGGATGGAGGACCTCACACATGATAATGCAGCGCTGAAAGCTCACCTTGTGCCGCAGATGAAAGGTCTTACCAATTTCGTTGAGGAGCTTGTGAACTTCGGTATATCTGTACGTATCTCAACCATATCGTGAACCGGCAAGATGACAACCTAATTCCCTGAAGCTGGCACAGCAAATCATGCCGCACCTGAGTGACGCTCGCAGTGCCAAGTCCCCATTCCAACTGAATGCTGTACTGAATTTGGTGAAGCAAATAGCTACGTCTACAGTGGCAAAGAATTTGAAACCAGGTGTCTCTGTCTGGGAAGCGGTCAGAGGGTACATCAGTCAACTCATTGCGGAAATCGCCAAGCTTTTACCCCTTGTAATGGAACCGGAGAATGTTCTCAAACGTACGGTTACATCTTACATATACGAACTGCAACTTTACCGTGTATACAGTTTCTGGCACGGCTCCATGGGTGACGCGCGTCGAAGAGATCAAAGCAAACATGGCAGTCAACGTCGAAGCTGAACGTAAAGCGGCACAACTGAATGACGAGATCCAAGGCTTGATACGCAGCCTCAAGACGAAGGATCAAGCGATCCAAGAATCAACTGTTAAGATTGAACTCATGGGACGTCGGATGGAGGCGGTTAAGAAACAGGCGGACACTATCCTTGACCTCGAGTCAGAATTGTCCAAAGCCAGAAAGCAAGAGAGAGCGTATGAGGAGGCAATGGAGCTATTGCAATCGGATCTGGATGTGTTTGAGCAGGAAAATGCCAGATTAAAAGCTGCGGGCGTCGGACACGAACGTCAAAGTATGTTCAACATTGGCTACGCTCCCGTGTTAGTTTTCTGACCTCTTTTTAGCCTCGCAACAAACAATTGAACCTGAAAACACTACAGTCGAAGGCAACTTTGAAACCTCATATCTTCTGGAGCAGGTCAGTTTCGTCTATTTAGCGTTAAGCAAGTCCGCTAACCGCCGTAGATTGATGCTCTGCGTGGCACTGTTCGTTTCCTTCGGACTGAAAATTCTTATCTCAAGGGACAAGACTTGCTTCGCGAAATAGATTCTTTACCCCCTCTTCCAGATACTGCTACACGCAGGCCGGCTACACCTCCACTAGAACCATCTACTGTCTCTGATTCGGACTGCTGAAACTGATCACGACGATGCGCGTCTGGCAACTCCACCACCTCGGGTATCGCTACGCGCTCTCGCGACAGAGACAAAACTTCTCTATCGCGACGTCATCCAGTTCTCGTCGTCTCCCCGCATTGTTGACCTCTCTGTTGTCAATGCAAAGCGCGCCGAAACTAAGAGTGGGAAAATGTGGATGCCAAAGAAGAAGACACCAGCGCACCAAGTGTGGCAACGAAAGGCCGAAGCCGAACGGCTGAGTAGGCGTGTAAGGGGCTTGTTGGATAGAGCTGATGCAATTTCCGCCATTCGCTAGGGCCGTGGAAGGTATTTACAGCATTTTTTAAATTTATGTTTTAGTTATACCCATAGCACATTATATCCCGTCGTCAATACTTATAGCTACAATTTTACAACAAATTAGCAAAGCTACCTTCGCCACAATGGTGTAAACGTCCCTCCATAGCTGGCCAAAATACCACAAAAACTAAATAATTTGGTATTCTTTCAGATGCACAAGGGAAAAGTATTTCAGACGGCAAAATTCACCACAGACAGAGCGAATTTAGAGCAGAAATATGGTTGAAATATACTACTCCTTTAATTTTTCAGTTGCGGCTTTTTCTAATACAAGATATTTGATTCTGGAGATATTTCAGCTCTATATCTGCTTGCATGGGTGATATCTATTATTCTCTGATAATATACTTTCTGCTCGGCTGATATTCCCACCCATGCTTCTTCTTCAAGGGATAACCTACCGCCCCTTCTTCATCTTGCGATGCCTTGTTATCATACCACTCCTCGTCACTTACTTCTCTGCCTCGAAACATGCACTGGGCAAAATCAATCATCACAACTGGCCGACCTGGTTGCAATGTTGGAACAATAAAATTGTCGAGACGAATATCATTATTTAGTATGTCTTCATCGTCAAAGGCAGAGACGATTTCCAATGCAAAAGTCGTAATGGATTCATTGAATAATTGTGGAGGAAGCTCCTCGAGTTTCTTCCCCTCAATGTATTCCAGCAGGATGCCCGGGACAGCCGCTTCGAGTGATGAATGCGAAGACCGGTCGACAGAAAAGCGCGTCTGACCAAAAAACTTTGGAATGCCTCGGCCTTGTAGTTCTATCATTTTTCCGTACACTTTTGTTTCAGTCTGATAGTATGAACGCAGTAGCGTGTCGAGATGGGCTTCCTTCTCCAGCGGGGCGAGCTCCTGATCCTCGTTTTCGAGTTGTATACGCTTAGCATCCCACTCCGCGAATGTCTTCGATTCTCGTTGAGAGAACTCGCGGTATTCTGTTGCGAGGGCTGAGGTGAGGTCTGGGACATCATGATATTGGCGAAGATCGTTCGCGAAACGAGAGTCAAAGAGCTTTAAGGTCATTGTTGATCCCACCGGAATAACTGTTTCTCGATCACTTATATCGAGCTTGACTTTGAGGACGGGGGAAATGGTGAAAGGGTGGAATGCCTTGAGAACTGTAATTTGGAGCTTTGATGTCGCTTTGAAAGGCTCGTCAAAATCCGTTCCTGGTTTGAGTTCAAGTACATATTTCGCCCCCTCTACATATGGACATCTTCAAGATAGATAAGGTTAGTTCACTTCCATACCCTCCATACAAAATATAATGGCACTCACTCAACGAGGGTCATTGTGGATTCTGCGGTTAGTAGTTGAAGTTGATGAAATGGCTTACTAATTTTCCCCAAAAGGAAATTATTCGGTTACTTATCTATGTTTGGCTGGCGCTCTCGCCACAAACGTCTTCTACGGTCCCGGTGCCACGAAAGAAGCCTGCTGCAGTTGCTATATGCCTGTATACGCGTGGGCCGTCTCGAGGAGGCCATCAAACTGTGTAGACACGCCCATCAGCCATGGAGAGCAGGATACGCGCAGTGACCGTGCCCGCAGGCACTACGGGTATTAACTTCGCTGGGCTGTCCGTGGCTGCAGCGGATAGGTGAGACCAAGCACAGGGTGAACACCTCTTGTCTTGGGCTCTTACTGCCTGCCCACAACTTGAACATCAACTTTTACTGTACGTCAAAACTGCACTTGATCGATAATTGATGACGACTGACGAAAACGATCAGAACCAACCATGACATCACCAGTCGCCGCTCTCTCAGATTATAAAATGGCAGGTGAAGCGAAGGTCATTAAACTGACCACCTTCTTTCCCCACCCCCCTCATATACCAATGGCTGAACAATTCTTTGATATACTGTCAACGTGTGGTAGTGTTGGGCGGTTTGCAGACAGGGTCTATCGGCTGTACGAACGTTGCCATCCCGGACTACCTCGACCCCAGGAGTATTGGATTCACGAAATATCAATCGTCAAACGATATCTGTTCATACAGCACGAGGCGCTCATTGTGGAAATCCGGCACATTCTACCTCCAGGCTCTACCATGGAACAAGAACGCGATTTTTTCATCCTTGTCGATAGGACTATTTTCGGCTCCTCGATGTCTTCTGGGACCTCGAACGATCGAATCATCTGCAGTCATGTAACACCGGAACCGTACTGGTCAACAACGATCTGGAGACTTGGACCAATTGTCCCTGGCCAAAACATTCAAATGAATATGGTCCAACTTGCATGTGTTCTCAGTTCAGTCTCCGACTATGCCCCACACTACAACGCATTCCAGGAAAACTGCTTGGTTCGTCTATTCGACCACAAGAATTATCAGGCTAATCTTAGCCAATGATAATGAAATCGCCATCCTTGAGCAAGCCAAAAGCTGGAGACATGTCTTATTCCGACGTGGCAAGATGTTTCTATTTCGCATAGGAGCTGCCACGCCACAGGATATCACTGCTATCCAACAGCGATATGATGGAAGTTTTAATGCTGTACGTTATTGCTCAAAGAGGGAATACGCAAACGCTCACACACTGTCTAGCTTCAGTTGCCCCTGTAGGACCATGTGCTGTAGTTTCAGCGGTTTGCATAAATGTTTGGAATGTTTGGAATACAACTGATTCGGAAATTCATGTCCGACGCGCGTGAAACTGTGTGAAAAATACTGAAAAATAAAAATAAACATCCTCGCTCTACACGACTGCAATACACATGGTATACCGTACAATCAGTGCCGACATGAAGGAGCGGGCTCTTGCCTTGCTTCGGGATGGCTGGAACATTGAAGAGGCTGTCGGCTCTCGCGTCGACCTCTCAATCACTCTAACACTGCGCCGAATAGGTACGCTCTTGATGATATACATCAAAGCACGTTAGAAGACTGAAACGTGAGGCTGAGGATTAGTACCTTAAGCTGAAAAACAGTTATGTACGAGCCACATCCCATCTTTGGTAATTTTTACATCCAGAAAGCCTTGATTGCCGCGGAAAAGCTCGAGGACAGAATCGTTCGTGCTCCTTCAAGGATCATCTCGCTATCACTGACGTAAACTGAAAGGGATTTAGTCCAGGCAACCGAGAAGAACAAGGACGATTTGAGATGGTTCAAAGGTATGATTACTATGAACGCGAAGGCATACTATGCAGTTAGTGTCTTAATCTTGTTTTGAGTCAACTATATCCTTCGCAAAATTAGGAAGTGCAAGTTACAGCTGTGGAAGCCGTCGAAGACCTTGCGTCTCATTACAGAAAGAAGTCGATCTACGGGAGCGCAAGAAACACGCTGTTGCGAAGACAAACTTATGAAATCTCTCCAAGATGATAATTTTATCCATCTTGTTGCCGATACTGCACGGATAGGACGCTACCTCCAAGAGCAAAACATTGCGCAGTATCAGGAGAGCGTGGACGAGATGGAGAGGGACAAGGAAGGCAACTTAAGCCAAACTAGGAACCCAGCCGCAGTGGCGAATCACGGTAATCAGTGGATGATGACTCTCCGTCCAAGCCTAAGCATTTTGGAATTGCGCTCACATACGACCAGCGACCATATTGCATGTTGTGCATTCCACATGAAGTTCACATATAAAACATAGTTACATATTATCTAAGTTCTCGCCTTAGTATGAAAAAAATTGCTCAGTGTTCCATCATAATAATTGGATGTCTAAATGCCATGTTTAGACATCCAATTATTTCAATTGAGCTCCAGGCAAACATGAACCATCTTACATGAGATTGGGAACAAGGTTGCGTTGTCCAAAATCCATTCCAAAGCAAAATAACGTTAATCTGCTTAAGAATGAGTCCATCAATATTAGAGAAGTGTATGGGAGGGCCTACAGGAAAAGCCATTCATCATGGTCCATGCCTGTCGAGCCGCATCTTCTTTTGCGCTTTTCTGGCTTCTGCCGGTGCCACGTCCTTTCTCTACACCGTTCACTTGGCCATCATTTTTCAATCAATCAATCAATAAATAAATCAGAGTCTCGATACTCACAGCAGCATCTGACCGTCCATGTGGGAAGGTGAGGGGGACCAGATGATTCCGCAGACCAAGTGATTGCAAAGCCCCTTTGCGTTGCGACCTGATTAAACACAGCAAGGGATATCCCATTGTTGTACCCTGCAGGAGAGGTGTTGTAATCAGGAGGAGGTGGCGGTGGCGGTGGGTGAGTGGGCGGGGGTGGAGCTAGCCTGGGATTCAAAAGAACGGTGTCCATCATCATTTCAGTGTCCTCTGGAGTTGCGTTTGGATCGATCAGCTTCGACACAAAGTCTTGAACCTCGGGTAACCCGTTGCGAATGAACAGCGCCCCAACGTAAGTGTCAAGGAAGGATCGACACATCTGAGGTGTGCTGTTGAGTAAAGTACAGTTGACCAAGTAAAGATTTACCTCAGCATCCACGGGGACGTTCGGTGCATATCGCAGTTTGCGCGCCAGGTTGTACCCTTTAATACATTCTTTGAGTCGTTCTTCCGACAGCGACTCAAACCGTTTTACCTAAATAACACATTATTAACGAATTTTAGCATGGGCGATGAACGGGGGATGCTTACCATGAGCTGATCTGCGGAAATTTGAGGCAACTTGCGATACCAGTAGTGCGTTATCGCCAAGTCAAGAACCTCCTTTCCTAGTAACGCAAGGCGATCTGCGTCGCCATACTCATCATTCGAATATTCATTCGCTCCAATGTGGCTTCTGAGAGAACTGTGCGTGTAAACGTCAAGAATAATGTGGGCGTCTCCGTCGATCTTCGGTAGCGGAGGCACAGACATTATTGGCTGCTGCGCCATCCACCCGCGCGGTCCCGAAGTTAGCAGTACTCCTGCGGTCACGTGCAAACGCGTCTCTGCAGACCTTTCATGTCTCCTGCTGCCACCCCGCCGCAGCCTCTTATTCCTGAAAAATATGTCGACGCTCCTTCACAAAGATTCTACTACCTGAGTCTTGGTTTACTTTGCCAGGTGAATATTGTTTTTTTAGGAAAATTGGCGTTTCTGACGTTGTCCCCCCAGGCAATAAAACTCGTTGATGTCATTTGGTACTGGACCTCAGGCAGCGAAGATCTTTCCCTCTGCAGGAAATGGCTCATAGTCGACTTTATCTACATAGTTACCCTCCGACAATTGCGCATTCCACGACTCACTTATAGTAAATCGGTCGTTCTGCTCCAAATCGCGTCGCTATGGTTCTTTGATAGTATCTTACTCGGTGGGATAACAGTAAATACGCCTTGGTCCGCTGGATTAAGTGGTCGTAGTGTTGGTAAGTGTTATTTTGCATCTTTGGCTTGCATAGACTAATATGCCGTGTAGCCCATCACGAATTCGCCACGCCAGAAGCCACGACCTTTCTCGATCTTATTGCACCGCTCACCTTTGGCATTGTATCCTCAGGAATAAATGATGGTAATCTCCTGGGCCAACACACCGTCCGCATGTCCCCCATCAGCACCGCGCACTTGAATCCCTACGGTTCGACATTCTGCCTGCCAAGTCAACATGACTCAGTCCTGATACCTGTCCTACTAAACAACACCAATGTGGCAGGATTGAAGTACTCGCTAACTCCTCTCGATTACGTCGAGGGCAAGAGCCACAGACGCGTGGAGTATACCGATCTTCCCGCGAAGGATATAAAGGCTATTGAACAAGCTTGGCTGGAGAGCCTACAAGTGGCACGACTTGCCGCACCACCCACGCCTGACTCAGATGACTACGATGAATACGATGACGATGACGACGATGCACAATCACGAAAATCACAGGCAGCGCTGCAAAACACCCAATCTCTGATCCACATCCGCGCATCCAAACCAGGAAATCTTCGGCTGGTCCGTGTCTTGGACACTTCGAATACTGAGGCTCGCTTGATCACACCTTCTGAGGTTACGATCGTGCCCTGTCCTCGAGCCAAGTTTGTCGACGATGGTTGGAAGGATAATAATGTGCGCTGTGCTGGCCAAAAACAAGATGTACAGCTGATGATCAATGTCTTTGGGATCCCTCCTCTGAGTCTGAAGTGGCTCAAGATCCTGAACGGCAAACGCGAACACTTCTTGGTCGAAGGGATTGAAAGCAGTCACGAACCGACACCAGTGACGAAAGCACAAGCGAGCAAAGATACACGTAACGGCAGCGAAGTAAATCAGGTCAACAAGCTTAAATTACCTCAGGATGTTAAAGTTCCTTTGACAATACCATTGGACGCCACTGGAACGTATGTCTATGCGTTGGAAGAGGTTGTTGATGGCGTCGGCAACGCCATACCTATCAAATCCGAGGTAGAAACAGCTGGGGGACCTGATCGATACGCCACCACTCGGTCTTTGACGGTCCTGCGCCGGCCGTCTACGTCATTCAAGTTCTGTGGTCCCGAACATCCCACATCCCTTTTGGTCGGATCCGAAGCCAAGCTCTTTGTGGGCATTAACGATGCAGGCAGCCTTGACGCACCTTGGGAAGTTGAAATGTCCTATCAACCACGTATGGAGGATGAAGACGATCCCAAGAAACGCAAGCTACTTAAGCCATGGAAGAAGACATTCAAGACTTACGAAGGCCATAGAGAGCTGACCATCCCGGCTTCGTCAGCTGGAGATTACAGTCTCTTGAGCGTTAGAGGAAAGGTACGCTATCTTGCTTCTTTCAAGATCATGGAGCTAACGGTATCTCTAGTACTGCCAAGGCGACATTCTTGCTCCTGAGACATGCAAGGTGGTCCAGAAGCCACTACCTTCGGCCGAAATTCAATGGAAGCGGATCTACGAATGGTACTGTTTTGATGTTACAATGGATTTGACGAGAGTTGACTGTATGTTTAGCTCTGGCGACACGGGTGTTTCGGCTACTCTCGTACTTCGTGGAACGCCTCCATTCCAAGTTTACTACCGTATGCAGCGTGACGACGAATCGCCTCGTGAATTGCACAAGACGTTTACTAGTGCACGAGGTGAATTGACGCTACAGCCCGAACGCAGCGGCCACTATACCTTTACGTTTGTGCAGCTGAGCGACGCCAACTACAAGAGGGTTGAGCTGACGGGACCAACCATTGAACAAGTCGTCCATCCCCTTGCAACAGCTGACTTTGCGGCAAACCAGCGAGAATATGGAAGAGGAAAACGGACTATTAGCAGCTGCTCAGGTAACACTGTCAGCGTTGACGTTGACTTGAAGGTGTGTTGCGCTGGAGATTGTGTTTATGTTCCTTACTCAGATTTCGTAGGGAACGGGACCTTGGGCCTTGGAAGTGCAGATTATTGGCCCTAAAACGTCGGAAACCATGTTCTTCGAGAACATTGAAACGCCGCAAAATGCGCTACAAATACCAATTCCAAAGGAGGTGGATAAGGATGGGGGTTCTTTCGAGATTGACATACGTTAGTTCTAAAAAGCCATGGAGCATGGACTCTTGTGCTGATGTCCTACTCAGTAAGCGTGGAGGATGCGTATAAGTGCAAACGTGTCATCAACGTTCCTGGTATTTCGGTTGATGTGCGCAGAACGAAGGTACGTAAGAAACATGCATTAGACGCATGGCTGACAATCATCTAGGCTACCGCCAAATTCTATGGTAGTGCCCACGACCGCCGAGCAACCGTGCTCGAAAACGAAGTGGCACAGCTTCCTCTACGTCTAACTGGGGATGGGGTACGATTTGCATTTTCATCTTCGAATTGTTGCTTAATTCAATTTACAGCCTTGGCGCATCAAGTATCGACACGTTGACACAAGCAAGGAGTCTACTAGTCTTATTTCAAACCCAAATAGCAATCTCCAGGTCACGGACAAGGGCGTATATGAGCTGTTGGAGGTATGACCGTATCTACAAACGTCATATTCAGCAACCCATTTCACTTTAGGTTGCGGATGCGAAATGTCCTGGGTCAATCATTACCTCAGAGTCGACATATACCGTCGAATGGGTCCCAAGACCGTCAGCAAAACTATCGGCAGAGATGAATGCACACCACGAATCGTACAATGGTTCACATATTTTGGCCCCCATCTGTGAGGGTCTTGATGCTCATGCAGACCTTGATTTGACTGGTAAGTGTCAATTTCGTTACCTTAATTTGTTGCCTAATGGGATGTTCAGGTCGGCCACCGTTCCAAATTATGTATAATATCGCTTTGGGAGTTGAAAACGGTGGCGTGCGAGTCCTTGATCAGCCAACGTTCAATAGTATCCAACCTCGGACGCGGTTCCAGCTTCAAACAACCACCCCCGGTCGGATCTACTATGAGGTCAAACAGATCGGCGATGTGGCATACCCATTAGCGAAGCACAAGAATAAGCTTATTCCTCGTTCTGAACGTCTACTCTTCGAGCAACAGGTGTTCCCGCGTCCTTCAGCGCAGTTTAAAAATCGCAACAGGTTGACCTACTGTCTGAACGATGTTTTCGTTCCAACGGAGCCGGGTTCAGCTGATGGCATGATTGTGCTCGAAGGAACGCCGCCGTTCAAGCTCGAGATATCCCTCAAAGACGTCTCAGCCAGCCAAACTGAACTTCGAACAGTTGAAGTGTTTACCCACAACTGGAATGTGAATCTTCCTTCGTACATGTTTAAATCTATCGGCCCCCATCTTGTCACTGTTGAATCTGTCGTTGACTCGTCAAGTTGCACACAAGCCACTTTGGATCCTCTCTATTCTTCGATATGGGTTGACGTTGCCGAGAATGCAGCGATTATTCCGTTCGACAGGCGGACTGACTACTGCGTGGGTGAGGTGACCCAATTCCAACTTGAAGGTATCCCACCATGGTCAATCACGTCAGTTGGAATTTCAAAACAAAATAACCTCGTTTCGCTAGTCTGACCGACGCATCTTGTAGGTATCGCATCAACGACAAGACGTACACGCAAGAAGTCAAGACGTCACCATTTTCGCTCCTTCAGCAGCAGGCGGGGGAGTTTGCAATCACGTCTATTGCGCACCAACAAAAGATGTGCAAGGCATCCGTGACGGATTTGCATTTGCAAATCCATTCGCTGCCCTCTGCGCAAGTTGGAAATGGAAAGAGGATATACCAGGATATACACGAAGGTACGTGTATCCTGACTTGTAGTCGGCGTTGAGGATGTATCTGACGTATCTCTAGGTGACCAAGCGGAGATTGTGTTTACACTCGTTGGCGAACCTCCGTTCACCTTCACGTATCAGAGGTCGGAGGCGAGTCCAAAGAAGGGTAGCAAACCAGGAAAAGTACTAGAGACGCATACAGTCTCGCGCGTAATGACGCATGAGTATTCAATCTTCTCGGCTCTAGAAGGTACGTGCATGGGTAGCGCATTGCGACGAATTGCGGCTAATCAAATTTTTATAGGAACGTGGACAATTACATCGATATCAGATCGGTACTGCCGATACCCACCACCCGTACCGGATGGAATGTTGGAGAAGTGAAAAAAACACATTAATATCTTGTTGTTGTATCTTTAAATAACTAATTCTCCCCAGGCATAATCATGTAGATAGTAACTGATCACAGAGCCAATGGTTTATATTTATAACTATCCAAATGACACAGGGAACGAGGCAGTACAAAGTGCAGTTTTCTAGGATTATACTTGTGCGGATGAAATGTGGAACCATTTTGATACTGTTTGTGCGTTGGTATTAGCAAGAGCTTCAACAGGACAATGTTTTCTTTACCTGAAGGGTCGATGAGTGCAGGGGGCTTTCTCGAGTCAGGAGGAAGTTTAATGTATGCGGGGTCGTTCCTTCTCAAGAAGCCGCCGGGAGAGTTGGAAATGGTGATGTTAGAACTGACAGCCGATGAGCGATTTTTAAAAAGTGAACATATTTAAATAGCTCACAGGGAGATATCGCAGCCAGGCGTATTGTTAGGGGCCTCGCCAGTGATGAGGCGTCGCCATGTTTCATGGCATTCGTGGATGATCTCAGTAGCATATTTCTTGTTCTTGGCTTCGCCGGAGAAAGCAAACGTGTTCTCAGGTTTACCATCGGGAATCTTGTAGATCCTAAAATAGTTCTCGTTAATGAGGATCGTTGTCTAGCAGTATGATGCTTACCTGAACCACTCATTAGTGGCTCTGATCAAGCCAGGGAGGTGCCTCTCGACATCTTCAATGTCGTTTAGCTTGCTAGCGAGCGGATCCATGATATCAACGACGATGACTTTCCAATCTGTCTCGCCCTCGTCTAGAAGTGCCATGATACCGAGGACCTTGACCTGCTTGACCTGGCCGACATAACCAACCTGCTCGCCGATTTCGCAGACGTCGAGTGGATCATTGTCACCCCGTGCCTTGGTCTCGGGGTGAGTCGAAAAGGGATCTTCCCATGTCTGAGTATACATGGATCAGATCCGGAGAATCGTGATGATGGAGGTCGACTAGCTTACTTGGGGGAACGCGCCGTAGTTCCAGATGTAGCCGTGGTGAGGGAAACAGTTGCGGACGAAGCGCAATCTGCCTTTCTTTACGTCCTGCTTGATGGGGTTGAAGAACTCCTCCTTTGAGATTTCCATCTTGGCGTTGGTCCAGCGGGGGACTTCGACAATCATGTTCAGGATGCCGTTGTCACGATCTGCAAAGAGAGGAATGTCATGGAAGGGAGAGATGACGGCGCCATCCTGTTCAATAAAGACGCGATGTTCTAACGTGTGAGGAGCGCCGATGAGGCGGGTTTGGTAAGCTATTCCAAAATGTTAGACGAGGACAAGACTTGGAAGGAAGACATACAAGCCATGGTTGAGGAAGAGGAAGAGGAGATGAGGCGGAGTTGATGGTGAAGACGAGCGGCCGTGTTTGGACGGGATGCCATACGGATAATCGGGGAAACATCGCGACGAGGGCGATCGATAACCGGACGAATTCCGCGAAGAGCAACCCTCAGCTGCATGGCCCGCCGCCTCTCCGTCCTCTCCCGTGGTATTACCTAACTAACAATCTTATCATTTATCTACGATAACCCCGCTAGGATATCCTCTTTCCCCCGTGGCTGAGACATTCCTCCGTTAAAGTCAAGCCGTAGCAGTAATCGCTCAACATGCCGTCTGCTGTCCCCCAATTCCATCATCTTCGCCGTAGCAGTGTAGCTCGCGCTGATCAGAATAGATTTTGATGATTCTGAAGCCGATGTTAACGATTGCTGAGACGTTGATGCCGCCAGCTGTTCATGGAAAGATTCCAGCAGAGAACGGAACGTCTATTTTCCCTCAATTTCCGCTCACTGAAAGAGGTGTAAATACTACTTGCCTGGTTAATTTCGGCAACCACGCCCCACCGCTCTCGTACCATCTTCCCAACCGCATTTTCACCCTCAACCAGACTGCCCTCAAATAGCAACGCGGGTAGTACGTCCCCTCCCCACCGCTCAACTTGCGCCACGAACTGTTCACAGACCTCCAACACGGGCCGAATTATTCCCGTCAATGCAGCGTTGGTAAGGAGACATCCCGTGAGAAGCCTGTCGAGATATGTCGTATGGATTGTGCGAAGAGTTGTAAAGTCCAGTCGCGAAGTAGCATCTTCAGGCATGCCAAGACGCGTGGGACGTGTATGACGTCCCTCTTCCGCTTCGTCCGTGCCGATCCCTCGACCCAACAGCTCTTTCAACTTTGCGAACTCCGTATCAATGACATCCGTCATCACGTACCCAAGCAGGGTATCAAGAAACCATCCCATGTCCCTGACAACACCCCATCCGCATCTCAATAATTGTCGCCTGGCTTCAAAGTCTTCTTCAGTTCCTCCCTCACCCAGTCCTGTCCACCGTCTCCGAGCGCGCTGGGCGTTCGAAAGAGAAGACCAACAATGATGAATGCGCGTATGTGTCTTTCGCAGTGAGGACAGGAAGGAAAACAAGGTGGCATATGCACTGAGATCTGCAGGGTGCAGGAATAGATCCAAGGGCCAAGAAACGGTGTATTTGAGTACGAGTGGTGTCCCTAGGACATGCGAATCAAAAAAATTAAGATCTGTCGAATTGTTGAACTGTCTTGATATCGATGAAGCGAGCTGACCGCGGGATAATGACGGAAGTAATGGCCGTGTTGGTCCAGACGGCAAGGAGAACCGAACACGGGTCAAGGCTTGATCATGTTGTGCCGCTGTCCCAAGCGAAGCACGTAATAGGGCAAGATTCAGGTCCTGCTCGCGTATCATTGACGATCGTCCAGAAAGGTTGCTTAAGCGAGACAACTTGAGGCGCTCTATCTCGCGTATCAGGGCAAGCCCAAACTCCCCATTGCGCATCAAAAAATAGTTTGCTCTTTTCAACGTCAGAAAAAGGTCAAATGAACATCTATGAAAACGTACAGTGACTTGACGGCTTCCTCGACGTCCTGATGCGTAAGAACGTTTAACCAGAGCCATTCGCTCACGTTTGTCCGTATTCTTGCGACAGCAGCGTCGAACGCATGCTGATTCTCGGGAAGAGCGGTCTCTAGCATTGCTGTATGCTCTGATGCCAGATTCCGCGGTAACTGTGCCTGCCATTTCGCAGACTTGACGGTACTGACGGCTCGGCCAACATATTCTATCGATTCGCGCGTCTGAGGGGAAACACACGATGGCACTGAACCATTTAACAGGGCATAGTTTTCTGAAGAAGCGAGAGGATCCTCGTGAGATAGTGACCCGTGAACAAGAAATGCGATGAGTTGAGTACGCCACACTCTTTGGACAGTGACGGAGAGCCGAGAAAATATTTGCGCTATTCTTTGTACACCTGTCCGCGAGCGCGATAAAAGGAGATCAATCAATGGACCAGGCTTCCATTGCTCCTCCGCCTTGAGTCCATCCATTAAAGAGGTGAGTGACGC
The DNA here is from genome assembly GCA_015039365.1 of Amanita rubescens. Taxonomy (NCBI): domain Eukaryota; kingdom Fungi; phylum Basidiomycota; class Agaricomycetes; order Agaricales; family Amanitaceae; genus Amanita; species Amanita rubescens. Next base: position 370,489 of record WION01000012.1, read on the forward strand.
AAGAGGAGCGTCCCATTCAGCAAAGATGGCCCTTATGGACGATAAGGGCACAAACGATTTAGCTGCAACAAGTTCCGAATCGCGTCTCAATATCTTGGCTTCCGTTTCTACCACGAGAGTCTCATATTCATCCTTGAGAATCTGGTTCAGCGTCGAACACAACGCGCATATATAACGTGAAGGTGAGCGTGACAAAGTATGACAAGAAGACTTGACTTTCTTGTAACGATGGGCTATAAGAGCCAGAGACTCTGCGCATTGTTTCTCTCCCGGGTGCAAAAGAGATGCAAATGCAGGGTCTAGCGTTGAATCAGCGGTGAAGAGCGAAGAAGGATGACCGGCGAGAAGGAGCAGAATCTCTGCTATCATAACTGCACAGCCACCAATTGATTCTGTTCCTCTGACAATTATGCGACAATGGACCCTCCCCCGCCTTTGAACTTGACCGATTTCGACGACGCCTTTTCAGACGGCGAAGCAGACACTGCTTTTCATTTCTCTCCAGATGCCCTTCGCGAAGAGCTAGCCAATTTCCATCGGGCCCCTGAGCACGAAGAAACCGCAACGCACAACTTTGACCTTCAGGAAATACACGAGTCACTGCCTAACATACACATCGGCGATACCGCACAAAGTTTGCAGAGGGATTCATCCTCTGGATCCTCCTCCACACATCATACCCCGCAGTCATCTGTTTCGCGCGCAGAGCTGGAAAACACGGAGGATGCGTCCTCTGGAATCACTAGTGTTACTGGAAGTGAAGACGCCATTAGAGCATCGACAGATTCAGCCATGAGCGAGGGGGCAGTATGTGCCATCGCAGACCTCGCACCGCCGGGTACGCCAGCCATATTGACCCCAAAGTCTGCGCCCTTGCCAGACCGTCGCTCTCCATCTTCCTTCAGCTCACTAGGCCCACCAGATACCACCATAAAGCATTCGTATTCTTCCCCTCAGCAACGCTCAGACCCTAAACCTCTTGAAAGACCGCCCATGCATCGACCATCTCGTTCCGCAGGTCCTAGCATGTTTGAAAAAGTCATGAGCAAGACTAGACCATCGTTCCTTCCACCAAAGCCTAAACAAGAAGACCGTAAGCATCTAGCCGATTGGCAGAACATGATGAAGATGAGCCAACTAGCAGGTTAGCGATCGTTGCTCAAGTCGTATCCAACGTCTCAATCTTGGCGTATAGCCGAAAAGCGCAGGAAAGCTCTACAGGAAAGACGTCTACTCCGCGAAAAAGCGATAGAGGAATCGTTAAACGTGTGGAAAAGGGACATTGTTCCCGATTGGCGCGTAGTGCACAAAGATCCTGCCTTGCGCAAATTGTGGTGGCGTGGTATACCTACAAAATTACGGGCAGATATGTGGGAATGTGCCGTTGGAAACCCCTTGTCCCTTCGCAAAGGCAAGCGTTTCAAGTTACATTTAGCAACATTTATTTTGACTTGATCCTAACGTGTAGACCATTATCGCGCCTGCCTCTCCCGAGCGAAACGCGCTTTATCGTCAGGAATCTTTCCAGAGGCGACCTTGAGCCGCATAGAAGAAGATATATCGTCAACGTTACCCTCGATTCATATTTTTAATCGCGATTCGGGACCCCTTTATGCCGACCTTAAAGATATGCTCTGTGCCTGGGTAATTTCCCGCAGCGATGAGGGCTTGGATTACACAACGGGTGCCGCAAAAATTGCGGCCATGATGTTAATCAATATGCCCGCGCCACAAGGGTTTAACGTCATGAAAAATCTTCTCGAAAGGCATTGTATGCGGAGCTTTTACGGGGGTGATGCCACACGAGACGATGTAAGCTTACGTATACACAATGCATCCAACCAAGACTTAATGATTCAACAGGTTGAGGCCTATTATCGGTAAGCGTTCAGAGTGTTCGGTGCTAATCCTGCGTTTTACCGTACGCCACCAGCATATTTGATACGCTTCTGGCGGACGGCATGCCCAAAAGTGTGTCTCATTTTATTCGGCGTTAAGGCTGTCCCTAATTCGGCGGCAAGTATTCTTCAATTTCAAACAGCATCATGTGTCGCCCGCCGCGTACCTGCCCGACTGGCTTCTACCCCTCTTTTTAAATCATTTACCGTTTGAGGCTTGCGCCCGTGTTTGGGACGTTGTTATTTTAGAAGGTGATTCATTTTTGTATCGTGCGGCGTTGGCTATCTTGGCCGTTTTGGAACCTCGGCTGTTCTTCCCGGAAAGAAAGGAGTTACTTGAACTGCTCAAGTAAGTTCTCACGTACTATACATAATGGACGTATTTAATTAACGCATATGATCGCAAGGGGTGAGAATAGGGCTGCACTTGTGGTAGCTCAGCGAGAGAAACGACCTTTAGATGGAGGCAAGTATGAGATCTATGGTTTGGATGAGGAAACACTTTGGGAGCGGATTGAGAGCATGAACGACTGGTGGAGGGAAAGTACATGGACGCGTTTGATACAACGCGAACTGCCAGATGTATAGTATTACGGGGTGGGATTAATACCGAGGCATCAGTACTGTCAGTACGTGATGATAATCGAAAAGGTTTCAATGATGGCTGTTATGACCTCCGGGCTTTCAATGCTTCTCCGTGTATTTAAAACTGTCCACAAAGTCCACATTTAGCACAAATCAAGATATAACTAAATGTCCAAATTAAAACGAGAAAATCTTCAAGACATATAATCATCAACGACTTGAAGCACGTTTCTCCAAAATTGTTCCACCACCGATTTGACGAATCCATTTTCATCGTAGCCCAAGCTAATCCATAGCTTTCCCGCAAATGTATATCCGAATAGAAGCATCCCACCCGACCTTTGACGTGAACCTGTCGTAAGAGTATGCAACTGGATTCCAGGGTACGTAGCGTGCTTGTACATCGCATCCAAATTGCCAAGGAGCGATAACCCAATCAGAGCCTTTGATGGGGGTCGCTCAGAAGCGTTGCCGAACAGCGAAACCGAATTTTGCGTTGGCTTCACGGGCTTGCCATCGTCCTGAAGTGCAAAAGTCTGGGCACGCTCGCTTCTCTCGCGAGCCATCTGGCGACAGCGTGATATGAGCATCGGGGTCTTCATCGCTGCGGTGCTCTGCTTCTTGGCTTCGCGACTTCTGTGCCAGAAAGTGGGAGCCAAGTCTTGAGAAGCGGGAAAGAAGGATGGGAGGATGACGTTGAAGTATCCGATGGCGATGAACCAATAGGAATCGTGCAACGCTGGTTCGCTTAATAGGTTGGGTCGCACGTTGAGTGCGGAATACATCATACTGGGAATTATGTTGGAGACGAACGTATGAATAACGTGAAGGAACGTACCTTGGCAGCTCGGGTGACTCGCTTGATGTCTTGGCCCATGCTAGATTGCAGGCAGCAAAAAGAGCGCTTGATACTGACACTCCCTGCGCCTTGCATTTTTTAAGGATAGCCTTCGTACGCTGAGCGTCGAAAGCTTCGTTGTGAACCACTGTCTTCCTATCGGATCCCGACTGCCTCGGAAATACTTGGCCACCCTACAAATGGTGAGCAATATTCGTGCCATAATGAATCAAAACCTACAATAGTTTTCTCCTGGCTCCGAAGGTAATCGACTTGCTTTGCGGCGCGTCCGAAGGGGCCGTCCTGAGCAGGCGGAAGCCTGTCCTCTAGTGCTTTTGGTAGATATTTCTGTCAAAAGTTTCAGTACCTTGATAACTGCGACTTATGCTCAAATTCACCATAGCAGTTCTTCGTTTGCTAAGCTCGTCATCCAGCATTTCTGATAGATCACTTAGTGTCTTGTCGCCACCTAGCAAAACGAAGAAGTCATTCGCGAATTGATGCAACGCCATTCCATCTCCAAGGAAGTGTGTGGCGCATATCAAAAAGCCGCAATCAACTTCGTCTGCGCCAGCTGGCGAAGAACTAGGCAAGTTGACAATGAGGTAGGATAGCCGGTCGTCAGAAAGCGTCCGTGGACCATTCAGATAAGAATCAACCAAGTCTAGCAAACGCGATCAGAATCCACCGACACGGCAAGGAAAGATTAAACATACCATGACTCGACTGGGAACGGTATTCTATATTCTGGTCGGCACGAGATAGCGCCACCTTGGAATTTTCTGGCAATTGCATAGCTTCGGCGCAGTTAGAAGATGTGAAGTATTGAAATGTTCTTTTTTTGTGCTTACCCGAATCGGACATCATTGTAATCGTTCATGCGGACATTTGATGCCAGCAATGGGTGGCACAATCTCAAGATTGCCCAAATTAGGCAGACACGGTTCCGTTCTGTAAGAGAGGGATTTAATCGGCATCCCAGGTGCAAGTACCTAGACGTGAATGAGGACTCCTCGTAAATGATTTGAACTTAAATACTCACATGTCGTTAACACCATCTCCTCTTGAAGGTAAATAATAGGATAATTCTGTGTCTCCAAGAGACCTTTCAAAGCACAGTTCGGCCTTCTCTTCTGGAACCAATGCAGACTGCTCGTCTTCCGACTTTCTGGACACTGCATCCACATGTTTTGAGCGGATGACACTGAGGCCCTTTCGGAGCCAAGAATCGAGTTTGACGACGGTTCCCTTGAACAAGAAATTGACCATGGTTGGAGGATAGAGGAGTCCAACCTCTAATGGACCAAAGGGGGCTAATATATCGTATCTCCCGAGGCATGGCGGTGGTAGTGGGGAATCTGATCTCGATCGTGCATCGGCAACTTTTCGCTTCACGGCTGAGCCGAATGTGAGGCTCCTTTTTGATTGAATAGGGGAAAAAAGTGCTAATGTTCGTGAGAGTACGTCATGACGTCCGCCCGCAAACCATATTCCCCAAAACGATAGGGAGGAAACGGGAAACCCCTGAAATTACCATAGAGGCCGTTCGAAGCCTGAAGCTGCCGGCGCTGCTAGAAAGGCTCGGCCAGGTAACGCGAACTGATGTGGCATGTCGGAAAGACGCGCTTTGCGTTATGATTGGCTGAACGTTTACGGCCTTCAAATTCCTGTCACGACCCAAACAGTAAGTTCGACTTGATCAGGCCTGTGATACAATTAACAATTACCACGCACGGCGTTCCTTGCCCTAAGGCACGAAGGATAGGATAGATCCTGGCTGTTTTGTTCTGTCAAATGTGGCAATTGCTAAGGATGTACAGTATAGTCCGATTTTCTACCTCTAGTCATCAAAATATAAGCGTAACATATCTATTCAGTTCTTTTCCCTCCTTCCTTCAGGATATTGCCACACTACAGTTTCGTCATCATCCTCGCCCTTCGTCGTTAGAGGAACAGATTCAACGTCATTACGTTCGTTTGACTTCGTAGCATTTTGTGCGCCCAGGCCCAGGTGTTTTACCCATGTATAATACCTATTAAAACTTAGTACTAAAATCTTGCCTTGCAGAGCGCACTTACATTGTACCGAGCATGATTACTAGAATTGAAGTGGCGCGATTCCTATTGTGGTTTGCGCTAAGTTGAGAAGCATGCAAGAAATGAATGTTGACGTACACATTAAGAAGGTCATTGAATATTAAGACTCCTAAAACGGTTTGCAAGACAGATTTCGCAGCCTAGTGAAGTGTATGGTTAGTCTGTGAAAGGGTCATTGAGCTGAACCGACGAACGCTGGAGAACATGTGTGTGATCGGGCTTGTCACTTTGATGCTTAGGAGACCCGCAATGCAGAGCAGGAATCCGAAAAAGCCTGTGGCCAGGCAACCCCAGACGAATACAAATCCATTCCATTCAACATCGTTGATCTTGCTGAACACTAGGGATACTTCGTTGTGAAGTACGACGAATGGCAAAAGGAATATGGCAGAGCCAACATTCGTCCACCATGCCAATTGTATTGTCGAATTGTTGCAGTAAGGCAAGGACTTTTTGATGAGCACGGCGTGAACAGCAATGAACACGGATGAAAGAAGCCCGTAGACCAGGGATAGAAGAGAAGGTGTGGATCTCAAGGGTGCATTCTGATGAGGTGCTATGCCTAAAATGAAGCCGAGCATCACGACTCCGGCTGCGGCCAGAACACGCGTCGAAGGAATGACTCGCGTATCAATGGCAGAAGCAAAGATCGTGAGAGGTAGCACCATTCCCCTTGCAATCTACTGCTAGTTAGCCTTAAACACAAAGAATGGTAGGTGTTCACGCACTTGGAAGAAAGTGGTTTCGACGTCTCGCAAACATAGTGTATTAAAAACAAGACCAATGATGTTGACAAGCACAACGGGAGTAAGATTTTTTCGCCGTCTCTTTTTCGAAAACAGGTATCTCGACACGTTTGAACAAGAGCGCAGAAACGTGCAGCAGTATGACAGCGATTATTAGCTGTATCAGCAGGAATAATAGGGGCAGTTCTGGCGCATTGTTCAGAACAGCTTTGTTACTGTAGAACTTGTGAAAACTTGTCGACTCGTCAACTCTAGAACAGCTACTTACACAAAGACCATCTGAGGCGAACATCAGTATCCGATAACCAGACAGTAGCACCAGCGACTTACGACGAGTGCCGCGGTCATGTAGAACATGACCACGGCGGCGACTTGGATCGTCTGGCGACTAGGAATGTTCATGTTTGGACGGTGAAAGGGAGAGTCAAGAGATAGGGCGAAGCGCCTAAATGGACGAAGGTTGTGCAGTAGGCATCCTATAATAACTTGGGCCAACCCGCGGGATGAATCGATGACGATCAAGATCTGTTGATCGCCCGATCTGATCTTGTCCGAAGCACCGCATGTTGAGCCTCATGAGCAGCCTTTTACCGCACTGTTGGGTTCTCCTGTCAAACTATTATAGAACCCGTTCCCGCCCTTCCTTCTTATCTAAGTAGCACATTGTAGGAACGGCCATGAAAGTCCTTTGTTTCGAAAAATATCGCCACTCTCACACGCTTATCCTGCCGAACTTTGATGCTTGGTTGGCCTGTGGCTGTGCGCCTCCTCCCACCACTACTCCAACATTTGCAGTTTAGGGGCGCTATCCGCCGGAACTCTACATCCAATCGTCATCGAGGTAGCGGCGTCTCCACAGATCGCGTCCGAAAGAAAGGAGGAAGCCATTAGAAAAGCGTTCAACTCTGCAGTTTGTCTTGTCCACAATTTCTTCACCATGAGCGACATGAACCGTCAATACCCTATGGCTACCATCCACTCTACTTCGGTGGAAGACTTCGATGCCGGTGACTCTGACATTCTACTTGGACGAACGGAAGAGACTTCCTATCCCTGGCAGCGTTGGTACATGGAACACCATTCCAAGAAAAGGAAACGTCTCTTTATTGTAGGCGCGGTCCTGGTCGTACTCTTTCTCTCAGGTATCATGTACAAGGTGGGAGGGCACATGGCGGCCGACAAGATGCCTGAAATTTCGTCGGTACCAGAGGAGAGAATCGCCAACCGATTAATGGCTCTCAATGGCCCTCCTACTCTCAAGTTCAGAGGTTTGAATCTCTGTTTTTAGCTTTTTTGTGAGCCCGCGGCTAATAGTATATTCTTGGTAGACAATCTAAAGCCAAATTTGCGATATATCTCCTCTTGGATTGACGCTGGATGGAGTACGTTATTCTTGATTTTACTCGTCCCAAGAGATTGACTTTCCATCAGCAAATGATGTTATCACCTACGTCAGTCATTTTATCAAATTAGAGACACGTTAAATCTCAGAGCGTTTCTAGATGCACCTCGCTTATCTCGCCGTCATAACTCAGCGTATAGCAATCATGGGCGTGTTTACGCCATCTCACATTGGATTCGAGATGGAAAACATAGAGTTTGGCAAAGTCTTCGACGTGCCGCGGTTGTCGAAACTCATTGGCTTGCCGGTGCTAGAATGGCACGAAGTCAAAGACAAGAACAGCACTGAGATTGACCAACTTGGTTGCTGGGATGTTTGGGAATCTGTCCAAACCGACGAGAGCGCGCCGAGGAAAAGCCGTGTTCCGGGCATCGTGGGTATAGGTAGGCCGTTCAAGCTCTTGTTATAATAGCCAATTTACACGTTATGATTTAGACCTCTCGTATACCAAAACTCCTTCATGGGTAAAGATCCTGCCAAACTACCCACATGATCGCCACAGCTCGTTCTTTTCTCTCTCGTCTCTTGGTTATCCAGACATGCGCGCGGAAGCTCTAGCAGATCCGAACCTCGTCGTACACGAATCAAGCATCAATGTTCGCCTTCCACCCGACGAGCAACTCTTGTGTTATGACTACCTGTATTACACCGCAACTAACCTCGTACGCCACCAGCTAATGTGACTCTACCGCGCATTGACATCAGTCCTCGCTAGCCTTTCGAGTTTGAATATGATTACAGCCCAGCGTGGAGATTTGCTGGTCAGCACATGCATTGGGCACCAGAATTAGAGAAGCTAGCCGATCAGTATGTGCGACGCGCAATGGGTCTCAGCAATTTCGAGCCCACACCACTGGTTCGTTCATCATTGTCCACATTTTAACATGGTCTTGAATCGAGTAGTATATATCCATTCATGCACGACACTCGGATTTCGGCGCGTATTGTGGGGATCTACCCAAAGACCAATGCTTCGCATCTCCTGCCGTTATTGGGCGCCGCATCGAAGAGGTCCGCCAGGAGTTGCGAGATCGAAAGGGTATCGAAGTTCAGCATGTTGTTATGACCAGCGATGAACGTAATGCTACCTGGTGGGAGGATATAAGAAAACAGGGATGGCTCACAATTGATCACTCTCAAACGGTGGAGTTGTATGGTCATTGGTATAGTCAAATCCATCTTTGACATATCCATCTTTAACAATAGAAAACAGGTATCCAGTCTTGATCGACGCCGTTATTCAATCGAACGGGGCAGGCTTCGTTGGAACGGATAGATCAACTATGACGGTAATGGCAAAGAGGCGCGTTCAGTCATGGCATGATGGACCCGTTAGGGTAACAAAATGGGGTACGTCAACAGCAGATGATCATCGGCGGCGGCAGTATATTTAGTATTCGATTTTTGTGGTATAATATGTGGACAAGGGACCCGATTCTAGGTGGAATAGTCAAATTTATTTGCATGCTATAGTATCTGATCTTGCGGTATCTCACAACGGGCTTTTATAAGATAGTGTAATGCTGATATCCGTTTCATTCGGACTCCATAAGTTTGCCCAAGCATTAGTAGGTAGCCCGTGATATACTCGAGTTCTGTTGGTTTGCCGTTGCGAACATCCAACAACATGGAGGATATGTTCCCATATGTAGCTCCTGCCACTCGCAGTACCTCGTCATACAGGCTTGCCCTGGTGAGACCCATGGGGAGTCGATCCACATTGAAATCGTCTGGATTGAAGCCTTCTTTTGAGAATTCGCCCAGCATGCCTCCTATTTCCGCTGCATGCTCTGCTGCGAAAACTCTCTCCGCCTCCATGCAAATTTTCATGATAAACCCTTTGGCAGCATCGGACCTGAGGATTTCACCATTACGGCAACCCATAAGGGCGGTCAGAGTATTGATTGCAGCGTTAACAACTAGCTTCCGTCGCATAGCTACATGCATTTCTGAGGTGGGATTCCATGAAACTCTCAGTTCCTCCATGGACTGTCAGTGCCGCAACAGTCTCGCGTAGGCTGCCGTAACGTATTTCGTTGGGGTCGTTGGGTCTAGCGATGTCGTTCAAGTTGAGTGTGCGTTCATACAGCGGTACGCTTTCGTTGCGGCAAGCTGGCTTCAAAATCCCTCCCAGTGGGATCGGGAACAATGCCAAACTCCAACCGTCCGACACCGGTATGGACCGCGACGTCACGTTTGATAAATACGCCATGTGTGTTTGAGCACAAGACGAAGTGAGGTCGATGTTCCACGTTCGGGAATAACTTGTGAATAAGATTTTCATATACCCCCATACCGTTTTGCAGAAGGACGATGGTGGCATTGGGAGACAAGCGAGGAAGAAGTCCCTGCACGGTAGTAAACACTTGGTGAGCCTTGGTTACTACGATAAGCGACTCGATTTGTGGAAGGTCTGGTACCCATCCACGCCCTTCTGAATATGACATTTTGTGTTCAAAGAGTTCAGAGTGATAACCCGTTGAACCGGTGAGTACGCCATCGCGCTCGATGTTGATGGTGGCGCTGTTGTTAATAAGAAAGCGGCGGGCATGCGAGGGCGTCCTATGTATAATGCTGATGCTGTTGGAGGGGTGAATGGTGCGGCGCAGATGATGGGAGATGAGGCGACCGACAGCACCTAAGCCCACGATATGAAAATGCATGTACTAGGTAGATGCAGCAGAAGCGGAGTTTAGAACCGGCTCGGACCGGCATCCCGCACCGACGCACATCTCGTGAAGGTCGAGAGTGGGGAATGTCACTTCTGTCTCTCTTTCCTCCATGGAGTCCGTCATTCTACAGCGCACTGGCCAGAAGGTTTGTACCTTTCAACTAATCCGCTGCTATACTTACCCCCATTAGATGCCCCTTGTTGGGTAAGTCTCTCGAACGAGAATCGCGTCGCATGTCCTAATTACTTAATTATACTGCGCTAGGTTTGGTCTCTGGAAGGTATGTCATCTAATTGTCATCAAAGAGATTCCACCGATGAGACGTATCCCAGGTCACCAATACGACTTGCGCACAAGTATTCATACATCTCATTAACCATTAACCATGACATTGACATCTTATCGTTAGACCGTCTACACCGCCATCAAAGCTGGTTACAGACTCCTTGATGGCGCCGGGGACTACGGAAATGAGAAAGAAGCGGGAGAGGGCGTAAGACAGGCCATCGACGAAGGCATCGTTAAGAGAGAAGATCTCTGTAAGTCTAAATCGCATTGCAATTGATTGCGCTTAAACATCACATTCAGTCATAACATCCAAGGCGCGTCAACTCTTGCTTTGGAAAGGTTCGCAATCTGACTCGCATATAGCTGTGGAATACGTTCCACGCTTATGAGAATGTCAGTAGTGTCGCATATATCTTGAGAAATTTGTCTCATCTCGTTTTAGGTCAAGCCTATCGCAAAAAAGCAGTTGGAAGACTGGGGACTAGACTATTTTGACCTTTATCTCATTCATTTCCCAGTTTCCTTGAAATACGTCGATCCTGACCATTGCTATCCTCCTGAGTGGTTCGGGGACGATGGCAAGGTGCACCTCGGTAGGTTTCTCCGATCTCCAATGTCGCCCTTCTTATCCGCCTGCAGAAAATTCACCCCTCCATGGAACGTGGAAAGCCTTGGAAGAACTTGTCGATGAAGGCTTGGTTAAGAACATCGGCATCAGGTAAATATCTTCAATAAGATAGAATTATAATACTCATACCAGTAAAGTAATTTCAGTGGAGCTCTCATTCTTGACATGTTAAGATACGCCCGTATCCCACCGCAAGTATTGCAAGTAGAGCTCCATCCCTATCTAACACAAGACGCTCTTGTACAATTAGTCAAGCATTGCGGCATCGCTCTAACCGCTTATTCTTCTTTCGGGCCTCAGGTGCGAAGATGTCGACAACTTTTCCACCAATGATTTAATTTAGATCCAGAGCTATGTGGAGCTGAATATGAGCAAGGGTGCACAAAGCCTTTTCGAGTTAAACGTCATCCAAAGCATTGGTCAAAAGCACGGCAAAAGTGCGTTTGGCACAGTATAGGCATGATCGCCAGAGGTATTAATACCTTCACAGCCCCAGCACAGATCCTCCTTAGGTGGGCAACGCAACGTGGAATTGCTGTTATTCCCAAAAGCAACAACGTCAGGAGACTCACCGAGAACTTGAAATGCAACTTGTTTGATCTCAGCGACGATGAAATAGCGCAAATCGGCGCCTTGAATAGAAACCTTAGGGTAAGTCTTAGTAGGTGTTTCGGGACTGCGTCTGACGCAGCAATTTAGTTGAATGACCCTGCTGACATTGATCCGCGTCCTGGGTATTTTCGCCTGAGCTGATTGAATTTAACGTTTTATGATCATGATTATGAAAGTCTGTCATATATCTATGCTTTGAAATGTAGCCGCATGTCTGTGCGCGTTCGGGCTATGCTTTACGCAAGTTGACTGAAATGACTATCTATAAGCAAATAACTGCGCCGCAGAGCGCCCACGCGCAGCAGCTGAGTTTGAATTCCAATATATAGGGCGGCCATTCACATGAGTACAGCCCAATCCTAATGGCTTCGACAGAATTCAAGCTATCCAAGCGTAACGGTATCACTCGACGTGTAGTATTCCCCGAACGTCCCACATGGGAGGCTCTTGCCTCTCGTATCAGCGAGCTCTATGGCATACCCCTAGATCAGGTCGCTGTCTCATACTTGGACGCAGAAGACGACGAAGTTACACTAAACACTGAGGAAGAGCTGAAGCAATTTTACCAAACCTGCAAACCGTCTACCGCCATCAAGTTGTTTGTCCAGGATCTTGTTACTCTTCGCTCGGGGGCCACCAGTACTGGGTTGGCGCCAAAGGCTTATTTCCGCATTAACTCACATGGTCAGGAAGTTCCCATCGAGGACGAGTGGAACATCCCCGTCTGGGATGATGATGTGCTGATACCAGAAGCCGTCCTCCGGTCGTCCCAGCATGGCTACATAGAAGAGTTAGGGAGCGACTCTTTGAGCACTCCTAAGCTACCATCTCTGACGTCAACTACGGGCGCAGCTAGTATAGACAAAGGAAAAGGAAAAGCCAGATCTGTTGGAGAAGTGGACAATTTGTCCAGTAATTCCGTCATTGGAGACATCCCTTCTTCAAAAAAGCCTATTCATGTCTACGATGTCAGCGGTTTTCAAAATCAGGATATCAGGACATCCTCTACGCCTGCCTTGGCGGAAAGCACTCCCAAGGCGCCGTTGAGCGAGGTTGAGGACACCTCCTTCGAAACCAAGGCTCTCGACATGCAGGATATTGTTGATGATCCTCCTTTGCCTGAAATCGAACCACACTCTTCTGCATCATTACCAAATGATCTCTCCAATCTTTTTACCTCACTGTCCAATGTCATCTCGTCCCATCCGCAAGTCTCAGAGGCCTTCCGCAATATTGTTCGCAATGCTTCTAATGGGACATATTGGAGAGCACACAGAGCTGCCATATCACAAGCCGCCGCGGAGGTATCTCAGGCTTCTGAAACCGTTATGCAGGATGTATTCCATGATGCTGAAGTGGATGCAGGCCGACGAGTTTTTAGCGCCCTCGACGCGCTTTTTCGCTCGTTATCGCAGGTAACCGGACGAGAAACCGAGCCCGGTTCTTCAACTGAGCCCACGCCGGGGAACGAAGATGGTGATACAGCCGCTCGACTTTCGTCGCCTACGCCAGAGCCTCCCACTGCATCTGATGATAAGGAAAATACAGAAGCCCTAAACAATACGCCGAAACAGGACAGGCCTACATTCAGTGGGCGTACAACTGAATGGCAGTCGTTTCTCGCTCCGATGCCCCCTCCTCTACGCGGGCCCCACATGCCGCCAATGCACTTCTTCCCCCCGCCGCCGCCACCACCGCCACCACCACATCATCCTATGCCTCCATTCATCCCCCCTCCAGCGACTGGAGTTCCTCCTCCATTCCCTCCGCTTCACGCCATGCCGTCCACCTCCGGACCATTCTCTCCTTTCCATATGGCACCGCCCACTCCAGCCTCGCCCAGACATGCGGAGTTACCTTCGCGAATGTATTTCGATCCAGGTAACGGCCCCCCTTCTCCTACCGGCCCTCATACGGCGGAGATGGCTGAGCTCAAGGCTAAAGTTCACGCGGCAAAGAGCATGTATAGAGCGGAAAAGGCCCGTTACCTTCAAGAACGAGAGCAAGCACGAAAGCGTGAGAAGGGCAGATCTGGTTTTGGCGCTGAACAGTCAGTCACTCTGTTTTATTTGCTATGTACTTAATAATGTATTGTACAGGAGCGACGCAGAGGAGACAAAGCCATTCGAGGGGCTTCAATCTATGATAGATGCTGGGGAAGGACCAGTATCGCAAGTCGTTAGCAACGCGAGGGGTCCTTTTCCTCAGATTGGGATGATAAGTATACCAGGGCCTTTTTCACCAGTTTGGCGCCACGCGTCGTTCCGTGATGGTGTCGATGATTTTCGTTCTCGTGCTGTGAAGAGAATATGCAAGCAACTAGCAGATGTGAGTCGAGGATAATGCCCTCACTTAGCATAGCGATCTTATAATTGGTTGTCAGATGGGCTTCACGGAAAATCAACACCCAGGGCTAGCCAACAAGGTTTCCTCTCGGCTGCCGCCGAACGGAAGCGTAACGAAGGAGATTGAAGATGGGATTGTGACTAGCCTTTTGGAAGAATTGCTTCCGCTGACCTCGCCCGTCGCATCAGGTTCAGGATTGAGATCAAGAGGCAGGAATTAGGCTGATAATATAGGACAAATTCCAATTTTGTACTTGTAGCTGATTTTGGTGTAAGCTTTGTATGACTGTTGATGTAACCCAGCAAATTTTGACTTGTTTTCTTGTAAGACGTCATCGCAACCGAAAAAACCGCAAAAACGTGTTCAAGGAAAATGCCGAGGTGGACACCAACCAATGTTCGCTGCTTGATGGTGCGATTAATGTGTCCCAAGTGAGAGCGTAAGTGTCTGAAACAAGCCCATGAACGTGTTATAGTGCCCAGCAACAGCGGCCTTGTTGCCCGGACCGTGAACAAAGACGGAAATCCCGCAAATCGTGAGCCATGTGAGCCGCCTTCGGTGCCATGTTTTTTTCTTGTCGGCCACGCTTCCTTTGTCCACCGAAAACTAAACGGAGTTTGCAGGTAGGGTGCCTATGTGACTCATAGCCAATGAGCTTTTTCCAAGGATAATCGTAATCAGCGCGGAGTCGGACGACAGGAAATTCACAAAGCTCCGGATGTCAGGGCTCTCAAGCGATCAAGATGAAAGAAAACCGATTCCCGAGAATATTTAAGCGCCCGGGCGGGTCTGAGCGAGACTCGTTCAAATTTCCTCTCTGCCTTGGGTTTTTATCCGCAAGTTGTGACAAGCGATTACTAAACTTGTGGGTGTTTCGTTTATTTTGTGGGTGCAAGCTTTATTTGTTCGATCAACATGTTCCTACAACGCGCGTTGTCTGTTTCCTTGTGAACAAGGTTTCCATGAATATTTTGTCCTGATCCCTGTTTTCTTGTTCGATAGATCCATATATATCCTCAGTTCTTGAGGTTGGCTGTCCATTTGTTGTATCCGGAGACCTTGTTCCTGTCCCCCAATGTGCGTCACGATGTCACCCGCTGTTCGACCAGAACACCGGCAAGTCGGTTGTGATTCTATCGATTCCCTCCGGATTTGTTTTCTTACGACCCTTTTTCTCGCCCTAGCCCAGCCGTCCATTGACACCGTCTATATTTAAAAAGACTTCTTTCCTTTCTGAGGCGTCAATACTTTCGTTGCAGTGAGTGACTCCCCCCCTTCCGCACTACTTTTCAACATTCACCCTTACATACTCTCCAGCCATGGCCGTCGAACCGTCACATTATCCTCACACTCTTCCGGTATCATTTGCCGAAACTTATCAAAAGCATTTTGAGCGTTCCCGCGTGATCAGGGAAAAAGTCCTGCTCGAAATGGACCCCAGGCCACTTACCAAGGCCGAGATAAACGCTATACACAACGATACCCTCCATCGGATTCACCACATCAACGAGCTGCAAGCCGTCATCGATACTCATCGCCCCCGCCATGACTCTGAAATCTACGAGCACCTGTACGATGCCCGTGTAGAATTCTGGTTTCGATTTTACCGCACCTTCAGAATCAACGACCTACCGGTAGAGGTGCTCGTCAACATTTTCCGGTTCGTTGCATGGGCATCAGTAACCCCACCCATGAGCATCGCCGCACGCCTTACATTGACGTCGGTATGCCGCCTGTGGCGGGAGGTGGCCGTTTCAGATTCGACGCTCTGGAATGCCATATGGTTCCGTGACCCTCCTCCCTTCAACCGTTCCTTGGAATGGCTCACAAGGGCCGGGTCGACATCCTTGGATGTCCGGATCACCGATCTTCCAAAACTATACTTTTGATGGTACCAACCATGGCAGACCTATTAGACAAGTTGTTCGTCAAGATCGGCCAAATTCGTATCTTACTTCTCATCCTCAATGGAAGAGAGGCTACGCAGATCGCTCTCGAGAAGTTTCGCCTCTTCGGTGCTCAGAAATGTCCCTTGGCATTGCAACGTCTTGAGCTGCATTGCTATAATAAAGACCCTTTCCCCGAACACCCGGTGGATAACCAGTTCCCGCCATTGTTTGGGGGAGCCTCTGTACCCACTTTGAAATACATTTCCTTGACTGGCGTATACCTCGACTGGAAAAAATCTCTGCTCACGAATCTCACCATACTCGACATCCGCTCCGTACCTTTCAGTCAAGCTCCTGACCTGCTCCACTTTAGAGCCATGCTTGCCAATTCGCCCAATCTTTGGAAGCTATGTTTGCACAATGGAGGTCCTCAGTGGGACGGGAAGTGCCCAGCACTCATGCCCATCTCGCTACCCAACCTAAAAGTCTTGGTCTTGGCAGGCTTCACCGTTTCCTATGCCACGTACTTGATATATCAAATCACCGCTCCTAACGTGCGGGATTTAACGCTGGGGAACTTAGTGGGCGAAGACTACACTCCACTGTACCGCAACATAACGATGAAGGCACGCTTCCCTCACATACGAATATTAACCTTCTATTCGTCTGAAGTCGTACCCGACCAGTGGATGGTCAGATGGCTCACGTCCATGCCCGAGCTAGTCTATCTCCGCCTTCTGAATGTCCAGCCACTCTTTCTCTATTTTTTCCTCAATCGCGCCGATCCCCCTCTGAGGCGACAAGGGATAGACAAGAAACTCTGTACCGCCACTGACAGTTGTCTGTCCGAATCTTTCAGTCTTAGACTTGCAGCTAGTTGATCCGGATGCCATCATTGGTTGGATCACTCATAGACAGAGGCTGGGTCGTCCTATCAGGAAAATCTACATATCCGAGCAAATGTCGGATAAGATGACAGTACAGCATTATAAAAGTATGAGGGAGTTGGCGCCAATTTTCCGATTGGAATATGGTGCAAAGACTGAAGAAGAGGATATACTACAGCGTTGAATTTTTCGGGTACCCGTGTGTCGAGTTACCTTTCATCGATCTCCAGGACTTTTAGGAAGAATCATCTAGTGCTTTTCTGGGACGCTACCATTGTATTCAACAATAGTTGAACTTTTGACATCTTTCATACCATCTTTCATTCATGCTTGGACAACCTTTTTTGTAGATGTAACATTACATGCCTTGCGTCGCAAAATGTTCTAGATCTGTTGCATGCGAAACATTCTAGAGCTGCAGTACGTTAAGTGATAAATTGAAAAGAGAATTATAAGAACAATGAATGCAAAGTGACGTATAGGCATGGACATGCTTATTGGGAACCGTGAAAGATATATACGTGGATGAGATATCGATTAACTCTGTGGTTTTTTCCGTTTTTTGCCTTGGGGTGAGGCGGTTTCTGGGGGTACAGGGGATGATGTAGATACGATGGTGATGGCAGACGGTGGTGGCTTCCCGCCTATTGATTTTTGTGTTAAGGAACCGTTGGCCTTGGGGGTAGAGGTGACGGGTGGCGTGGAGGGATGGTGAGATTTGCCATTGACCAAAACTTTTGGTTGTACGTTTACTTTACCGTTTGTATTCACGCTCGGCGTTGAATACTTGTCTGTGAGAAATACTGTCAATGAATGGATTTGAGGTTGAATGATCGTACATACAACCGATGGTATGTGACTTGAACAAATTCACTAAAACGCCCAACTCCTCTTGACCGATGTGGCGCGTCTTATGCTCTGGCGTGGTGGCGACTTCCGGGGCGTCAAATTCCATATCTACATCCTCATCCTCATCGACTACTTGTGCAGCCGATCCACCGGTTGGAGTCTTGTGCACGAAGTCTTCCATGATGGATTCAAAGACACTGGACATTGGTGGCAACAGGTGTGACGGTCCGTCAAATACAGAAACGGGAGCTCTTGGACGAGGAATCACTGCGGTTGAAAACGACGATTGGACAGGCTGTTCAGAAGCCCCACGGTCAAATGCAGATACGCCAAATATGTCCTGGAACAGAGTACGTTTATGGTTGACCGTATCTGCGGAAATTTTATTGCTATCGGAGCCCTCAACCCGAGGCCGGAAGGATTGTTCACCGAAAGAAACGACGGCCCAGTTGGTTGTTATACCAATGAAGCTGAACCGTTCTTGCGATGGAGTGTAAGGTACGACGGCATGAAAAGTATATGGGATGGTCTGTCTGTTTGTAGGTGAGGGCGACCTGGCGTCGAAAGTGAGTGCTATCGTCTTGCTGCTAGCCGCGGTCGAGTATCTGTAGAAGATGGCAAAGGATTCTTCATGGGCGTGCGAAATAACCTGTTGTATTGGCATGGGAGTGCGATACAACCATCGTGCTTGAAGCGTCAATGTCAACCGATGAACATTTGACTGTAAACGTGAACCTACCCGATTGCAAAACAAGATCCCACAGCACAACCTCTTGCGAGCCAACAATGACAAGATAGCGGCCTCTACCAACGAAACACACAGCTTTAGTTACAGGGCATTCGGGTGAGCTAATCGTTTCGCGTATGACATTGGATTCGGGATCGTAGATGGCTACATGCGGACCCAGGGAGATAGCTAACAATGACGAATCGAATGACCACGATAGAGATTTAGGCATTTCAGAACGGATGTTGAATGTTGAACGATTTGCCCAAAAGTCTGGAAGCGTACATCGGTAAGTGGCGAACGAAGATCGCAAAAACAACTTACCGTCCGTCTCTCCTGCTCTATTCTTAACTGTGCGCACACCCCAAATCTTTGCATTTCCATCTTCACCAGCGGTTGCAAGATACACAGGGGAAGAGGAGCTAAAAGAAAGGTCGGTGACCCTTCCCAAACCATGAGGCCGATCTACTCTGGTATTGAGTATCCAATGGCCAGACTTCCGATCCCACCACCATATCTTGAGGTATCTTTCACCATGAAACACTTCATCTTCCTCGCGCGCATCTACTGTAGCCATCCATTCTCCGGAGGGGGAAACAACAACCCTTTCCACCCGAGGGGGCTCTATGGGCTTCTCATCGCGCCTTGACACCCTATTGGAAGGTGTTACTTCGAGTTCGTACAGTAGTTTTGATGACGACGGTGAGTATATCTGAAGGGTGGAGGGGTGGGAAGAAGGTAAAATAAGAGTCGAGGAAGTGGTATGCGCGGCGATGGGCGAGGTTATCTTGGATCCTATCAGTTCATGAGAAGGTGTGGGACCTTCCAAAAATCAGAACCATCAAAATGTAATAACACGGAGCATCCATACCGAGCTTGATGCCTGAATAGCTTCTTGAGATTCTCAGCGATCCGGAACTAATGAAAGAATATGTTGCGTCTGCAAGCCCAACCAGGTATGACTCCTCTCCCGGCCCTCTTGATACGCCGAGCGTGCTTATTGGAGCGCCCAGCCGAGGTACAAACTCTTTTTTGCCTGAATGCAACTGCCATATGACAAGCACCGCTTCCTCGCCACCACTTAAAAGGTATGCGCCATTAGACGTGAAAGCAATGGAAGAAACGGCATGCGCGTGCCAATGAAACGACATAGTTTGAGTGCGTTTCTCGACACCCTTCACGTTAACCGCGAGGTTTTCATTAAGACAGTACCAGAGGCGGATTACGCCTTTCTGGTCGCCGGTCGCAAAATAATCTTCAAAAGGATGGAATGCCATGCACGTTAAACGTTCAGGAGAGACGTATTTCACAAAGCCCGATTTTAATGAGGAAGTTGCAGCCACGTAGACTTTGTGACTTGCTGTGGCGACAAGCCAGGTACCAGATGGCGAAAAGGCAAGACCAGTAGGAACTCGAGTTTGTCCAATGACAGTAATAACTGGCGATTTTCGACTTCCAGATTCCTGCGGCACGTTAGGATTCAATGATACTTGCAACACAATAGCGTCATCTGTTCAAATATACTTGAGTTGGCGCAATGACATATTTGAGACGATTTCCATTACCACTGTTTTTCTTTTCGAATGATTTTGCGGCCGCCACAAAAATTGAGTTTTTAAACTTTTCGTGAGCGCATATGCAGTGGATAGGTTGAGCAATGTCGATCGTTTGCAATAGAGTCGCGTCTAAGAAATCCCAGACCATGATTCGACCATCAAATGAACTGGTAATCAGTTGAAAGGCGTTCCATGGGTTTAGCACGGCAGACGTAAGACTCGATTCGCTCGCGGGATTCGTTGATTGAGGAGGGGAGAGTGTTGATACTACCTGTCCGGTAGCAACAGAATATATCCTGATCGACAACCCTACGAGTGAAAAAAAGTAGCTGTTGCGCTGAATCCTCAGTCACATGCGACAAATTAGCAAAGTGCGACATGCCTTCCGTCCTTGGTGTAAATTGGAGGTGTTCTGCTCGCAGATGGATCTGTCAGGATTGTCCAGTCCCATGCAATGCTTGATTTTTTACGCCCTGACGAGTGTGATGGATCCCGTATTCTCGAGTTTGTACATGGGCACACTCTCCCTCTCTTTTCCTTTTTGCTTCGCTCTCTTCGTCGATGGCTTTGCACGAGTCTCTGTATTTGGTGGTTCAGGGGCTTCCTGCAACTGGCGAGACTTTGATGCCGCCATTTAACAGACGAATATCACAAATTCATGTAACCGTGCAAAAAAAGCGAGCCAAACAAAGCAAAATGACCAAAACGGGATTTGATAAATATGACGTCTTTTGCTACTTGTATCCAATCAATACACGTAGAGTCCGACAAGGCTCCTGCGCTTCCTCAACAGCGGCTTTCTCACATGCCTCCATCAGATACTTTCGACGTTGAAATTCCTTCATGTACTCTACCTTCGACAGTGGCTCTTGTCGCGGTAGGTCGAAACCGCACTCCGTCAGAGAGCTCCACATCGCTAATCGGGCCTGCACGTCGCTACAATCTCATACGTTAGGAAATTGCGGCACCATCGTCTCAAAATTATCATACCTACGAAACCGCCCCAATAGCATTTCAAATTTCTGCCTAGCATGCAGCTCCCCCAATTCCTTATCATTCCAACCGAGAAGAGAAAGTTCATCCTTCTTGTTACTCAGTCTGAACATCAACTCATCCCACATGGCTTCCTGACAAGCTAACACTGTTTGGTATGATTTGTAGAGTTGCATGGAGAGAGACCGCTCGTTCAACGCGTCGAGACGGTCGAGTGGAATAAGGGAATGAGGCCACTTGTTTTCTTTCTCGTCGTCGATGATAAACTTCTTGAACGGAGTGTTATCGTGGTAAGCGTGATGAGAGGGTGACTGAGGGACAATCGCCCGCGCCGTAATCTCGTCTGTGTTTAGCGATGCCGGACCCAATGTTAACCGTGAGGGCGGCCTTTGGCACGCTCCGGGAAGCGGAGCATTATCGGATGTGTCACTTGGGGGGGCAGATGAAAACGAGTGGGAATGGGGATTGTTGGGAGTTGTCGAGCGCAGAGGTCTCTGTTGCGGATGGAGGAGCTAAATTATGGTTGATCATGTCAGAGAATGTTTGCTCAGGCAGCGGTTGTAACAGGGCTAGTGGGGGCATAGGAAATTGGATGACAGGCCCAATGACAACCTGCCTGAAGTAGGACGTAAAGTACCCCGGTAGTACAGCTGACCGTTAAGTTAGCAAATTCGACCGCATAGTGAGAGAATTGGCGATTACCAGTCGGTTTAACGTGTATGAACCGCTCTTCAAAAACAGAGGCCATGAGCGACTCCAGCAAGGCATGATCATGCGTAAGCGCATTTTGGGAAGCAGCAGGTACGAACGGTAGAGGCTCATCGACCGAACTCTCTTGACGGGTATGGTCGCGTAAGGCCTTAGTAAACCACTTTGGCAGGAGCGGGAAGACGAAATCTAGAGATAATAAATACTTATCCAGTGCATTGAAAAGCAAATAAAAAATAACCTTCTTCGATAATTTCAATGGAACCACCGGGACGGAGGACACGATTCACTTCCTGGAATGATAAGATCATAATAAGCCTCCAATGCG
This sequence comes from Amanita rubescens, assembly GCA_015039365.1. Taxonomy (NCBI): domain Eukaryota; kingdom Fungi; phylum Basidiomycota; class Agaricomycetes; order Agaricales; family Amanitaceae; genus Amanita; species Amanita rubescens. Next base: position 392,538 of record WION01000012.1, read on the forward strand.
TACGAAACTATCTATAGTTACGTTAAACAGATAATTCCACTGATGGAAATCAGCGAGGCCTGTCACAGGATCGGGATATGGTATTGACCTTATTTTCAGGCACCCCTTTCGCCACAAATTGGATGTGTATATGGTCAAACTCGTCCTCTTCAAACGGAAGCTGCGTCGTTAGACTAGACCAGTCACATCACGAAGGAAATACGATGATATAGATAAACATACATACAAGTTACCATGCCTCCACTTAACGCGTTTGCGTATGTTCGAGTCCAGTGATTCAATTGGGATTTGTACATTTACCAAGTCAAACCCAACCTACGCAACCCATGTCAAGGGGGGGCTTGTAACACGGATAGCACGGAACATACGAACGTGCAGCTTGGCCACTCTTTGGCAGCGTGAACTATCCAAGTACCTGTCTGCAAGTCGTTTAATGTCAAGATATATTTATGCGATGTCCGTACCCCACATCCCAAGTCCAGAACCCTGGAAGGTTCCTCCTTGAAATGGACGAACGAGGCAGCGTCCTTCAGAAAACGGATAAATTCATTGTCGAGTGCCTCGCTGTAAAATTTTCAGTGGTTTGTAACAGCAAGATGCATTACACACGTTTCCAACATATCTCTGTTGTAGGACATGGGATATGGTGCTTTCTCATTGTCAAATGAATGGTGTCGTTGACCATATCTGTGGACGAAATGTCCTTTTGGCTGGCCAGCCAGTCGTTTATCGTCAAGTGAGCGTCGATCTCGATCAGCTACGAAAGCAGTCGATGCAGCAGAAGATTGGGTCCGCTCTTTTCCCGCCTTGTCTAGAGAAATGTGCATGGCAGGTGGAAAAGGTCTCAGTGCATGGCCGGAGTAAAGTCAAATATCCGAGGCCTTGAGAATCAGGAAGGCGATGCGAAACTTGATGTATATATACGACACCAAGATATGGCTGGAGGAATTCCAAACTTTGCCTCATTGTAATGATCCCGTCAAGATTCTTGTGACCAATCTAATAGCCGAGCTTGATACAATCTACACCAGCACAGCCACATGGTACGTAGTACTGTATCACCTCCTCAATGCCGCCCCGCCGGAAACCCACTTCGACACGGCAGAAAAAAGCAGATCAAAAATTACGTCGAGCAATAAAACGAGGAGATGCTCCACCTCCGGAGCCGAAATCCGTTTCCCGGCCAGGTCCGAGTCGTTTGAGAGGAGAGGCAGCAAAGACTCGATCCACACAGATCGAATCTGTTAGGCGCTTACAATCAGCATTTATGAAGATGCCTCCGGAGTTTCTTGAGAAAACAAAAATCATTGCCTCCACAATTCCAGTTGCTCGACCGATCGCGAACGCTAACGTTTTGTACAGTGTTGGACAAGTGTCGCAAGACCTACCTCGTCTAACATGCCCACGTCGCCCAAAATGGCGTTTCGACATGTCAAAGAAAGAGGTTGAGCATAACGAAGAGGGTCTGTTCAAAAAATGGTTGGAGCAAGCGGACAAAAATTTTCAAGCTTGGCAAGAATCAGCACAGTCAGAGTCGCCATCTTACTTCGAACGAAACGTCGAAGTTTGGCGGCAGCTGTACGTGTTGCGCCTCATTGGTGCGAATCTTCTCTGCTCATCCAGTCCTGTCGTATAGCTGGCGCGTCACCGAGATTTCACAAATCATTCTCGTCCTACTCGATTCTCGCTGCCCTTTGCTACACTATCCACCCTCCCTCCATGACTATTTAGCCAATCGAAAAGTGATATTCGTTTTGACAAAGGTGGACATCACGGGTCCTACCTGCGCTAAAGTCTGGTCAGATTTTCTCCATACTCGATATCCAGAAACTCGGATCGTACAAGTGGAATCTTACATACAAAAAAGGACAAGTGCAGCCCAAGGCCCCTCACGATTAGAACCGCATATACCAACGGAGTTCAGAGATGAGCTAGTGAAAGCCATCAAAGCGACTCATACAGCCCTGCTCGAGCCTACCGGCGGATGTTAGGTCCAACCCATCTCGACTCCAGGCATGGAAAGCGCCTGTCAGACGTGATATCAATTGGGAATTACTCAGTCACGAGACATCTGTAAAGGCAAGTATTTCCCGATCCACGAAGGAGGACGAGCATGAAGATCCCGAAGAACTCAACCAAGCAGATGATCTCGAGTACCTTACCATTGGATTAATTGGTCTGTAGAACTAAGTCCGCCTTACCCGAGTCATGGGCTGACGAGTTTTTAGGCCAGCCAAACGTCGGAAAATCTTCGCTATTAAACGCGCTCTTTGGCCAGCCGAAGGTTAAAGCATCCAAAACTCCTGGAAAGGTAGGCATCTGATCGAATTATCTCAATCGTCTCACCCGCTTCCAGACGAAACACTTCCAAACTATGTTTTGGACCCCTGAGATCCGCCTTGTGGACTGCCCAGGACTGGTTATGCCAAATTACTTACCTATGGAGCTACAGGTCTGAAGTCTCACATTCACACAATTTAGATTGATGACCCCTCCTCAGGTTCTATGCGGTATCTTACCTATATCACGCATTTCTGCAGTGCCTGCGTGTATTCATTTTGCCGCCAATTTACTTCCATTAGAACGCATTTTCGCTCTAATCCACCCAAACTCTGCCTCGGACCCCACTCAAGACAAAAGAACGTGGCGAGAGGGTATGACACCCCCTTCTGGCACAACGAAAGTTCAAACATGGACGGCAATGGACATGCTGGTCGCCCATGCCAATGCCAAGGGCTGGGTAACTGCCAAGGCAGCTAGACCGGATGTACACCGAGCCGGAAACCACAGTGAGTTGGGGGGATTCCAATGCAAGTACCTGTGTTGATCGTCGCCCTTCAGTTCTACGACTTCTTGCTGAAGGTGGGATCGGCTGGTCATTCTGGCCACCTGGAACAGATGAGAATATCGTCATTAAAGAGAATGGGGACGGGAATGGCATATGGATCCCACGTCTTAGTGTCCTCGACGAAGAGGACGAGGACGAGGAAGAGGAAGAGGAAGAGAAACCTCTCGAAGAAAGAGGGGGCGAGCATACCGAATCTGAAGAAGAATCGAGCGAGGAAGATGCATTCCAACCGATGGGAAGATTCAATGCTCTTTCCATCGACAACGAGGAGTCGGAAGATGAAGAGAGCAGCTGAAACTTGGGCTCGAGACGCAGATGAAATATGGCAAGCAGGTCGTGATGCAGAAGGATTATAACTTATCGCTTATCGCCTAATTGATCCTTGTCATGCACCATATCGAATGCGATTGATAAGATACGCATCTCTAGATCAGTACAGTCGCGCGTTCATCCCTGTTCTCTCGCATCGAAGGTCATAGAATTGCAGAGCAGAGGTCAAGCCAGGCGAGTGGATATCCTCTTTTCCCGAGAGGGTAGAAAGAGCTTCCAACGTAGGTCTCGGTTAATTTCATATGAAAAACAACGGTTTAATCACCCGTCCCAGCTGGAATATTTATTAAAGGCGGAGTTCTTGGTCTGCAGCTTGGAAGATGCCGAAAGTGATAGTATACCCGAGGCACTAGATATCGCGTTTCACCTTGACGTCATCGGAGCTTGCTTTCGGATACGCCATTTTGACATCATTTTGGTCATCGTCCGTGAAGGCAAGATCCCATCATTGGAATCAGGATACGGATGCATGGCGGCAATGTAAAAAAGGCGGACATGGCTGGTTGATTTAAGTAAGACGACAATGGAAGGTAAAAGACGGTTTTGTGCAGACTAATTGACATTGTGGCTAACCATTGTGCCAGATGTTCGGACTCACTCAAGACGAAGAAACGTTTATTCTACCATTCGCACGTGTGCATAGCCTTATCATATTTCGTCAACATTTACTCTAGGCGGCCAAGGAGAAACGGGAATGTCACGGCTATCTGATTTGCAACGTGCCCGAGTACCGGCGAGTAGTGACCCCGCGCAACGCTCACAGGCACACTGCGCAACATTGTGACATCAGTATCGCCATTTCATCCAGTTCCCGGATCTCGATAACTTTATTCACCATTGAGGACTCTGACTTCCTTTAAACTTCTTCTCTTCGGTTGGGAATCATAACCCCTGTGCTGCTCCCTTCTATTGATAGGTGTCGCCTTCTCGGTGGAGGGCATAATTGTTCTCGTGCACGTTCGGGCCTTCGGCTAACACCGTTCTCATTCCGCAAAGCTCCCGCAATAGACCAACTTCATAAACAATAAAAATATCATACTCGGTAAGTGTTCCGTTCATGGAAGCGAACCACAGGTGTACCGCAGATGTAAAGTAGATTAACGACAGATTGGAGCTAACACCGATAAGGCAGTTAAGCCATCTGTATAACGTATCAAAAAGCGCGGTGCGGAAGACGAACACTGATTACTATCTTATTTAAAACGTATAACGTGAAGGCTGAGTAACTCTATGATTATTGGTATGGGTAATGCTAATCATATCTATCAAAGTGAGGGAAAAGGACCGAAGAGATAGAGAGAAATATACCCTTACTTCGCTTGAGCAACAACCTTGGCGTACGAGCTAGGTTTAACGGGATCGGAGCGCCTATGATCCTCATCGACGCCGTTTATGTACTCCCATGGCTCATCAATCTCGATATCGTGGGGTTGTTTGTCATCGAGGATAATTACGGAACGAACGTGGGGGATTACTTCAAAGTCATTATCTGGGTACCTTGATTGAGTTACTCCGGAATATGGTAATGGAATGCACTAACCTATACCCTTACAGGTCTTCCGGGCCACGACGAAGTCTGCAAGACTGATCTCCGACCTCCCGCTGATCAACTCGGGCTGTTCCTCGACATGATTGGCATCGTAGACAGGAACGTCGTCGACATCCGCCACGTCTTCCGAGGGAATCCGAACCCTTGTGCACCTTGTTGGTCGAGGTGCGGGGCTGTGACAACGAAAGTTGCTTGGTCGCGCTAGCCAGCTTCCTCGCTCGAAGGTTGGCTGTCTCAGTTGTCTTCTTTAGCCGCTGTCTGTGGTGCTCATGAGCTCGGGTCTCCTTCGACAAGCCCGGGATCACAGCGGGCACAGGAGTACCCTGCTCGTTGTCAGCTGGTTTGGGGGGCGCGAAACGGAGCTTCGGGCCAACAGAGGAGTGAGGCTTGGCTGAGACTATGCCTGGCATGAGTGGTTGACAATGTGGTGGAAGGTCGAGAGGCGGGGGTTGAGTAAGGCCACTCGACTTTATAAGGGTTGGTCTGGTGTGATAAGATAGGGTAACAAGCCCGACGCCCGTTCGTTCTACTGCTATTCTTGGAACATTGCGTTAAGCCGATAGGCTCGTGTATTCAGGCACTGTAATGCGATGATGTTAAAACACGGAATCTAAAACAGTGCGGCAGAAAAGCAGTGACTTACCTTGGTCTCACACGTTCAAACTAAGGCGACCAAATGGAGATATTGCATAATCAGACCGAACACGCTAATTGACGATCCGCGAACGCGAAATTACTTGATGTAAAGCTGATGACAATAGGAATGGGGTCTCAAACGGCGCTCAAAGTGTTCAAAGCTTAGCGCTTACGATCCGCGAAACGTGAAATTACTTATGTAAAGCTGAGGACAAAAGGAATGGGGTCTCAAACGGCGCTCAAAGTGTTCAAAGCTTAGCGCTTAGGACGCGACTGAAAGGCAAGTCATGGCGTGACATCGAGCATCCCTGACCTCCATTGACTCATTTCAAATTCAGTTTACATAAATACTAAATAGCTCAGGCCACACTTCCACTTCACCGTCCATCTTCCCCTCATGTCCTATTACTGTAACTATTGTGATATCTACTTCTATTCCTGGAATGCCCTGCAGCAGCACTGGATCCAAAGCTCTCGACACGATTATTGCCAATCGTGCGACGAGCATTTTGACGACGAGGAAGAATTGGAGGATCACTATGACGAGTGTCACTTTTGGTGCCGCGAGTGTCGCAGGTTCTTCAAGAATACGTACGGGTTAAAGGAACATTACCGCCAATCAAAGGTGCATCATTAGTTGCCCACCTTGTGATCGTCATTTCCAATCGGAGAGTAACCTTCGTGCGGTGGGTGTACATTGCCTACTGACCGTGTCACATATGCTAATACTCTTGTTAGCATTTGAACTCCTCTGTGCACAGGCCCAAGGATTTCAGATGCCCTCTTCGAGGATGTGGTCTTGCCTTCGTCTCCGCGTCGGCCCTCACTCAACATATGGAATCAGGAACGTGTGCGTCGGGCATAGACCGCGATGGCGTTAATCGTATCGTTCGTCAGTATGACAAGAATAACGTCATTACTGATCCGTCCCGCATGATCACGGCTGGTGATTCCGGCCAACAAAGCAAGTTTTATGCTACACCGCGGGCTTGGAATGGCATGAGTTACGAATGTTACTTGTGTCATAACACATATCAAACCCTTGCGGCTTTGAACCAGCATCTCGCCAGCCCTCGCCATCAGGACCAGATATATATCTGTCCTCTGAACACCTGTCGGATCAGGTTCAGGACGCTCAGCGGGCTTTGCCAGCACATCGAAAGCGAAAGCTGCGGCGTATCAAAATTCCGGGTGGTCCAGAACACCATGGAGCATTTGATGGGCAACATGAAACGAATCACATTTTAGGCCTTTAATTTATTTTCACCTCTCTTCACTTTTGTTACGGTACCGGTATCTTGCGTGTTACCTTCAGAATCGTCAATATGCCAACAGTACACAGAGTGTACTTTCCCCTCTTAGTAAAGCTATCATAGTCACATAATTAATATAATAAAATTTTGCAGGCAAATCATTAAGCATCGGGCAACCTTCCCCAATTGTGACCCTGACCCCACGGATGATCACTTTGCCGCTCCATCTTCATGCAGAGAGGTACATGTAACAAATGGCCTCTCCTACTTCTAACAAAACTGGCAAATAACACTCCTGCCAGGTATATCGCTAATGGACTTATTAGAACAGGATATCGGAATTGTTCAGGCTTGGAAAGAATGATGGTGACAAGATAGGAACAGAGCTCGAAAAGCGTTTTGGATGGACGCTTCGACGGAGGAAAATGAACCTCTGTGTTCCGCTTCTACCTCCTGTCCAGGTGTTTGACTGTTATGCTAAATCTTACTGGCGCGGGGGAGAAGAAACGTACCTCTTGAATGATAACTTGAGCACAAAGATCGAATCCCCAGAGACCGACTCGGCTGGCGATGACACCCCCTACAAGGCCCAAGGCAGAGACAAATGGGGACTTTATTTCTATGAAAAGAAGTCCAGCTACGGTGACCCACAGCGCTTGCCAGTTTATGAACCACAACCCTGCTCTGATTGGACCAATCTTGCGCATCGCGAATGGAGCGAGCCAAGTCGCTGATAGCTCAAACGCAACGGAAACAATGCGAGCAAGGGCTATATGCGTAGCTTTGAAGCCGACAGATAGGAGGAAGGTTATCATCTGACCGCCGAACGAGAGTACAGTGAAATATAGTAATGCCAGGGACATCGAAGGGCGAAACACAGGGTGGTTAAAGTAAATTGATAACCCTTTAGACAGGGAAGATAGCCGCGACGTCATGCTGGATGAGGATCTTTGGTCGGCATTTGGGATGTTCCTCGGCTCTGCGAGGGCGGGGATCTCATCATAAACCTGCAGTCTGTGTGAGCCTGGATTTGCAGATCAAGGAATACCAATACCAACCATTTTAATGGCGTAGTATTCGATTACCACCGATGTCATATTTAGCGATAGAGTAACCACGATAGCTACTCTTGTTGATACGCCGTCCAGCACAGATATCGCGAACGGGCCTATCAGTTTGCAAAATAGATCGATTCTGCGCATCTGGGAATTCAAGGCTAGAATTGTACTTTGTCAGTTTGCTTGCGGGCCTCAAAGGATTTCGCTGAACTTTGTAGACCAGATTCATCGCCGCCAGCTATTACGACGACCTGAAGTAACAGCTATTCAGGAGAGTTCAATTCATGAACGATTTGCGCACCCAGTCTCTGCCAACGGATATTGCGTTCATGATAGAGGACAACTTCTCGGCACATGCTAGAAAAGTGACGGCTGCCAGTAGGGACGACTTGTGAAGGCCGTCTTCCATGGACATCATACACAAAAATATAGCGCATGATATAGCGACCGCAATCCTCTGAATGACTGTCGTATTCGTGAATTGCGATTTAATAAGGGGCAAGGTTCGAAGGAATTCAAAACCGCAACTCACCAATGGACAGCCTTCACTACAACGAGGCGATTGTTGTTATCGATGTAACGCCCGACTGAGGGAGAAAACAATATCGCAGACAAGGAGCGCGCCAGTGCATAAACAGACGTCGGTAAAAGTGTTCCAGGAAAAATAGTAGCAAGAAACAGCGTCGCGCCGAACTCGAAAATGCGAGAGTTCCAAGTCGAAAAAAAATGAGATACGTATACACGTCGGCTCGTTATGGCTTCCATTGTGCCAGTGGCCGGAGGAGGCGTTTCATTGGGAGAAACACCGTCAAGGGGTCGGTTTGAATCCGCTGCGGCACGGATCTCCTCAAGCAAAGGGGTCTGGTCAGTCACTACAGACATGAAGGTCAGCACCAAAAATCACAAGATTATGCTTTGGTATGACATTGACGGCTGATGAAAATTTAGAGCCAATCAAAGAGGGCAATCATTAATCACCACTACTAGTTCCGAATGGAATAGCAGGATCTAACTCATTAGCATGTTTGGCTTTATTTGACAAAGAACGTGCAACGAAAAACACTTTACTTTACATGGGTAGGTTCTGCCTCAATAATGAACGTTTGAACCGGTGGGAACTGTAATTCTCAATGGTCGACAAAGCTAGATGCAGTTAGACAGGTCCAGCGTGCGACTGATAGAACCCAACAGTGTCTTCGTAAGCGTGTCGGCGGTGAAGCTGGGATCACTGGGGTCGTAAGGTGTCGTGTCAACTATATCCTGGTGCAATATCAAAAGGCGGATCGCTAAACCATTTATGATCATGACAAACCCTGACACCGTACAACTGTGGAAGATCATCGTCTAACTCCCTAAGGGCTTCCGTGGCATCTGGGTCATCGCCAATCTGCACAAACTGAATGCCGAAGCAGCCTTGGCGAGCCTGTTGTTGGTCGAGACGCCTGGCGGCGTCAATTATGACCTCCTTGGGCTCGTCGGCTAAATAAGAGATTGTTAACCGTATGGTGCAGGCCAGAGGCGGAGCCACATACTTGGTTCACCATCTGTAATAACAACTAGAGCAATGGGACGGTGAACGCTAGATTTATCCTCGACTAGCGGAAGGTACTTGTCGAAGAGGTGTTGGAGCCTTTCACCAGTCGGTGTTTCGCCTGAACTCTATGGATAAAAATTGAGATAAAAGCCCAAGCATAACTCACCTTGAGGAATGACCGATTTAAATAACCTCTGAACATCATCGCCGAGCTATTTCCGTCAGTGAATTATCAGTGAATATTCTGCCACTAAATACTCTCCAAATGTACCTTTAGATTGACTCCGACTTCCCGGCTGTTAATGAAGTAAATGTCAAGGCCCTCAGAAGAATACTTGGCATTCAAATCAGCGACTCCGGCGAGGGCCTATGGGTTTTAGATCATGACGACTCCTCAGATCAGATACTTACATTCCCTGCTATCGGCCAAAGCTTATCATACATCTGAGTATTGTCAGTACCATATTTTGGAAGCTCCAGCGCTTCATATAATACGCACTGAGCTTGAATCATCGACAAGAATTACAGTCTTGATTTTACTGAGAAGAAATTACCTCAATAATGGCAGAATTTGACATCTAATATCACTCACTTGAGACGCTCTAAGCCAGTATGCTTAGTTGAGTCAGTAGCGGGATAAATCCGATGCATTCTCGGAATATGCGATATTCCGTCGCTGTCGGAGATGCGATAACGCGCTGGTTGGAAAGCGGGTACCAAGACCTCATAAGTATCGACCTGAATAATGGCGGATTGTCAGACTGGATGTGGTTATGTGGTATGACTGGGCACACATGGATTTCTCGACCATTGTATGGAAAGGCGGCGCCCTTTTCCAAATGAAGGCCCGCTTTGCCAATGCCTGTATCGTGAATTAAATTATTAGTGTTAGTGTCTCGCCAATAGCACCTCATCCTATCATCTACTCACATATCCCGCCCTATAAAACACAGTTAACTTTGTTTCGAAGACATATAATGTTGCTAACCTCGTAGAATGTCCTGGCAATGTATAAAGGTTGTCTGCGCTCTTCTCCTGCGACAATTGCATTGGGAGGAATACCCTTGCCATGGACTAGAACCCAAACAAGCGGTGCAGGTGAACCGTATTCCAAGAGTTCCTTGGTGTGGGCTTGAGCAGCTTCTGTCCATTGTTTAAACGACTTGGGCTTCTTGGCAGTGCCATAGATGTTCGAGTAGAAGGTTTCGCCGGGAGGCAGAGGAATACCCACGAGGGATCCAGTGGGGGTGGGGGTGGCAGGACTCGGAAAAGTCACGACACCATCATAGTTCCATTTGTTGAATTGCTGAGCCATGGTGAGGTCCGTTATCCTCTGGCACAAGGTTGGGCGGATTTATACGAGACCCACACCTCCCATTACTCCTTCAACCGGTAAAATGGATCGCAGCTGTTCCCACTGGTGTCAATTTTCCTTTGTATCACAAGACCCGAAGGCCTGTCTTTCGGATTCCTTTGCCCAATCGCAGGCTGTTAATGATAGCGATTAGTATGAATGTAAGTTAGTCGGTCCGGAGAAAGTTTGAACTTCTGTTCTTTTAAAGCACTGCTAAATGCGTATCCTGCGAGTAAGGGTAATACAAAGAGGAAGCATGTCAACACGTTGCCTATCAATTGAATCGATGACGATTGTTATAACCTATTCCACGAGAAAGAACTTAGATTGGTTATCGCCGCAGCTTGGTGAATGCAAGATGTCTCCTATGGGTCTCATCTCCGATGTCCGCCGCTGTGAATTGCGTACATAAAAACAGGATTCTGAGAAATTCAATACGACTCACCCATGATTGGTTATCGCCGCAGCTTGGTAAAAGCAAGATGCTTCCTCTGTGTCTCATCTCCGGTGTCTCCCGCTATGAATTGCCGATATAAAAATAAGATTCTGAGAAGTTGAAAACTGCAACTCACCCATATAAAGTCTTACTACGAGGAGGCAGTTGTTGCTATAATACTGACGGATCGTGCCAGTGCGCAACCAGATGTAGGTAACAACGTTCCAGGAAACATAATTGCAAGAATCGGTGTCGCACCGAACTCGAAACGCGCGAGTTCCAAGTCAAAGAAAATTGAGATATGTTTGAAGGCAATTACTAAAACAAATCCAACAGCATAATCATCCAAGTATACCAGGCTTTATCTGACGAAGAACATGAAATGAAATTGCAATCGAAAACACTTTACAAGCAGTAAAGTTCTGCCTTAAATGAACCTAATGGACTAATGAGAATTGTAACGCCCGATTATCGACAAGGCCAGCTGCATTTCCGGACAAGTCCAGAGTGCGACTGATAGAGCCCAACAGTATCTTTGTGAGTGTATCGGTGGTAAAGCTAGGATCTCTGGGATCGTAAGGTGTCGTATCCACCATATCCTAGGTGCAACGTCAGCAGCAGATCGATGGATCATTTATGATTGCAACGAACCCTGACGCCATACATCTTTGGAAGGTCGTCATCCAACTCCCTAAGGGCTTCTGTGGCATCCGGGTCATCTCCAATCTGCACAAACTGGATGCCGAAGCAGCCGTGGCGAGCGTGCTGCTGATCGAGACGCCTGGCGGCCTCGATTATGACCTCCTTGGGGTCGTCAGCTAAATAGGAGATTGTGAGCCCCAAGGAACAGGCCACAACGATGAAACATACTTGGTTCACCGTCGGTGATGACGACTAGAGTAATGGGACGATGAACACTAAATTTATCTTCAACCAGCGGAAGGTACTTGTTGAAGAGGTATTGGAGCCTTTCACCGGTTGGTGTTTCACCTATGCTCTAAGTGTTAAAAAAAGGAGAGATGCAGCTCTAGCGCAACCCACCTTGAGGGACAACCGACTTGAATAATCTCTGGACATCATCACCAATCTATTTCCGTTGTGAGTTTTCTGTCATAAAAAACTCTCCAAATATACCTTTAGATTAATTCCGACTTCGAGGTTGTTGATGAAGTATACATCAACACCCTCAGAGGAATACTTGGCGTTCAAATCGACGACTCCGGCGAGGGCCTACGGTCGTCAGACTCATAATCATCCCTTAAGCTAAGGGACTTACGTTGCCCGCTATCGGCCAAAGCCTATCGTACATCTAAGTATAGTCAGGACCGGATTTCGGGGGTATCAGTATTCAAATATATACGTACTGAACTTGAGTCATCGACAAGGACTATAGTCTTGATTTTACTGAGAATAAATCGCCTCAATCAAAGTGGAACTGAACATTTGATGTCACTTACTTGAGACGCTCTGCCTCGGGGCAAACTACGGGAGATGGGGCAACGACTGGAATACTACGATGCATTCTTGGAATATGCGCTATCCTGTCGCTGTCGCTGATGCGATAACGCGCTGGTTGGAAAGCGGGTACCAATACCTCATAGGTATCGACCTGAATAATGGCTGAGCGTCAGACTAGGAATAGTTGTATAAGAATGACTCGGACTTACGTGAATTTCTCGACCATTATACGGAAAGGAGGCGCCCTTTTCCAAATGGAAACCTGCTTTACCAATACCTGTGTCATGAATGGTCAGGCACCTTGCCGATAGCTACTCCTCTTATCCGCTACTCACATATTCCACCCTACGAAGGCAGTTAACTCGGTGTGTATATAGATGTAAAGTGATACTGACCTCGTAAAATGTCCTGGCAATGTATAAGGGCTGTCTGCTGCTCTTCTCCGGCGAGAATGGCATTGGGAGGAATACCCTTGCCATGGACCAGAACCCAAACAAGCGGCGATGTCGAACCATGTTCCAAGAGCTCCTTGGTGTGGACCTGAGCAGCCTCTACCCATTGTCTGAACGACTTGGGCTTTTTGGCAGTGCCATAGATGTCCGAGTAGAAGGTTTCACTAGGAGGGGGAGGAGTACCGATGCGACCTCCAATGGGGGTGGCAGGACTCGGAGACCTGAGATTATCGTAATGCCTAGAGTGGTACGCCATAGCTGGGGGTCGACGTTCTCTGGCATGGGTCTGGGCGGTTTTATACAATCCACATTGGCCTCTACAGGTTCGTGACTGGAGCCTGACGGGCGTTTATTGGATGCAATGTGTCTTGCACGTTGTTGAATCATGCCCAGAGCGTCATCTTGAGTGCCTTGGAAAGGCTCCAATCGATGTGTCAACTTTCCTTCGTATCACCAGACACGGACGCCGTCTCCCCTTTGCCCACGTCCAGGCTGAATGACAGTCGTTATGCAAGTTTAGTCTGCATCGGGAAAGTTTGAACCTACGTTACATCTGTATGGGCGCCAAACTTCAATGAATGGAGGTCAAAGTCACGCTTCTATTGTTGGATTTCTCCAAAGCACCGCCAAATGCGTATTCTGAATGATGATTGTATTAAGCAAGGATAGCGTGAAGAAGGGGCATGTCAAACACGCCAAATGATGGTGCTTGCCCATGTCTTTCAAGTCACTCATATGAAGGTTCATTTTCCCATGGCAGGAACTTTAGCGATCCAAGCTTGACGTCGTTGGAGAGTTTGGAGAAGCGTGACGTGAGCCTGAGGTCATCTGAAATCCGATCAATTGGCCGAGCTGATATGTACATGAGGTTAACCAATTACACGAAGGCTATAGAATACGTTGGCGGTGGACGCGCTACGCAGAACGCGACGTTAATGGGATACATTGTCATGACCTTGACGAAGTGGTAGTCCAAGTTGATCGTCAGGTCTGCCATAGTTGCTCATCCAATCGGAACAGCCTGTGGTGAAGTATCCACCTCTCATACGTCAGTATAAGTAAGGTTTGAGGAGAGCGCTTAATGTGCTGAAGATAAGGGTACCCCATTGATCGGACAATGACCGTTATGCTTCTAGGAGGGATAGCCACTGTTTCAAGTCTCATCGATATCATATCGATGGAAAAGACTCGACGCGATGGAAGACACCGATCAACACAGGCACCGTGCATGATTCTTGTGTCATATGGGTGGTAATAATCACATGAATGGAAGTAACAATAGGATTAGCGCACACCGCTTATTCCTCTTCCTCATCTTCACCACCATCCTGTTTAGAAGCTTGTTTGGCGCGCTTGCGCTTGACGCGTCCAGGACGACCGCCACCATACGGAGATGTAAGGGCAAAGTCAATGTGTTTTTGAGAGTCAAGACGAACAACGAAGGAAGGAACGTTGACGATTTGCTTTCCGACGCTGCATGATGACTCTGTCAGCGCGACCGATTACTTCCACATTATTGCTACGCACCGGATATGGCGTTGTCTGATGAGTACTCGAGCATGGTGTATGCTCTTTGCCAAACCAATCTTGAAAACTTGTGTTTGCAGTCTCCGCTCTAAGAAATCTTCGATCTTGAGGGCCAACACGTAATCAAGTCGCATGCGAGACTCGTCGAGCACACCGATGCGGACGAGTCGACGAATAAGCGCATTTCCTTCGAACAAACGCTTGGGGTCCTTAGGATCGAGCTTCAAAAGTTCACGAGCGGCACGACGGATTTTAGACTAGAATAAGGGCGATGCGCCAGATTTCACGCTTGTTACGGAGACCGTATTCTCCAGCAAGCTAAGTAAGTAGTTCATTAGCGACTGGTTCTCTACGACGCATGGAACACCGACCTTCAACTCGGCATCTAGACGAGCTGAGCCATACGGTCGACGAGGGACCTTGTAACTGTTCAAGACAGAATAATGGGGCACAAGCTTAGATTAGCAAATGTGCATCCCTCCACATATCGTGGATCTTGAGGAACAAAAAGCTCACGTCTTGGAATGGTTTCTGGGTGCCCTGTGACAATGTAGTTAACGAGAAGGTTCGCCTGTTAGGCTCTGGCAGATAACGTACCTGGGCATTTTTCTTGAGGTGAACTTGAGGACGCGCTTGGGCGATACGAAGGAACAAAGATAGACAAATAGAATAGACTTTGAGCCACAACTGTAAAGCACCACATCCCAGCCACTCGGCTTCGGCCGGCATACCAACTCCGTCAACACCGTCAGTCTCGTTCTCAACCGTTAGTTAATCCTCCTCTACAGCCCTCAACATGCCTCACTCATTCGGTTATCGCGCGCGTACGCGCCACATGTTCAAGCGCGGTTTCAAAGGTATCTTGTCCAAATCTTCAAATTCTTGAAAACGACGTTGCTGATGTACGCGCTCTCCAGAAAATGGTCCCATTAAGCTTTCGACATACCTGATTAACTACCGCGTTGGAGACATCGTCGACATTAAAGCAAATGCTGCTCAACAAAAAGGCATGCCCCATAAGTACTACCATGGGTACGTGATCAACAGCCACTGGCAAAATTCTTTCTTACTGAACCGCCGAGATTAGGCGGACTGGTATTATATACAATGTGACACCATCAGCCGTTGGTGTTATCGTCTACAAGGTTGTTGGAAACCGTTTTATTGAGAAGCGTGTCAACGTCCGCACCGAGCACATCAGACACTCAAAATGCAGGCAGGAGTTCCTGGACAGAGTGAAAGCAAACCGTGTTGCTCATCAAGCAGCAAAGGACAAGGGCGGTAAGTCTTGTATCCATGGCTTTGATGCATTTGAGGTGACAATGTTTTCAGAGCGGGTAACACTAAAGCGTATTCCTGCACAACCCCGAGAGGCACGCACCGTCTCTATGTCAGGGAATGCACCTCAAACGATTGTACCTGTGGCATACGAGACAACGATCTAGAGGATTATGTCATGTCTTCATTGCGTATTACTCTGTTGTATGTCATCGCCTATTGCCATCATGACCACGAAACATGCAAAAATTATAAACTTAGAGCGATGCCGGGAATGAGTCGTTGCAGCTTCCCATTTTTGAGAATGCCGTTGACGATAGTATCAATCTAACCCCTTTAGCTAACACAAGTCATGCGATCGGACTATTAGCGCCACTACTCTTACTCATACACATTCACACTAAGATCATGGCTATCAAATTGTTGCCTTTACCTCTTCCGGCCTCCGCAGATGCTTCCAAATTCCAGAACTTTGGCAGAGAAGTCAAGGGGCTCCATCCCGGGAAGCTCACTCCAGAGGAGCTTCAGGAAGTTCAGAAGGCTTTGTATCAAGTTCGTCACATTCCCTTTCATATGTCAAATTCGTTATCCTTACCCCATCAACCCATAGTATGACATCCTCCTCTTTCGCGACGTGGTCGTAACACCTGAAGAACAATATGCCCTCACCAAGGTACCAATCTCAACGTCTTCAGTAGACGCTCATTAATCTCCCCCCAAGGTGTTTGATCCTGAGTCGGAAAGCTACGGTCATGGAAACAATAAGACAGAAGGAACCAAGAAGTCCATTCTTCATCCCGATCTCAAGACAATTCCGCGGGTTCCGCAAGTTCAACTCATCGGCAATGGCACAGTCTACGACCACGAAGGTCTTGCCGAAGCCAAACTGAAACATCCCAGTCACACAACCTTTCACAAGACACGCGTGTCCGCTGAAGATGAAGCAAAGGGCGTCACTCGCTTCTATCGCTGGCACATTGACGCGGCTTTATATGACCTGAATCCACCGAAAGTGACGACGTTGTACGGTATCAAGGTTCCCAGCGGACCTACTCAGATCTGTAGGTACGATGATGGGACTGGAGACGAGTTCCCCGTTCCCCTTGGGACGACGGCGTTCGTATCCGGCAGGACAATGTTCAACATTCTCCCACCGGAATACAAAAGCCTCGCAATCAGAAGCAGAGTTAAATATGCTCCTCATCCGTACATCTGGATGGGACCAGCTCATGCCTTATCGACCGGTCTGGGTATCGAGACAGAAGGTCTCGAAGTTCCGTTGAATGAACTTCCTCACTGGGAGAAAGAGAAGATTAAAGTTTTTCCGCTCGTGAGTGGTGATCGGGTGAGGGCAGGTGTATGATGTGATTTAATACTTTGCTCGCACAGGTATGGAAGAACCCTGTTACGAGAGAGCTTGCCTTTGAGGTTCATCCTTGTGGTGTGCTGGAGTTGTTCGTTGATCCACTGCCGGATGGAGCCAAACGAGAGGGTGCCCTGTATCCAGATGGCGCTCATATCACTGATTTGAAGACGGTCCGGGAAACCATATACAAGATGCAACGGCCCGCTATTGCACCTCAGGTACGTCTAGAAGTAGCCACGTATGCCCTGCTTATTGATCCGTATAGCTCGTATATCCTCATGACTGGTACGTTGTTAGTTTCTTACTCGGGTTAATACCACTGAGCAGGTGGAAATAGGAAGGAGAATGATCTTGTTCTTTTCCATAACCGGGCCTTGTTGCATTCCGTTGTCGGCGCATTCAAGCCGGATCAAGTCAGAGCATTCCATCAATGCAACTTGGCAGCCTCAGATGAGCCGGCAGGGACCATCGGCAGAAGATATCAAGAGGTGGGCTTAGAAGAGATACAAGTCTCCGTCATTATATCCGCTTGTACTTACCCATATGCACACGGACAATCGTAAGAATGTAATTCGAGTCTCCCACTGTACTCCTTTGGCCTCAAGGCCACTCGTGCGATTTCTCCTTTCTTTTGCTTTTCTCCCTCAGCATTTCCTCCTTCCTCTGCCTTCAACTGGGCATCAATTATCGCTCCTCTTGAAGGTTTATGACCATGAGAAAGTGCTGGGGCAAGAGGATCCTTGATCGTCTTTCTGTTCTCCTCTGGATCCTTCTCTTTTTTCGAAAGTGTCCTGAAGCGCTTTCCCGATTTCCCGTTCACCTCTTTGGCCGTATCAGTCAATGTAGGGAAGCTTCATACTGCGTGGCTTACTTGTCCCCGATATCAACTTCAGCCCTCGGTGGTGACGTTCTGTACTTTTCAGGGAGCCTCCCTTTGTCGGGGCCTTTCATTTTGGGCAGTCTATGCAAAAGTTTAGTTCCCCGCGTACTTTTCACGATAGAAATCACTTTTGGTCGCTCGACTCGTAGACTCGCGGATCCCCAACATTGGAGTACATGGTAGCGTATTCAATAGAGCTGTCGGAGGCACAAATGATGTCATGAGCGAAAACTATGACATCAAGGTATCATATATCAACTGTAGTTCTAGTGTAAATTCCACAGACAACCCTCCCTTCTTATGGCTTGTATACATTGACCGACACATGCATCACATCCAACGATGAACGGTCCGCGTCACGAGTGAAAAAGTCTTTAAAAAATTTGAACGATTAGAAACAGAACCTGAATGAATCTAATCCAAAGGGTAAACGCCAGCGAGAATGAAACAAAGGCCCACGTCAGTTCCGAAAATAAAAGGAGCGTAATAGCGTGAAGTAATATAATAGCTGAACCGACAACATGCAGAGTGTATCATTGGGGAAACGGAACACGTTAGATGAGCAATTACCAACCGAGACTACGAAGCTTGGCGCGGTGATGAGAATAGGAGGAACACTTTTTCCGCGTTCTCCTTGTACTTCCTGAGTTTTCTAGTCCGGAGCTTCTCGGGCTCCATTGTAGTACTCTTCGGGGTATCAGAAACATCAGCTGGGGCAGCGTCCCCATTCCCTGACTGACCAGATGATTGGCTGTTGGCGCTAACCGATATTGCTGATTCCTTTGACCTTAGTGTCGGTGTTGTGGGAAGTGAGCTACCTGGTGACAGTGATGATGAATTGTTTAAGATGCTGGACATAGTCGAAGAGGGAGATAACGTGTTGGCACTCGAATGGTTCCTTGACTTCGGTGTCGAGCTTGGTTTGGTTGGCGATTTTGGTCGCAAAAATTGCCTCGGACGTTTCTTGAATGGAAGTGTTGGACGTCCGCGGCGCCGTTCGGGGCTGGGGGACTCGGCTACGTCCGACATTGTAGCTTCCGAACCCTTGAACATTCCAGATGTAGAGCGTGTCGTACCATTACGCTGAGGTGTAGTGGTCTTGCGGAACACAGCCAGACGATATCTGTCAACGACACCCCGAGCAAACAAACTCGTTCCCTTGGCACCATTCCTATCCTCGCCATCGACGGCATCGATGAGATCCCAATCGTCATCGGAATCTTCATCGCGCTCCGTTTCTTGGGCATCTTCACCATCCGACAGGAAACGATCCAACGCGGGGACACCTGATTTTTCACGGCGTACTCGGTTGGCGCGGATATTAGTGGAACGGACAACTGGGGGTTGCAGATGGGAAGTGCCCTTAGCCTTGAGTGGCTCCTTGCTTGGCAGCTCAGGAGGTGGCGGAGTTTTCGGTAGCTCGGGCTGTGTATGCCCCTCGGTGGTCGAGGCTTGGTCGCTCTCGTCGACGGGTGATGCAGGTTCTTTCGGTGGAAGTGGGGGAATGTCTTCTACAACAGGTTCCGGGTGGCTGGGGCGCGCTTCTGGCGTCTTAGGTTCAACCGGTTCTTGATCAGCTTGCTGCTCGGGCACCTTCGCCGTGACAGCCTCGAGACTGTCCAACACGGAGGACATGTCTTTCTGACTCATCTCTTCTCCATCATCCTCCTCTTCGTCCTCCTCCTCTTCGTCATCGTCCACTAATATTGAATGGCGTCCCTTGAAGGAATAGCCGTCGAAAACGTCGACAGTCTCTTCATCTTGAGCTGGACGACAGAACGATGGACTACGGGACGGTAATGGCGTTGCCGCGTTAGACTCTTCTCCATCCGTTCTATCAGTATCCGTAGATGCAGGTTCTTGGTCAGTTTCTCCCTCCTCAACGTATTCATCAAGCACGGGTTCCATATCTAAGAAGGTATCATCGAAATTCTGAGTATCACTGGCATTTGATGGGTCAATAGGGGGGATATAAGGCGCTGCAGAGCGTTCGTAAGCATGGATGGACACGAAGACGGGCGCGACATACGTATATATCGTTTATAATACACGTGCGACCAGTCGCTTTGAAGTGGGAGTTAGCATTCTACGCAGGGTGCATATCGAAACGGGCATACATCATGGAGAAGTATGGATGCCGTTTGATTCTCGGCTCGCATATTCTCAGAGCAGGGTTACGTTGTAGGAGCTACTGAGGGTTAGGCGTGGCTACCAGTTACGCGTGTGATATACTTACCCCGCGAATCAAGCTCTTGGTATCTTGATCCATAGTTCTATCGTCTGGGAATTGAAGCTCGTCTTGGAGCACTCTCACATACATGTCCGGATGGTTGTTCGCCCAGAAAGGAGTCTGAAACGCAAATATGAGGTCAAAAGTAATGAGCATGACACTCCACATACAATTCCCGTCAACATCTCGTACAGCATGGTGCCAAAGCTCCACCAGTCCACCTCATAACTATATGGTAGGCCCTGTATGACTTCTGGTGCGAGATACTCGGCCGTACCACAAAATGTCGTCGTGGTGTCATTTGCCGCATGCCATGGAGTAGCCAAGTCTGCACTCCTATCTGCCTGAATCCAAGGAACAGGGGAAAAATCACCACTAAGGCTCGCAGGTGTCGATGGGGTCGTATTAGCTATCGTACGCCGGGGGAATTCTTTGGAGAGACCAAAGTCAGTCAAGACTATATGACCGTCGGCACCGATAAGAATGTTTTCCGGCTTAAGGTCGCGATAGATTACGCCCACGGAATGTAGTCCTTCAACGCCTTCGACGATCTCAGCGGCATAAAACCGGGCTCGGTCGCGGCCTAAACGCCCCCAACGTGCCAGTTGCGTGGCAAGGTCACCACCTGGATGAAAGTCCTAGAAGTTGCTTTAGTTACTGTGCAAACGGAGACCAAAAGGCAAACGAACCATAACCAAAAAGAGGTTCTCTTTATCGTGGAAACTCCACCAGAGCTTGACTACAAACGGATCCCGTCCCTCGGCTGCCATGCGCTTTAATACAGCTTGTTCAGTTAATGTATGCTGCAACTCTTGATGCGCAAGGACATGTCTTTTGGTGATGGCTTTCAAAGCATACAATTCCGAGGATGTTTTTTGCTTTACGAGCAAAACTTTCCCTGCGCAGCCTTTACCCAGGACGCGCATCATCTCAAAATCGTCAATGACTACTTTGCGCTGCGATTTTCTTGGCACCATGGACATCGACCGCTTCTTCTTTGCACGCTTCTTCTCGACCGTAGAGACAGAGGATGATTCATCTCCCGTCTTTGAGTAACTAGTGTCTTGGGTAGGGGACGAAGCAGTATACGCTCTGGATAACCTCTTGTCCTGATCAACCGACTGCGATCGATGGATCCGGGATACAGGTGAATCGGATGCGACAGGTGTGGGAGGCGCCGCGTCATCGTTACCCTGGTTTGCAGCCTCAGTGTTAACGGAAATCGGCGCCTTCGACCCGTCCGAGATACCATTCACATCATTAGTCTGTTTGGTAAGTTTAGTCGGCTCGACGGTGTCATCGTCTGTGTGATCAGTTCCCTTCATCGGGGTTTCCGCGAGAGCTTCAATTACACCACTGGTTTCCGTTGTAGAATCGACCTTCTGCCCTTGCTCAACCGCACTCCCGTTTTCACTTGGGGCCACGCTTGCATCGTCATCTTTCGACATCCCCCCATGTGCTGCAAGATCAGATCGCACACGTTTGATGGCGCGTTCAACACGGACACTCTCCAAGTCATCCGTGCGTACTCTAACGAAGCGTTTCCATATACGTTCATGACGCAACGAAGACTGATTGGCGACAGCTGTGAGGTATGCAGCGATCCCGGTACTCGTTGCCGTTGGTGATGTAAGCGGTGAGGAAGCATCCATAGATATGAAGGGGTCACTTGATTCGATTTTGGGGGATGTTTGTGGAGATGACGGCCTTTGGATGCTGCTATGGTTACGACGTTTTGATACGGAGGTC
This sequence comes from Amanita rubescens, assembly GCA_015039365.1. NCBI lineage: Eukaryota > Fungi > Basidiomycota > Agaricomycetes > Agaricales > Amanitaceae > Amanita > Amanita rubescens. The sequence continues at coordinate 414,476 of WION01000012.1, forward strand.
TGTCGCGACGCCTTGGAGGAAGTCGGAGATGCGAGACGGGAGAGTGTATTGAGGAACGTCGATCGGCGCTTTGGTGGAGGCGTCGAGTACATCTGTGAGTCAAGGGGCAGTTCTGGGACCCTAATATCTGGATGGAGATCCTTCAGTCTTTGGTCCAGTTCTAATAGCTCGTTTGCTGTTCTTGTCAAGGTTAAATTGTGAGTTGGGGCTGTTAAAGTGGACTATTAGTGGCGACATCCCAATAGACAAAGCTGTTGTGAAAGTGAGATGAACTAACTCTTTATGTAAAGACTATATGACCGGAAATCGTGTGGCGTCTCTGCGACGCTCACACTCCATGGGCCATCCGTGTCGACACGAACTGGAGGCCTTCTGTTTGAGGATGAGACAAGAGCAGCGTCTAAAACTTTCATGTTGAGGAACTGCCTTAATTTAAGACTAAACGATGGTCGTGCGAGAAGGGAGTCTAGGTGTAGAGTGCGGCGAGAGGGAAAACAGATGTAGAACGGGCGAATAGAAAATGGGTGTGGAAAGAAAAGACGTCCCTGAGACGTCGCTTAGTGTGACGTTAGAAAGAGCGGGGGGTTTGACGTACAATGATACGGCGGTGTGAGCTTGGCGAGAAAGAGACAATAGGGTTTGACTCAGTTTGGCACGCGTAGTACTACTAGTGATCTGCCTCGAGGAGGAGGGGAGGCAGACGGCTAGCGCACGATGCCGACTACCAAAATTTGATGGAGAACTACTAGTTGCAGCTGCTTCTGTCTCTGTGCCCGCTCGTTGTAGTACAGCTGGCAGCAGCACAGCACATGTTTATGTATTTCCTAATCACATTCGCCTGTTCCCGGCTTTAAATTGATGCCATCACAATGCGCAGCGCCACTGTTTATGTTGATCGAGATCGTTTATAGCAGCATAAACCCCGGAACCACCGCACTTTATCGTTATGTCTACTCTTATAGCCGCGTTTCATTCATTTTGTAACGGGGTCGTCTTACATATATGTCGCCGTACACTATTCGTCACTTGCGCTCCCCCACCCCCGTCCTAGAGCATGCCAAATTACGGCCCAAACACAGACTTCCTGGAGAAGACCTTTCTCGCAGGGAACCTTGTGACGGGTGCAGGATACGGTGCGTCATACATTTTCCTTGACCGATCGATCACATATATATTGCTTAGGCATCCAACTCGTATTATATGGTTGGTGCATGCTCTACTTATGGAGTCAACGCAAAAGACAGGGAAAGGCAATGATATACCTTATGATCTACATCACGATTCTTCTCTTTCTCGAGTCATTGTTCGTGGCCGCAGGAACTTGGACTGTCCAAGGCATGTACATTTACCACCGCAATGATCCCGGTGGACCATGGGCATACTTCCTGACGACACGAAATCTACCGGAAACCGTTGTCCTCTTCGCATCGCTTCTCATGCTCACTTTTTTGTCCGACTTGCTCGTGGTAAGTTTGACCACACCGCGTCCCTCTACTTCTTTAATTTTCGTGTTTCAGCTTTGGCGTTGTTGGGTTATTTGGAACTCTTCAGGAAAACTCGTCGCTTATGCGGTGATAGCTTTCCCTACTGCTGTGCTTCTCGCTTCTTTTGGTAATTGATGACTTGCTGAGCAGAATAGGCATAACTAACGTTTCTGTTTTTTAGCTTTAGGAACGATATGGACATTACGGTCCACCCAGCCAGGTCCTTCGGTGCCTATGGCTTTTAGTACAGCCTATTACGTGACATCTCTTGGAGTCAACATCCTGGTCACCATTCTGATCACTATCCGACTCGTTCTCCATCGCCGATCGATTATGACCACCCTCTCACCAGAGCACGCAACGCAATATCCGTCGCTTGATACGATCCTCATCGAGTCTGCCGCACTATATTCTATTTTTGCCCTTGGCTTCATCGTTAGTTATTCTATCAACAATCCAATGAATCAGATATTTATGTCTTTGGCCTCCACATGTCAAGTATGTGTTTCCATTATAGCTTATTTGACGTGAAATAATGATGACTATAGCAAATTGCTGGGTATCTCATCATCCTACGGCTGGCTCAAGGACGTGCCTGGAATTCATCTACGCTAACAAAAATACCATCGTCTGAGCCACAGCTCACAACTGTCCAATGCAGCACACCCACTACTACCACCCAGTTCGGCTTTGATCAAGACCTAATGGACATAGAAGCACAACGCGATCCTTTTTCGTCATATCGAGGACGGTGCGGGGTCGATTACGAGAAACCTTAAGGTTTTTTGCCTTCAGGGATAGACGCATATCTGTACATCTAACTTCTATTAGGTTTGATTTTTTGGACTTGGATTGTACAATTATTGGTGTATGGATGACCAGCTTTGGACAACGAGTTATGACATCTAATTTCCGTAACTTATTGACTTATATGTCTAATAGTATACTCAATGGCATGACATTACCTACGACCCAAGCGCCAATTGGATCATCAAACCCTGAAGTCCACACCCTGGAGAGATTTGCGCTTCTAGCCGAACATTAGTTCGCCAATCTAGGCTGCAATAGGTAACATCATGTACCTTGCCAACGCCAGCGCACAAAGTGGACCTTCAATCAGTACGTTATGATGTTATTCCAGTATTAAACCTATACCGTCACCCTGCTTAACTCGGCTCGAGCGTTGGGAACTTTGAGACGCAGACTTGGCTTTCTTCAGCGACTCATTACCGATATGTCCATCTTCGATACTTCCACAAGACGAGCAAATGGTCGCGTTCGCTCCTATCCCTTCCCATGTAAATGACGTGACTTACGTCTGATATCACACTACGTTGCCAATCAAATTACGGAAAAAGATAGAGCCTCTTCGGGCCTCGACATCCTTGGCCACGATACTATTCAAACGTTCATTACGGATCAACGATCAACGGATGACATTGACACTACATATGATATATTAACAACGTAACACGTTAACAACACAGCCTACTCAGGTTTGACCATGGTACTGGTATAACTTTCCTCGGCAGTTTCACATCGAATGCGGTCGCAGACTCGCGCTAAAAATCACGCAGATCGTGTTAGTCCTCTTTTTGGATATTACTTGATGCGATCTCCTTCCTCGCCTGCTCGGCAAGATCTTGGAGGTATCGATCGATGGATGGTACGATGAACTTGTAAGCGAAGAGGGACATGAGAATAATGGTGATCACCACGGGTATCATGGACTCGGGCAGAAAGCCCAGATATTCAGGTTCCAAGTCTAGGTAAAACGGGACTAGATCCCAGTGCTCCGGAGTGGAGGAAGTGCGATGTGGAAGGAATGGATGTGTTCCATTGTTCGGTGGAGTAAATACGCCGTCAACAACGGCATATATACGCGCATATTTAATGTGAGGATTATTGGGCGACGAATAGACGTCGATTGTGAACGCAGTTGGAAACTAGATCGATCGTGTCGTCAAATTATTATGGATTTGGAAAAAAAGTAAAAACACAAACCATCGCTGGCCAAGAAACACGTAACATGTAGGAGCGATGCGAGGACCATCTAGGACCTGTCATGTCCAAGATGGTCCAGAGGTGATGTTCGCATTCTTCGTTGACTGCGATGCAGGCCGACGCCGATGGTGCCGGAGTGATGTTGAATTTATGGTCTGGATGGGATTGTGAGAGCGCCGGCCAGCGAGGATCGGGAGAGGCGAACGGAAGATGGGGGATAGGTGTCAAAGACGGAATATTTGACGACCTCGGTATTGGCAAAGGCGAGGACAGCAAAGAGTAGGACGAAAAGGAGCGACGTCATGCTGTCACGCGCATGTATTCTCTCTTTTCAGCAGGTTCAAATGCTCGAGGCCAACTCGGCAACGGTTCTACTGACGACTTCACACTCAGTTTCAACTCTGCTCATTCTTTGGCTGCTCTCCAGGCATTTTGCCTACAGGATCTGATTCGTGTCATCTCTGTTTCTGGTGGCGCAAATCATACAGTGTTGTTGTTGGAGATTAAAGATACATTCTCTAGCGAGCTAAGAACGGAGTTGTGGGGATGTGGGTCTAGTTCAAGAGGCCAGCTCGGTACTGACATCTATGCGCTCCCCAACGCTTCATCACCCGTCTTCCGACTCATCCATCTCCCACTTGAACAGCACAACCTTATGGGATACTCGTACAAGATAGCCCGTGCAGCATGGGAAACGACGTATGCTGTGCTCAGATCCCCAGGGAAGGAGGATGTCCTCATATCCATGGGAGCTGACGATTTTGGCGATTTGGGTGTTGGAGACCATAGCAAGGATTCCAGCGTGAATGCTTTTCATATCGTCAACTTTGACCACATCAAAGTGGACGGTCTCAGGCTGAAATCTGATACGATCGAAATACTCGATCTATCTACGGGACAACATCATGTTGTAGCTCATCTACGAGCCACCTTTTCTGATGACTCCGCTCGATCTTTTGTTGTTGGTTGGGGAATCTCGAGACATGGCCAACTGGGGGATGTGGCTTTGGATTCCGAACATAATGTGATGCAACGATTTATCCCAACACCCCGATTAGTTCTCAGACCCGGAGAAATAACGGAGCTGAGCCTTGGGGCACAGCACACAATTTTCTTGCATGCGTCAAGGAGAGTATCTGGGATTGGCTCCAACAGGAAGGGTCAATTGTTGAAATTAGGAATCATTGAGCCACGTCCGTCATGTGGCATGCACCTGGAATGGGACATATAATGTCGTAGACGATGAAGTAGGAGCATGGCGCATTATATCGCTTGGAAGTAATACTCACGGTCAGCTTGGTCGTATCTCCACTGACGGCGTCGAGGAGGCTGTTGTGGATTTCCCGAACACTGTCAAGGCATGGAACCTAGAGAGAATTGTCTCTGGAAGTGAACACGTCTTATGCCTCACTTCCGCGAAAACAGGGACACTCGAACAGCGTATAACAGAAGTTTGGGGATGGGGATGGAACGAACATGGCAATCTCGGGTTGAACACCACTGATGATGCACACGCCCCCGTCAAGCTATGGCCAGCAAAACAAGGCGATCCGTACAACATTATTGACATATGGGCTGGTTGTGGTACAAGCTGGCTCTATGCACTCTCCAGCTAAAGCCGCTAGTCTGTGTCTTTCAGATCCATATCATTGTGGATCTGCCTGACAGTCGTCTGCTTGATGGTGGCCAGCTGCCAACTAGGGTTAGTCATTGACTTGGGCGGTCATTGGGTTCGAGGTACCCTTCCAATCAGGATCTACGCGAACGTTGTGGATGTATGCGCGGGGTGTACGATGTGTACCCGTACCTGGGTCGCGTCCTTAGCTTCATTGTAACGATGGAGCAGATTGATCTGTCGTTTGACAATTGCTTCGGCATCCACGCCTTCCCTAGAAACCGCCACCAGTTCGTATATGCGGCGGGGAGAAATAATTCAAAGTGGCAGACCCGAGCTCCCTCTGCAAGGTTTCTATTTCAGCTTGCAATGCAGCTATGCGCTCTTCCTGTTTCTGAAGAGACGTTAGGATTTTGACCTTTGATAGCAGCGTATGCACCTTTGCAGATATTGTTGCGTGCATGTTGACGTGTCGATGTCACGCGTGCGCGTGAATAGTTGTCATCACTACAGCAAAAACCTTAAAGTTAAACACCATAGGATTGAATCCCGGATGATTGGGGGATGTAGTGAAGCAATGGGACGATCGGGCAAGGCGGCAAGCCCATAAGATTTAAAGACCATCAATATATCGTGATCATTTTATGTCCTCGAGCGCGTGCGTTGTGCGCTAATCCACGATGGTACCCGCGAGGGAGACCTTCCCGATAAGGATTCAAGGCCTTTAAGGACCCAGGGCCACTGCATGCCTTCACATAAATCACGCCAACACTCAACAGCAGCAATTACTCTGATCGTAGGCAAGGCACCATGGCACGCGTACTACTTACACGAGTCTGAGACCGTGACAAGTACGCCTATATCTTGTTCCTGATGATGACTGTCATTACAATTAACAACTCGGCCCGAATGAGATGGACTGCGGCTTGAGCAAATTAGGTCGAAGACACGGCCTCGCGTGTCCTAATAACTGATATCCAGCTTGGGCTGAACTGAACCATTCCCTCGTGTATATATCATGCACCTTCCTTTCGAACATTAAGCAAAGTCATGCTTGATACCTTCTGGCGGCAATTTGGGGCGCTCTTCTGGAAAAACTGGATTGTACTCTCAAAGCACCCATCGGTAAGGCTATGCTCTTGTCTGGGTCCGAAATTATGTCCTAAACGACCTGCAGTTGAACTTGCTTAGATGCCTTATTTTGCCTGTCGCGTATGGCGTGTTCTTTGCAACTGCCCAACTGTTTATCACCAAACCGAACGACGTAAGACGGTGTTTTTTTATACACGTAACACCCCAGCATCCCTAAATACACAACTTTAGTACGGGATCGGCCAACCAATTCCAGTTTACACTCTTCAAAGTCAATTTAATGCACCTTTGGTCTTACTTTGGGATGGATGCAACCGACGGAACAAGCTCTCCATCTCCATCCCAAGTCATATCAAGAATAACCTCTTCCTTCACACCCACCCAACAGCAATATGTTACACAGCTTTCCGACAATTCCGACATTTCTTCCACATGCCCAGCGAACTTTGCTGGGCTGTCACAATGCTTTGCCGTCGTCATTTTCTATGATATCCCCGCAAACGGAAGCTCAGATAGACCCGTGGTTTATACTCTCCAAGCCGACGCAGGACTGTGGTACATCAATGTACAGAAACATACAAGTCAATATGAAGAAAGGGTATTACCGCTGCAGTGGGCAATAGATAAGGTTTACTTTTATCGAAGCGAATTATTCTGGCATTTAACATACTTTCCAGGCTATCATAGAACTTCAAACGGGCGCTCAGTTGGAGACACCATTAGAGTGGCCCTTTACACAAGAAACTAATGAAGAACAGTACACTAACATTCGTCTAAACTTCATCCGTGCAGTCAGATCATTGCTTGTTATCCCACTGTAAGTCACTATAACTTGCAATGACCGCGGAGGTCTTATTAGTTACACAGATTTATTTGCTATGTCGGTATAGCATATCAATTGCCTGGGGCGATCTCTGGAGAACGTGCCAATGGTTTAACGGCACATATGAGGGCAATGGGGCTCCTCGACTCGGCCAGGATCTTGTATGGTCTCGTTCGTTCCCCGGTTCCATTCTGGTTCCTAATAACAACGCAGGTCTTGGCATGCGAGCATCTCTCTGACATATCTGCCAGCATGGATTATAGTCGGCTTGTTATGGCATTATCGAATCTTTTCAGCGTCAAATGCAGGTCTCATCCTTGTTGTACATCTTCTCCTCGGGTTCACTTTGACTAGCTGGTCGTTCTTCATCGCTGCGCCCTTTGGAAAAAGTCCCCAACTAGCTGCTGTTGCGACAACGTTACTATCAATCGTCTTTGCTATTCTCGCTCTTGTCTTCAAGAATGCCACTAATGGTTCAGCTTTTATCTTTACTCTTATCTTCCCTCCTGGATTTTACGTGTTCGTAATTCGGGCTATATGTGGCTGGGAGAGTAACTTGATGGCAACCAACATTGTTCGCGGTGACCCCGACAATAATTTGATGGTGCTTCCCCAACTCATAGCCGCTATTGTAATATCTCATTACCACGGGATCATAAACGTGTGCTGACTACCCGTTAGATTGACATTTTCCTTTGGCCGTATGTCGCTGTTATACTGGAACATTACCTATATGATCCCATGGACCTATCTTCTGGAATATTGTTCTGGAAGAGGCGTAGACTGGATGTTAATGATACGCCTATTGACACCGGAGTTGCGATATCTGTCAGAAACCTACGGAAAAACTTTCAAAAAATCCCGCTTCTCTTCAAAAAATGTTGTTACGGCCATTGCAGACTTATCATTTGACGTTCCCCAGACTGGCATCTTTGTCTTGCTTGGATCAAATGGGTACGTTAAGCGAGATATTGTCCGTGAGTGCGAAACTGAAATTATATGCTGGTAGGGCGGGAAAATCTACCGCATTATCCATAATAGGCGGGTTGGCTGGTAGTAGTAGTGGGACTGTAACTTTCGCGGGAGGAGTACGCAAGCCGCCTCGAGGAACTATTGGCATTGTACCGCAAAATAACGTCCTTTTCCCCGATTTGTCATGCATCCAAACACTTCGGGTGTGGAAAGCGATTAAATGGTCCGCCAACTCCGATAAACATGAGGATCTGGAACAATTGTTACGTGATTGCGATTTGGAAGCGAAAATCCGTTCCAACGCCAACACCTTGTCTGGAGGGCAGAAAAGAAAATTACAGCTGGCCATTGGCCTTGTAAGCGGTTCAAAAAGTGAGCCGTCCTGCAAATTTCGTCGAACAGATTGATAGTAAACGTTAATAGTCGTCCTTGTGGACGAATGCACGTCAGGCGTTGACCCTCTGAGCCGCCGCTCATTATGGAGAACTCTAACCGCCGTCCGCGATGAACGGTCCATTGTATTCACTACACATGTGAGTCAAGTTACCCATTTCCAAGTCTATGATTAACCTGCCCACAGTTTCTGGACGAAGCCGATCTACTCGCAGATCATATCGCGGTCCTGGCTGCTCCTGGAAAACTCGTGGCGCAAGGGTCTCCCGTAACGCTGAAGCGTGAAATTGGAAAGGGTTATAGTATCCAAGTGACTTTTGACACGACTCAGGACGTGGAGAAGATCACAGCGCTTCGGGAGGATCTCTATCAAAGACTGCTAATCACTACGCATCATGTAGAAACCAGGGCTATCTCGCCTCTGCAAATTCCTGTATCACTTGAATACCAGAGATACCCAAGTCGTGGCAGATGTCCTCCACGTACTCGATGAAGAAAAGTCATATTACTGCATCAAATCCTACGACGTTCTAGGTACCTCTATGGAAGACGTTTTCCTTAGCCTCATGGCTCAGAACGAGGCCGCACCAGAGGTTGATCCGGGATTGTCTGAAGACACTTCTGTCCCTGCGCCGGAGAAATCGGTAGAAGGTGCGGAGGTAACGACGGAGCTTCTGTCGAGCCTTTCCAAAGGTCGGCCTCCAAATATTTTCCAGCAGGCAATCAGTATCTTTTATAAGAGGTCCTTGATCCTTCGCCGTAGCTGGCTGTCACCATTTTTGACTGTTCTGGTCGCCGTTTTGGGTTCAACTATCCCAATAGTATTCATTGATCAAGGCGCTCAAACGTGTACTCCTTTTGTCTATGATGATCCCATTGGACCCTTGTATCTGCCTGCAGCAGTTGCCTTCACGGGCTTTGATATCCCTGTCCTCGATTCGCCTCCTGGAATTGTGTCGACGCTCGGGAGCACGACAGATACCTTAACACTCGATGATGTTTCAGATAACACGACCTTTGTCAATACTATATCTACATATTATCCTGATATACCGACCGGGGGCGTCTCTTTTAACTTGACGACAGGAGAATCTCTCGTCGCTTGGGAGGCTTCACCACCAGGTATTATGGGACCAATGATGCTTAATCTCGCGACCAACATTCTATACAATCATGCCTTGAACGCTTCGGGACAAAATCAAAGCACACCTGCAATTATTAATGCCGCTTATCAACCACTCGCTGCTCCCAGCGGCCGCTCCCTCAATTCGTTGAAATGGTTAGGGTTTTATGGTGCTGCAATGGTAAGTCGCGAATTTCATGTGAGTGACGGGATGATGATCAGACTTCCAAAGTCCGTCTTCCCAGCATTTTTTGCCCTCTATGTCTCTAAAGAGAAGCAATCCTCTGTGCAAGCGATGCAATTTTCAAACGGACTCACAAATCCCCTGGGTCTATGGCTTGGTCATCTTATGTTTGACACACTCTGGACAAGTTATTCTATCGACTTTGATTGTCATCGTCTTCGCTACTGCGAATACTTTCACTGGTTTGGGATTCTTTGTAAGTACGACGGAATCTGACGGTCCACTACTGACAACGGAGGACAGTGGCTTGTGCTGGTGTTGTATGGAATTACCGGGGCTTTGTTCGCATATTGCGCTACACTCTTGGTGAAATCGGCCCTTGCTGCATTTGCCATTGTTGCAGGGTATCAGGTCATTATGTTTGTGGTAAGTATTCTTGGCCCAACTCCCGCTAGACGCAACACTAATAGCGTGTTTAGCTTTACATGGCAGCCTATTTGCTTGTCCTTGCGTATGGGAAGTCAGTAACAGCAAATCAAACAATAAACACCATTCACTTCACGATGTCCTTAGCTTCGCCCGTTGCGAGCGTTGTACGTACATGCCACTTCCTATCCATGGAGTATAGCAACTAAGAAAGAAAAAACAGTTAAGAGCTGCGCTTGTGTCGTTGAATTTATTTTCGCTGCTTTGCGAAGGGACGACAATAGTTTCGGGTACAGCATCGCTGGGCCAACTCGTACGATTTGGCGGGCCAATTCTTTATCTAATAGTCTATTCCTTCGTCTTGCTTGCCATCCTCTTCTGGGCCGCCTCTGGATCAGTTCTACCTCGTAGTTTAGCCAAGCAGTCAACCGGAGCCGCACTTCCCGACGATGTGGTGGCCGAAGCTGACGCGACGGATAATTCTAATGACCTGCTACGCGTGGTCCACGTTTCCAAACAATTCAATAAGAAAACGGTGGTCGACAACCTCAGTTTTGGGGTTTCCCAAAACGCCATCTTCGCAATGCTTGGTCCCAACGGGGCAGGGAAGACGACAACATTCAATATGATACGTGAGTGCCCTGAAGCCCCTCCACAAAGACTGGCTGACATTATTGTTAAGGTGGGGACGTAGTTCCAGACGGTGGAGACATGTTTATTGCAGACACCTCTGTCGTTCGGCACCCGCGCCTTGCGCGCCATTACTTGGGCGTGTGTCCTCAGTTCACAGCCGTTGACTCGCAAATGACAGTGCGAGAACATCTCATTATCTATGGGCGATTGAAAGGAGTTCCAAGGAACGAGTTGACTGCAAACGTGGAAGCAGTGTTACGGGCCACCGCTTTATCCATGTACGCTGACCGCTTAGCCAGTAAATTATCGGGCGGTAACAAGAGAAAACTATCATTGGCGATCGCGCTGATAGGTAATGTGTGCATAATTCGCTATACTATTTAGCTTTAACACTAATTTTAAGGAAATCCTTCGGTCCTATTAATTGATGAGTTTTCTACCGGGATCGACGCGAAAATGAAGCGAGACATGTGGAACACTCTGAGGAGTGTGGCAGTTGGGAAAGCAGTCGTTATTACGACTCGTGGGTTCTCACAATGTTGCTCACTTTATTTTTCACTAAAGACATCTACCAGATTCAATGGAAGAAGCATCCGCACTCGCTGACAGGGTTGGCATCCTCGCGAAGCGCCTGCTTGGTAAGGGTTAATTTAATGCAACCCAGATAATTCATTGAACTGGATGCCATCAGCCATTGGGTCAATAGAGTCACTGTCTGCCAGATACGCGATATACGAGGTCCACTTTAGCTGTCGTACTCGCGAGGAACTCGTCAAGATCCAAAACCTAATGAGCGCGATACCAGGATCACGGATGGCCGATGACGTTGCAACGCGCTTCGAGGTTCCAATAGAGTCTGATTCACCAAACAACACGGGGACTTTATCGTTGAAACGATTATTCGAGGTTCTAACTAGGAACGGTGGCGATGGCCTGGGAATTGAGCTCACGGTGGAAAGGGCAACGTTAGAGAGCGTTTTTATAAAGGTGATCAGGGAGAACAATGTACAGGAGGAAGATGAGCTTAAACGTTGGAGTTGCATGTGCTTTGGGTAGATTAGACCAGGCACAAGCTGTCAGCAGCGCCCAGTGTATTCTAGCTGTCAATGTCACATCCGTGATAGCGCGTAACGAACCGAGCTACTTTCGCGGCACGCTCAGTTTGTTTCTCACAAATAGTCTACCCGTTCCGCATATTTATACTTTTCGAACAGCGCAACTTGTTCTTCTTACCCACAGCTTGACGAGAGAGACAACCTCCCGTCAATAAAAAGGACTATGGCAGAAACCACTTCATCACCTCCTCGCGAAGAAGAAGAATACCTTGAGGAAGAAGAGGAAGACGAAAATTACGATGTCGACGACGACGAAATTGTAGTGACTGGCGAAAAAAAGGCGCAGCCTGCTGTAGATGAAGAAGAAGAGGATTACAGCGATGACAGCGACAGCGAAGAGTACGAGGAGGAAGAAGAGGGTGGCGTTGTAGGTGGCGTGGAGACGAACCACGTCAACAACCAGGTTGGCGCCGGAGTTGAAGAGGAAGAGGGAGAAGAAAGCGACGTGTACGAGGTGGAGGATGACGATGATGTGGGTATCAGTGGCACCCCATTTAGAAGGTCAACTATATTCATTCACCCTTCCCTATTAGGAGTTGCGACAAATTCCTGGAGATGAAGACGACGAAGAGGAACTTGAAGAAGAAGAGGTGGATGAAGGAAAACAACCAGGATTGACCGCGTTATTGATAGTCAATGTATGTATCGGACGCTAGAATGGCTGCCGAATCTGACCCGACCATCCTATACAGCCTCCAGCGCCCGAACAAGCAGGGGAGGAAGACGATGCCGACTTTGTAGAGATGGAATCTCCGACCAGTACAAAATCTTTGAAGCGGCCAGCTGAAGACGAGAACGGCGAACAAGTATCAAAGAAGATCAAGGCTTAGACATTTCGTGGTATTTGAATTATTTCTAATTTGTTTTCTTTTATACCCCTCCTCTCTTCTCATTTCAGCGGACATTGCTTGTGTCTATGTATCATCAATTCCATGCCGTTGGTCGTAGAGTGTAATCTCTCTAGAACTTCATCTATCCTAATGTGTTCCAAATCCTGCAAACCATATGGTTTTATGGTACAAGTGCCTCTTCCTTCCAATCGCCCTCTTCAGTCCTTGAGAATTTTGTCCGACGGTTCGTTACAACGCCGAGTTCAATGTAGTCGCATTCGTATGGATCTATGACCAACAGTGCAAAGTTGGTCAAAGCCGTCTCCCAATTGCTCTTTGACTCCTCATCACTATCTGCCCCGGGTTCCTCAAGCCTTACAGGCCATTTCTTTGCTTCTTCTTCCCCACCAGTCAACGGACTACCTGGAACAGGACGACACCATGTAGCTCTCATATGTCCACTGAGGCTTTTGAATATGTTGATTCGCTGCTTTTCCCAATCAAAGCCGCTGTCAACGAGTACGGCGATCCCATTCTTTCTTTGCTTCGCTATGTCATACATAAAATGTTGATAAAGAGCATGGTTGGGAGAAGGCACGATTACTGCGCGGCCGGCAAAGCGAAACTGCTCCTGGGTGCCTTCTATCCAATGTACGATATGCACATTCGGATTTAAATTAATTTGGGATACTTTAGGAGTGCGTATATCGGTAGTAGTCACAATGAGAGGCAGAGATGGCGCATTAGGTGGTACGAGGAACGAACGAACTATGTGTGAACGAGCTTGGGGAATTACAGTATCAGTGGCGATCGTTGCAAGCTGAATGACTATGTGATAGTGAGATGCAGAGCATGTACGCGGCAAGAATGGATGTACCAGTTTGTTTTTCGTACTTAGCAAGGGCATTCTGGATGGCAGTCAGCCAGCGGGGTGTAGACATGACAATGGCGGTATATCTTAACAATGACTCACATCAACCTAAAAGTTACCGCACTACGTCCATGATGACCAGTAGATTATCTTATATCCGTGGAGCTCTTGCACTCGTCGGTCCATTCATCGACGAACTAGCACAAGACGGCGTTCAGCGCGCGCGCTCTATTACCAACATCGCCTTGAATGCTCCTCAACCATACCACATCACTCTTTTTACAAAAGCAGAGATCAGGTCCCTTCCACGTGAACGGGTGGATGCCTTGCAACCTGACTTACGACACATCTACCCGGCGGGGGTGGGAGGGAACAAGGACACTGATGTCCTTTACATCGTCATCGTTTGGGCGGCTGGCCAGCAACTTCGCAAACAATTTGGACTAGCTCCAAAGCAGTTCCATATTACCCTGTCTGCTGCTGACAATCATGACATGGACAAGGGGGTCGACTCCCTGTTTCCAAACCAGTTCCCGTCCAATCCAACTCCAGAATTTATAGATCCACGTTGCATTCACCCTACACGCCTTTGGACAATATTCCAGGGCACGGGAATACTCATTGCGGTTCATCGTGTCCCAACCCGATTCACCTAAAGGATATCTTCGCCTCGCTGACTCCGCCCTTGTAGACGGACTTTACAAGCTTGGCTATGTTAGCTTATGCTTGCACTTATGAGAGGGCGGACGACGCGAAAATCCAATCCTATTGCATCAAGAAGTTAATCGATTGTTCCAAAGAGACTGAATGGGGACTGGTCTTTCAAGAGCAAGAAATAACGGAGTTGCCTGATGAAATTGCTGTCACTCTACTAAAACCTTGGCCTGCAGCTCTTTGCGAGATAATCAGTGACAGAGATCTAGTGCCGAGTCTACAGTTAATTGCCTAGGGACTCGCTGCTTCGTGCCGAGTCCAAGAGCCATCCGAGAAATTCTACAAGCTGCCTCGCTTCTTTAGATGGTTAATTCCTTATCATTTTGCCATCATGTCGACCCCTCGTTGTGAAGAGGACATCAGTGCCCTTACTTCTCCAGCTCTTGGCATTCGCCATGTCCTTACGCTTACCGAAGAAACTCCTCTTGCTGAAAACTGGTTTCGGGGCAAGCCGATTACAAACACCTATCTTCCTGTGCCAAACTATCATCCACCAACTATTGAACAGATGGACCTCATCATTAATCTAGTAAGCGATTCAACCAAGGTACCTTTCCTTGTTCATTGTGGAGGAGGGAAAGGTCGTGCTGGGACTGTGGCCTGCCTGTTATCTGGTCGCGTTCGGCTTTCAAAAGCCTCAATTTCATCTTTCACAGCCAACCATGACCGCTTCAGAGGCGATCAACGCACTGCGCTCGCTTCGGCCGGGAAGCATAGAGACATCTCAGCAAGAGGAGTTTGTTTCTAAATGGTGCTCCACTATATGGAAGCGACAATCCATTTATCCAGAAATACCATCTGAACCCCCTCCTTGCCCCATGAAAATTGAAGGTGGGCTACCGAGTGCTGCCGACCTTTTCGTCTTGGTCGGACTACCTGGGTCGGGAAAGTCGTGGTTATCAAACGCGCTGCTTGCCCGGAACTCATCGGGCTGGATTCGCATATCGCAGGATGAGTCGGGTAGCCGATCAGTCGTGCGAGGCGGAGATCGGCAGGGCGCCCCGAGGACGGCGTGTCCTACTCGACCGTTGCAACGCGGCGGCATCTGATAGGAAAGAATGGCTTAAATTAGCATCGAACTGGTGTTCGGCACCTGTATGCGTTTGGTTTGACTACGATAGGGATCTATGCCTCTCGCGCGCGCAAATGCGTGCAGGGCATCCCACACTACCTCCGGGTGGTCGAGTCCGAAATGCAATTGATCAGATGCACAGAGTTTTTGTACGACCTTCGTTGCAAGAGGGTTTCAAGGCGATCATTATCATTCAATCATTTGCGGCTGCACAAGAACTTGTTCTACGCTTATCCCCACCTGTCAATATCTACAAGTTCCCTCGAACGCCTCACCTCCTTGACCTAGGCGCGGCAACAGTCTGATGACATCTTGACCTCTCTACCCACCGTTGTCAATGGTAATGTGATCATCACAGAAAAGGTCGACGGTGCAAACATGGGCTTTTCGTTGTCTTCTGACGGTTCAGAAATTATCGTTCAGAATCGTTCACACTACAGTAGACATCCCAATAATGCATACGGTCGGGACCCGAAAAATCCTATGCAATAAAGGGGATATGCATTACCAGATTGTGTGACTAAGTGACATGTGTGACAAAAAGGGGCTAGCGAACGCCGAAATAATTTTCTATCCTTGCCTGCGTCGCATGCCTCATCTCCTCTCTATTTAACTGCGCGCGGTACCTTCCAACGATTGCCGACAATTCAACAGCCATCTCTGGATCACCGTAGTGAAAGCATGATGATTGGATCTGTGCACACAAGGATATCAGTGCTGAGCGTGATAACGGAGGAGTAGCCAGTGAGTCATCCTCGTCGTCTGATTCTATCTCTATGACCTCTCCATTCTCAACGGCAATCTCATGGCGAGTCTCTTCTGCAATTGCTGCCACAATATCCTTATGAGATTTATAAGGATCTTCAAGTTCCTGCTCTCGCTCTTCGGGGGGGTCAAGGATATCATCTACTGTTGGTGGATCTCCAATAATGCGATTGCGTGACTTGAGACTTTGTACTGTAGCCATCATATCAGATTCAGCATCGATCAACTGAGGAGGACGAGCAGGTAGATGTATTTTAAGTCCTGAGCGCGCTTTCGCAGTCTTCTCGAGGCCATCAATTGTTTCCAGGGCCTTATCGGAGTCCTCTTCCTCAGTGATGGCCCGAAGCGCTGGCTCCCAATCAGCTGCATTGAATGCGTCACCAAGATGAGCTTGCAATCGAATTTCTGCATCCGGCCGAGATAGATCTGTTGTTGCATACTCGCGGATTATCTTCCATGCGAATGGATCAGCAAATGGGCGTGTTGATCGTGGAATTAAAATTGTGGGGAGTGATAGGCCTTTTGCAGCAAATGTCTCACTGTCATTGTGATGACTTCAATGCAGATGTGAGGATGATAAAATCGGACGACGTACGGCTGTATCAAAGCATGTCCCCAGCAATGCTTGATCGTCTCCTTTGATACCTGGCGCCATGCGCTCTGTGCCATTGACATCGCCTCAAGAAGATCAATCTTATAAATTTCACGCTCCCCAGCTTCATCACGATCTATTGCGCGCTGATTGAAACTTCGGCGATAAAGGGCTTTGAATGTCCGGATAATTCCCGCGTCACATGGCTGCACAAACGATGTCATATTCGGCTCGAAGTATTCTAGCTCTATATTTGTTGGCGTGTAGTCAATCGTATGACCGGAAAAGTTGTCCATGAGAAGGATGATGTGTCGATTTTCTGTGCGCATCTCATAATCAAGGTTGACAACCCACCTGTCAATTAATGGGTGAATCATCGGTTTGAGTTGATAAGGCCATCACGTACTCTTTAAATAAGGCTGATGTCATCCAGGCTGTTTTATTGTTTCGATAATAAAAGCCTCGTTGTTCCGGTTTTTGCTTCTTGAAGCATCTGGGCTTTTCAGCCCTTCCTATGAAAAAAGGATCAAGTTTATCACCCTCGGCATTACAAGCAACAGCTATTGTTATGCGAAACTTTTCTTTTTTCTTTCCACTCATCTGCTGAGTGGCTAGACCACGATCAGGGGGTGCACTGGAGATAAGATCAGTGACAGGAATGCAAATCAGCAATGCTTGGACACTTACTAGGGGTAGAAAGCTGTCTCATCGACATTATATCGATCGCGAGGAGCAAATCTCGCAAGGATCTGTTGACATCGAGCGCGCTCCACTTCCACAGCGTCGAGATCTACAGATCCTGCTTCACCATGACGTCGATGCTCATGTATTTTATATGCCGTGCAAAATCGCTGGATCCAACTGTCTCCCGATAATCTCTCATCATCAGGCACATCAAATTCTTCTTCAAACCTTCTTCGTTTCTCCTTTAGCATAGGTCCTGTCACACTCTCTCCTTTCGTTTTTTCCATATAATAAAACCATTTCACTAATGCTCTTTCAACATCTGGCCTAACAACAGCTCGAGGCCTTTTTCCAGATAATGCATTTGGGTGACTATGGACACGTGCATCAAGCTTCGATCGCTCTCGCAACTTGCGAGATAAGGTTGATTGATTAAAGATCAGATGCCCTGATGGTCGTGTCCTGAAATATTCGACAACAGCTGCTTGTTTCATGTCACGATGGGAATCGATGTAAGCGAAGACTGTCATCCAGTCCGAAAGGGTAAGGTTTTGACGTGAATGTTTTGCAGGGAGCACGGCGGATGTGATGGGAGCGTCCTTCGGCTTCGGGGCTTGTTTTACTTTTTTGGCAGGCTGAGTGACAGCAGATTTGTCAACAGCTTTGCGTTTGAGAAGATTAGTAGCCACCTGGAAAGGGGCTTGCACTGTAGACATTGTCTATAATAGATATTCCAGTATTTTTACGGCTTAAATACAAGCAATGCCAGGGGCGAGCAATGTACGTGGAGCAACGTGGTCCGGCCGGAGCTACCTCATAATGCATATTTGTCATGTTTGGTTCATGCATTATGCATTATGCAAAATATACTGACATTTGGGTGCGCCCGAGGTGGGACCCTGAAAATTCTTATGCATTATCACGATTATGCATTATGAGCGTATGCATTATTGGGATGTCTACTGTACGTCAATCCGACCTCCCACGAGCAATTCAAGAAGCTCGGCGCGTGGATTGACCAGCATCGCGAAGAGTTATTCCAAATCCTCAAGCGCGACATTTACTTTCAGCAGCGCTGTATCCTCTTTGGAGAGTGGTTGTACGCAACTCATTCTATACCCTATACCAATCTGCCCGACCGCTTTTTGGCCTATGACATGTATGATCGCAGCACAAACACGTTCCTAGATCGCAAAGGGTTAGTTGCGTTATTGTCCACGACAACTATACAAATAGTACCCGTGGTCTACGAAGGAGAATCCATGCCGAGCGAGCTTGACGTGCGAAAAATGGTACAAACTCAATCAAAATTCTACAATGGACGGTTGGAAGGTGTATACGTGAAGATAGAGGAAGAAGGGATAGTGAAATTCAGAGGCAAAGTAGTGAGGAGCGATTTCATCGCAGGTAACGAACATTGGGGCAAGAGTAACTTGCAGGTTAATGGTCTTGCATTAGATAAGATAAGATCGTAATCTAATACGTCTTCAGTCTCACTAATCGTTATCGATCCACTTTCAAAAATCAACCCTCATTATGTCTGCGCCGTCCTACCAAGTCTTTTGCATAGGTAATCCCCTGCTTGATATGCAGGTGGTCAATGGGGAAAATCTCCTAAAAAAATACGACCTCAAGGCAAACGATGCCATCCTTGCAGGGGAAAAGCACTTACCCCTGTACGAAGAGATCGTCAAAGAGCATAAAATCACCTATGTCGCGGGCGGTGCGGTTCAAAACTCGGCTCGCGGTGCTGCTGTACGTTTTTCTTGTTGGTTTCCTTGTGAATTGTTCTTAATCGTTGGCGTAGTACATCTTGCCGCCTCATTCAGTCGCTTACACCGGTTGCGTCGGTGACGACGATCTTTGCCAGCAGCTCAAAATAGCAAACGAAAGGGAAGGACTTGACGATCTTTACCTCGTCCAGAAGGGTGAGCAAACTGGTGCTTGCGGCGTCATTATTACTGGTCACAATCGGTATAAACTTGGTCGTTCGTCTGATTTACATGTTTCCAACTGAAATTGGTACGACTATAGTTCCCTGGTGACTACATTACGCGCTGCTGAGAAGTTTGAACAATCGCATCTTTCGACCCCTGCTGTCGCTGCTGCGATTGAATCCGCCAAGGTCTATTACGCTGGCGGGTTCTTCCTGACTCATGGCACACCCTCCGTCGTCGAGATCGGCCAAAAGGCATCTGCAGCTGGAAAAGTATGTTTCCAAAGGCACCCCTCGAGAGATGTGTCATCGCTCATCTTTCTCTAGACCTTCATTCTCAACTTCTCTGCACCATTCATCGCCCAATTTTTCGGTGCTAACTTACAGCAGGTCCTCCCCTACTGTGACATTATTATTGGCAATGAGTCAGAGGCAGAGGCATGGGCTGCCGCAAATGGTCTTGCCGACACCAAGGATATTCCCGCAATCGCAAGGGCCATAGCTCTCCTCCCCAAAGCCAACGCCTCTCGTCCACGCACAGTTATTTTTACTCAAGGAGAAAGTTCAACCATTCTTGTCAGCGCTTCAGAACCTGACTAAACCAAAAGTATATCCAGTAGAGAAGTTGGATAGTTCACAGATCGTCGACACGAACGGTGCAGGGGATGCTTTTGCAGGAGGATTCATCGGTGCGTATGTGCTAGGCAAGGACATCGACAAGTGTGTGCTCGCTGGCCATGCGCTTGCCTCCATGTGCGTGCAGCAGGTAAGCCATGTTATCCTTTCCTTTGGGTGACAAAGCTCAACGTAACGTTAAGGTTGGTCCTCAATACAAGTGGCCCAAAGTTCAGGATCGTATAGAGTTCACGAGTTTTTGTTGGTATATATATCCATTATTCCAAGATATCGTTACAACCCCCTGGGACAAAAATAACTAGCTGAGACACCACAATAAGAGATATGCGCCGATTAATCCCAGTAATATTTTGACTTTGGGATCAAGGTTCTCGAAAGGCCTGCCTTCAGTTTGCGGCCCAGGGTTGCGCGAGGTGTTGGAGCTAGAGCCTCCTAGTGTCTGACCCTTTCCGCTGAATGCGCCTGAACCTGACCCCGAAGTGTGACGACGGAGTGCATTTTCTAAAGCACTGTTGTGCCAGACACAGTCAGTACCACGTAAATAGGAACATCATGACAGTACGCACCTCTTGTCCGCTCCCCGAACCTTGATCCACCTTTGTGCTTCCTTGGAGAAAAATGAATGTCGGCCTGGGAGAGTTCAGGTACATTGCAGTTGGTGTAGAATTGAAACGACGCACATTGCAGAAACGGAGTACCGGCTCGCAACGTCTCTTGCAGCGTCCACATCACATTTGAGGAAGTTGACATTTGTATATTGTTTCGCGAATGTTTCGTAGACTGGTGCAATCATATGGCATGGCCCACACCTGGAAGCGTTCTAAATATCATTGGATATGTTGTGGCAAGTAATTCCAAGTACCATGTTGCATGGAAGTCGATGACCTGCAGTACGACACTGTGTCAGGGCTAGTTGATTATGTGAGTCTCTATTACGTCTTACCGTAAGCTTTTCCTTGGATTTGGAGAGGATACCATCAAGCTGAGAGGTCGACGTTATGTGTGTTATGGACATGGTTGTAGTGAACGTTGAACAGACAATGTGTAAGAGTCACTAGTATGCGGTGGGAATCAGGTACAAATATATTCTGTACACTATGAATCAATCCCCTGGGAACATTCATTCCTGCAAAACGCCGTTTCGCGCCCTGGTCCGATAATGACGGGGATTCGGCGCCAAAGGATAGAAATCGATCTGAGGGATAGCTGGGAGCGCATTTTTCTTGACACTTTTTGTTTCTAACATCTGCGCAAGTCTCGCTGGACTTATGATGTGTTTCTGGATCGGTGGGCACATCGTCATGGTGTCTGATTCCACTTTAGTTCCTGGCTGTGAATCCCATTCTCCGGCTGAGGATGCCCGCCGGCGTCGAGCACCTCGGCTCAAATCCTGGTCATCGAAATCGCTCCGGTTCTCTTGAAGGACACCGCGTTGCGCCAGAGGCTTCGCATTGCAAGTGGAATGTTCGAACTGCCTTCCATAAGATAATGCCCTCCGATGCCTGCCGGAAGCTGAATTGGTCGTATTGTGCAATGGTGGCCTTGCGGGAATGAGGCTTTTGCTTTCGGAAGCCTCTAGTTTCTCCGCCGTTAATTTCGCAGTGATGCTCTTCTTCACGATGTGCAAAAGATTGACCTTCTTTCCTTGACGTGGATTGAGTAACGCGGGAGAACAAGACAACGACAACGGTGTCAGATTCTTTTCGCCGTCGACAATCTTCTTCGATGGCCCTACTTTGCGATCCTCCACCTTGTACACGAATTCCCAGTGTAGCTCCATAGTGCCATGGCCTCGATTCTCATCATGCATAGTTTGTGTTGCTAGTTCGGTTCCATGAATAACGTATATGCCATTCGACTTCAGTCCAAGCGTAGCTTCTCTAGATATGTAGTCCCGGGTCTCGTCATCGTTCACAGAAATGCGCCGGAGGACTGGTAGGCCGTCAAGAGGGGCATAATGAAAATGAAAGGTTTGTTGGTTGACTAGTGGTACGAACTGCGCCATGGTCTCTGCCCGCTGCCGCTTGTCATCAAAAGTCCGTTTGGAGTGGCCAACGAATTTAAATGCTGGATTAACAGAACGAAACCCTTCCTGGTCTATCGAAATGACCGTCTTGATATTGTCCAGGCTGAACGTTGATCTTCTCTTGTCCCCGGCTGGTGCAAAGTACGTGACAGGTTTGAATTTTGCTTTAGTAGTCGTCGCTAAAGTTGGGCGGTTGCTAGCGATAGTGAAAACGTCGTATGGATCATCATGCTGGGTGGTAGACGATGCTAGCTGTGCGCCAAAACCTTCTCTCAAAGACAGTCGTTCCTTCCGAATGGGAGTTTTTGAACCGACGACGTATTCGACACTAGTACTTTTCGTGTCTACTTCAGATGCTGGTTGCATTGCTGTGTAGGCGCACTCCAAGTAAGATGCTCGCTCGGGAGGTCCTTGAGATTCCAATGTAGTCTGGGGCCACGGCACTGTCACGGTACTCGCTGTGTAAGGCTCGTGGGCCTTAACCTCATTGGCATGACTCTCGAATTCTCGATACGCCAAGGCTTGTCGTCTGCATATGGGGCCAAAAGTGCCGGTAGATACACAGCTGCTACTCTGCGGAAAGTTCGACTCGTGGAGACTTGCCCTTGCACTTATTCTCCAGTCGCTGAAGCCGCTAGCAGTGGAGTACCTGGGGTTAGCAGAGAAGTCCAAGCCATCAAGTAATATAGGAATATCTCCGGATGTTATGGAAGTTGACGACAGAGAGGCAGTCAAACAAGGCGATGGCGGAGTCAATGTCGAAAGAGCGATGAGGGCCGAAGAGGAAGGCGGTAAACGAGAGGCGGAGTAGTCTGATTCCATAGCGTAGTGTGTGGGTGTAGGCGAACCCATCGGAAACCTTGAGCTTAGCTGGCAATGAAACCGCAAAATAAACTCGGATTCTCAAATCCTCTTCTCTCTTAGGTCAACTTTGTAGGAGATACTATACTATTTCGTTCCAGAATAAGTTAAAGTATATTCACAAATCCCGGGCTATCAGATGTTCTACAGAAAATCGTGGTTAACACGCAGCAAGGGGTCAACGTGTAGCAAGATCTACCTACCAATCTATTTTTTTCGAATGCATTGCTTCCTTTCGCGCTATCGACTCCTTATTCTTTAATAGGCAGTAATCGCCAAATTCATTTTGACCCTGCCACCGGTCTCCAAGCATCCAAAGAACCCTCGTTAATAGGGGAGAATACTGGGCATCTAAGAATGGCTTGCATGTGACGCGCTCCCAAGTTGCCTCATCAACGGCATAGCGTGGTTCAAGCGGGGAGCTTCTCGGATGCTTTGGGAAATCAAGGTCGATAAGGTAGTCGCACTGCTCAACGGGCACCTATTCACAGAGCTTGAGCGTATTAATCGGGGAGGTGGGTACGGGACTTACATAATGGGACGGTTCCTCGATATTCAAATCGTTAAGACCGCGAGGGACGACACGTGTGTGTGGCCGCAACCACCAATCCGTTTCGTTTGTAGGACCTTCGTCAAAATGACGAGGTAATAAGCCGTTAAATTCACTCTTTATAAAATCCACGCGGATGCCATTAGGGACGAGATAATGACCTGCGAATCTGTGCCATTCCTTGCCTAGACACAATCTCAAGCCGAAATCCTTGATAGGTGATAGATCAATTTGTGTATCTCCCTCTTCATGATCATCTGGAAGCACCGGAAGGTGGCCCGTAACGTTCAACAGTCGAGGTAACTCTTCGTATTGGAATGGGTAAGGTAGAGACAACGGAGCGCCGTAGTACTGCCCCACGGCGATGATTCGGCAGAGAGACAAAATTGAAGCGGTCAAAACGACAGCGAGAGTAAAGTTGCGGAAAAGGGAAGAACGGGACGCCTGCGGAATGGTAGTCAGCATCGCGCTAGTCCTCATTCGGGATCAACTTACCCTGTAGGGCGAACTTGTGACTTTGATGTATAAAACTTCTTGCCAACCTCTCACTAGATATAGGGTAACAGCTGCATTAAAGCAGAGTAGTGGAAAGACGGGGAACATGAATCTCTCTTCCTTGTGAGGCTGCAGCGAGAATATTCCGAGCCACAAATAAAATGGTGCTAGACGAATAGCGAGAATGGTATAGGGAGAACTTCGATCGGTGCTTGGCGTGTAGAACCCTAACCGCTTGCGATCAACGTAGTACGTGATGACCAGTGCTGGAAAAGCTGCGAGAGCGAACGGCAATAGCACGTTGAAATTGAGGGTCAAATTGGAGATATAGAAATGCCAAGGGGAGGTCCCATATAGATCTGGCCCACGGTCGGCCCCACCAAACACGTTATATCGCACGATGTTCCATGGTACGATAGATAACTTCCCATATGCGAGAGAATCGATGCCGATGACTGGAAGCTACGAAATTAAGTTTAGTGGATGCACACCATAACAAACGAATTCCTCACAAGAATCAGGCTGGCTAGAATGCCAGAAATCAGCTGACGTCGCCAGCGGGCAAACATCCAAGAAGCTTTCTGCTCAGGGAGAACACGGTCCCCGCTAAAAAGGAAGAGTTCTTCTAAGACAAAGGGTAATGAAAGAGCCAGCGCGAATGGCCACCCAACAATGGCACCTATTGCAAAGGATGATGTCGCAGCGAGAGTTCTCCTATTATCTGCCATGGAGGAAGGGGGGACTGCAAATGCAAACGCCAGAGTCACGGCATACATTGCAAAAGAGGATGGGAGAAAAGCTGTAGAGAAGAGGCATTTGAACGTCTTTGATGGTAGATGGGACGAGGAACTGACCTGTTGAGGCATTCCACATTCCTGCACTAAAGAGCATCATGAAAAACAGGTACCTCCCCACGCGTTCATTAATCTTCTGGTGTACAGCCCGGTAGAAGGCAGCTTCGGTCAAGGTACTGATTAAAGCTAAGAATATGCGGACAGCGAAAAATGGAATTCTCTGAGAAGGATACATTATTTTGAGGAATACTGGCAAATGATCACGTTTACCTTGTCCGTTCCAATTAAAAAGGTTGCCAATCTTGCCGGTGGCAAGTGTATGATTATGTACGCCCAACTGCGGATGGCGTACTGTGGGGAGACTTCCCATGTCTGGAATCCATAGCCCTTATCGAGATAGTGAAGTGGCTCCCAAAAATTGAACACTGAGGAATGGTTTGGCTGCTGGACACTTTGGAGCAAAGTTTTGGTACACACCTTCATCACAGTCATTGATGTTGGAATACATGGCCCCAGCAGCGCGTACGAGCAAGATTATGCGAAATGCTAAGGAAAAACTCGGACTCCATGGACGACGAGCGGAACTTCACTGGATAAGCCGACGAAAACACGGAATGAGTCTATTCCTTACCGGCGGAGCTTATCTTGCAGAATCCCTGTATGCCTTTCAGGTTGCGGTTTGGGCTTTACTGGTTCTGGGCGGCGAAGACGAATATATTGCGTCCCAGACGACATTGAGGTCTGCGACGTGTCGCTACGCGCCGGTTATCGACAGCCTGAGTAGATGACGAATTCATATGACGTGTTCAGCAAGTGTGACGCAGTGACATGTCACCAACTAATGGTTGAAGTTGAACACAGGGCGGCGTGCAAGAATCCAGGTTGGAGTTCGTTCAGTTATTAACAGGGCCGGCATCTAATGTACAGCTGATAGATTGTATAATTGCCGAAGGATGAGGTATGCATCAGAAGCCCAAGAAGGCAAGGCAATGCCCAAAAAGGGCAAGGCGGAAAGAATCTGGCAAAGGTTCTTATTGCCATAATAGAATGCAGATTACTTCTTTCAGACTCTACAAATTGTCTGTTTACCTCGGCTACTCCACGCAGCTGACGTTACCCGCATCTGAATAACAACAGACGTCGCCTTTTTATTTCTTCGTTCCTAACTACCACCTCCCCCGCCTTTCTCGTTTTCTCCATCTCGCCAGATGGTATCCGCCCAGGACTCCCTCGCAACAGCGGAACATTTTATCTATGTCACTCAAGTATACTTTTGTGGTACGTATCATTGACCTCATTCTCTTCGACGTGCTCTTTACGCCTCGGACTTCCTAGCAATGTGTACGAAGGTCTTTCAGCATCGCCCAAGGTAGTCTGACTGATGAAACCCAATTAGATGCCGTAGTCGTGTGGGACTGGCTCATCAGTCTGCCTAGAGAGTATCGTTTCGTGAGTATACGCGCCATTGTGTGCCTAACTTTGCATGACGTTCTGCACGCTCAGATCTGGAAGACTCACTGGACGCCAGTCAAAGTGGCGTACTTGTTCTGTCGGTATGTTTTTATTCGTGCTGCGACGCGACATGTGGAGCCGACGCATATAGCTACTGGGTCATCACAGTCGTTCCTTATCTTTTGTACTGTTTCGTGGTTGATCATTCCCTTTCAACCTGCCGAAAGATCTACAAGGTCAGACGAGCGTGTTTCCTTGCGTAGTGGATAACTATATGAATCTTCTTAGATTCCTGTTGGTCTCGCCATGTGGAATCAAGTCGGCTCAGAATGTGCGTTCTGTTATATTCCGTCTCGTGTGATGCCTGACACGCGCATGCAGCCGTTCTTCTTATTCGTACCTACGCATTCTTTAACAGAAACGTGTACATTCTTTGGCTCCTTGTTTCAGCTCTCTCTGGCGTGGTAGCCTATCAGCTATACGTTGACGCCACCCAGATGTTATGTCAGTTGCAGTCAAACTTTGTCTAAAAGCGCAACTGACGGATCTATGCAGTGCTTCCCTTCCTTAATCCATCTACTGTACGCTTTTTTGACGGCATCAAATGTGTCGTGTTCTAATACCTGAAAGGAAATGGGCCCCTGTTTCCCTATGTCAAAGCCTCACTCAGCACATCTCCTCGGTACGTTGACGTTTGTGTCCGATATTTCTAGCTTTAAGTAGTCAATCACTAGGCTTCTTCGTGAGTTGAATTGGTTGATGCCAGTGCCATAACCGAGTATGTCTCTAGATAGCACCCTTGTTGTTCGATACGCTTGTTACTTTTATGACCGTTTTCAAGGCTTTCTACATTCGACGACGCAACGGTGGTCCCAATAGCAGACTAATCCAAACGTTTCTACGTGAAGGTACTCATCTGACTCTATTATGGCGATCTTCCGCTGACGATCACAGGTGTTTTCTACTACATCTTGATTTCTATCGCCAACCTGGTGAGCGGATCCATTCTAACTTTTGCATCCTCGTCTCAAACGCTTAGATCAATGGAGTATTCTACCTTCAGTAAGATCTTTCACATACTCGTTACGCTCCCCTTAGCTGAGCGACAGACCACGTCAAGTAATTTCAGCCATCAATATTCCGCTGAGCGTCATGATGGGACCAGTCCTTGCTTGTCGCTTGGTATGTGTGTTCGTCACGCATGAACTGTTGTATATAACCATACGATAGATCCTTGACCTTCGCGAGCGCGGTTCCGAGACCGTCTCCCATTCGGAGGGGACCGGCATTGCAGCTTTTACGACCAAGTCAATTACGCAGCAGGGATCCCCTTTTACGCCGCCTGGCCGTCGCAGCAAAAGTGCTATGGATGGCTATGGGCGACAGAGGCGCGGAATTAATACTGTCAGCTCAAATGTTGTACTAAGCACCCTCGGGAGCATACCGCATGATGTGGACCTGGACATCGAACGTGACGTCATAGAGATGGATGATATCCACCTCGGTTTGGGCATGGAATTAGGGAGCTTAAGCACTGCGATAGGCGGGGACGACGGTGAGCCCGTGACTGACGGCGCTCCCCATGGCGATAGCCCTGCTCCTGCGTATCACTCCATCGACAAGAGTCAATACAAGGAGCGCATCCCTAGCAATGAAGATGCAGCCTTGCAGGGCATCAGAATTGACGTTGAGAGGGCCATGTCTCTGGATTTGTAACGTCAAGAGTAACGGACCACTACCAACCGAACGCTATTCGTCTTTCCGTCGTTAGAAAAGCTTTTTGCTCGTTTTCCCATTTGCATGTTATAATTTTCAGTACTGTCTTGTTTGTTTGTTAGTATTTTTACGAGTAGTTGCATCGTCTCGGCCATCTCAAATTAGGTTAGACCCCGAAACTAGCTGCGGTTGAGTCGTTATGCAATGCTCAGCGCTCAGCCCGTCAATTTGCTACTCCTTATACCCCTTAACATGCTCTATGCACTCTCTCAAGAAATAGTATTACACATATGTGAGCTCGTCATTCTGCCAACAGCACACATCCTTACATTAGCGTCTCCAAGTTTCATACCTTGACCTACCTGATCTTGCTGCGGTAGCTGAAGCACTCCCATCGCTCGCGGCTCTGACGATGGATCCAATCTTGCACTCTCAGCGACTAACCATAGTCGTGCCTGCGCGTCTGAAGCACTTCCTTTTCTCTACAAACGCACGCGGAGTACCGTTCCGCCCGACTATCGGCGACCTCGCGCAGCGAGGCGTCATTCGGGGGCTGAACGTAGAACAGAGATGGCGTATGGGACAATACATCTATACGACGAATGTGAGTGCATACTCTTTCATGTCTGTGCAAAAGAGGTTGAATGAGCTGAGTAGTCCATCAAACAATACGAGAATGGCCAGAAGCTTACTCGTAACCACGCCGGCGTAGTTGTGTCTAGACAGCTAGGTCGTCGTCTGGCTGTGCGGCCCGGTCAGGCCCTCAAGCAACTTCACTATTCGCACGTGTTACCCGACATTGAATCGTCGTCGCCGAACATCTCTCGAAGGTTGCTGCCTATCGTGCACAAGTTGAAATGGTCCTTGCAGCGGGCCAACATAGCCAGGCTACTCAATGCACGAATTGACCTCGTCTCTACCAGAGGTTTAGGTGAATGGCTCGAAGAAAGCGGAAGGTGTTTGTTGAGCGAACACGAACGCGTGCGCCTGGCACTATGCCCTGATATCAACAAGATGGTCAGATTTTATGAAAGTCTCGGTGTTTTATGAGTATTATTTGATTGTTGTACTATAACCGCCTTGTAGTCTTACGCATTGCAACCTCTAGGAACCTCCAACGCGTAATCTGCCTGGAGATGAGGCTCGATACTGAGCACGTAAAACATCTAATATCTATAGCTGATGTGCGGTGCGCTCTCTGTCATCAAATTCCAAGACGGTCGACGCCAACAGGGCGATTCCGCGCCAGTTCTGCGACCAGCTTGTTCGTGAAGCGGTGTGCCCGTACCCCAGCACTCAATAAATGAACGAGTACTAGCATTACGGTGCTATAATCAACTACTATAACAAACGGATCAACAAAACCGAGGTCGCAGTGCACCATACACTCGGGCTAGGAGAACACGAGAGTAACGGAATTCTGTTGGACGTGATGGCGTCACGTCATGATGCATGAATACATGACGCTTCTCGAAATTCTATGATGCGCTCCCCATTTACGGGTAGCTTGAGTGTGCCTACTCTTCCACCCTCACACGCATCAGTTAAGTTCATTGTATCCCCTTGTTGTATAAATGCCAGCCGTCATGGCCCTTTCACCTCAGTCCGAGACTGAGGCGAGTTTCTTGTCTGCGCTCCTACTATTACTACCAGGCTCGTAGCTATTCTCTAGGTTTCCTGATACCTATGCAGAACAGCGACTGTAATAAATTCTCCATTGACATGTTTCTTGATTCAACTGACAGGCGTGGGAGGTATGATGATGTCATGCATTAGCGACGCGTGACGTCATGGAAGTATAATATACATGATGTGATGGTACGCGTTGTGTCACAATCGGGAAAAGTGATAGAAAAAGCATGCACGCGTTTGTCTACTATAATAAACGAATAAAATAGAATGGTAGACAATTAAATGCATCTAAGGAGGAAAAGAATGGAAGGGTATGCATAACGTGGGAAGGCTTCACCCAGTGGAAGCCTTCCTGGCCCGAGCAAGGGATATTTTGAACGAAGATTCTGGTTTTACAAGAAAGGCAGAATTATCTTGAGCGCGGTCGCATTTTTGTGCGATACGCGTGGCCGCTTCTACGGCTCGTTCCACCAGGACGCGTGATGGTGATGTCAAAGGGATATGTGCCAGCAAATCTGTCTCGGTTAATGTGAAACTGGCGCGCAGTAAGGAATTGAAACGAACCTCTATAAATCAAGACATAACGCAATACGCGCTGCGTGGGTAGAATGGCAAGATCGCGAACTGGCGGCTTTTTGATATGCCCATTGGTGTTCGGACCGTTTCCCGATCTATCCTTACGCCAGTTGAGGAAAGACGAACTGAATGATGGCGTAAGTCCCTGGGAAGGAGTTGAAGTTAACCCGCTAAGATTGGTCATGGTTGGCACGTTTCTTCTCCATGTGTTGACAGTCCGGCTTAAAGAACCATTTCCGGTGTGAGCCGCTCTGATTCCAAATTCTGGAATGTCCTCTTCGGAACGACCTTTACTGAGCCTCCTTTTGGGAGATGGTATGGGGCTGGACGTAGCCTCAAACCAGCTGCCCACCGCACCACACCACCCCACGAAAGCACCTTCGAGTGCCTCCTCTAGGCCGAGAAAGGCGGCCGCGACGCCTAGCGCACTAGGGTCGGCCTCTAAGCGAGTGAGATAACGCTGACTTACGGCAGCCAATTGGCTGGCATAATGTATCATGAGCGGAGGTGGCAAAGTTGCCGTCTCAGAAGCGATGAGGACATTGAGGGAAGTGAGGTAATGACGTTCCGTCCTGACGAGTTCTCGACATGTCAGCAATGCTTGCCGTGCAGTATGCCAAGCTGTGGTGAGTTTTGGCGATGACGGAACTGATAGGGAATGGTGCAGGGGAAACGAGGGGAGGGAGGTCGTATGGGGGATGCTTCCTTCTCTGCTCTTGTCGTCGATACCTCCCTCCCATTGTAAATCCCAGTTCCAGGTATCTTGGTGTACATCCCATACGGGAGACGCGTTATCGGTGCCAGAGGATTTGATGCGTTCAAGAGCCTCGACAAAGGCTTCATCTGTCATTCCTTCGTCTGTCATTGCCATCGCAAGCGTCCACCGCCTGCGGGTGGAACGGGACGATCCCGGAAGTGAGAAATCTTGTTCGAGGACGGAAGTAGGACTTGAAGAAGGGTCGGATTCTGGGTCATCGCCGAGCGTGAACTTGGCTGATGAACATTCTGGCTGAGTTATCCATGGCTTGGTACGATAGTTAGGGGGAGAAATACGGGTAGGATGAGGACGTACAGATACTATAGATAAGGAGAAGGGCGAAACGACATGCATGAGAGAAAGGAAATGAAAGGACGGAGGAAAAGGCGGGGAACATTTCTCAGACGTGTCTGAGGCGAGAAGACAGGAGTCCAAAGTTGAGCCATGGCACGAGCGTTTGTCGAGTCTCTCCTCGGCTCGCACTCTCCGCTTCACGATCCCCGCCCTTTCGTTACTCTCACTTTTGCCCAATCGCTAGATGCTAAAATCGCAGGTAGCGGTGGTCAACAGCTCGCACTGAGTGGTAACGAGAGCATGTTAATGACACACTGGCTACGAGCCAAGCACGACGCCATTTTGGTTGGAATTGGAACTGCCTTAAACGATGACCCTCAGTTGAACAGTGCGTCCCGGAACTCCTCTGATTGGCTTCGGGCGCCGCTGACGAGTTACAGCCCGACACCTGCCCTCGGATGAACAGCACCTTCGACCAAGACCGATCATCCTCGATCCTCAACTCCGTCTTTCGGCCGACTGCAAGTTGCTCGTAAACTATCGAGCTGGTGAAGGCAGGCGTCCTTACCTCTTTGCTGCTGATTCAAATCTCGACGATCCAAACTACCTCGCACGCCGCGCCGCCCTAGAGGCCGCTGGCGCTAAAATATTCACTGTCCCTGTCCGAGACCATTTGTTGCATTTCCCTGCCGTCCTCAGATCCCTCCGCGATCTCGGCGTTGAGTCTCTCATGGTCGAGGGCGGTGCACGCGTCATTTCGTCTCTCCTTGCTTCCCACACAGATTTGATCGACCTTATTATCGTCACCGTCGCACCAGTCTTCATCGGCGACCGCGGCGTCGCCTATCACGCGAACCTCAACGATGTAGGTAATCTCTCGACTCTCTTTTCTCATTCCTCACTCATTCATAACAGCATGCTCGATTCAATAAATCTAGCGTAACAACTCTGGGAAAAGATACCATACTCGCACTGTCCGCAATTTAAAATATTTTCTAGTTTTCCTCCGAAGAACTGTCGTCATATAGGATCACATACTCTTCATGTCCCGCAGGGTCGCCTGGGCAATCTTGCCAATCTGAATCGTATGACATATTGTCCAATGTTCCCGCTGTTCCTGATGATCCCGCATTTGATATGGTTTCATCACGAGATGTCCTGTTGTCCGACGCCGTTCTATTACCTTCATGTAAGACTGATTGAGGCATTTGCATTATGGAAGATGATGATAAGCTTTCCGTGTCACCCTGCGGCTCAGTAACGTTGATGCTGTGCTCGGGGTCAATAGAACATTAACACGCCAAATTTTGACACTTACTCGATCCATAAGTTGTCTCCAAACAGGCCGTCCTCCTCCGTCTGAAGCTTCCAACACCCCGTATAACTGCCAATCGACTCTGGTGCCTAAAGTCGTACACAGCGTCAGTGGTGTTCTTGGCTCAAACCGAAATCCCAACCTTGAGTGCCCGAGTAGATAATTCAACCTCTGCCCCCGCCTTCACGTTCCCTATTAAGATAGGACGTGAGTCCAATGTCATCGCATCTCCGCCCGTGAAAACCAGTTCTGTCGACTTTGGCCATTCCTTTAATCCACTATTTACAACTAGCCAGGTCTTGATGAATTCTGCCCCCGGAGGAAAAGCTTGTCCGTTTGGCACCGTGACATCTTTGACGATCACAGCATTCAACACGGCGCGGCTTAGGAAAACCTCCACAGGCGCGGCAGAACTCGTATTCGATATGAACGCTTCATTTACGAGAGGCGACTCAACCGTCGTTTTCTCGACTTCAGATGCCACGTTCAAGGTAGGAGAAAATGTATTGCTTTCCTCCTTTAAAAATTCATCTTCAGACGGCTTCAAGGGTGTTTCGCTCGCTATGCAACGAATTGGAGATGATACAGGATGTACTTCAGCAACTTGGTGCTTTGGTGAGAGGCTGCAAATAATTGAAGACGACGATTATGGGAAAGATCAGAAACGCACTCTGTCTGTTGATCAATGGGCGCCTTGCCATCAAAAGGCGACGGCTGTAATACCTTCACTGCCGCAGTTGGTGTCTTTGTGCCTTGTGCAGTCAACAAATCGATCGGAGAAACGGGTCGCGGAATTGCAACCGCTGCCGGTGGGACTGGATTTCTCTTGATTTGAGGAACCATCGTATTCTCTGATTTTATCTTGAGTAGTGGATGGTTCTTAGGGTGTTGAGGGATAGGATATGCTTCGCATCGTTCACAGAGATCAAAGTCCAAGCAGTCCGGATGTAGACACTGGAGGATGTTAGACGGAACGAGACAAACAGATCAAATTGTTTACCTTATAGCGAACTCCGAGGATCATAGCATTACACACTATATATGTACGGGGTTAGTATATTCCTCATCTACAACGATGCAACAGAGCTCACCATTGCACATTGCACGATGACTCGGTCGAGTACCATGACGATGCTATGTAGATCATTAATATAAATACAATCATGTGCGGAATTTGACTTGCGATATAATCATCTGGATTTGACAATTTAATGAAAGAATGCCCCGGATGCTGTTCATCCGTGATGCTGAAAAAAAAAGCCTCAGAATACATGAAATAATCACTAACGCATACCTACCTGAAGCAGTTAGCACAGGTGTCGAAATCCGGGCAAACAAGGCATTTCTGAAAATCGGTTGTTTCAGTAATTCCAAATAGTGATTATACTCTTACATATCTATAGCCACGAATACCGGAATCGCAGAGATCACAAACAGCATTGTGAGCAACACCCTCATACATGTTATTACGTTGGGGAAGTAATGGAGCGGTAGATTCTGAGTGTCTGCCCCCTTGGAAAGATGAAGACCCAATAGGCGTCGCAGTAGAGGCACTGTTATTGACTGTGGGCGATCCAAAACGCCTGGTCGTGTTACGCTGAGGCACTGGAGCCGAAACAACGGGTGGTTGAGAATATACTTGGCGGGTTGCATATCTAGAATGTCTTGGACCAGTCGGGACAGACGGGTGCCGCATTAAATGATGGTAACCAGTTATCTTTGCTGGGCATTTGTGGCAAGCTACATTGGAATAACAACGGGAGCACTAAAGGATGACGTTCATGTATTAATATCCATTGAAGTAGTCTAGTAACGTACCACGTCCACTCCACACTGATCACAATAGAACTGTAACCCCTTGGTGGATCTCTTGCATCTTGCGCATGAACGAGGATAAGTCGATTCTTGTTCAGGATCTTGTTGGCTCTGATCGGACGTAACACGTGAATCCTGAACAGAAAAGTTGCTGGTCACAATTTTGTCAAGATCCCGCATAAAGATATCAATGAGCACTTGAATCTCCCTCTTCCCCGCTTCGATTGAGCAGCAGGGTGAGTGATTCGATGTAGAGCTTGCGCCGTTTAAGCCAGTTGGTTGTGCCCTAGATGTACTTGCAGGAACTGAGTATGAAGGGAACAATATAGGAGGAGGAGGAATATATGATATTGGAATGGGTTGTTCGGGAAGATATGATTGATTGTCACCGTTGTTCGAGGACATATCAGAATAGGAGCTGTGCGAGTGGTAGCGGGATGTGCTTCCAGTGACGTTTGGATTTTCATCGCAGTCACCATCGACCACTGTCAACCTGAGGGTGGCATCTTGCCAGATACCGCCCCTATATGGCTCGGTGTACCGGATGTAATCCGCCGCTGTATGTACCCTCTGACCAATCAAGAGGCGTATGGATTTAGCAGAATCCGGGGAGAATAGAAGCCTTGTAATTGTGAAAGAAGAATTGCTCAATGGAAAGACGCGGCGTAACTGATACCGAGGCACAAAATTAGGATCCGGGATCGTGAAGGAGTTGACAACCCACCTGCTCGCAAAGTTGGTCAAAGGTAGGAAATGTAAAAGCAAATGTTATTCTACGGGTTTCACCATGATATGTCGCCTTGACGGTGAACATGACAGCAAGTTGGAGAGGTGTGGACGCGCAGCCGTCACAGAGGAGCCTAAATACCAGTGTCACATTCAAGACACCGCACGTGGGGTTTATTTAAGGGAGTTGCTCGGAGGCTCCAACTCGGTTTATAGCTAAAGCACAGGCTTGACCGGGGTTAAAATTTTCCATTAGTTTACCCGACCGGTCATAGCGCATAAGCTGCGGCACGCAGGCATCTACTATGAAGCGGCCATGTCTACATCCATACCGAGGTCATCTGTTAGATCATTTCCAAGGATGCCACCATCCATCTCGCCGAGAACATAGTCCACCATATAGCTTTCCTGGAAAAGTTTATCCATTCTTGACATGTGCCTCTCCGTATATGGGATGAGAGCGTCAATCAACTCCCTCAACCCAGTCCCCCCCGCACTCTTTGGTGTTACATTCGTCGAGTCAGCAAACATCCGCTCTCTGGTCTCCTCCCCAAAGACCGCCGCAATGTCATCCGCCGATCTTGACTTGACAATTGCATACAGGACGCCCTTGAGCGACAACACTGGTCTTTGCATTCGTATTCCAATCCCTGACATAGCGCAGCAACTTTGCTAGATCGGAACCACCGATGGTCCGGATCACTTCATCAACGGCGGGATGGCCAGTCAATGACGGTTCATACTCGGGATTCTCCGTCGCCAAGGACCTAATGTCTTTGAAGAGTAAAAAGAGGCGCCCAGGCTGTTCCAATGCCAATGCCAGTTCGATTGCCCTTTTGTAATCGTGCAAGGAGACGTAATTGAGGAATTCTTGCTCCCTGGTACGGCTGTCAGTATAGATAGAATATGAACCGGATCGCTTACTGTAGAGCTAGCTTCGCTCTTTCCGCTGCTTTTTCCGCCTCTTGTTCCTCAGTGCAGTCTTCCCAGAATGTCAATACCGAATCTGCAGCTCCCGAGACAACAGTCCTTTCATCTGAGCTAATCGCTAATGCCCAGATCTGTCAATGCCGTCATGATCTGCTCAATCCAAACGACTCTATCAGACAAACCTTATCTTCATGGTTATCTAACGTTGCTGTGCATTCTTCGTCCTTGATATTCCAGAGTTTCACCAACCCATCCGATGCACTGCTTACCAGCTGCATCCCCGCGTTAATAAAATCAACTCTGAGGACGGAATTCGTGTGTCCTTCAAATGTTTTTACGCAAGAAAAGTCGTCCATGTTCCAGAGTTTTACAGTTTTGTCCCCACTGCCTGTCGCTAGAATCCGTTCTGTCCTGCTAAACCGAACTGTCCAGACACCCCGTTTGTGTCCCTTGCATGTGCCGACGAGTTGCAGCTCCCCACGAGTAGCATTCTTGCCTGACGAAGGGATATGAATAATCTTAAATACCTTGACCGTGCGATCCTGTGACCCTGATGCAAGAAATCGGTCATCTGGAGAGACGTCGAGTGAGTTGATGTCCTTGTCATGCGCAATGAATGTCGTAAGAGTTTTACATCGTACAGGCTCTATCTCGCTATTGGGTGGTGCCACGGATACGTTCGAAACGTCCCACATTTTGACTGTCCGATCTTGGCCGCCAGTGAACAGGAAATGCGGTGCGCATTCCTTTTCTTCTGCTTTTCTCGAGAATGCAATAGCCCCGACACTCTCTGTATGCCCCTCGCAAACGCCGACGCAAACATAGTCAGCTGTTACGTGAAGCATCTGAGACGGGAGCCCATATTCGAGCACTCCTGTCTTTACTTCCACTGGCAAGCAACTTTCGGTCAGTTGTAGAGTCGAGGGCCAGAACTATGTCAGAGTGTCCAAGTAACAATCGGGTATCGAGAGAAGTGAGGTTGTAGACACGGATTAAGGATGAGTTGGTGGCTAATGCTATATGAGTATCTTTGTCGACAGAGCTGGCGCTAGGTCCGTAGCGTAAAAATGTCGCGTCAACGATTTCGTCATTATAACCCACTAGTTGACGTGCCAGTGACCGAGTAGACAACGAATAGAAAATAATATTCTGATCAGCATGCACAGATATAATATTGGAGATAGTCGGGGAATATCTAACGCACAAATTCAGCTTGCGGGACGCAGTAAAATAAAAAGAGGAACATACAACACATCAACAATTTGTCGTTGCTCTTCTTGATCTTCCGTTGCATGACCTTTGGGTTCAAGAGTGAATAAAACCTTCCCGTCCCGACCATCCCATACTTTGATGATGCCCTTTTCTCCGCCCGTGTAGAACCTAATCTTATCATGAGCTGAAGTGGAGCCAATTTGATCTTCATCAGCAAGTAGTCCAACGGCCTCGACACGTTCAAGGATTGGAATCGTCTTGAGCAATGTAGGGACGGAGGCCTTGTCTTTTCCCTTTCCTTTGGTATCCTTGCCAGCTTTGGCTTTTTGCAATGGAGACAGGTCCCATATCAAGACTACAGCATCCCTACCGCCGCTTACGAGCCATTTACCGTCAGGTGAAACGTCGAGACCACGAGGAACGGAGACATGTCCCTCAAGAATAGCTTCAGCTTTGGATTTGTTCCCAGATGCGGATAGATCAAAAATGCGGATCTTAGTGTCCACAGACCCCGTTATTAGGTGCATTTTCTGGTTTTGCAACGCACTTGATGCATCGCGAGGATAATTGTAAGCCAGAGCACTGACAACTCCACCATGACCCTTGAACACATGAGTAACATATCCGCGAACGATATCCCACACCTTGACAACCCCATCCGCAGCCCCGGAAGCTACGTAGGTTGAGGTAGGATCAATTTTGCAGACATGGACTGGAGCATCATGTGCCCGGGCAACAGCGCGAACCGGTCGTACGTCAAGGCCCAAAGGGCTGAATGTTTTGGGTACTTCGAAACCGCGGAGCGATAGAGACGACGTGAAGACTATTAGATGCGTGGACGAGGGTGATATGCAAAGCGAAGTAACTTCTTGAGTATCCTTGAAGGCATTAAGATTAAAAAGAATAGAATGCGACGAAAACGCACCCCTTCAAAGCGACAGAGCACAGTCCCTGTGCTCACGTCTGTGAGCAAAACATGCTCCCCTACACTGGTAAATATACGCTGTCCGTCAGGGGTTACAGCTACTGGGCCGCCTGTATAAAGCGGTGGAATCGATCGTGCTTTCTTGAAACTTGATAGGTTCAGCAACTTGATTGATCTCTAGACTAGTTACTCACGCAGTTTTCAATTTGGGTCGTCCAGAATTCACAACCATATGCAATTGGACATAGTAAATATCTACAGTACTATGAAAAAATTTGAACGTTATTTGTATGTGCTTGGCTAGGACATCTATCATCAGTGCAGCACTCGCTGCAGTGATATTTGCGTATAGTAATGGAATGGAGCAAGACCTGGTTTCGCGCACCAGGTCCAAATATTGCCATAAATACATATGCTCCATGAAGGAATGAGCCCCGTTCGCCTGTGTCCAATCTGGCTCGGCAAGTTATGAACGGCAGTCCCTAAGGATATCTGCTGAGTATCAATAAGAGTGATCAAACACTCGTCTTCTGACGCTCACGTCAACTTCTGGCATTTGGCGTGTTCGACTGTGAGAGTTCGCAGCGTATCTTCGGCTTCCCGTCGCCGATGTACTTCTTGGTCGAGTAACTTTTCCGCTAGTCGCCGCTTCTCTGCCTCCTCATCGGCTAGTCTCTCTGCATCCCTTCTTTTCCTCGACTCTTCGTCGAGCATTGCTTCCGCCGTGCGCAGCGCAGCCCTTGTCCGCGACGCCTCTGCTTGAGCCTGAGCAAGTTGTTCCGATAACCTTAATGATACCGAAACAGCCTCCGCAGATTGACGCCGTAAAGTCGAAAGCTCGAACTGCATGCGATCAATGATGTTGGATGATGACTCATTGAGTGCGGAAAACGGCGGCAGTGTAATCGTTTGCGACCGAGAATGCAGCATAATGAGTCAGCATCGACAGAGATTCGCCTCGGTTGCACTGCCTGAGCAAGCTCCTCTTCGCTCTCACATTCATCATCCGAGCCGTGCGGAACCTCTGGTTCCCCTTCGATGTCATCCTCGTCCTCGTGTGAGGACAAGAGTGTGCCTTGTAGAGTTGTGGTCACCCCTTTTCTTGGACGACCTCTTTTCTTTGCTGGTCCCGCTGAATTGGCAGCTGTATCCTTATTAGGGCGACCGCGCTTTCGTGGTCGCTTAGTGCCTGGTGGTGCAGATAAATTTACGGTCCAGTACGAGCCGAAGCCCGGATCGGTTACTGGTCGTGGCTGACGTTCAAAGAGCCGATTTAACGACAAATGATGTCGCACTGATTGCTGTGAGTACCGTCAGGATCGTCACTCTCTCG
The DNA here is from genome assembly GCA_015039365.1 of Amanita rubescens. Classification (NCBI taxonomy): domain Eukaryota; kingdom Fungi; phylum Basidiomycota; class Agaricomycetes; order Agaricales; family Amanitaceae; genus Amanita; species Amanita rubescens. Next base: position 453,849 of record WION01000012.1, read on the forward strand.
AGAGGTAAGGTAAAACCCACTTTCCAGGTTGGACCGGCAGTCCTGTAATAAGGATATTTTGCCTCCATTGCCGCATAAATCTCGCGGATCGTGAGGCGTTTTTTTGGGCTGCCTAGAATGGCGCATCGTAAAATCACTGGTAGGGTGTGTTGCGGCCGGCCGTCAGTATCAGGAAGACATGCTAGTGTATCTGGACAATTTGGGTGGTATTCATGGTCCGAGCGTGAAGGCCCGTCAACAACTTCTGCGGTAGGATTTTCGCTGCAGTCTGAAGCAGCAGAGGAAAGCATTTCAGTCGTTGGTCGTTCTTCATTTAGCACAGCACTACGTAAATAAAGTTGGAATCGATGTGCAGAGCAACAACGAGGTCGTACCTGACCAGCCTCCGGCGAGACTCCTTCGGATTGAGGAGGTTCCTGAGGTCAGACATGAGAATGTCTCTTGTGAGGGTTGAGACCCTTAGGTCAACTCGCAACAGGTCCTGTAGGTCCTGGAAATGCACATACCCAACAAATTATTACATAACTACACCATTGTTGTCCAAACTGGAACGGATCGCTTATCTTACTCCGGATCCCCGGATGGAAGCTTGTGGGTGGTAACACAGGGTAAAACAGGACCAAAAGATCATAGCATAAAAATTAAACAATTCTAAAATCCGAGGTATCATATATCAGTAGTGGGCGTCTCAGGCACCGAATCGGCCAAAGTCATAAGTGAAATTCATTGTCGATCCTGTGTTGCTGCCTGTTGCACCGTGTAACCAGCCCGTATTGGCTTGCGTTTGCATTGCTTCTGGAGTCTCTGGAATTGACATCGAGTCTACCTGACCCTTGCATCGGTGACAGTGGTTGTTGCTGGACGGCTTCGTTCGGGCGGGGCCACCACTCGTACCCTGGGAAGTAAGAAGTGGATGGCTCGACTCCCGGTATGTCTAATCCCAGCATATGCGCCATGATGCGAGTGCCCAACTCCTGGACACCGTTTTCACCTTTGGGAGCTGCGCCAAACGGGGAGCACCGGAATGCCTCGTGCTGTAGATAATCCGAACTTTTCTCCATACCAAAAGCATCATCGGCAGGTCGCTTGTGTCCACCTGACCCTTGTGCATGGGTGAGATGTATGCTCTCGTTGCCGCGTTGGAAGCCATTTAGAAGATCCCAGGCGCGTGCAGCGCTAGTCCAGGTGCCCTGTAAGAGATCAACAAGATTGTGATTTGAACCATATCGTCAACTATCACCTTCAACTCCTCTAGCGCAGACATGCATTGCTCCAGGCCTAAGGATGCTTGCACGTTAGAAGATCGCAAAGTCACTCCACAATTTTGAGTATGAGTCGCTACTTTATGGTCCGGTAGACTCACGAGTAAGAATATGCATGATTCTTAGATTCTAGGAATCAGAAAATGCTAAAACCTGGATATCAATCACGTACGCTGCGCTTAAGATATACGCAGGCAAGAACGGCGACGACCGTTTTAACGAAAACCGGTCCCTGTACGTCGTTACTTGAACGTAAAAGTCAGCGAATAATCTAAAGCAAGTGTGAATTGCGTTACCTATGGCACTGACATGACTAGCGGCGCCTTGCGCAAGGTCAAATGCTTTCAGCTCCATGGTCGAGCTCACAGGCGATGGCCCAGTCCTACAGATTGATGAAACATGGCTTAAGATCATGGTATGACACTCATACCCTTTCCAGTTAGGAATGCTGATGGACATAAGCATTAAAATGACCCGAGTAACGAAGTAACTCACAATGCCCGATTAAGCAACAGTACTGCCCCCCAGTATCGTATATGCAGGAAGAGCACGTGTGGGGGCGGCACAGCACGTCGGCTAGCAACATCGTAGGTTAAGTTCTCTTGTAAACCAATATACCATCGATCAAGGCGAATTTCTAAATCGGCTAGTATAACGCGCTTGGACACGGTAGGAGACATTCTAACTGGATAGACATTTGTAATTATTTCTCCTACTATGATCGCTATATAATAATCGTCAGTGAGTTATGAACAGTTACAACGGATATCAAGTTCACCAAGGCTGGTAGCTGCGCAGAAGCAGCTAAGAACTCTTCCTGGAGTGGGAGAATAGGAAATGTCAATAAAAGGGGAGGGAATAGGCTGCCACAGGCGACTCTCTTCTTCCTGTATATAACGGAAACAGGTCAATACGCATCCAAAAATAAATTGGACACGTACTAATCCACATTCTGGCATTGGCGCATCATAATCGACGTCTTTAATCATGAGCGGTCGCCCTGTTCATTATCAGAAATCACGTTACACTCGAGCTTCATTATCCATACCCATATAGACTGAAGCATATCTTCCACGTTGTCAGCTTCGTAGATAATCATAATCCACATGACATACCTATCAACGAGATAACAACTCCACCAAATCTGTCTCCTCGTCTGAAGTTCCTCTCTAGTAAAAAGATCCTTGCCATTAATCCTCCAGTCTGTGGAATCGCAATTCATCCCGAGGTCAAAAGCCTGTACGTTCGTTAGGATACATGATCGGGGGAAGTTCCCAGAGCCGAGCGTACCATCCGAATTGCCATTCCTAGATTGCCATGTGTCATTGCAACGTGGGTACGCCCAAGTTAATCAAACATACCTATGAATATCCAGCCCTGCTCCATCGAGCCTGAAACACTGTTAAGCATAGATTATGGGGGGAAAACGGATATTCGTACCGGTGCCAAACTCACGATATCCAAGCAAAAGTAATGCTTGAACAGTCGATGGGCGAGAACGATGAAAATTTTGCGCTGCCAGCGTCAGGAATTTGAGAATACATTAGGAACTGTCTACGACACTCACTAAGAATGGCTAGCGCGCTCTGAAGATATCCGGAACTAGGCTTCTGTCTTCCATCATTGAGCCCCGCCCGCGAAAGTTCTTCGTCAGAGAATCTTGAACAGATGGAAAACATGGCCAAAAGCAACAAGGGAGTCACTTCTTGCGAGGGTTCTAGCTTCGAGCTTGAAGTATTATAAGGTAGTTTCCTGTGCAACGATATAGCGAAAAAATCACATGGTGGATAAATAGCCTACTTACTCTTGTTTTCTATGGTCGCATGTCACAAGTTAAAGGTCAACAGTATATCAACTTATTTACCTTGCATTGTATTCAGCCAAAAAACGGGTTTTATGAATTATGGGAAAGACGGGATGAGTATAAGTAAAGTATAAAGACAGAAGTTGATCTTGAACATGGGGAGGAGGTAACATAGCCTCCGAGTCCTCTTCAGGGATTAACGTGTAATTCGCAGGGGGCCATACCCTGGCCATGGGGAGGCGCCTTGGAAATTTTGGTTGACACGAAACAATACCGGTGTTATATTCTGCTCACCATATTCCTTCGTTGTGATCATCTGTTCGGAGGCTACGGCTCAGGAGATGAAGACCACTCGATTTACCATGATATCGAACCTTTGATAGCGGTCAATGGAGGAAAAGTCGAATATTATGAGCTCACCTCCCGGTGCTCATCAATCGAAAGACGTCGAATACCTTCTGTTGCTTCTTGCGATAACTCATCTGATTTCTATAATTCAGTATTTTGTTGAAGTATGAAAACGGATAGACGCACCTCCAGCCTGTTCCAAAGTGTACATGCCATTCCAATCTGGCTGGGTCGGTCCTTCGCCATTAAGGCCATCTTCACCATCGAGTCTCTCTTCCAATGACATGTCATTTGCATCAATCGGATTAACAATTAAACCATATCCAGAGGCTTGAACACCAGATGCGGCGAGTCTGGCAGATAAATTGTCTTGCCATTCCTTCGTCGGGACGACGGATAGCCCGTGGTCTGGTCAAGTCCACAGTGTAAGTTTTTCATGGATCTGATCGTCTGTTCAGCATATACGAGCCTTGGGTTGATGACACAATCTCACGCGAGACCCTCGACTGCCTTCGGGAACGCGATGGGTCTCGTCCGCTTGAAGACTCGGCGCTTTTTAAAATTGATGCGAAAAAGTCTTCCTTTGTTGCTCCCGGAGGTTGGCTCCGACGACCCGAAGGTCCCTGCGCGGCAAGCGATAAGTAAAACGATCAGATAAGAACAATGATTGAGCGACTGACGTAAGGGCCCATATCTACCCGATTTATGATATCCCTTGCTAGGTCATCCTGCCTCAATTCCGACACGAGGCGCTGGACGCGAGGGTCGGGACATTGAAGTATTGCTCCCAGAAGTGACTCGACTTGATGCCACCTTTGCTCGATGGCATGAATGTATCCCTTAGGAGGGCCACGTTTGTAGCTAGGGCCTGAAAGCATGCATCATTGGCGCTGTAAATAGTTTTCAAACGCACGAGTGCGAACCTAAAAACGTGCAGGCTGATATAGGTTGAAAAGCGGAAGTGGAAGGAGATGCATGACGACACTCACTGGTTCCTGTGGCAGCACAACTCTTGCATGGGATATTGTCGCTTACAGAGCGCTCGCACTTGCTTTTCGTTTTTCGACACTGATCGCATGCTGAGGAAAATATGCAGAGCGGGAGTTGAATGAAGAGGATAAGAAACGTACCACGGCTGCTTCGTTTCCTACTGTGTGTGTGTGCCTCTTCTTCAGACAGATCCGAGTCGCGCCAATCCATGTGGAATGAAGTCAGAGATTGGATAGCGCTGCGGACTTTCGAATAGTAAAATGATGAATTGGAAGATCTTCACGTGCAGGCGGATTAGGTCATAATAATACACTTTCGACTGACTACATAGCAGACAATGCAAATTATCTCCTAATGGCAGTCATCGCCACAGTCCAGTCTGGTATATATAGCCCACCCACAATCATTTAAGCGGACTAAACGACAGAGGTGTAAGAATAAACGAGTCCATCGACTTGACCAGTTGCGACGTCTACATGCACATGTCACGTAAAGGCTGCTCGATAAGAATTAGACTTACCTTTGAAACTGTCTCCGCCCATCCATCCACCTGCCAGGCTTTCTCCCTAGTTTCTTTTCTCGTTTGGAGGCTTCTGGAAGGGTGGGAAAAGCGTCACTACACGGCGATCGCCTCAAGAGAGAACTTGAACTCACGGGTATTGCCACATGTGGTGCACTTCGTGCAACCGTCCAATCTGGGAGAACCATGCACCGACTGGAGTCACGAACTTCCTCCGAGCGTCAATCCCTCTTCTCCTGCGCAGTGTCAAAGACAAGTAACATCGGCAAAAAAGACAATCTTACCAGGCCGTCTCCCACTCCAAGAGCGTTCCCGCCTTCAACTGGTATGTTCTAAGCTCAAATATACCGCCTTGCGCATGAGGGGGTGCAGTTGGGAAAAAGGCGAACTCCTGGTTTAGTTGAAGAGATCGGGAAACTATGTATGGTAGCATAGCCGCGTATGACTCCCTATGTTGCTGTGGCATGCTTAGTGTAGTGCGTCGCACGGAGATGCCAACATGTCCTTACCGCCGTTTCGCGCACCAGACGACTTGTCTTATCATACCCCCCATAGTTCTCGTATTCGAGGATATGGACGTATGTGTCTAGTTCACCAACCACGACTTCCCAGCTACCAGCGAGTTTGACTCCAAGCTCAGGGTCGTTCCTGACATTAGTATAATATCTTTCACTGGTGAACGTGAGCAAGAGCAATCATTGCAGCCGCATAACGCACGCAGCCCTCTTGTACTCCTCTGCCTTGTTAGGGACCACTCTGTGAACTATCGATCATTTGGTCAGAAAACTTATGGACAACACATTGCACCGCCAACCTTCGAATCCGTGGACATACTTCCCACGACCGACAAGGCGAGAGTGTTGCAAAACTTCGAGTTCACCATCCTTCTTTGCTTGTGGAGAACCGTGGAGTAAAGACTATGAAATGACGGTCAGAATTTGGACCCAGGGTGGGCAGCAACATCACCTGGACAGATATGGATCGCCTGGAAAGCGCAGACAGAGGGCGTCGAGCTATTGTGCTGAGCATGTTGATGATGAGACAGTTGAGAACTCCTTGCTACGCGACACCGACCCCAGGCCTCGCCTGTCATGGTCACGGTGATCTCGCTCTTTCGGCGAATGCATCCGGATGACTAAGCAACTATGTACATCTCACACACGGTCCACCGCTTGTCCATCGACCGATTCAACCGCAATCGCACCCTCCGGTTTTGAATCGTAATTTCGCACAGACGTAGAGATTTCGAGTAAGATTCGCATGAGATTTTTTGCTTGAGTGGGACCTACCACCTCTTTAGTACAAAACCAAGCAAGTTATCAACGGCGTACCCATCCGTCATTGTCAACCTCAATCACTGCCGATGTCAATATCGTTTCCGTTTCCTCGTCTACAATCATGTTTATTGTAGCAAGTCCAGAGGACGGTCTGCTGACCAGGTCCAACGATATCCAATCCCCTTCACTGGCATCTAGACAAATGTTATGATTTTCCCTTTGGAAGTCGAAAACACATACTTGCGGGACTTTGGAAACAAGTGTCATTCTTACCATCAACCGCATGTGAAGGCGGATGATTAATATATTGTTGCTTATACTCGGGGCTCAGAATTTCAAAGCTCTCGCGTGCTTTATACAACATTTCTTCAGCCATTGAAACTTCCTTCGTAAGCTCCGGCGGTAACAATTGAATAGAAGTCTCGAAAATGCACAATCTCCCAAGGCATGGAGCACGGGAAATTGTTGGTGGTATCGTGTATTCAGCTGTATCAATAAACGAAACTTGTGAATGGTCATCTGACAGAAGTGAATCGAGCATCTGTGTAGCGCTTCTCTGCAGAAATCCATAAACTCGGGGTCATTTGGTCCAATTCACTAACTTACAATATGTCGATTATTTCTTTCATCGCCTTCCATGCCCACAGTAAATGGCTGATCTCCACCGAGTTCCACGCCTTGATCAAACCATGCCTCCGGTACGGTATTCATTAAAATAGTGAAATAATTATCCGCCATCTTCATAGTTTCCTCAGTCGCGTTGAGGTGACGTAACAAGGAGATAAAATTCGAGGCCATGGAACGGGGCATGATGGTCCCATGCCCTAACCACGCGAACGCTGTGTGAATGCGGGTCCCCGCAGACACGCTCCGAAGTTGGCTGGATAACATTTCGTGGGGCGGCAAAAGATGGATGGCAGACTTAGATGACTCATTTATGCGTGAACGCATAGCCAGCAAAATTTCCGGCCAAACTAGATAGTCGTCATCCTAGTGAACCAGAGCGTTATTGCGTGCCAGACATAGCAAGTTGTGAAAATATCTCGCCTGAATGAAGCAGTAGGGCGTATGTGATTGCTCACAGGCAAAGAAACGGGCCTGAAAGTACAGGTTGCTTGGAGAGTTATAGAGCATAAGCTTCGACTCTGGGCATTTAGATTCCACGAAGGTCTGGCATGACGTTGCAATCGATGGATGATAGTGGTACGGCGAAAGGACGTACGGTATAGTTCAATTTGTGAGGGCTGTTGTTCCATATGAAAACCTGAGAGATTGTGTCTTGCAGTTGCGGTTGGCACAAGAGCGACACTATTTTCACAACATTGGCAAGTCGCGACCAGTTGAGGATTATAGCAGTTGTATCGCCATGTAGCGTCAAATCCTGGGGGTTCGTTGAAGGTCCGGGTACAATGACGTTCCACAGACGATGGACTGCAACAGCAAGGATGGCGCACGCTACGGCAAGTAACAGAACGCGATGGTGCGACATGCGATCACTCTTTCCAGGGCCGATAGCAAGTATATATTATTACATCAGAACAAACTACTCTCAATCCATTCTCGCCTTCAGTGTACGTGTAATCGCTTTGTCTTTTGTCCTGGAATGACTGGTCACCACTGTCCACTGATCGCCAACTGGATGTTACCTACAGGATATGCACAACGCATCCCCAGCCAGAGAACGCATCACGGTCCACTGCATTCATTAGCGTTTGTGAGATCGTTTCGAAAAGATCTTCTGGTTCCAAATTTGGTTCCCATAGAGCCTCTGCAATACCAAATATCTTTGCGCTAGCAGTGCCCGCGACGACGAAGTCTTTGGCAAAATTTAGACAGCCAATGAGATCAGCGGCAGCAATGAACGGCTTCACGTCTCCCGAAGGGGTCTTCGACAATCCAGCAATAACCGGTTCAATAAAGTAGGGACCAAATCGGTGTTCATAGAGCGTCGAAGATACCAAGTGGGCAAAGGTTTCCGGTTCTATCTCTCTCTCCTCTTTGATAGTGTACATATTAACCCTGAAGCGGAAGCGTTCTCGTCTTGGTGGTTGATTCGTTCATTTTCAGGAGAAATTAAGCTACAAGTGGACTCACAGCGTCTCCAGATCCGTCGCAAGGCCACTTAGGCCAAGGTAGATGCGATCTGTCACAGGGAAAATCTTATGAGGGTTCAAAGTGCCCCAACTCAGAGAGTTGATCACAGCTTTACCTTTGGAAAGTTTGATGAGATACCGAGTGATTGACTGCCCAAACGTAGGTCAGATGCGATAGCTACGCAATCTTTCCCCACCATGGCTACCACCGAGCCGCCGTTGTATTCCATAATCGACTGTAGTCATGTCAGCGACAGAATCGGATGGATACGTACACTGACCATGTTGGCAGGTATATGATGAGTGAAGCCTCGTACGCGTCAGTCACTTGTCAAAGTGACGCGTCGTTCTTGTTACTGTAACAGATTAGATACCGCAGTCACGTCACGCGATCAAACGGCAGACGTTGACTTCACCTTTACCAATGCAAGCCAATAGTCATGGATTTATAAAATTGCTCAAACGTGGACTATCAACCGCTTCCGCCGAGTCTCTGGCCCGTACAATGGCCAAAGTATGTCACCAACTCCTTGATACGTTATTGAAGGCTCACTTTATCCTAGCAAAGGATAGCACAGATCGATGCCTCAGGTCGAGTATCCCCAGCATTAATAGACTCATTTCGAAGGCAACACAACTACCTGCGCATATCTCTTACTGAGAGGTGCAACCTGCGTTGTGAGCTCATCTTCGTTGACGCGGTGGACATTCATTCAGGACTACTCAATTTAGGCTTCTATTGCATGCCCAGCGATGGTATCGAGCTTTCACCCACTGGAAAGCTTCTGACCAACTCAGAAGTCTTACGCCTCGCAACCTTGTTCGTGAGGAACGGTGTTACAAAGATCAGGCTCACAGGGGGTGAACCAACTGTCAGAAAAGGGCTTGAAGAAATTATTGGTTAGTCATCCCTGCTCACACGGGACCATTAGTTCAAATGATTAGTTAGATAGCCTCCATGCACTTCGAAAAATTGGGCTGGAAGCTATCGCCATGACGAGCAACGGCTTGGCCCTTCATCGTCGTCTACCAGAACTTGTAGAAAGAGGCCTCACTCATTTGAACCTCAGGTAAGCCAAACTCAAGTCCGAAAGGATCGGATTTGACAAATGTGCACCAGCCTAGACACCCTAGACCCATTCAAATTTGAAATCATAACACGTCGTCGAGGCCATGACGCTGTCCTCAAATCTCTCAACATCGCGAGCTCACTACCATTGGCTTCACTTAAAATCAATGTCGTCGTTATCAAGGGTCTCAACGATATGGAGGTCCTTGATTTTGTTGAAATGACGAAAGACCGTGCAATATCTGTCCGCTTTATTGAATTCATGCCCTTCACAGGTACGTTCGATATTTTGAGTTGTATTTTGGATTTACCCTTTGCAAAGGCAATAAATGGGAAAAGGAGAAGTTGGTTCCCTCTTCACTTCTACTGGAACGAATCAAGGACAAATTCTCATCACTAATGCGCTCTCCCGATGAACTCAATGATACGGCACAGACATGGAAAATACCCGGCTATAAGGGAACTATAGGTTTTATCAGCAGCATGTCTGATCATTTCTGTAGCTCGTGCAATAGACTTCGCCTTACTGCAGACGGGGAGATAAAGGTCCGACCTTTGAGGCAGGCGCGATGAAATATTCAATTTATTATGATTTTAGGTCTGTCTCTTCGATGCCAAGGAAGTGTCATTACGCGATGAGCTACGAAGAGGTGCAACAGATGAAGAATTGCTCGCGCTGATTGGCTGTGCGGTCAAAGGCAAGCAAGAAAAACACGTTGGAATGGATGATATCGATGTTGTAAAGAATCGACCAATGATTCTCATAGGTGGTTGAGTGTCCCTTCTCGTGAAGATTTATGCGCGTGAATACGATCGTTTTATTGACTGCTAGTCGTAGGATCCGCTCCTGTCGCTCAAACCAACCTGCGTCTCATTCCCGCGTTGCCAACTCGCCGAGACGCTTATCTCCCTTCTCAGCCCACGCTTGGTTTCCGATTTAATAGCACAGATGCGCGACTCACACACATTAATGAGCATGGTCGCGCGACCATGGTAGACGTAGGTGATAAAAATCCCACGAGACGCTCAGCTACAGCGGTTGGACGCATATACATTTCGGAGGCTGCTTATAGATTGGTAACATCAACGTATCCCCCTCAACCGAATGCAGCGGATCCATTGGCTGAGAAGGCTCGGAAAAAAGGCGATGTCTTGACCGTCGCTCAATTAGCCGCCATCATGGGTGCCAAGAAGACATCCGATCTGATACCTCTTTGTCATCCACTCGCACTTTCAAATGTATCTGTTACTCTAACACCAGAGCCTTCACCAAGTCATACGGAAGGCCGCCCTAGCATAGCATGCCAGGCGACCGTATCTTGTGAAGGTAAGACAGGCGTTGAAATGGAGGCACTAACCGCTGTCTCCGTCGGCTTGCTCACGGTATGGGACATGTTGAAGGCAGTGGCAGGAAAGGAGATGGAGATGGGTAAAATATATGTCTCGCGTAAATCTGGTGGTCAAAGTGGTGATTTTGTGAGAGAGGATATTTAGAAGAGTAGCATGGGCACCAGCTACTCTACGCAATGAATTTCTTCCGTTTTTCCGTGTCTTTGATCTCATCCAGAACCAATCGGTCCTCCTCTTTCCCCTTGATGATAGAACGATAGCACGAGAGAATAGGCTTCGGGCGATGCATGACTTACATCTTTCAGTTTGACTATAGTTGGGATAGATTGGACGCTCCAGGGCTGTGCTCGGTAAATGTTCGAAGGTGACTTCCATCTAGAACCCGAGACGAGTGAGCCCAGAGATCAAGGAAGATTTCATGGCACGAAACTCATTCCTATTACCGACGTAGACGATGAGTGCCGCGGAGCTCTCTGATCCTGAAAATGTGTCCTGTACGACCTGCTCGACGTCTCGACAATCCTAGATCTGGTTATAAGTACTATCGTAGTGCATTATGAACACCGTGCACCGGACACCACAGTTGCCCATCCACGACAGACGAATAAAAGATGATGAACCTCTGGGAAGCTTTCATCAGCGCTGTGGAATCTGAAGAGTCCTCTGCAATTGAAAGAGGCATGATGGGCAAGTTCAAGTTAATATACGGATCGGTTTCCGGTGGGATGAAATGAGACCACACTCGCCATCAACCAACACACTCGTTGAATGGCCACCACACTCGCTCCGTTTGCCCTCACACTCGTGATAAGGCTCATCACACTCAAGTAGTACCCCAACTCGTACACGGTCGCGTGCGCCCTATGAGGATATTAATCCCGCGCACGAATACCTCTCCGTCGGCTCAACGTCAACAGAAGGCAAGCAGTAGTGCCGCTCATAGCTATACTATATGTTAGCACAATATATTCAGTTTTTCCAAATGTACTTATTGCGACGTCGATGAATACGAGTTCGAAGATGAAAAACCCTAACCCTAACATTGCGGCTACTCATGGTGTTTATCGCAGAGTCAGAACGAGTGCCTGGGTATACCCATGTTCTCCTCATCACCACTGGCAGTGTTGCTTCCATCAAAGCGCCCTTGATAGTCCGGGAGCTCTTAACAGTAAGCACGCCGTGCCAACAAACTCACCCAACTTTTTGACCGCTTCTTGTGAAGTACGAGAAGGTCAAAATTGAAGTTGTGGCCACAAAGCCATCCTTGACATTCTACTCCAAAGGAGATATCAAAAAAGCTGGATCTCGCGTGTGGACAGATGATGATGAATGGTCGGTGAGCGTTTATACCACACTAGCTATTCTAACGTACTCAATGATAGAATACAGCCCACATTTAACATCGGCGATCCAATTCTACACATAGAGCTGAGACGATGGGCGGACATTGTCCTCGTAGCACCTTGCTCGGCAAACACTCTGTCCAAGATCGCACACGGGCTTTGCGATAATCTTGCCGTGCGTAAACCATATGATGATGAATACAACCCATTAACTTGCGTTTAGACCTCCCTTCTTAGAGCTCTGGCACCAACAACACCAACGTACATCTTTCCTGCCATGAACACGCTGATGTATGAACACCCACTCACGGCTGAACATCTTCGTATTGTGCGTGAAGTAGTGCGCTATCATGTCGTGGGTCCGATTGGCAAGAACCTTGCTTGCGGCGATGTTGGTAAGTCACTGGCGCCATCTTCTTTTCCCGTCATGCTGAACATGGATCGCGATAGGACTAGGAGCCATGACAGGAGTGGCTTGACATTGTCAAGACCGTTGTGGACAGATTCGATCTGCAGCGGAGGGTCGCCCAATGAACCGACAACATAAAGAGATTCCAAAGTTGGCCACGAGGGTAGCGCTAATGTAATTGCAGCCGTAGAGACGATGGGGTATAATGTACTATAACTAAAAGCATAAATTATGAAGATGAAATTGTATCGGCTCTATATAACGAGCCCCTTGCATGCTGCCGAGCCGCTCGACCTCGGCCTTTCGCTGCCCAGCTGTCCATCCACAATTGACGAATAAAAGATGAACCTCTGGAAAGCTTTCCTTAGCGTTGTGGAATTTGAAGAGTCCTCTGCAGTTGAAAGAGGCATAATGACTCAATGAGCAAGTTCAAGTTAATATACGGATGTGACTTGTCGATCGACAATATGGATGATCCCCACGTGGATTTATTTGAACACAATAGTACTCGACAAGCTAAGGAGACTAAACTCGGTAACCGTAACCTTTTGTCGACGAACCACTGTATGAGGAACCAGATCCACCATTAGAATTGTAGCTTCCCGAAGATCCGTAGCCGCCGTTGTAGTTGCTAGATGAGCCGCCATAAGACGACCCAGAGGTTGCTGTAGCAGTGGGCATGGCATACGTGCTCGAAGGGTTATAACTGCCCTGACCCAATGTCCATTTGGACTTGCACTAATAAAAAACAAGTTAGCTATGCTCCACAATCGTCTTTCGATTCTACTCACCTTTCCGAGACAGTTATAGAGTCCGGTGGGTGCTACTGTTTGCGTTGCCGTTGCCGTTGTCATGTACGTGGACGTCTGCAACATCGTCATGTTGTCCGTTACGGTCGAGGTGACAGTATTGACCAAGGTCTTGGTCTAACAATATCCAATCAGTCTAGCTTTTGCAGTAGGTTAGGATTTACTTACGTTGTCAATTGTCTGCGTCTGCTTCCAGGTCGAGATGTAAGTTGTTGGTACTACGACAGTGCTTGTTGCTGTCATTGTAACCATGTCAGTCATCGTTTGCGTCATGGTAGCCGTCCTGGACAGAGGTCATGACGTCCGTCATTGTTGCAGTTTGAGTGTTCACCTAAGTCTTGGTCTTTTGCGAACTTGTCAGTTAAATTTTGAATCAGGAAACATAAAACAAACCTTATCCACGACTTGCGTCGATACGTAGGTACTGACATAGGTGGTTGGGAGGACTACTGTGCTCAGCACTGTTTGAGTCATCATGTCAGTCATCGTCTGTGTCTTGGTCGCAGTGTCAGTCATCGTCGCCGTGCTGGTGTACATGTTAGTCTGCGTTACGGTTGCTGTCGCCGTCAATGTGTGTTCCAGAGTCTTAGTGTTGTCGATAACCTCAGTAGATACCCAGACTTTGGTCGTCGGGACTACTTCAACTGAAGTGTACACTTGAGTCTGTGTGAGAAGCTCAGTGTTCGTCCTGGTCTTGGTCTCGAACATGGTGACGGTCGTTGGAACCACCATAGTATACGTCTAAATTGATCGGTTTAGTTTCGAACCATGAGTAAATTATGGTCAAGCATACGGAGGTCTGTGTTTCCGTCATTGTGACCGTATACGGGGACTGGTTATAGCAATTGTTGCTGGTTTTCATGAGTTGTTATGAATAGTTACGAAGATATTGGATACTCACTTAATGATCGTCGTCCCATAACAACCATAACTCTGAGGGCTATACTGCAAAAAATGAGTCCAAAGTCATTGGAAGTGCCTTCACAACGTACCCAAGACTCTGGAGAACAAGAACCATCCGATTGCTTTGCGTAACCGTAGCCACATTGCAAACTCTTATAACCGCCATTTTGATAGGCCGCATATGGCATCGCCTGATAGAAGTTACTCGGGGCAGGCGAACTTGATGGATCGGCGGTTGGGGATGGGGTGATTGTTGGAACTGGCACCGACGAAGAACTACCGTCGGCCAACTGAGCAGCAGCGGCGCCGACAAGAGAAGCGACAAAAACGAAGGACAACATAATGAAACGAAGAATTTAAAGCTTTCAAAAAGGAGATGCTGCCAGCAAAGTTCGCAAGCGAATTGAACAGCGATCTACGCTGGATTACTACCGACTAGCAGTAGTAAAGTTTGCAGCTAAGACAAAAGCGCAAGCGCTACACGGGCGGTGAGCAAGAAGGTCAGCAATAGAAACAAGCGCACGAACCTTGGAATGGGGAAGAACGAAAAAAGAGGGAGGGGATGGGACCGTGTGAAGGGCATGTTCAGTATTTGAATGGTATCTTGCGTTGCTGTGTTGATCAGCGGGTTTCCAATGTCAGGCGATTGACAGGTCGTTGCACAGCTCTTATTGGCTCGCTATCGCCGGCGCCGGCGCATGTCTCTATTCACATTATATTCATATTACCTATGCTCCTGACAGTCTCGGCTTGGCTAATGATAATGGCCCTCCCGACGCCGCCGCTCGCCGCCCGAAGTCTCCGTGCACATCTAGTAGAATTTTGAGCGCATTTCTCGCCCGGATCTTTGACATCTCGTCTGGTCGACTCGTCAATGCCGTCTTGACTTGCGGCGGCTTATTGTCCCAAGGGAACTGATACAGACAGTTAGAAACGCTTCATTCAAAGCAACCAAATCACTTACGGGGAACTACGGTTGGACGTGCACTAAATCAGTCCTAACTCCTTGTGCTGAAACATGGTCACTCACCAGGGTCTTCAGGGTCTCATAGCCTGCCATAGTCATATCAACAAACCTGTGATACTTTCACAAAATCACACTCACCTAGAAGCGTGAAGCCGAACTGGGGGCTGCTCCGGATGACTCGGGCGGGGCCACCTTTGAACAGCGCCCGGAATCCTTCTTCGCGATCTGTAATATTAGAATTTCGTCAGCATGCTATGTTGATGGACAAACAAGAACCTACATATTTTCACAAATGCATCTCGTAATCCTTTGTAATTAGTTTGGCCCTTCCTTGATTCCACTTGCAATCTGGTTTTAACAACGTCTAGTGACAGTTCAATACATGAATAATTTTCAGGCATTCAAACGGACCAGCAGGAGTCGTAAGATAAGCGGCTGGCATTCCACTGGCAATGAGCGTTATTAGTCATTTTTAAAAAAAAATCAGAGCGGTACATACGCAATGCCAGCTGCAGCTAACGTTTCAAGGACAGAGAGGTGTTTGCCATGGTAGCCTTCATTAAATACATCCTTCTTTAGATGCGAATAAGCCGGGAAATAGATAGCGGAAAATGGTATATCTCGTAGGAGGCAAGCGGTTGCCCCCCTGTATAGACCCAGAATACCCAATTGGCGAATTATATGGATAGCACCCTTTGGTGCGGCGCCTTCTAATTTGGCAGCTTCTCCTTGGACTTGGAGTCGGATCTTCCTGCAAATGATGTAGCTATAGCATTGCTTAATTCCCGATTGAAACGTACACAATTTCCAAAGGATTTGTGAAAACCTGAAATTGTAACAGTTAATCTATGGGTGACGGAAGAGCAGAAAACCACATACCACTTGGCAGCCTCCAGCCATTCCACCCGCAACAAGTTCCCACCCAAGCTTTATGCGGCCCGTTTCAGGATCCGTGGCCTTGGCTCGGACAAGATCATTCACGGTGAGTTTGATGGCTTTCTCGGGTGCAACGCCCTGAAAGACTATCTTGAGAGAAGAGTACAGGATAGAGACAGAATCGTACAATCAGCTGTGGTCCAAGTCCACGATAGAATCCAAGGAGTCCTTCATTACGAAATATCTTCCTCGCACAATCTATGCTGTTTTTGTACAACATCTGGCCCACGACAGTGCTTCTCTGATTTTGCATGCTGTGCGATCGTGAACAACTGCAAGTTGTTGAGAGATGACTTTTCGACGTACCGAGTCTACAAGACATTAAGTAGGAAAGATGTACGCTTCACAATACTACTCACCTTGACTAAAGGGATCATATGAGGTTTCGTGGAACGCACGCGCTAAGACACTCACCTAAATCTATGGGGTATACTATTGTGGCACCGAACGCTCCCGCAATGCCTAGAGTTATCGTTATCAAAGATGCACAGCCGACACCTCTGGTGACATACCCCCTTGTACGAAACTATATGCTGAATGTAGAGCACCTTGCCAGAGCGACTGCAGGAGTGGCTGGGCCGGCATCTTCTTCATGAGGCGCCCTCCATTTAGGATCCAAAAGCTGCGCGAAATCGACCAAAGCTAGTCGTGCTGAAGGAACCCCTCGACTAGCGAAGTGGAATATTATAGAAGCCTCCATGGGGGTAAATAGTGAGTAGCGCGAACTGGAGGCAGCATAATTAAGGAAGTCTGATTGGTCTATGCGTCCATCTTTGCTCTTTGCCGTTGCTTCACGGATAATCCTGGAGAAGGATTTCGATTTTTCATTCGGAGCCATGCGCTAGCTAACTTACCTTTCTACCATATCCATCTCTACGTATTCATGGCATCAACACAAGAGAAAAGAGCGGAAGTACGACACGTACCTCTAATAACATTATGGAACGCAACGACTTCCGAATAAGATATCCGTTGACCTGGGGTCAAAGTGCAAAGGGTCGTCAATCTATCAATTATGGCATCCGATAATTTATGTCCAGCGATTTCCTGGGCAGCCGGTGAGCAATAAAGTCACAAGATGGACACTAGAGCATACTAGAATGATTCTCTTGAATTGGTCGGGTCTAATAAATCCGTCTTGGTCATCATCAAGGTATTTGAAAGCCTGGCGCAATCTTTCGCCTTGAAGGCCTTTCATAAGCTGGGTAAATTCGTTGTCTGTCGAGGGTGCACCGTCATTAGTACAACTACAAAACCATATTAGTTACTCACATCCTAATACATGAGTCCCATTCTTTTTTCCGAGGTATAATTTTGCCCAGTCACTAAATCACATGAATTGGTCAAGCATTCAGAGGAATGAATGGCATACCAGTCAAAATCAAACGGGATGGCATCGGGCCCAACGTTCTCTGTGAAAACTTGCTTGAATTGGTCGAACGTAATGTATCCCGAATGATTGCTGCATCTTCGTGAGTTACGAATAGCTTAATTTCAGTTTCTACATACACATCGAAGTACTGGAATGCCATCCAATAGTCCGCATCATGTCGCTTCAGAAGGGTCTCGAACACCGTGAAATCATCCCAAGAGACCAGGCCACGTTTCGATGTGTCGGCAACGCGGAACAAAATGGCAAACTGTGCACGGCCAATTTTCGTGAGGTCGCTCTTGGGCGCGATGGCATTGACGAAGCTCTCTTGATCGAGAAATCTTTGATAGACAGTCAGATGACAGGCAACATGTGATGGTTTTCCATTTACTTTTCGTTGTTGATAGTCTTTGCGTGAGTATCAAAAATTCTTCTCCAACGTTTCAGCTCGCTCTCCGGTATCGATACCGCAGTTCGGACCGAGCTGAGCGCCGCGGCTTTTAGAGACTGTTGCCTTGTCTGTATCGCAATGCACGGTTGGTAGAATACGGGACCACATTGATTCTGTGCGACTCTAGGGGTATGGATGGGCTAGGGTATCCCAAACGAGTGGGTGGTAGGCAAAGCCTAGCGGAGGGGGACGAGGCGATGAGGCGAATGAAATGAGGATACGGGTTGCGAAGATTTCCGGTGTGAGCAAGTTCCCGAATAAGTATAAGCACTTTGCCGAACCCGTTGCATCACGGAGTCGACTGTCGGACCATTTTACTCATGCTGCAAACGCTACATCAGAAGGTAATCTAAAGCTAATGCAATACATCTCCTTGTTGGGTGCCACGGAGCGAACCAAATGCAAGTTAAATTCCGTTATTTTTGACCCCAGCTGTTCCTCCACACGCTAATGCGGTATGAGTTTCTGCAAATCCATCAAAGTGCAGTGAACTTACCTCACGAATATCCTTTTCCGCCTCTTGCGGCTCGAGTTCCCGGGTAAAGCAATGGCAATGTACTACGGGCATAATGTCGTACGTCTCGCCCAAATCACGCGTCCGATCGGACTAGTAGCCCTCGGAATGCATTTAGAAACTGAATTGCCGAGTCGGGCAAGTTCATAACAAAATGTGAGATTCGCCGTCGAGGTGGTTTGACCGCCTTAACAGCGTCTGTCGCAATCGCCAGATTCTGAGCTCTTCGTCGCTCCTTATCTTGTTGCGTTCGGCTTGCAGGTGGTCTAGTAAATGGAGGAAACGGCTCATCATAAGCCCGCCCAACCGCGGCACGGATGAAATTGTGACCATCTTCACAATATACTCTGGCGATATCGGACACCTAACACATTCAGTCATGGAACGACATAGAAATTCATGCTCATACTCGGTTATCCTGGACATTCTTGGCGAGGTACTTTGCACTTTCAGGGTTCAGGTCATTGGCAAGCACGGCACATCCCTTCTTAGCGGCGGGAACTGCGAAAGGCCCAACGCCGGCAAAAACATCGGCAACTACATCTTCTGGCGAAAACATGCGTATAATCCTGTCGTGTTCTGTATGCAACCGCGAATTCCAATACACTTTTGTAAAATCGAACGTGAAACGGCAATCCGATTCGTGCTAAATGAATCATAAGCAAGGAAGTTGCTCTCTCGTAACAGACATACATGTTCAACAATGTAGTCCGGCTCTCCTGCCAGCAGTTCCATGCTGAAAAATCTAAATTTCGTGTTGATGCTGTCGAGCTTATTGACGACCGTTTTAACTTGCTTGTTTTTCTTGATGAAAGATATGAGGTCTCATTTCAAAACAATGCATTTAAACTCACATCCAGAATCACTTGACCAATCAAATACTTGTAAGGGAGATATTCATCATTCAAGTTCAGATGTGCTGGAACGAATATTAGTATGGCCGTTCAACGGCGTTACTTCCGCATCCGTACCAATATGACCTGTCATAGCGAAGCCTGAAGGCGAGCCATCGCAGAGATCCTCCGGCAGTATGGCATGGAGAATTTCGTCTTTTTTGGAATGAATTGCAGCATTATTGAATAACGGGAATCGCATACCCGCTGTCCAGTAATCATAGTTCAAGTGTACTTGATGATTAACTAAGCCATTGCATTCATGTTTTATAAACTCCAACGCGTCAAGTAGGAGGTCGGCTAACTTGCATCTATATCACTGCTAGTCATGGACGGTTGACTGTAGTCATACCTTCATTTGCAACCCCCAGCAACACCAAGCGGTCCCCATCCGGATCCGACGGGTCTGGGACGACTGTGCGGATTTTGGGTAGGTCCATCAAGACTCTGAGATTGCGTGTCAGGACACGCGTAACGTTGCAAAATAATAAAACCTTTTCATTGGTTGTGCCTTGAGTACGAAGGCAGTCTTTGTGGGAGGAACGCGGACGGCAAGGACAGGTATGGATTTTCGAAATGCATCTCTGTCCAAGTTGTCTTTCATTTCCCTATGGATGGGTGGTGAAGCATCGAGGTGTAGATGTCGCGGCATGATGCGAGCTCGCGTTGTAAAGAACGGGCGAAGAAACATAAACTAATTTTGAAAGTAACACTGTGACTTTGATGTCGTTCAGAATCAGATAAGATGACCACGCTGCCCAACGAGCAAATCCTCCGACATGTCGTCGATGTTCACTGTCATCCTACAGATGCACCCCAGATACCCCATGAAACTATGCAGCGTCTCAGCATAACGCTTTGTGCCATGGCTACCAGACAGTCCGACCAACAGCGTGTGCGTGATCTGGCTCTCCAATACCCCGACAAGGTCATCCCTTGTTTTGGTCAGTTCCCCTTCTCCAGTTAGTATTTCAAACTCACATGTCTACCCGCAGGTTATCACCCATGGTTTTGTCATGCCATTGCAACTCAGCCCTTTGCATCCAAATACAATCACTATCAGACACTCCTCCTGGGCACCTCCGAGTCACCAGACCTCCTTGAGGCATTTGAGAAGCTACTTCCCCATCTGCCTGAACCACGCCTTCTAAGCGATATCGTTCAGGAGCTGCGTGACAATCTACGTTCCTTCCCTGATGCTATGCTCGGGGAGGTGGGCTTGGATCGCTCCTTCAGACTCCCGATCGATTACTTCTCATCTCCACGCGAATTGACTCCATTCACGATCCCCCTCGAGCACCAACTTATTGTCCTTGAGGCTCAGTTAGACCTTGCCGTTGAGCTAGAGCGAAATATAAGTTTCCACAGCGTAAAGTCCCAGCAGGCCACTATTGCCCTCTTGGACAGAATGAGGAGTAGACATAGTAAGTGCTGGCATAAAATCAGTATCGACTTCCATAGTTGCGGCTTCAGCCCGGAAACGTGGCGACGTATCGAGGCAAGTGTTCGTCAGTCGTTGCCTCGTTAATTCTAACATCATAGCAGAACGAACATCCCAATACATTTCTCTCGTTATCCGTCGTCATAAACGGTCGTAATTCGAACTTGAAACGCCTGATAGCTGCCTGTGCACCGGATAGGATATTGGTCGAGTCTGACTATGATAACGCTGAGATGACAACACCAATGACCTGGGAGATGTTGTTGATTGTTGCCGAGATAAAGGGATGGAAAGTGGAAGAGGAGTGGGGTCAAGATCTAAATCCAGTGGGTGCTGTGCGACGGCTAGAGGAAAACTGGAAAAGGTTCAAGGAAGGCAATCACTGCCCATTTCCAATGAAAGGTCATAATATTCCTACAGTGTAGGCGATCCAAGAAAAAGAGAAAAGGGTATACCTATACACTTGGGATAAGTGCTAATTAGATATACCCACAGAAGTGCAGCGGGTGTGCAATTGTCACCGCCAGATATATGATAGGAGGAGGATGATGCACACGCCAATAACTAGACCCATTATGATTGAATCTCTCCGTCGTCTAGTGCGTATCATAGACACGATGTTGTTAATGCCAGGCATGGTTTCTACAACAATCAGGAACAGGGACGCCGCAAGCCATGAGAAGGAACTCACTAATAACATGGCCCATTCGACTGTTTATGCCAGCCAACGTGCTTCTCTGACGGCCGAACTCTGACCGAGTCTCATATGCTTGTCTAGGAGAATCATTAATCGAACCTAATAACATGTATAAATGTATAATACTCACTGCAACACGTCGTCTGTCATCCTATGCGAGCTGTCTATTCGGCTCCGCTCTGCCAACAAAGCATCGGTTGTGCTTGACTTGTATGCGCTATGTAAAGGTCAGAAATCTATCCGACGAAGCATAAAGTTCAAACGTACTCGATATCATTGCGGACACCACTGAGGAGGTTCGCTTGATCCAACGTATTTTGAGCAGTTGCCTAGGAGCGTGGAATGGGGGGAGTGCCGCGGCTTCAGACGGGAGACTTACCTTGGTTCTCCGTAGCTCACGGGCATGGTCCTGACAGACTTCCCTATGTCTTTGAATGGTACGCAGCATAGCAGGCGACATTAGTTCAGGATTAGCGGCAAGCTTTGAGAGATGTTCATTAGCCTCTTCCAACTGTCATAACAATGAGTATCAAAACTATTCGTAACTAGAGGTCAAATGCATGCCTTCGCCAGCAACTCTTCCAGTTCGGTTTCCAGCTCTTGCCATCGCTCCAAGGAACCTGAAGCTTCGAGGTCGGGTTTCGAACGTGAAATAGATGAAACTAGTTGTGAATAAGAGGCCAATTTAACGTCAAATTGGTTCTCGAGGGTCCGGCATTGTCGATGGAGGTTGTCATAGTTGCTCATTGTTGTGGGTTTGGCGCAACTGCCAAATCCGTCGCACTACTGCAACGAACCACTCAAGCGCTCACTATTAGTACATCCTGAATTTGTCAAGGAGGATTTCCCCAAGTCATTCCGTGCGCTTTGCTGGTGTGCTTTAGTAAAATGATTTGTGCAGACACACTGCAACCATCAAAAATGCCTTCATACACAGAACAGTCCAGTAGATCATCCTCGCTGACAGATATCGACACATGAGTCAAAGAGTGCGATAGCGTTGCTGAGCACACCCCCGGCTTCTACGCATGAACTCTCTTCCACTAGTTGCTGTAGCTACGAATTTTTGGATGCCAGTAATCAAAAAGATTCAAAACCCGAGCCACGACTTGGCGCTCTGCTGTGCAGCTATTTTCTTTGCCTGAGTGTTTCCAATGAGTGGCGCATTTCTTTCCGAGAAGTAAGACAGACCTGAGCAACCATGCTGCGACTTCCTTCTTCCAGAGCATTGAACCTCTCCCCAAGACCCTCCAAAGCTTGCCTAATAGGCATCAGCAGATAGTCCGTGAGCACTTATAGTGAAGATTATACCCTCGTTCGCCCAATGCTGAAGTCAGCCTGCCATACAGTTCGCTATGTACGGCAGCCGCTCGCGAGGCTATACTAGCAACCGCCGATTCTCCTTCTCCTTCCTTGTTAGACAATCGGGGCGCTGGCTCTGGTATAGGCCTCTCAGGCCCCCCCACTGATAATAGCAATGAGTATGTTGTCCTGGTGCCACTCAGAGACTTACAAAGTGCATCTAGTTGATCTCCGGACATCGAGAGCCCAAATCTAAACCAAGCGCTCAGCAAAGAACTTGGGCCGACAGGTACAGGCTGCGGATGAGATGGAATATGCGGTGGCGAGGGTATCAGCTCAACATCTGGAGAGGAATAGACTCGTCGAAAGTCAAATAGTGTACCGTATACAGCTTCGTCTATTTGTCCAGACATGGGGTGTGGTAGGAAAGCAATAAAATCCCCCGATTTGTCGATGCTTGGTGGTCTAAGTATATGCGATAAACACCGTGGTCATGAGCAACTGTAGGCTGCCTAACTCACAGTGAGGGTATAGGTGGTAGTTCCAAGGTATGCAAATGATTTAGATGTGGCAGCGAGTAAACAAGTGCTAAATGCTTGGTCGTGAAAGCAACCAAGGCATGCGATCCTAGGTTAGTGTTAACCAATATGCCCCACCTCAACGGGATGAGTACAAACCCATCTTTTCCACTATCTGAGTTCTCTGAATATTACCCGTTTTGCCACTACTCCAATCCACCTTGGCAATGCGCTGTCCACTGATTTCAGCATATACCCTTGCGCCCTTGGTACCTGTCGTAACAAGAATGCTTCGCGAATCGCTACTGGAGACGTTTTGGCTCAGGAAGATTCTTTCTCGATCAGCACCCAGCATCAATCCTGTCTTCTCATCAAGGACAAAACTGCCATGCTGCAAAGGATTTGGAATCGCTTCCGCGTTAATCGTGTCACCCAAGATACTCCATGCCGCGGTATCGGAAACTTGCGTAAATGAAATGACATCCATATGACCGGATAGACGAATGGCTAATAAACGGACGCGAACTTGTGGATCTAGAAACGTTAACCAGTGGGTCATCGAATTGGCATATACTAGTTACCCTTTCCCATTGAGCATGCCGTCCAAACTAAGTCAAGTACCGGGTCGATAGAATCTGACACGAGGTTGAAGTTGATTGAATGTCGATTTTTCTTTCTCTGCTTCTCTTTTCGTAATACAATTTTGGAAGACGTCAAGTCGACCACAAGGAATGTTCCAGTTGAGTACGAAATTGCCAGAAGTCCTGCGACGTGAAACCTATATGAGGCTCAGGATGATCATCGTTTATTCAATGCTTACCAATGTTTGCAATTGAAGAGGCTTCGACTCTTCCTGACGTATGACGAACTATAAGATGCGGTTCAAGCTGTTTTCCAGGGTTAACTTGGATATGCCCCGCGGGTATCAATTCTGGATCGGGGAGTTCTTTGCAGTGACATGGATTGACGATCTTCGAAGCACGCATCCTGAAGACCATCACATCCCCACTTTCCACAGCGATAACACAGGCACATTGAGGAGAGAAATCAACCAAGGTAATGCGAGGCACTTTCTCCTTGCCTAAACCAAGTAGGTCTGCGGTATGAGGATCTTCATAAACATTGTTGATATCAACGGTCAACGCTGGAAGGCTGTTTGGAAATTCATGTTCAAGTGCCTTAGGTCGCAAATTTTCTTGAATCCGCACACTTAAGAGCTGCGCACTAATATCAGAGAATTGTATAGTGCCGTCAAAATTGTAGGATGCCATTATTCGGTGAGGCTGATACTAATAAATATGTTTTCCGTTAGACTGGACATGAGGCGCCAAAAACAGATGCCTTACCTTGGCGAAAGACAAGTCATTCTCTTTGGCAGCGTTCGCCCAGGCATTTCCGCCTGCAAGATTCAGTCGTGGAACCTCCAGAGCAGAACCAGTGGTGAGTGCTTGATAGGAGGGACGATCGACTGTAAACAAACGTGCATCAATTAGGCCCGCGGCGGCAACCCAAAGCGGGAAAGGCATTTTCAGTCGTCGAGGCTCGCTTGACTCCATCAAAAAGCGTAAGGTATCCTCTAATTCATTCGCCAGTCGATTTGCATCGACCCTAGTGTCTGCATTCTGTGGCTCGTCGGATTCTACATCCTTGAATGCTGGAGGAGGGAATTCAAATGTGGTGAGACAGCGCGTTGTCTGATCTGGTCCAGTCATAGCAATGATTGCAATGGGGTCGAACGTCCCCGAGTAATGGGGGTTATCACGAGGAACTAGCAAATAATCTTGGACTACGTCCTGGGTTGCATAAAAGTACGTTTTCAAAGGGGTCAAAGATTCCCTCATGGCACTTCTGAAATAGGGATGTAGTGATTTTGAGGTATCAATAGCCGGGGGGTCGGCAGGATGGAATGCTGGCAGTTCTAAAATAGTTAATCCTGCAGGTTCAGTAGTGGTCAGACCACCCAGGATGGTGAGAGTAGTCTTTCCGCCGCGGGGATCGGAAGAATTGGGAAAACCACTCCAAGATAGCTTGAAGATAGGTTCCCTGCTGTTTTCTACGCCCAGCTGACCGGGGTCCGAAAGCAATTGATCTAGTTTCTTGGCATCTACGGCATTCACATCGTTAGCATCCAACGTCTTAACAAATAACGGCTGATCCTCGTCTTCAACAGCCCAGAAAGCTAGAGAACCATCTGTGTATCCCACGGCAAAGAAGTGTCCTGATGGATGGATAGCCATACAGGTTACTGGTGGTTGACGCAGCGTTAGTACGTCCTTGGTAAATTAGTTGTGGTTCTTCTATGCGGTAGAACAGCTTACATGACTTGCGAAACCAGCTCCACCAGGCGCTCCAGGGGGTATCGTGTATTCGTATGAGCGAATAATGCTGCGTTGAGTCTGGCAGAGTATCAGGCGGTTCAAGATGTCTAATGTTACCATTCTTACCAGGTCCGACAAGACGACACCACCTTCAGGGCATCTCAGAGTCGTTTTACTGGTGGTAGAAGTCACAAACCTGCGTATGCCACGAACAGGAGGTTAAGATCTCTCGGATGCGCCACGACCTCGACGGACGTGCGACTAACGTACAGCAGGTTTGTTGGGTATTACTGCGGGTATATTCACGAATATGACGTACGCTGATCGCTGATCATCTTTGCTTGCCCATCCAACCTTTTTCTTATAAGTATCCCATAAATTGGGAAGCGTATATGGGGACTTGCGAAGACAAAGGAGATCGTATGTCTTGACTTCACCGGTGTGGATCGCAAGGAATACCTGACGGGCAGCGTAAGTCGTAATGATGCGACGTGTGAATTGAATAACAAACATGCGAGTGTGAAGGCGACGTTGCAATGCAACTGAGTATATATCTATCAGCAACGTCGCTTTTGTCTTACCTGCCAACAAGCACTGACTTGGTTTGATCAAACTTTGCTTTGGCCAAAAATTGTGGCTGGTCAATGGTTGATAAGTCCCAAATCGATAGCTCGTTGTTTCTCATCTATCATTCGATTATAATGACTGTAATGCATAAACTCGAGAACTCACCCATGCAGACCAATCGTGAGGTAGATACCGATATCGTCAGAAACTTCACGGGAAAGCCACTTCCAAGTTCCAATAGTACATGGACTGCCGGTTTTCCAAACACATGAATCGATCCTCTCGCCGTACCTGTGCGATTAAAAAGGGATATTGATATAACACTGAAGCTGCATCATACCTATGGCCAACAATCCAGGAACTGGTTCGTGTGCAAAGGCAGTGTAGTCCTTCGGAAAGTAAAACCTTCTCAGTTCGTTAGGCTTCCATTGTTGCGACTCCGTAAGTTCAATAGAGAGATCTTGAAATGCTCGTTCATGGTGTCTCTGCAGCATCGAGAACCGCCAAGCCTGAAGGCTGAAGGGTCACCACAACTTTACATCAGGGGTAAAAATAGATATTACTGATATGGTATCAAAATGTGATCTACTGTACAATGGTGAATGGTAAATGGTTAGTCGTATGGTACAACTACCTAGAGATACAAGGTGCGCTGCAATGCCAATTGACTCACGAGAGATCTTCATGCCTCTCAGAGGCCTTTCTTGAGCCCGCGGTTCTGGCTGTGGAATGTGAGGTGGTTCCTCTGATCTTACCCAACCAACTTCTTTTGCTACCCTTTCCTGGACGCTCCCCGAGGGACTGTTTGTAACATCTGAGATGAGCGATGTTTTTGTGGCACCTGCTGGCGGACGCTTTGGTGATGACTGAGATGCATATGTACGCCGCACAGGAGTGAAGCCAGAGAGTCCGCCGCTCAACATTCTGCGCACTCGAGGCGTCCGATTTTCGTTGCGATCATCTGGCACACTGTCAATTGTGAAACCTTGGGGCGGAAGGCTATCGCAGGCCTCGAAGTCTTCGGGCGCCCGCCGCTTCTTCCCAATCACCTGCTCTGTCTCTTCTAAACGAGAGACTAAAGCCGACGGTGTTTGTTTGTCCGGAGACTTAGCCTTGAAAACGGTTGGATGGGCGAGGCGAGCTTCGGGTGTCTTTGCTCTATGGACCGTGGCTCCAATGGAGGCTGCACAGTTCATAGCGGCAGCGGGCGTGGACTTAGAAAGTATACATGAACGTTCTTGTATAGGAGGAGAACGCGTCGTGGGGGAGGTGACAGGAGAGGCCACAGGTAAGGACGGTAGAACAGGTTCAACAGCCTGAGGTAAAGGTTTGGGAATTGATGCCTTGGCTGCGGACAGCTTTGCTTGCATATTTTGCACCTTGCGATTGAGTGATTCAACTTTGGCCGTTAGTTTCTTGTTGTCCTTGAGTATCCTAGTCACCTGTTTAAGAACACCGACTGCGTGGAAGTATCATAAACTTACTCAAGAACTTTGTCGTCGTTTTCCTCAATCTCTGCGCATTTCTTCCTCAATAACTCTTCCATTTCATTATTCCTCTCTTCTAGTTCAACCAAAGCGGAAGCAAGATCGGGCTTTGAACGCAAAGCATCCACTTCCTTCTGTAGTTCCGCCATTTCCCGCTTGTGCTGTGCACTTTGCAGACTAAGATTTACCTCCGCAGCTTTCCATGATTTCTCAATGGATAACAGCTCTTCGCGCCGCAGAGAGCGCTCGGAATTGAGTCCTGTAATTGTTTCTTCACTGGACGAGGAGTCAGCCTAAATCTAGTGGTCGAGGCTCGATGGCTATGCTTACCATTCTTTGACCTTGCTCTCCAAGAATCTTGTCATAGAAATAGATCGCTGGAGCTCAGCTTCCAGGTTGGTCGTACACTCCTGAAGAGACAACCTTTCTTTTTGTAAGATGCCAAGCTCCAGGCGAGATTCATCGAGCTCTCTTGTCATGCAGTGCATCCTGTCTTTCAATTCTTCTAAAGCGCTTTCCGCGGTCTGCAACTGTATCTTAACACGATGTATCTGGTGGTCATGCTCCTTGCGCTCCTGCGAGCGATCTTGAGTCATTTGTTCGAGATCCGCTGTTAGCCGCTCAACATTCTTAGATGATTCTGTCAATGACTGTAGACGTTCACGAAGCTCGGAGTCAAGTGCAGTGAGGTCTTTTTCCAGCTTTTCTTTCGTCTCTCGCGCTTCCTCGCTCAGCTGCGCCAATTCCCCCTTGTACGTTTCGTGAGCTTCTGCAAGCTGACGCAAAGTTTGTTCATGGGAAGATTCCAAGGTGCAAATGCGTTTTTGCGCATTTTCGTTGTCCACTCTCGTTGCATTGAGATTGTCCCGTAAATGAGACAACTCATTATCGTGTTTCCTCTGTAGTACTGATAGATTTTCACCGACGTCATCCTTCTGGTGTACATCAGCGGACAATGACTCGATGCGTTTTTCCA
Organism: Amanita rubescens; assembly: GCA_015039365.1. Taxonomy (NCBI): domain Eukaryota; kingdom Fungi; phylum Basidiomycota; class Agaricomycetes; order Agaricales; family Amanitaceae; genus Amanita; species Amanita rubescens. The sequence goes on from WION01000012.1 coordinate 482,465, forward strand.
GTTCCTGCTTGACGCTAGCAAAATCTGACGCCATCTGATCTTTCTCCGTCTCCATATAGGTAAGCCTCGACTGTAGTTGTGTCATGGCGTCGGAAGTCGTGGCTATTTCTTGCTGCAGCATTTCCATTTCGTCGGCGTGCCTGGATCCTCATTTCCGCGACGGCTGTCTCCGTTACAGTCTTATTGGCAACCCCAGCCTCCTTGTCGCTCAAAGAACCGAGGAGTTCCAGCATCTGGGCTTCGAGCTCCCCAACCCGAAGAGTATGTTGGGCAGTTTCGACGCGCGAATTCTCCAGTTCTGCGGATACCAGAGCGCAGCGATCCTCATACTGCTGTACGTGGGTCGATAACTGTCTGAATCGGGCCTCTGCTCCATTCTTCTCCTCTTTCAGTCTATCAAGAGCAATCTTGATCTCGCTTCGAGACATAGCTAGAGCAATTCCCATTTGTCTTATCTCTACGTTTGAATCTTGCAAGCGTTGTTGAAGACCAACCAACGACCTCTTGTCATCCTCTGATGCTCTCAGCAATGTTTGTTGATAATCATAAGCCGCGCGCAGCTCATCGATAATGTTTGAATCCTTTTCTCGCATTCTGCTCGTAGTGTTCTTGGCTTGACTAGCCGTTTGCACGAAGACGGCGACGAGTGATATCAAAGTCTGGTCGCTTTGCTCTAACTTGCCATCCAAGGCTTCGAGCTCCATTTCTAAAGCCTCGACCCGTGAAAGCGCCGCGTCACGAGCTTCCCTCGCGTCAGCGCAGTCCTCCACCATCGCATCTTTCTGGGCAGCTAGCGTCTCGAGCTCTGTTGTCATCTCTCCAAGCCGCTCCTCCTGTAAACGAAGATTCGTTTCGAGCCGCCGAATATCGTGTTGATGAATGCCAATCTGTTCCGTCCTCCTAGCGACACGCATTTCCATCTCCTTTAGCTGATCTCGTAGTGCCCGGTTAGCCTCCGAGGCGGACATAGTGGATAATTGCTGGAATTGTAGAGAGCTGTATCTGCTCTCTGCATTCGCTAATTCTTGTTGCGTAGAACGTAGCTCTGAAGTTAGGTTGGTGACCTGAAGAGCCAAGGAGTTACGCTCGGATTCGACGTTCTCAAGCGTCCTAGAAACACCCTGGACCTGTCTCCCAAGTTCATCAAGAGTACTCTGATTAAGTCTGTTGAGCCGTTGCCGCTCTTCTTCCCATTGTAGCTCGCGTTGAGTTAAGTTCGACTCGACGTCGTCCTTTTCTTTGTAAAGATCTTGCAGGTTTGATGCGCTCTGTTCCACTTGCGCCTCCAGGGAATATATCTTGTCCGCTTGTCGTTCTATCACCTGGTTCTTGACCTGTAGTAGAGATTGCAAGTCCGCACATTTGTTTTCAGCTATAAGCAACTCTCCTTGCAATTGAGAATAGCGGAAATCTAAATGACGTATGACAACAGCGCTTGCGGTGGCGACGAGTGCCGACCGCTCAACTATCCTCCTTGATTGGGTGACTTCTATTGCACCCTGGCTGGTGGTTGCCGAGATGGATGCTGATAATTTTGCCTCCAAGGATTCAATTGCAAATCTCGATTCGGATTCAAGGAATTGTACATCGCGCCGTAAATCATCTCTCTCTGTCCGAAGGCGATCTACCGCTGCAAGTAATCGTTCAATAGTTGCGATCGTCGTATCATCTGGTTGAGCCTGTGAAGAGGTAGCTGGTATTAATCCGAGAACTGCGTCTGCTCTGCTCTTTGCCGAGCTGGTGAAAGACGTCAGTGAACATCACAATGACGGAACAAACGTAAAATCACCTCGCCGAGGAAGTAATGCGCTCGGTGACGACCCTAGTCAACCTTTGTATTTCATCCCTCGCGTCTGCCAACTGATCCAGTACTTTCCCCTTTTCTCTGACGAGGTCCATACACCGTCCGTCTCTTTCCACGACCTTTTTCGCCTCTTCATTCAGTCTAATTTCCATCTCTTGCATCTGAGCCTTCAAATGGCGAGAATCCTGAGTTTCCCGTAGGATGCTCTCCAGCGTCATTATCTTAGCTTCATCCTCATCTATTCTCTTGATCAACTCTTCTTCTCGACTCCCATCCTCCGCTTGTTTTTTCATCAGCTGCAACTCTGATTCCTTCTCTTCCAACGACGCTGTCAGGTCGTTCGTTTGAGACGTCATTCGCTTCTCTAACGCAGTTTTCTCGTTCTCGCTCCGTAGCAGGTCATCCTGAGTTTGGGAGAGCTTCTGTGAGGTCGACCGCAAGGATGCCTCTGTCTGAGAAAACGTTGAACGAATATCCTCCAGTTCCTTCTCTAAGAATTTGATTCTATCATCTGAAGCGGACGAAGATCTGGGTTGTGACACTGTTCTACGCTGTGCGATGGGATTGGGTAGAGTTTTCTTCCGCTCGGCTTCCAGCTCGCGGACCCGGGCCTCAAGAGTAGATTTCTCTCGTTCTAATTTCGCCGTGCGCGCGTTTTTCTCGTCAGAAGCACGCGAGGCGGTGTCTAGAAAAGTTTGAAGCTCCTTGACCTCCAATTCCTTGGCTCTAATAGCCTCGCGTGCACTCGTTAAGGCCAATTCCACGTTCTTTGACGAAACGCATTGACTTTGATGATCATCGGTTCGTTGTTTGAGATCCTTTTCAAGTTGCACGCTGCGTTGTGTTTCTTGGTTCAACTACCGTCACAAAAATTAGCTCAAGCAATAAGTGGTGACAACCGAAAGGACAAACCTTATGTATGGCGTCATTCAACGATACCTGGTATTCGTCTATATGTTGCGCCTGTTTTATGAGTTGTGTTTGCTGGGCGGCAAGCTGAGCATCTAAAGGCAATAGTTAGCCACCAAAAGGAATGAATGGGTTGTAGTTGCAGTACCCTGAGCATTCAGCTTGTTCTTGAGGACATGAAGCTCATCGGCTGTAGCTCCGTCCCCTGAATTCCAACGAGACATTCCGAAAGCCTTTCAAAAAAAGGCGTAAACGCAGTTGAGTTCACAGGGCGATGTGTTGAATCTCGCAGGCGGCAACACACGTGAGGAACAGTAAACGCGCCTCAACACGTGACCGTTTACCTTGCCCAAAATAGTATAGTTCGGACAAGCCACAGTCGTCACTTACAGTTACGGATATTGATGCAGATGTGTTCAATATTGTACATGCTATCGGTGATTGATGACATAGGGACTCCACTTTCCAATTGAAAATCAGATAAGCCAAAGCCAATCTTACTTTGACCGCCTTTGCGCCTTTTGTCGAACCGCTGACTTGGTGTTGGCAGCTTGAGCTCCACAAGCACCCCAAAAGAAGGATGCCGTGGCACGTTCTTCCCAATTCCCGTTTTATTGCTCTTATCGCGCAAGGAAAATCAGAAATGGGGTGCTTACGGGGACATGGTGACCTCAACGCTGACAGGCGTTCTACAGAGAAGGCACCGGTGACATGGCACTGCTACGTGTTACACGTAGTTCTTTTTTTTACTCAGTTTGATAACAGCGCAGGTATCCGGTTTGCCGTTGTCTCTATCCGACGTATAGTCATATGGTATTCATCTATGCGTCCGAAATATCACCATTGGTGTTGAACATTAAGTTTCATTGATAGGTCTCCAACCAGTGGATCGTACTCGTTGGCCGCGGGAGTTTATCTGTACGAGGGTGATGTCATGATCGTAATTGACGTCATGTCTTTTATTGCTAAAACAGTATTTCCTGCAGCGTTTGTAGTCGATTCGGACGAAGAAGGAAACCGGGAGAGGCTACGGACTTGGTGATCCTCTGGCGGAATATATAAACTCCCATTTTGCGTCGATTTCTCTTACCCTCTTCTCTTCCGCCAACCCCAACCATCTATTAGCCCAACTTAAACATCCGCAGCACTCTTGGTGAGATCGACTCTTCGTCTTATTCCGTCATCTTATTCCCAGTCAGCTTTCGCAGAATGTCAACGAACGGCAATGGCGTCGCAACATCCGGTCCACCTTCGAAAGTAACGCTCTCGCTTGGGCACTTACCTAGTAAGAAAGACATCAAGGCCCCCTGGCCCAGAACCCCAACCAGAGTTAGTATATGCGCTTCAACTTGTCCTTCTGACCTAATTTTTTCTATGGCCAGGTGGACCCCAACAACCCACCTTGGCCCGCATATCGTGGTTACCATGAATACTCTTTTGCCCATGCTACTATGCAATCGAGACTTCCAACAATCTTAGGAAAAGCTATAGAAGACGCAACTCGCACTCTTAACGAGCAATCCGCGGAAGAGCTGGTTGTCGACTTACTTGCATCGATTGAACGCATGGGTGACCTTATGACCGATTTGAGCGGAAACGCCAAGCTTCGCCCAATTATCGACGACGGAGAAGCTGACGTAGCTTTATGGAACAAGGAAATTGCCAAATATTTTCAAGGTAACACGGCTAGAGGATGTCCTAGCACTTGCAACTCAATACGTTTATAGGCAAGGATTTCATGAATGCGCCTTGGCTATTTGCAGAGGCGTACAAGTATCGCCGCCTGCATGAATGTTTCAGTGTTAGCAAGTTCTGGAAAGATTACGACGTGTTTTACAGGCAGAAAGTGAGAATTGGTTTTCCTCTGGCATGTGAAAACTAAGCTAGGCTAGTGTGATACATTTTCCCGCTCCTCAGAGGCTGTTTTCGAGCTTTCGATGCGTTTTGCTGAGCCTTTCAAGCTCGCTGGAGACTTATCGCCAGAGGAAAAGCTAGAGGCCGAACGACTTATGTTCATGGAGCTTACACAAGGTACGCGCCTTCAGCTGTCGGAATATCCAGATCCCAAATTGTTTCCTAGTTTGCTTGTGGGGCAATTCAACCGACCTTTCGTTGCTCATTAACATGACAGAAGAACAAATCAAAGCGCTGCAGTCTACTGGTGGTGATCATCTTGCAGCGACAGAAAAGAACATACTAGGAAACCATCTTCCTGATCTGTGGACGACGGTCCAAGAGCTTCGCGAAAAAACCGGTGGACGGATAGACTTCGTTCTGGACAACGCTGGGTTTGAATTGTATTGTGATTGTGTTTACGGTGAGAGACTATATATTGAAAACTACCGAACTCCAGCTTATGACGAGACAGCCGATTTCCTTCTTCAAAGTGGGCTTGCGACACAAATTCGTTTCCATGGCAAGCGCTACCCTTGGTTCGTGTCAGACGTGACGAAGAAAGACTGGGAATGGTTGCTCAACACTATGGTGTATGGTCAGCTGTTCCCGAAGGCAACAGACGAGGAACTCGAATCCCTCCGTAGATTAGGCAGCCGTTGGAAGGTCAGCCACCACTCATCAGCCATTCATAGGCCTAACTTAAATGTTCGGGATTAGCAATACGAAAAAGAGGGAAAATGGGTTTACGAACAGCATCCTTTCTGGTGTACAGGTTACACGTACTGGGATCTTCACTCAGAGGCACCGGATCTATTCCTGCACCTTTCTAGATCAGATTTGGTCTTTTTCAAGGGCGACCTTAACCACCGGAAGTTGACGTATGATTGCGCCGCCCCCGCCAGTACGCCTTTTGAAGTTGCAATCGGACCGATGGCAAGTGCTGCAGGCGCACCCAAAGTGGCTAGTCTGAGAACAGTCAAAAGCGATGTTGTAGTTGGCTTGGGCCCTGATGGCGACGACATCGCGGAGAAACTGGACCAGACGGAGCCAGGTTGGAAGATAAGTGGGAAATATGTGAGTATCTGATCTTAACTAATAAAGGCAGCAACTCATAGAGGCGATTTTTGAGGCTATTGTTTTGTTATCAAACGGTCGACCCGGAGAGAAAGTTCGTTTTGCTTAGATGGCCCTGGATTTACCTACTCCCATGATATCCCATCGTATGTTGTTGTATGTAGCAGTCAGCCGCAACAAGAATTCCGAATATAATGGTGTTCATGTAACGATACATTGACGATATAGGCACAAAACAAAAGACTTGCCAACCATTAAAAAGTACATTTTCTACTAAAATGACACCTATGCAAGGATATCGAAACAAGAGTAGGCACGGCACGTAGAAGTTTAGTCAAGTCCTTCTTCCCAGCTACCTGGAAAGCGACTCCTTGAACCGTGATTAGCGCTGCGAGGTGGATCAGAATTAGATCTTCGATGTGATGAACTCTCGCTTGTTCGCCCGAAGCCATTGAGAATTGCTTGAATAAGCCCAGGTTGGGGACTAGCTTCGGGTGGTCTTGACCGGGAGTGGCTATTCGACTGCGGACTTCCCGGACGCGCAGTTCCATTCGACCTTGATGTTGGTTGGTCTCCGGGCTGTGGCACCAGGGAGTGTCTGAAGGGCTCGATTGTAGAGGTTGGAAGGTTCTACGGCCAATTGACTTACCTGCAAACAGGACAAGTGCCGCTCGATTTAAGCCAGGGCGTAATACACGGTTCATGAAAGATATGTTGGCACGGGAGTGTTACAACCATCAACTCGTCGGGATCCTCTGTTTTGATGGAAAATTGTTCCTTGCATATTGCACAATCTTTCTCCAACGTGTCAGCTGCGAGAATTGCATGAGTACGTTCCAGTTCATTCAGAGATGATGACTCACATTCTTCCAGGAGAACATCCCGCTTCAGGTTGTCGATGATCTCCTCAGTCGCAGGAACTGGTCGATTGGCATTCGAATTCTCCATAAGTTGTGTAATAATTTGATCCAACGCTGATAAAACATCAGAGAATGGCACACGGAACATCGACTTTGCCAGATACCTTCTTGATTGAATACATAATCACCCATTCTACCACCTTCCCCACCCATATTGGAAAACATCTCGGAGACAGGGTCGTTGTGACCGAGCATCGCCATGATGTAATGCGCCATCAAGGGCCCTGCGATAGTAGTATTTGTAGATGTACCGCGGCGGATGTATCTAGAGAACTGTTGAGTATGCAGAAACAGAGATACTAGCTAGATCACCTACTCGGACATGGTAGGTATCCGAGCACGGCCATCGCTTCCTTGGGCTGACCTGCGGCCAAGCGTATTGGGTCCCCCAATACTTATCGTACGGCGACCGTCTTCATCGAGTATTTGGAATGTTACCCTGGAGCCCTAGATAGGTGTGTTGGGAAGATCACTTGCACTAGATGCTGTTTGCTGCTTACGCCATCACCTTCTGGCCGCTGGCGGGATCCAGGAGCGATTTGTGCGCTCTGACACACCCTGTAAAGCCGCTGATCTGAAGTCACAAAACACGCAGAAGGTTCTAACAGGGGACATACTCAACAGTGCATCTAAACCTGAACGTACGTCGAGATCGCCGTCATCTCCGTATGCAAATTCTCGTGGATCATTCGCTGCATTTTCCATCTGATGTAATGGGTATCGATACAGTCCAAATGACCTGCAGTCTGAAGACTCACCTTCTCCACGAACTCTCCACGGCACGATGCGCAGATTGGATGCGGGGCCTGATTGTGTCTGAGCTGATGAGCGGGCTCAAGGAAGAGACGAACGGACCATGAGCGGTCTCATTTCTGCACCACACTGATAAAGGTTAGAAATACGAACTGAGCATTGCATTGACATACTTGGTGACAATACCAGAGCGGTTCTCTGGAAGACATTGCGAAGTGAAGATGAGCGGAAGACAAGGGTGTGCTATGACGGCACACTGTTGTAACGTCAGTCCTGACTAAGCCTGAGCCTAACCTGGCCGTCAGATCGAGTCCCTGCCAAAGTTAAGAACATTAAGACTTGTTAAGACACAGTCAGGCAAGTCTTCTTTCCGATTCCATGTGTCGGATGAACTATCTAGTTCCCTATTATTCGAGCCTCCGACCTCGCCGTGAGACATACTATGATATTCATCTCTGATAGCCATTCGTTCCCATCAACTGGCGTCCGTTGTTTCTAACTTTCTTCCCGCTCTAGCATCTTTCGAGCACTGGTAGGCAAGACTACATGCTCATCCCAGTGATCCCAGTGAGCATATTGGTACTATTCATTGATTAGCATTCTGAAGATCTCTCAGAATTTCTCTTGGGCAGCTTTTGTAACAAATTGGGCACGTTCTTTGTTGCCTGGATGCTTCCTGTTATTGGCTCTTCTGCGTCATGCTTTGGCGGTCATTCGAAGCCCTCTCTACTGGATTTGGAATCCCTTTCGAAATTTTATTACTCTCCATGATCTTCCCGGTCCCCTCGAACTGGCAGACAAGAGTATCCGCTCGAAGTCCAGAATATTGACATCTATTGCAGTCCTCCTGATGTCCTACTGGACGGGATGCATTGCGTTCACAGCGGTTGGAGGGAATGTAAAGTTCACTATAGCATGCACGTTATCTACGCTTTCCTGGGTCAGTCCTCTTACCTGAAATGTACCTTTTTTTTTTTGCTGAATACAACAAGGCATACATCGCCTTGAGGGGAGTTATTAGAGGGTTTACAACGCCAGCCTTACCTAGTCATCCTGTTTGCGTCCGCGGAATTGCTCGTGTTATTGACTGATTTACTGGAAAACCCGCGATTCCAGCTTGATATACTTCTCGGCGTGTTTCGCTTCGTCCACATAATCCTTCTCATTAGCTTCACTTGGTTCGCCGGAACTCTACCTTTGAAGACATTCCGACCAGCTCATAACGTAGCCAAAGCTAACGATGTATGTTCACTCTGTTCGGTTTTCCGTCACTAATGGCGTATCGTAGATACCCTCAAATACTCTTTCATGTCCCGAAGATGATGTCACCCTGTGGTCATGGTCAACATTTTCCTTTATCGAGCCTTTGTTCCGTGTAGCCAATGTTAGAACGATAGAAGAGAGCGACGTATGGAGTCTCTCTCCCTTTTTCCAGCATAAGATTATATTTGGAAAGTTGTTGGAATACAAAGCTAGGTGCGTTAACTCCTGCCGACCGTATCAGAAGTATAACATCGGATAGATATCCTACCCATTCTCTCTTACGTTTCCTCGTTGTTTCCAATTCCCTTGACCTCATACTTGATTTCGTCCTTGAATCGTGGAGTGCTGTGCTCGGTATGTGCTCGACAATTAACGTATCATATACACTTAGTAGCTACATAGGTTTCGTGCCACCTTACGCGTTAAAGGAGATATTAGCTGCCTTGGCAATAAATACTCCTGAAGCACGGCGAACAGCATTTAAATGGGCGTTGGCGGCATTCGTCGCCAACCTTTCATTTGCGCAGGTGGATTTATTTCAAGAGTGGCACACTCGTAGATGCTATGAGCGAACACGTGGACAACTTTTTTGCAGCTTGCATTACAAGTCCCTAAAGCGTCGAGACATTGGCATCCAAGGCCAATGGTGAAGGAGAAAAACAGGAAAATGCAGATCTAGGGAAAATCGTTAACCTAATGCAGTATGTACATCTTGGTGTGTCCGGTGAGTCGCTGACTCGTGTTGGCAGAGGAGACGCGTATGCCGTGGCGCAACGTTTCTGGAAGCTGTCCGGCTTCCTCACTGCGCCAATTCGTTTGGTAATTGCCCTTATTTTCTTATACAGGTACGGGCAGTTATACAGTGACAGCCTTTTTTGACAGCTCCTTAGTATTCTAGGATGGAGCACACTCGCCGGCGTAGCTGTCATTTTAGTTGCATATATTTTGAACTATCCAATAGCCAAATACAGCATATGGGTAATTCACTTCAGTTTCTTCCGAGTACGAGGCTGGATACGAAACACAGTTATGTAGGTGACTGCTTCGTCCTGGAGAGAAAAGGACAAACGGATGACTATGGTCAATGAGCTGTTGCAGAACATCAGGTTTTTAAAGTTTTATGGATGGGGTACGTCTCCTTGTGCTGCGTCGAATATATTGATCAGGATCTCTTTGCAGAAAACAGATGGGCGCAAAAAGCGAGGGATTCCCGTGAGACGGAGCTGAAATGGCGGGTAAAGGAGAATGTCATAATAACTCTGATATCTTTCATATGGTATTCATTTCAATCGTAACATTATCCCTCTTCTGACTTTTTCACACAGGATCTGGATACCTTCGGCGGTGGCGCTTGCCACATTTATGTGTTATACTTTGATCGCAGGAGAAAGGCTGACCGTTTCCAAGGCATTTACGTCCTTGGCCCTGTTCTCTTACTTGCAGGGATCGATGATGCAATTGCCAGGTCTTTTTTTTGCCCTTCTTCACGGTATGGATTTTCGCAACTCAAGGCTGTGTTTACCTGACCACAAATCAAGCCTATGTATCCATGAAACGCATTGACTCATTCCTCGCTGAGCCTGAAGTCCCGGACTGGGCATCGACGCTTACAGCGTCTGTCACTCCTCTTGAACCAGATATGATTGGTTTTTCCCAAGCAACATTCAAATGGGAAGTGGAGAGTGATAGTAGCACTCCTCGGTTCAGTCTTGGGCCATTAGACGTTGCATTTCCGAAAGGTCAATTGACTTTGATAAGTGGTGCGACGGGATCTGGTAAGAGCGCGTTGCTGGCCGCTTTATTAGGAGGTATTGCTACGATATCTCTGAGTAAGGTTATCCTGAATTATCATTCTAGAGATGCATTGTATAGTCTGGCAAGGTCTTTCTTGACAAGACACATCACCGAGTAGCTTATTGTGGACAGACTCCATGCATGTCATTCATGTTATGGCATCTCCATCCGAATATTGAAATTAATATACAGGGCTTGAACACGCCACGATCCGAGATAACGTTGTATACGGATCTTCGCGTGGTTGGGATGAAGAACGATACCAAGCTGTCATCGAAGCTTGTGCTCTGGGGAAAGATCTAGAAGTATTCGACGCAGGAGACTTGACTGGTAAATCCCATCTGACCCATTTTCGATGCGATGCTCACTCAAACTGGATAGAAATAGGAGAAAAGGGTGTCACTTTGTCAGGCGGACAAAGGGCTCGCGTTGCTCTAGCAAGGGCTATGTACTCGGACGCCCAGGTACCTATTGATGTAAAAACAACTAGACCGGTATTGACTCCGATAATCTTCAGTGCATCTTACTAGATGATCCGTAAGCACACCCCTCACAACAGATTGGAGCTGACTTTTGCCAAGTCTCGCGGCCGTCGACATGCACACATCTGATCACCTCGTCAAGAAATGTATCACAGGGAGATTTGCTGCCGGCCGAACCATTATACTTGTTACTCACCATCTTAGTCTTTGTTTACCAATAGCTTCATATTTTGTTGAGCTAAGCGATGGAAGGATCATCCGTCAAGGCCCTGCGCAAACATTTGTAGACGAGGGCCTAACCCAGAACGTCACTGAACTGAACGGAAAGGATGATACCAAGGAAGAAGCTATCGAGAATGAGGCAGATATGCTCGGAAATGGTATTAAGCCAGCAGCCAAACTTGGCGATGGAAAATTGGTTGAAAAGGAAGCTCGTCCAGAAGGGCATATATCGTGGCGTGCCTACTACACGTATATACGCTCCGCCGGCATTATTTGCTTCATCTTATGCTTTGCCTTCATGTTGCTTCTTCGGGGTATCAACATCGTTAACCAGGTGACGAGAAATTCCATAAATCGAACAATCTTGTCTCTTACATCACAACAGGTTTACCTCGCGAAATGGGGAGAGGCTTACGAACGTGCCTCTCCGACGATATTGCAATATGTCAGCTATCCTTGGGATAATTTCCCATCTCCCGATCAGAACGTTAGGCCGTGGATCATGCTTTACCTCTACCTTTCGCTTGCTGGAGCGTCGATGATTGTGCTCGAGACATCTCTAGGGTTATATGCTAGCCTCCAGGCATCTCGGGCCATCTTCAATTCCCTGTTATATCGTCTTTCTAGAGCACCTATTCGCTTTTTTGACGTAACGCCCATCGGAAGGATTCTAAACCGGTTTACCACTGACATGAACACCATCGATGCGAATCTCTGGACCTCAGCGAAGATGTGTCTGTACGGAGTGCTGAACTTTCTAGCCTCGTTAACAGTCATTCTCTCCCTGGTACCACCTTTTACGCCCTTTGCTTTATTCATTGCTTGGTTATACATTAGACTAGCACCGCCTTACATCCGTGCTTCCAGGGATCTTAGGCGGTTGGAGTTGACTTCTTTGTCTCCTGCTTTTGCAGGTTTCGATGAGTTATTGCGTGGTATAACTCATGTTCGTGCCTTTGGAATGGAGCAACGATATCAGGATCGCTTTTACGCCAAGGTAATTGTCCGGTAAATACTGGATGTACTGACGCATTGACTGCTCACCCCAGGTTGACAAGTTCCAGTCCTTTGATCATGTTTACGTGAGTGCAATTGCCGGTATGTGTCCAAGATACTAATAATATCAAAGTGGTTGGTTGCAGGGTGGCTTCGTTGGAGATATGACTGTGAGGTTCTTCAGGAAAGCCATAAATTACCCTAACACCATGTCAGGCCTTGGCTCAGTGATCGTGTTTGGTTCTACGATGTTCGCTCTATGGGGCGGAGTAAGCGACGGGTTCGCAGCTATTATCATCATCCAAGCTGAGATATTCGCCGACGCGAGTAGAGAACTTGTCAGGTAAGTACATGATATTTGAGGTATTGCTTATTGTTAATCATTTTGTTTTAGCGTAGCGGCACAAGTAGAGCTCGATTTCAATAGCATCGAGCGCGTACTGGAGTACTTTGGCGTTGAACAAGAAGCACCTGCGATTATTGAGAAAAATAGACCTCCTGCAGTATTGGCCGTCGGATACGGGAGGGATTACATGTAGAGAATCTAATCATTCAATATGCGCCGCATTTACCACCGGCCTTGCGAGATATCACTTTCAGCGTGAGGCCATGCGAAAAGATTGGGGTGGTCGGTAGAACAGGATCAGGTACGATAAAGTTTCTTTGCTCATAGACTTGATGACGCATTGATACCTAAAGGAAAATCGACATTGGCGCTTTCACTTCTGCGGATGATCGAGCCAAGCAATGGCAAGATATTGTACGTGAAGAAAGACTTTTACTTGAGCCGTAGACTCAAATGGATAAAGACTAGACAACATTGATATATCCACTCTGGGTCTTGAGGATCTCAGGACGCGTGTTGTCAGTGCTCTACTTGCTTTCCTTTTCTTTACAAACCTCATACTCGACGTACTAGACCATCATTAGCCAAGACGTTTCACTCTTTTCTGGGACTATTAAAACGAATCTCGATCCACTCGAGGAGCATTCTACGGAGGAACACTTGGATGTCATTCAACGATGTCATCTCTCTTCCGTTATCAAGCATACTCCAACGGAGGCTGAGCCTACCATCTTGGATATGCCCGTAAGTCAAGACTCTTTGAGCGCAGGGAGAGAAGCAGCTCGTTGCTCTCGCGCGAGCTATCCTCAGACGGACGAACGTGATTATTATGGACGAAGCAACATCTCAAATAGATGCAAAACTAGACGACCAGGTAGGAAACACATCCCGCCCCAACTCCTACTTTCGCTAACAGCATCGACAGATCCAAGTCACAGTCAGAGAAGAGTTATCTAGCGCTATTGTCATTACAATCGCACATCGACTCAAGACTGTCATGGATTACGACAGGATTCTTGTTTTGGACGAGGGGAAAATTGTAGAGTTTGACGAAGCCAAAGGTGTTGCTGGGAAGGGAGGGGGGCGCGTTCAGGGAAATGTGTCCGTAAGAGTGCGGACTGGCCCTATTTTTGCGCGTATGTTGTCTGGGTAGACAGGATAGTTTATGCGGTACGTTGAGGCGTTGATGAATCGATATGCCTCCACTCGATGTCGCCCGTGTGTTAACCGAATCGATTCAACTGGTCAAAAACGTCATCTGAAGTGATATTGTGTAGTGGTGATTGACTGTAGGCTGACGTCATCATCGTAGGAACAGGACTACAATCACTATGAAGTTCAAAGACGGGCTACCTGCACTTTTCTTATCATTCTTTCTCATTACGTCCGTCACCACGAGACCTCTTTCGCAGCGAGACCTAGGGGGCGTGTTTGGCGGTTTGCTAGAGCCTGGCGAGCAAGGAGCTGTTACGATATCATCGGGATCAAGCGCCTCTAGGCAAGAGCATGGACTTTCCGTCGCAACGGCGAGTACAATATACGCGAATGGCGAGCTAACAAAGGTCCGCGGGACTACCGCGAGCAGCGTTACCAGCATCTTGGCACCCACGATTAACGAAATAGCTACATTCTCGGAGAATCTTTGGCCTAGCACTTGGTCCAGCAGCTCAGCTAGTGTTATTAGTCACCTGGCCGACCCAGGGTACCAACGAGCTACGCACAGAACGCGTCGCATATGCCGCCAGGCGAAGAAACCGAATGGAAAGTGATAGGAATCACGGTCTTCTGTATCACGATCATTGGCGCGATGATGCTGGCGACATTTTTCTCGGACACGTTGATAAAGGCCTTCAAAGACGCGTGCTTGTGCGGAAATAGGAAGCGCAAGAAATGCGGGGAAGAGAATTTGGTTCCGGACTGGCAAATGCGAAGTTGGGAGTACAAGTTGGCGGATGAAGAAGGACATCGGTATCCGACGATGTCGTCGTCGTTGCAGTCTATGGCAGAGAAGAGCCAGAGCAAGATGCAGCTCGCAGTATCTCCTATGGTTACACCACCCGAGGCTTCGTACTTGCCGGAACTTGATCCGCATCCTTTGGATCCGTTGCTTCGCCGACCGAGCTGCAAACAGCTAAATTGACTCGAAGAATTCAACAAGAAATGCTATTGTTTTCTATACTTGTGTACATCAATTTGACGAGGACATGGACTAGACTGTAGGCTACGTACTGTACTAATGTGTGTCATTCTTTGCCGTCGGAGGTGGCGGATACATCTTTTCGAGGTAGTCCGAAACCACCCATCCAGTGATGGCTACTGTGCAGACGGCTAGTGAGAACTTGAGACGAGTTCTTGCAGGTAACGCTACAAATTGGTGTAAAAGAGGGACTGTGCCACGAATGTCAGAAGCCATACCTGCGTACGACTGTGCCAGATTGCGGGACCAAGACATGGTAGGTAGCGTGAGAGAATTTGGTTTGTTACCTCCGATACGAAATGTTTACAGGTCTCGTATGTCGAGTGTAGCTAGCAATTCAGCCTAAACTAACGGTGATGATCACAGATCGAACAGCTAGGCTCAGTACGAGCCATTGACCTGGACGGAAATGGATGTACATTAACGATAAGCAACGCCGCGCCCGTCTTGGATGACTGTCATATTGGTGATTCCATCGCCGTCAACGGAGCTTGCCTGACTGTGACTGAATTCGACAAGGAGGGATGGTTCAAAGTCTGGCTTGCCAATGAGACGTTGCAGCGCACTAATCTCGGTGAGCTCAAAGTGGGTGACCCGGTCAACTTGGAGCGGGCAGTGGGAGCACACGTTAGATTTGGAGGACACTTTGTACAGGTAACAACATAATGTACATTTTTTTTGTTGGTATATTCACGCGACGAACAGGCCCACGTGGATTCCACAGCTACGATTGTCGAGCGCATGCCTGATGGAGATTCTGTACGGCTGACATTTGAGTTGGATGATGCTACGCTCCTGCCGTATTTGATCCCGAAGGGTTATGTAGCATTGGATGGGGTGTCTTTGACGCTGACGGGTGTGGACGATGCGCAACGGAGGTTTGGGATCATGCTTATCAAACATACGCAAGAGCGAGTTACGGTGGGAGTGAAGGGAGTAGGAGAGAAGGTAAATGTGGAGGTGGACATGGTTGGAAAATACGTGTACAAGAGCGTGACTTCTGCGCTTGGCGGTGAAGGAAGCGGTGGATTGCGGCAACTTGTGGAAAGGGTCGTCGAGGATGTACTTCGGCGCTAGCATACAATTAATTTCCAAATTAGGGACACTCCTTCTCTGGACGCCCATGTCGGCCCGTCACAAGCAGAGACCACGCGCTGTCTCTCCCGCACGGTCAGTACGTCCCAACGCTAGTCTCTCTCCGACAGCCAGAGTCTCTACAAGATCTCATACTTCCACCTCCCAACCATCAACGCCAGAATCTTCGCGTCTTCGCTCACTCACAAACTCGGGCGGCGCGTCACTCAATCATGCGCTCTCCTTCTCGTCACTCAAGGCAGAGTCTGCATCTGCACCTCCAGTTAGGATCACTTCCAAGGTATCAGGTGTGGCCAAGACTATTCACGCGAATGATCACGTTCCAACGCCAACACATCGCAACCGGACTCCATCCGGGTCCAGTGTAGCTACAAGTCCGCCGCCAACGTTTTATCCAATCACGACCGCTACGCCCGCTGCTAATCCATACCGTTACGCCCCTTCCCGCCCAATCATAAACCGACTTGGATCTCCCTTTGGCACGCTTAGGGTAGATCCCAGTACACCTCCACTTTCACCGCCCATATCTTCCATTTCCATTTCCTCTCAGTCCTCAGCTGCGTCTCATGCCACGAAAGATGGGTGCAGTAGCCCAGATATCTCTCCCGCGGCACTCGCCAGGACGTCAAGCGTAAACGGTCATCACCGCTCGTCAAGCGAGAGCCAAGATAACGACTGGGGAGAGGATGACGACGACGACAATGAAGAGCGCAAGGTCAAGGCGGCTGCCAAGTCTAACCGTAAAGTATGTCGCGATCCATGATGCACCATTCGTGTCTCTCTTACACACACTTTTCAGATTGAGGACCTGGAAATAACCAACCGCTCCTTGATGGCCATCAATGCATCATTGGAGAAAACAAAAAACAAGCAAGCTAAAGAGATAAGAGAATTACGAAGAAAACTGCGCGAGTCCAGGCTGATATTACCGCCACACACGTTCAGAGCTGTCGAGTCTTCTCTGGACCATGACGATGATGATGACGACGACGGAGAAGAAGATGATGACGTTGAAGAAACTGAAGAGACGGATGATGTTTTCCTCCGTGTCAAAGTCATTGTCGAAAACCTTCTCGAATCAGGCAGACGTGCGCTCGAAACCAAGGTCGCCGACTTCGGCGGCGTTGGCGTAGCCAAAGTCTTGAGTGCAGAAGAAGCCCGTTCATGGCGCCGGAATTCATTGGTTGACGATGATCTTGAACAACCTCCTTCCCCTTCTCGAATCGCAGTTCCCGATAGTGACGACGACGACACGCCCTTAGACGACGAAGACATGATATCCTCCTCTAGTCCCCCCAATATTCATCACGCCTTCCCCATGATTGTAGCATTTTTTCTTCACGTTTTGCAATTTTGATACCCCCCGCACGTCACTCATTGATCATTAGAGCACCCATTTGCATAAATTTTTATCTATCCTATCTATCTATCTATCTGTCGAATGGATACATACATATCTCTGCAGCAAGTTTTTTAAAAAAAATCCTTAACCTCGCTATTCGTCTGCTATTCTTTGGGCTCGTTTTGCCAACTAAAATATTAGTTAGCGAACCCAGCTCGGAACGAATTTACTACTTACCGCCGCTGCGAGATCTAATTGACCTACTGGTGCAGCAGGCTTCGATAATCCCCCTGGTTTTGTTGAAGGTGTGACACCACCAGGCCGAGCTCCCGCAGGTACAGGTGGCTTCGCAGGAGGTCTACTACCTGCTGCTACTGCTCCAGGCTTAGCTACCACGGGTGGTGGTTTGGGTTTCGACCCCACAGGAGGTTTAGCCGGGGCAGTATCCGTACCAGCGTTGTTCTTTTTCCATGGCGGCGCAGACGAGGCTCCATTTGCTCCCGCCATTCCGGGGAACACGGCTACCGGCTTGGCGGATGCATTTGCCACTATAGGTGCCGGCGGTGCTTTCGGCGCCGCGGCGCGAGGCGGGGGAGGAGGCGGTGCAGCTGGTTCCGCCTTTGGAGGAACGAGCTCAAGGTAGTCTTCCGGTGCCCACCCTTCGACCCCGTCCTTCTTCATCAGCCACCATCCATTGTCTTCTTTCTTGACAAGCTCAAGAACGTCGTCCTTCTTCAGCGATAGCTCGCCTTCTTGTCCTTCGAATCCATATTTGGCCTTGTAAAGCGGTACTTTGGGTCGTGCATGCGGTCCGCAGGGGGTTTTGGAACAGCGCGAGGAGGAGCCGGCGGTGCTCGGATACCTCCAGAAGTAGACGCGGACGCAGACGGCACGGGTTTTGCCACTGGTGCTGCCTACCACCACCGCAGACTGCCCAGGTAATGGTCTTGATGCAGGTTTTGGCTTAGAGGTGGCCTTACATTTATACAGAATTTCAGCAGAAGAACGATAGTACAGTGCAATCAACTTACCTTGGATGGACCTCCAGCGCGCAACAGTTTGCCTTGGGCAACTGGACGCACGACTCCCGGTTTCTTCTTCGCAGGTGGACGTGATAAGCTGGATGGCGGTTCCCCAGAAGGTACATGAACCGTATGGCTCTTGTATTGATCGTTCTTCGTTACCGTCTCGTCCTTGATAAACTTGATCTGTGCTTTCTTATCTTTCTTCTTATTGTACTCGATCCTATATGACCGCCTAAGCTAAATTTGATACCAAGTCAAGTGAACATACGTACATTGGCCCCATGGTAACGTTCACACTAGCTTGAGTCAACTTCAGCAAGTGGGTCGTGAACTCGGTCTTGAAATAGCAACTGATGATGGGATCGCCCTCTTCTGAGATATTCGTGTGTAACACCTTGAATGTTTTTAGGTAAACCGAGCATCAACGAGTGCATCCACTAACCATCCAATCGTCTCTGAGGTTGGACATGGATATGGACTTGATTGTTACAAGGGGTATCTTTCTTTCCAACGACGTCTGAACCTTGCCATCTTTCACTTGGGCGACGACCAAGTAAACAGCTTTAGACGTCTACTGGACCATGAGGGCTTGCGTCGCGAGAAGATGAGCAACTGACCAGTATCAGGTACCGAGGGTTAGGCTTGCTGGAACGACCCAATTTGGATACAAGTAATTGTGCCTTTGCGCTGAACGTCACTGGTTCAGAAGCTGGGGCACTATAAGTAACGGTCAAGAGCCACCTTCAATCACTCACAACTTATACTGCACACGGAAGCCAACTCTGCCCCAAGTGCACTCTTGCCACCGATGTTCAGATAATCACCCATGAATCGACGGTAACTAATAAGACTGAAGCGACGACGCTCCTTGCGCCCTGCGAGAATTTGATGTCCATAGTCGCGAATTTGGGAATAGACGATGCCTTCTTTGTTGTTCTTCCAGAACCGCTGGATGCGTCTGGCACACTCCTGCTTGTACCGCATATAATTACGGAAGGCTCTTTGAATGCGAGCTGCCATATTGTGCCAATACTTGTCACGCATGGCTTCCAAAGCGAAAAGCTAAAGCGACTTGAGCAGCCTGAATCGCTACGACTCATTACTCTTACCGTTTCGGGGTTCTTTATGAACGCTTTCGTCATGCCCATCTGCCACTCATCTTTTGCGATTCCTGTGTCCTTTAGAATCTGTTCACATGCGGACTTGGCATCTCGTGCCCACGTGTACTCTCCAGCATAGGAAGTGTTTGGCGATAGAAGATAAAACCGCTCGACCATCTTCTCGAACGTGTTTCGGTAAGCAAAGCCAGCTCGTCTTACGCGGACGTTCTCCTGTAATCCCAGATACTTGATTTGGTGAATAATGGCCTTAGTGTCGTATTCACTGGAACTACGGTTCTGGTTTGGCTTGATGGTCCGGATATATGAAGGCTGCGCTTTCATAAGATTATCGACGAGGGCACCTGCGGATTGCTGGATCCATAGTAAGACAAGGGGACTTATCCAGAGAAAATACGTGCCTTGATCCTATCACCAGCAGTTGGCGGTCGTTTCTTGCTATTGGGATCTGGTCCTATCTGGGAAAAGAGTTTGCAAGAATCGATTCCCACTGCTTGCGACGAGGTCCAGTAAATCCTTGATAAGCGAGTCCTTGTTCTTGTCTGTCATTCCGGACACATTGTAAAATACATCACCCGCATAGTGACGGACGAGAAATTGTGCGCCTCGGGCTTCAAAATGAGGATTCGAAGACAACACGGCCGTTCGTTGAACAAAACTGTTATCAGCTGCAGACGAATCTGCGTGTGCCGTAGCGCAGGCATCGTTGAGGGCCGCAAAGATGCCTGGTGGACGTCGCTCCTCAATCAGGTCACAAACGATCTTGTTGTTGAAGTACTTGATCGGCGTCCATTTGATCTGTTCTCTGACGTACTCTTCCTGCTCCGCCTTAAGCGTCAGCTCGATGAAAATTTGCTGCAATTTTTCATTGACGTAGTTGATGCAAAGTTGTTCAAATGAATTGTCCTAGACATATTGTTCAGTAATCATTAGTAATAGAAACCCTTGGCTATTGCCTACTTCAAAAATTTCAAAACCAAAGATATCCTAAGTTCCGTGGTCATCTGGGTAGACAGTAAAACGAGATAAAAGTTTACCAGAATCCCAATAACGTGAGCATGGGCAGACCTAGTCTTCATCGAAATGTTGACCCGAGACACAATCCATTCGAAAAGATTGTTGTATATTGCCTTGGCTAGAGCATCTCTCCCCGCAGTTGCTTGGGTAGGATTTAGCGGAACATCATAAACGGAACCGCGACGCCCTCCTCTTTGTGTCTCAACCACCCTCGTGGTTATGACCTTTTGCACAACGGCACCATCGGCTTCCATAAGGTACGCAACGAAATCTGTGACGCTCGTATCGGCAACCCTGGCATTTCCGTCATCCATCTCCTCAAATTGGATATTTCCTAGCCAGAGAATAATTGCAAGCATCCGGAAAATCTCGTTCTGCTCATCTGGCGTTAGGCCAATAACCTGCATTGCTTTCTGAAAGTGTGTAAGCTTGAGTATCATGGACATAACATAAGACTTACAATTGTATCATGGAATTCCTTGACGTCGTCAACATCTTGTACCTCTAGGCAGTTGCTCATGCTAGTGTATGCATAAGACTCCGGACCTTGAAGACCAAATGATTCTAATGATCCGATGAGCATCTAAATACTAACATATATGTTTCTTACAGTACCGCGGTATTCATCTGATGCACCTTTCGTAAACTGATAAAATATATGAAAGTTGCGTTCGTTCTCGATCTGGCCCACGACGCGAGCCTTCTCCAACAGGTAGTTGGTAATTTGGGCACCCACTGGCTCACCACTGGCATTGAACATGATTTCAAGATATTTTCCCTGAACATGCTCATGAGCTGGATATAGAAGCGAAAATGGTTATAGACATACATGACGACTGGAGTTGTTATTGCGCAGTGTTTTGGCACAACCGAAACTCTCTAGAAGAGGGTTGGTCGCGAGAACCATATCTTTGATTTCTTGGATGCTGCTATCCTGCCCACCGGATACGGCAGCAATGTATTGCATGATACGCTTTGCTGCTTCGGTCTTCCCGGCACCTGATTCGCCAGATATAATGACACATTGATTTTCGTGATACGCATTCATATTGTAGTATGCAGATTCTGCTATGCTGAAGACATGCGGTGGAACCTCTAAACGATTCTTTCCCCGATATTTCAGTAGTATTTCATCCGTATATATACCAAGGTCTGTGGGATGGACGTTCTGAGTCAGGCGACTGTGGTTGTACACAATACACACCTCGAAATGGGTTGACAGAAATCAGGACGTTCCCAATATACGTGTATATTTCAGCATTAGTCCAGCGTTTTTGTAGGTTCTCATTGATGCTTTCATTACTGATCGTCGACAGCAAGGTCATATCGGTTACTCCAACTTGTTTCTTCTTAAAGCCTTCTTTCCAGTCCGCCTATACGTTGCAAACTGAGCGGATGTTTCCCGCAGTCATCCACCGGCTTTACCTTGGCAACCTTACTTGGTCCTGTAGACTTCTTGGCCGCCGGGGTGGCCTTCTTCCCCGCCTTCTTCGATGGCGCCTACGTTGATAACCATATTCAAGTGTAAAGGCTGAGATAAGTCGGCGTTCGTACCATGTTGGTATAGGGGTAACTGATAGAGGGTGATCAAAGGGAATTTGAGTCCGCTACATTCTCGGCACTGGCCGATTGTGGATTTATTTGACATACTCTGAGATCCGCTTCAACACTTCTACAGCTGGTCGTACAATACCCTCCTCCACTTTAACAACTTCTCCTTTAACAACTCTACTAAGTGCTAACACCAACCCAGCTTCCTGTGCTTCTCGAACCATAAAACTGAGCGTCGCTTCAGTCATTGGTATTTATGAATAAATTGCGAACGCAAACTACTCCTCGGTGCACGAGACTTGACTCAGTCTCGGGTTCGTCTTCTTCTTCTTCTTTCTTGTCTGCGGGAACTGACAAGGGATCAATCAACAGCGTGAGGACTGTGTAACGCCCGATGACGCTCTTGTTGAAGTGCAGCTATTGCGAGGCATGCATTGGGCGAAATTGTCAACGTTGCGAGGGCACCAGATGCAGCTGCTCTTGTAGGCAAGTCATCAACATCTGACAGTGCCAAGAGCACCTGGAGCTTTGATCTCGACCTTGCATTGTTTTCGCCCCCACCATAACTCTCAAAGACATCGTCCGAGCCAACGATCAAGTTACAGATGAGCTCCATCGCAGCTCTTCTGACTAGAACGTGATCCTCTAGCAAGAGGAGTTCCACTCTATTCATAAGGCCATCTGCCTTTGCTATGCGCGAAGCCAATTCGGCACTCTGCGTCGCGAGATTTGTCAGTGCCATCATGGCTTCAAATCGTTGTAACAGCTTTGAAGATTCGTGCTGCACCATGACAGAGAAAGGTCGGATCATATCATACATCGCACCCTCGTTCGGGCCAAAGACCTGCATCGGTGACGATGTGATAGTGAGTTTGGCCAATGCCTGTATGGCTTCCAGCGGAACGTTGTCTTTTGCCTCAGCTTGTTTGGTAGTCGTGAATTCTTGTTTGATGATAAGCCCCAAGATCTTTGCGCCTCCACTTTGCAGGACCTTTCCTCTATGATCCTTGTCCTCGGCAATGCTGAGCAGCGTTTTGGAAGCGCATGATCTGATTCCGGGGCTGTCCATGTATGACGGAGTAACCGCAAATACTGTTAATACACCAGCATTGACCATTCTCCGAACCCTCTCCTTGACATAACCATCATCGTCTAGCTTCAATTTTCCGTCAGAGACGTTTTTGTTTCTGGCATTAGTCATTTTCTTCAATTTTTCGATGTTCTGCTGTTCTTCTGTCAACCGTGGACGGTACGCGCATATATTTCCAATAAGCAGTAGGATTCCGTAGAGTAGTGAGTTATTAGGAGCGTCTGAAGAGGCCTTTTTCTTGCTGGGTACCAGATTAAAGACGGCTTTAAGAAATGCCGTGTCCCTGGACAAATGCTCTTTGACCCGGGGATCAACACTAAGGTACGCAAGTCCTTCAATGGCGTCCTGCGCGGATGACTTCACGCCGCCAATTACCAACCCTTTCATTAATTCTGCAAGATCGTCCTCGTTGACGGATGTCAACGATGGTGAATCACCTTGGGTGATTTCAGCATTGTCGGCTGCGGACCCTTTCGACAGCTTGATGAGTGCAATCGCTGCGGCAGCACGAATATTGGCATCGGCCGACGGCCGTGAGTTAGCTTGTAGCCATTCGATCGCTTCCGACGTGATAATTGTCCTGCAATGTTTGTGGCTGCACGCTTGAGCTATCAGATGGGCGACAGCGAGGTTTAGGGATGGAGTGGGCGAAATATCAACCGCTTCCATTATACTAGAGAGCGCTCCATCCTTTTGGAATATGAACGAAGCAGATTCTGGGTCTACCTGGAAAAGTGCGGCCCAAAAGGTCGCTGCGATTACAAGCGAATCTTCCTCGGTCGCATTCAGACGATCCAGAAGGGAATGCTCAAACTCCTTAGCTAGGCGTTCCGTGGCTGGGTCGGGCTGCTTTCCTCTGACGGTCGATGCAGAACGAATACTTTGACAATAGACCGAAAGAGTTAAATACGCTTTGGAGCGTCGAGATTCCAGTTGTGTGGGGATAAATGACGATACTAGATCATTGAGTTCGGTTGGAGAAAGCGAAGCTGGTCCCTGTTGGCTCTTCTTTAGCAAGGAATCCAAGCTTGCATCCATGATCTCGTTATCTAGTACAACCGTGCAGGATACTTAGTATTGGAATGGAACTCGTGAGTGACGCACAAATTCAATACATATAGTCTTGTGCTTGGTAGGTTGAATCGCGGAACAAAACAAGTTCGCCAAAGCTTGTCTTACCCACTCATGACCGATATTGTGTTGTCTGAAAGCCACCCCTCCAAAATCAAGACATCCTCAATCATAGAAGCAGGCGACAGCGTCTTGATAAGATTACCGAACGCTGAGGTTCGTAGCGTCAAGATCAACAAAAACTCGTGGGTGCTACATTTTGCAAACCAAGCTCAAAAATTGACGTCACTAAGAACTATCCCTCTAGGGAGATTTGGCTCATTTCACGCGAATGAACTGATTGGCCAACCATATGGTTTAACATATGAGCTTGTAGAGAGGAAATTGAAGGTTATACCGCCGCGTAGCATCCAGGAAGTTGGTATGACGGATTCTGGCCAAATCCTGTGTCTGACCTTACATGTTTACATGATCCACAGAGGATACTGATGCTACAAATGAATATATAAACGATGGAGATTTCGTGCAGCCCCTGACTTTGCAAGAAATACAGGCCCTCAAGCAGTCGGGTGTACATGCTTCTGTAGGTATCGTCAGCTTTGGGTCGAATCATAACTGAATTCCCTGCTTTCAGGATATAATTCAGAAGCAGATCGAAACCCACGCCAATTATTCACTAAAAACTGAATATAGCAAGGAAAAATACAAGAAACGGAAGGAGGCAAAGTAAGTTAATCTTTAAAAAAGGTGGACAAGGAGTTAACGTAATTAACCCATTTCAGGTATTCAAAGTCGTTCACGACAATTGAGCCAACCCTATACAATGTGTGCAACTACTGGTTTGAAAAGGACCACGACCGAATACGAGATATTCGATCAGATACAATATCTCAAATTCTCAATCTTTCCAACATAAGGCCTGGAGGAAGATATATTGCTGTAGATGATGCTTCTGGACTGGTAGTGGCCGGAATTCTCGAACGCTTGGGAGGCAAGTTGTCCTTTCAGCTTCGTCTCACTCATCTCATCAGCTTTTCACTGCAGGGCAGGGAAGATTGTTAACCATCTGCGACACTGATTCACCTCCAGCTTATCCGGTTCTCACTCATATGAACTTCAAGCCCGAGGAAACAAAAGCAGTTATGTCAACGCTCAACTGGGCAACAGCAGATCCTGATCACACTCCTCGTATGTGCCTCGTCTAATCCATAGCACCTGTATGACTAGGGAGCATAGTAGTACCGCCATCAGAGCTCCCTGAGGGAGAAATTCGCTCGGAGAGACAGAGATCACGATTGAAAAAGCGCAAGACAATGAACGAAGCATTGCATGCGATCCGAACCGAGTTATTCAGTGGAGAGTTTGACGCGTGAGTTCAGATCACTTTGTTTTTGGCTTTTCGCGGCTAACACTCAAAGACCACTCAAAGGCTCATCATCGCCAGCGAATATGATCCTTATTCTATAATCGAAACTCTTTTCCCGTTCCTAGCAGGATCAGCGTCGATAGTGGTTTATAGTCCCCATGTCCAGGTACACCCGTTATCCCAAAATACTGTGGCATGTATCTAACGCATTTTCAGATCCTGGCCGATCTTCAGAATAAGCTGCGTGCGCTCCCACAGTATCTGTTTCCAAATGTCACAGAAGGGTGGCTACGACGATACCAGGTTCTACCTGGCCGAACGCATCCTCTGATGGCCATGTCTGGATCTGGCGGATTCATTCTTCATACCATCAAGGTGTTTGACGATCCAGACGCAACTTCTGTCACGTCACATCGACAAAGGATTACTAAAAAGCTACCAACATTATCAGAGCAGCAGGCTGAAAGTTCTGCGGGTCAGGCAGGTGCTTCATCTCGGACTATGGATGATTATAATTATAGTGGTGATAAATTAATGTCTGATGTAACGATAAGCCAATAGACATGTCTTTCGACAATCCGAACCCACGTTTCCATAATAGTAGCAGAATAAAGAGTCGTTAATCGTCGTAATCATGAATAATAACAATACAACGTTCATCACGGTGCGACACCAGCCTGGACTTCAGATGCTTCTGGGAAGAGAGCAATAATGACCTATTCTGAATCAGTAACACCGAATAGTAACATCCCGGATAGCGCTGACCTCATCGAGTATTGTATAAACGATATGTTGATTCAGACGTCGGTTTTGAAGGACCGAAAACATCCTTCGCGCTCCTCTCCTAGCGTTCGAACGACCGATCATGTTTGCCGCAAGGTCTGGTACTAATGAAGATAACTTTTTATTGGCCTCTTCACGAGTTTGTGTTTTATCCTCGGCTGTGCGAGGAGGTTGCGGCGTTACTAGTTGACCACCGGGCCAGAGGGAGTCCCGGAAAAGATCAACAAATGGCATGATACTCGGCTCGGTGAGAAAAGATTTATATTTGTCTCGAACCTTCCTGTTTTCGCCTGAAGTGAGCATTCAACTACTTTGTTCTAGAAATTTCTGACCTTTCAATCGTTTCTCCAAACACTTGTTGTAGAAGAATAACGATAGCTTGCCTTCTCAGCCAGTTATTCTTCTTGTCAAGTTCAAAGACGGCCAAGATAAGGTCGCAAATGGGCTCGGAGAAAGTGGATGTGCTAGTTTCACCCTCCAGCGGTTTCAAGTCACCAGGCAATTGTAAAAGCGGCCCGATTTTGCCTGCTGCGTTCAAAGCCTGTGCCACATAATCCTCGTCATTGACACGTGAGCCTGCAACGCCTGCAAATTCCGCTGCTTGTCTTGTTAGGCGTTGAATCATGACGTCAAGCATGGAGGGTCCAAAGAACATATCGTCGATACTTTCGGCGACAGAGCGATAGACAGTACGGACGAGATCGGTTCCCGGGAAAGCCTTTCCACTAGTCTCTTGGTGTCGAGCAGCGACAAAAGGGGAATCACGGGACAAGAAGGAACGAAGGTCTTCGGTTTCGCAAACCAGGGGGATAGTGACGATGCTCTATGATTCTTCTGTAAATCCTTTTTACGGAGATATATTCTGTGCTTACCTGTAAATACTTTTCCAGAGCCACCTTTCGATTATCAAGGAAGCTACCACTTAGACTTGTAACGAGTCGTTTCCCTGGAAAATCAAGGTTTCGGACTAATGCAAACCGTTCTCGCAATTTGGTGTGCATGTTCAGAAATTCGTTATATCGCCGAGCCACCACCCATCCTGAAGAAAATGAACCATCCTGTGCTAGCTGCTGCACTTCAATCAGGTAGCGGACGACAGACTTTCCTGCTTCATCTGCCGTTGTGGAGCTTACGATAGAAACGCGAGTGCGATCCGATATGAGTCGATTAGCGGTCTCTTGCTGCTCGTACTGCGTCTTCTGGAATTGCAATTGTTTCATTTCGCGTTGTATAGCGGCTTTGGATTTTTTGAGGAGCCTCAGTTCTTGGGTATCGCCAGTCAGCTCCGCTTTCTTCACCAGACCAGCCAGCATGTCATCTTGCCTCTGAAGCTTCAAGATTTTTTCTCCTAAGCGCGCAATGTCGTGCGAGAGTTGCAAATCCCCCGGGCCTGCCAGTTGGAACGCCTCCTGAGCAAGCTCCTTGTCGTCTTCTTCCCCAAAATTCTCGCCATGATCATGCTCAGGCTCGTCATCGAACACCGGCTTCCGTTTCCGCTGGTCAAGACTAAGACTGCTTCCATCAGACTGCTTCCTCAGATGATTGCCTACTGGGCGGGACTCTTCCAAGGCAACAATGTCCGTTAATGCTGCATGGATAGCCTCCATACGCTTCTCTTCCGCTCGTTGTTCTTCATCCTCTGGGTCATTGAATAGTGGGGCCCTACCGGTCTCAAAAGCGGAATCAGAAACGGGCGACATAAGGACTTCTATATTTGATGGTGTGGAGCGGGGAAAAGAATCCACGGAGGCACTGCCTAGCGATGACTTGGACGCAGAGCTTGTACTTCGAAGCATGTCGATAATCGAGTCGGGCTGCTGTGATAAATGGGGTGTAAATCCTACGTTCCCTCTTGGGGTAGGGGCATTGCTGGGGAGCAGTACACTTGACATGGAGCGCTTCCCTCGTACCGTCACTGGGGGACTCTGCGGTTCATTGACTGGCACAGTGTCGGTAAAGCCTGCATCACCGAGGGCTCTGAACCACAACTCCGACCGCTCGAAACTCTCGAAATCTTGTTCCATTGCCCGTTCAACTTGCCTTTGAGCTAAGAGCACACAGCGGCGGACCCTTCTTTGAGAAGCTTCTGAAGGATTCGTCTCGTTCTGAGCAAAATCGCGAATGACGTCGGCATACTTGTTAGGAATGAAAGACAAAGCTGGGTTGGAAGTGGAAAAGTATAGCTCGTATATCATCGAGATGTCTTCTTTCACCGCGGACGTAATAGATGCAGCCTGGATTGGTTCATTCTCGTTTTCAGAGGAATCTGAATCCACTGATTCAAGAGGGTTCTTGAAGCTTTCCACAGTAAGCCAGAACTGTACAAGAAGGGACCGATGTCGACGATCCATAAACTCCATGAAATATGACAGGGAGTTAGGATTGCGTAAAATATCGCGCAGACTAAGCGTTGACTTTGGATGAGCATCTGTGAAGGTTGATTGTTTCTGGGACAAAATATTAGAACTGGCCGCGTTCGTTCCCCAAAACATACTGGAGAGTCACCGCCACCGAGGACGACAATTCGTTCCTCTACCTTGCGCTTTGCTGTATACAGTCGATCAAGGAAGGCAACTACATCTTCCGTTCTCTCGCCGTTTATCCAATCCTCGTTCTCGTGGTTTGCTGCAAGACGTTAGTTAAGGGTTACGTCGAGTCTGATGAATAATTGCACACACCGAGTAGTAACCGAGTTCTCCGTATTTCCCCAACGATGTCGTTCTTTAACCTTCGGGCATCCAGAAGGGATGCGCATCTGTTGATACTACGAAGGAATGACTCAAATTGACGCATGTCGGTACGAATCGTTATTGTATCTGTTGAACCGAGGTTGTCCTGGCGGATTCGCGGTGATTGTGATTCGAGAACATTACGGATTTTGCTGATCAGTTTCCTGAGCGACAGTCAGAACAGTCAATCCATAGTTTCGTGATAACATACTGTTGATGAATGGCAGCACCAGCCTGCAAAACAAAATTTAGTTCCTCGCAAGCGGTCAGGTATATTAGCTACGCACCACCCGATCAATAGACTGATTCCAAAAGTCTGGATCCGATAACATGTCCACCACAGGGTATAGAACAGTACAAACAAGGATTTCACGGACAACGATGGTAAGAGCCCTGCTCTGGGCACCGTTCTCGGGAAATATAAAGGGCAATATTTGATCTACCAGTTTCCGGAAGATGCATTTCCTCAGTTTGCCTCGTGAACGTCGTTGACAAGTTCTGGATGGCGGGATGCAATTTTCCCGAACCCCTCGGCGGCGTATTTATTTGCGAGCAGGATGTCGAGTTCATCGGATTGAGTCAGACGACGTTCGAGATCTGCTCCGCGTAATGCGATTTCTGACTGTCGGAATTGCTCAACGTGAGCTGTAATCTTGGGAACTATTCGTCTGACGAGGAATGCGGGAACGTCGGCGACTTCGGCCCTATCCCGGAGCTTCTGCAGGGACTGGTGGATAAGCGCAGTCACGGCTTGAGGAAAGGAGGGAGACGAAGATATGTCCTGATACCAGGACTGAACAAAGTCTCTCACTATGAGAGAGATGATGTCGTTCAGAGCCCTGGAGAGCTGCGGTGCTTCGGGAACAAGAGGCGACAGAGTGGGACGATCATTGCGTGACCATTGCGAACGGATTGTGAGAGCCTGCCAGGCAGCAGGGGTAGAGAAAGCGAAGGGTCTAGCAGCATCAATAAGATTAGCACGGGAGAAACGTCGCGTGGCGTCAAGTAAATGTCCTAGATATACAAGAAAGACGATGAAGGCGATGAGCAAAAACGAGAGCAAGAGAGGAGAGAATACGAGCAGCAGCCATGGCGAGGAGAGGATACGGAACACGAACGGCAGCAGGACGGAGAGCACGCCGACGAAGACGACGGCCGGCGCGCTAAAGAACCTGGACATCGACGCCCTTACCAACTCGCGCTTGGACGCGCCCGCACGTGACAAACACGATATACATTTTTTATTTTAATATTCTCCGCATTCATGTCCAATACCCAGCCGAGATATCTGTCGACTGCAGAGGGCTTCGTATGTGGTGGAATCGCAGCATCAATTGCAGTTAGTCCCTTCCTCTTTCCCCTCTTATTCCGCTCACGTCTCCATATAGGTCACGGTGTCAAACCCGGCGGAAGTTGCAAAAACCCGCTTGCAACTCCAAGGTGAACTAGCCAAGACAATGACTGTGAGGGTATACAACAACGTTTTCGATGTCTTCCGCAAGACGTTCAAGAATGAGGGCATCCGAGGCGTGCAACGAGGTCTAGCACCTGCGGTGAGTTTATTTGACTTCCCCCTGCCTCGCTCATTCACCACATATACAGTACGCCTATCAAGTAAGCTTCATACCGTGCATCCCATTCGGCTTTCTCAATTTTTGAACAAAGATCCTCTTGAACGGTTGTCGATTAGGTTGGTATACCACACCTATTCGGTTCCCCATATGCTCACGTCCACATGTAGGACTGTATGAACCATTTAGGCGCCGTCTTAACAGGTTGGTTGGTCGACCGGTTGATAGCCAGATACCCTTGACATCAGTCATGGCGGGCGCGTCCAGTGGTGCCGTGGGCGGTATGTTGCCTACTTTTGAAATACTTTTTTCTTATTTTATCTTGCAGCCGCACTTGGCAATCCGTTGTTTCTGATCAAAGCACGGATGCAGGTCTGTTCAATGTAAAACACGAAAGTCATGCAACAACTAAATCTTACCAGGCATACTCGCCCGCGCTTCCTGTCGGCGCTCAACGCCACTACAAAAGTTCTTTAGATGCTTTGACGACCATTTTCCGCACGGAAGGTTTTCGTGGATACTTCCGTGGAATGGATGCTTCTATCCTTCGCACGTCGATGGGTTCATCGGTGAGTCGGGACGGTTTACCTACTGTTTGAAGGAGCGTTTCATTCACACAGGATATCAGGTACAATTACCCAGTTATAATTTTACCAAAAACCTCCTAGTTAAAAATGGGGTTATGTCTGCCGATAGTACGCTGACCTTTCTTGTAAGCAGTTCATTTTCCGGAGCATGTGTGGTAGGTAAATACACCAGGTAAAAGAAGCCTAGCTAACGAGTCATTCTTAGTGTCTCGTGATGCAACCTGCGGACACAGTGAGTAATCCGTGCTGTAACAGCCAGTTCATTCTTACATTCCAACATAGGCAACAACCCGTATGTATAACCAGCCTACAACGCAATTGCCAAATGGGAGGGTAGTAGGTACCTTGTATAAGAACCCAATTGATTGTCTATGGAAAACATTTAAAACAGAGGGTATCTATGGGTGGTACAAAGGTAGGCAGGCTCATAACAAGCTAGCGAGACCGCTGACCTTATCAATCTTCCAGGGTCCACGGCTCATTTCCTTCGTATCGCTCCACACACGTAAGTTCCGCTGTTCCTCAGTTAACTTAATCATTGAATGCTTGTACAGGATCATCACTTTGACCATGAACGATATCATCACTAGGTTGTACAAAAGGACAAAATATGGGGACCTATGATATCGTTTAATGCTCGCATGCATTATAGATGGTTCGATTCATTGTTAGACTATATCGTACTTGGCATCCCGCCCATGGGCTATTGGTTATTAGATCGATATATATCCTTCCTGCATTGTTGTAACACTCGGATCCGGAGCTCAAGCGCTCAAACCCTAGTATAGTCAAAGTGTGTACGGAACATGGTTGTTGTGCGAGTGGTGTCCGTCCAATAATGATTCGAGTCTCTAGCAGGCACCCCTTCTCTTCAGTTGCAACGTTGCATGTGCCAGCGGGCAGATCATTGTGCCAAGTACAAGGCACCAGCTCATTGATTTTCAATGGACGACGGTACGAGCCTCCGTAAATGCTTGCAAGGACAAGTAGACTTTTTTTTCACGGCAATCGACTTACAAACTTCAGTACATTGCATGCAACATCGTTTAATGCACTTTGTTCCAATAATAACGACACAGTTTTAATACAAATCAGATGTGCAACTGTGAAGGTTAATAATAAAGTAAACCAAAAATAGAATAAAACCAGCGTTAGATCATGAGATAGCTAAGATAGTTCAACCGCAGATACTGGGGTATTTCAAGCTCGTCGGGTTCTGTGGGATCCAGCCGTTTGTCAATCCAGCCTGGTATGACCATTCATCCGCACTTTCCGCCTTCCAAGTCCACATCAGCCAACCTTGCCCACCCCTCTCGAAGGCAATAACCTGAGCCTCCCACGCCTGTCTCAAGAAGGTCTTGAAGCTGGAGCTGAATGTTGACGCCCTTCCTGTCAGCCCAACGCAGCTGCCAATACGTGTAGAGCCAGGAAAAGTTCCATCGTAGCGTGAGCCGACACCGCGGCCATTCAGATACCTGGCACAGTCTGTCATAGCAGGTGTCCATTCTCCCACGATAGGCCAGAGGGTAAACTGTTGCAGGTCCGAGGTCGCACTGCAAGCGGTCTGAATATGCTGAGCTTCACTCTGCGATACAGCCTAGTTGTCTGTTAAACTACCAGTAAATATCATATTCGAATGCGCACTCACTTGCTCACTGAACATTTGATAGATATGGGTATCCATTAAGACACCTTGGTAATTTGGGGGAGACATAAACCCTCTCCAGTAGCCAGGTGCTTGGAATGCATCATGCAGCACAACTACCGTATTGCTCCCCTGCGCGCCAGAAGGGTATCTGTTTAACGCAATCAGCTTATCGGGGACACAGCGCAAGCAAAAAATATACCTAATATTCTGGTAGCTGCTATACCAATACTTTACGGAATCGTCAGAACTAGGACGTCTTAGCAAGGGAGTAACATACTTGTCTCACAACTTGCAACATTTGGCTTCCATCAAAGCCGGCAGGCCTATTCAACTAAACGTCATTTTATGATCTAAATTTGCCGCCAGCACTAACTCGTTCAATGGGGCAATAGCGACCACCACGTTGGAAGAGCTCTGGTACATATTTGCAAGTCTCTGAATCACACTGTTGGTCCGCTTCACATTGGTATTGTTGGTTTGCCACGTACTGTGGAATAATTAGACTTCGCAAATCGCTGAGGATTTTGCTACTTACGGGAATGGGATATGGTGGCCAGAGTTGTCGAATCTAGAGGATGATCAGTGAGCATGGTCAACCCTGCCAAGCCTGAACTAACCCGTTTTGGCTACCTGGCGCTCCTGCAGCATTGTTAGACGACTGATTACCGACAAAAACGGACAATTACCGTGTAAATCAATTATAACCTTCAGACCGGAAGATTGTGCCCAACTTATAGCCTTCTGGAGGTACGGCAATTGTCCTTGAATGTACGGTTCCCCTGGGCCAACATCAAACGCCCAATATCCAATTGGCACCCTGACGTGGTTAAGCCTACGCACGGATCAACATCGCGGTTCAGACATAATAAAAGTACTAACCCCGCCGCAGCGATAGCTTGAAAATCGGATGCGGTGATCCAAGAGTTCCAATGGTTTGTCAGCGTGTTAAGAGCAGTCGCCCGTGCGGAATACTGCCCGAACGTCCACTCGTCCACGATCCTGTTGTCACCAGTATTATCGAAAATGGACGGAGTTATCCATGGCTACGCGGACAATTATTATGTGAAGGTTCAGATCGTATGACGCGTCTAACTCACTTCGAGCACCAGCCAACCACCTAGGTTGACACCTCGAACTTTCTTAGAGCCATAAGGGAAGCCCCAGGCAGAAACTGAAGGCACCAAGGACAGGGCAAGTACAGCGACCGCGATGAAGCGTGCCAGCACCATGGAGGGAAGGGGGGCAAAAAGAAAATCATATTTGGACCAGCCTTTTATTCACTAGACTAAAAAAACATGCGCACTAAATCGGTTGATCAAGGACAACGTGCTTTTAGGCATAATGCGAGAGGGAACCGATCTTCGTAAGCCTATATGGGGCGGTTAGTGCTGATGGATGATGGCGATATTTTTTTTACGCGATCAATGAAATCGAAGCTCGGAGAAGAGGCTAATTGTTGCCCCATAAGCTGAAGTCGTACTGCAGTCCATGTGCATTAGAAGGGCTTCTAGTGAGCAAGTTAGTAATTGGTGGGATGCGTGAAGCACCAGCCGCAGTGGAGTGCGTGAGAGTAGTACCCCTGTAGTACCGCGTGACCTTCTGTTGGCAGAGGCTAGAATAGTGGTGCGCGTTGTATTGACAAAATGTGATGGGATTGATTCTGTGAATGTTTAAACGCGCTTGATATTGATTAAGTAAGCGTTAACGTGTGGCGCACGCTTATGTAACCCAATTCGATGATGTAATACACGCAAGCCCATTTCTGCAAGCGCGCTTGAGTATTGTCGCTACGAGGTGAGTTACCACTGGTACTTGTGACCTCTATTGACTGAAGTTGTACCTCTAGCATGTCTCCTACATGATCAGAATGGAGGTTTATACCGTTCGTCCACCAGGCAATACCATACGACTTGGAACTCTCTCGACGAATCTCTTTGTATACTACTCAAGTCTCAAGCCACCTCTCATGAACATATTTTTTCTTCCTTCCCCTACCAGCCGTCTTGGTTCCCATCATCGCAGGTGGCGTTACGGCGCAGGAGACTCCGGAATCCTTTTGTATTAATACTAAGTGAGCATTTCTCTCGACCTTGCCATTCTTGGTTTTCATAGACAACGCAATGTCCGCGACGTCGCGCCTACTTGTTCTCGAAACACTCAAACGCTGGCGTGCGGGAAAAACTACCTTCGTTATCATACATGATTTATTGCAAATCGGAGCTACCGATTTTTTTGTCGAGGCAGACTCATGCGGCCCGGTCTAGAGTCGACGCGTATCCCGTTGAACTCCCGGATGAAGGATTGATGGACACTCCTTTCCGTTTCAAGCATCATATGTTGGGACGAGCTATGCCTCTAGCCTAATGGGATGTTTGACGCTCTTACCGATCTGAATGGGCTTCAACAAAACATCAGCCCCCTGCCGAAGCGGGACAAAAGTATTAATCGATTCGTTCCACCGGAGGCATTCAAGGCAGAGATGAAAGCCAAATGGAAGGCTGAACTTACAGTTCCCTCCGACATCGCCAGTCTTGGCAGTGGTGCTTAGAGATAAGAACAAGTTCATCCGCGTGCGAGGTGGGACGACACCAATATCGTCGCGCTCGCTTCTGTGACTCCGTCAAAGCCAACTCGAAACCAGTTAAATCGGGAGAACCGGCTACTGAACAACGACCTCGCTTCTGGTCAGTCAAACACTCGGTCTTTCCGAAAATAAGGATAAGCCAATATTCGGCCCATACTGCGCATTACGTCGACGCATGTACTAGACTTAGAATCAAATTCCACCTAATTGTATGATTTCGCTGCCCAAAAAATACTTCTGTAAATGATCGACGCAGACTGTTCAGCTTGTGAAGCATGTGAAGGTTAATAATAAGTAAACCAAAAATAGAATACACCAGAACAAAAGGTCGTTAGATCATGAGAGTATGCGTGGTTCAATCGCAGATGTTGGGGTATTTCAAGCTCGTCGGGTTCTGTGGGATCCAACCGTTTGCCAATCCAGCCTGGTATGACCATTCATCCGCACTTTCCGCCTTCCAAGTCCACATCAGCCAACCTTGCCCACCCCTCTCGAAGGCAATAACCTGAGCCTCCCACGCCTGTCTCAAGAAGGTCTTGAAGCTGGAGCTGAATGTTGACGCCCTTCCTGTCAGCCCATTGCAGCTGCCAATACGCGTAGAACCGCGATAAGTTCCATCGTAGCGTGAGCCGACACCGCGGCCATTCAGATACCTGGCACAGTCTGTCATAGCAGGTGTCCATTCTCCCACGATAGGCCAGAGGGTAAACTGTTGCAGGTCCGAGGTCGCACTGCAAGCGGTCTGAATATGCTGAGTTTCACTCTGCGATACAGCCTAGTTGTCTGTTAAACTACCAGTAAATGTCATATTCGAATGCGTACTCACTTGCTCAGTAAACATTTGATAGATATGGGTATCCATTAGGACACCTTCGTAATCCGAGGAAGGCATAAACCCTCTCCAGTAGTCAGGTGCCTGGAACGCATCATGCAGCACAACTACTGTATTGCTCCCCTGCGATGCACCAGAAGGGTATCTGTTTAACGCAATCAGCTTATCGAGGACACAGCGCAAGCAAAGAATATACCTAATATTCTGGTAACTGCTATACCAATACTTTACGGAATCGTCAGAACTAGGACGTCTTAGCAAGGGAGTAACATACTTGTCTCACAACTTGCAACATTTGGCTTCCATCAAAGCCGGCAGGCCTATTCAACTAAACGTCATTTTATGATCTAAATTTGCCGCCAGCACTAACTCGTTCAATGGGGCAATAGCGACCACCACGTTGGAAGAGCTCTGGTACATATTTGCAAGTCTCTGAATCACACTGTTGGTCCGCTCCACATTAGCATTGTTGGTTTGCCACGTACTGTGGAAAAATTAGACTTCGTAAATCGCTGAAGATTTTGCTACTTACGGGAATGGGATATGGTGGCCAGAGTTGTCGAATCTAGAGGATGATCAGTAAGCATGGTCAACCCTGCCAAGCCTGAACTAACCCGTTCTGGCTACCCGGCGCTCCTGTAGCATAACGAAGTTAGACGATCGATCACTGACAATAATGGATAATTACCGTGTAAATCAATTATGACCTTCAGACCGGAAGATTGTGCCCAACTTATAGCCTTCTGGAGGTACGGCAATTGTCCTTGAATGTACGGTTCCCCTGGGCCAACATCAAACGCCCAATATCCAATTGGCACCCTGACGTGGTTAAGCCTACACACGGGTCGACATCGCGGTTACGTTCAGACATGATAAAAGTACTAACCCAGCCGCAGCGATGGCTTGAAAATCGGATTCAGTGATCCAAGAGTTCCAATGATTCGTCAGCGTGTTGAGAGCAGGTCGCCCGTTCGGAATACTGCCCAAACGTCCACTCATCCACGATCCTGGTATCACCAGTATTATCGAAAATGGATGGGGTTATCCATGGCTACGCGGACAATTATTATGTCAAGGTTCAGATCATACGGCGCGTAACTCACTTCGAGCACCAGCCAACCACCTAGGTTGACACCTCGAACTTTCTCAGAGCCATAAGGAAAGCCCCAGGTAGAAACTGAAGGCACCAAGGATAGGCCAAGTACAGCGACGGCGGTGAAATGTGCCAGCACCATGGAGGGAAGGGGGGAGGCAAAAAGAAAATCCCGTTTGAACCAGCCTTTTATTCGCTAGACTAAAAAAAAATGCGCACTAAATCGGTTGATCAAGGAAACGTGCTTTTAGGCATAATGGGAGAGGGAACCGATCTTCGAATTCGTTAGCCTGTATGGGGCGGCTAGTGCTGATGGCGATATTTTTTCACGCGATTTATGAAATCGAAGTCCGGAGCCAGAAGAGGCTAATCATTGCTGAAGACGCACTGCAGTCCATGTGCATCAAAAGGACTTCTTGTGAGCAAGTTAGGATGTGCGAAGCACTAGTGGAGTACGTGAGGGTAGTACCGTGACCTTCTGTTGGCAGAACAGTGGAGTACTATAGTATTGTATTGACAAAATGTGATGGGATTGATTGCCGTAGCTCGGGATGCAGCTGCATAGTCGGCCAGAAATCGGCACTGAAAGTAGCTTGAAAATGAAAGTCTCGGTGTGTTCAAGTTTCAAGGGCCAAATCCCGTGTTCAGAGGGAGCGGTGCCGTAAACGGGAACGGCGATAGTTCCGATGCGTAAACGTAAGTGACCAGTCTTACTATCAAGCCACTCACTTCGCTCTTCGTGATTGCTCATTATGACCATCGATTCCCTTCGCGATCGCTATGAGGCCGCTGATCAAGGTCATCTGTTCACTTTCTGGAGCAATCTGTCAGAAAGAGAGCGAGCCGATCTTGCCGCCCAGCTCCAAGCCATCGATGTTGAGCGCGTAAATCGTATCTACAAGAAGGCCATGGCGGCAGAAAGTGCTGCTAACCCCACCGAATCCATCGAGCCCCTTCCTCAAGAGGCTACAGAATCAGTGGGTTCCCCCGAACGTGACGGGGAATGGCAAAGAATCGGCCTGGAGGCCATCTCTCGTTGCCAGGTTGGCGTCTTGCTTATGGCCGGCGGTCAGGGTACTAGGCTGGGCAGCTCTGCTCCGAAAGGTTGCTACGACATCGGCCTACCTTCCCACAAATCTCTTTTCCAATATCAGGCAGAGCGCATCGCTCGCCTACAGACTCTTGCAGAGCAGGAGTTTAGGAAACCGGCCGGTTCTGTGACAATTCCCTGGTACGTTATGACAAGCGGTCCCACACGCCGTGACACGGAAGACTTCTTCAAGAAGAATGAATTCTTCGGACTCAATGCCAAAAATGTACTGTTCTTCGAGCAAGGTAACGGAATTTAACGTGATATATATTAATACGATTAATCATCCTCGGTATAGGAACATTGCCCTGTCTCACGATGGACGGCAAGATCATCTTGGAAACCGAATCTCGTGTCGCCGTTGCACCGGATGGGAATGGCGGGCTCTATGCGGCCACCAGAGCCCCTCTTTCTGACACAGATAAATCTCATACTGTTCTCTCAGACCTTGAGCGTCGAAACATACTTTATGTTCATGCTTATTGCGTGGACAATTGTCTCGTCCGTGTTGCGGATCCCATCTTCCTTGGTTACAGCATCCAAAAACAAGCCGATTGCACCGCAAAAGTCGTGCCTAAGGCGTATCCTTCCGAGTCGGTGGGAGTTGTTGCCCGTCGGGGGAACAAATATAGTGTCGTAGAGTATTCAGAAATCTCGAAAGAACAGGCGGAGCGCCGCGATGCCACGACTGGTGAATTGTCATTCCGAGCTGGGAACATCGCCAACCATTTCTATACTACTGCCTTTCTAAAGAGGGTTGAGAGTTTCGAAGAGGATTTAGCATTCCATGTGGCACGCAAAAAGATACCCTACGTAGATTTGAAAACTGCCGAACGAGTAAAGCCCACAAAACCGAATGGTATCAAGATGGAGCTGTTCGTGTTTGACGTCTTCCCTTTCACCGAGCATTTCGCTGTTCTGGAAGTAGAGCGGAAGGAAGAATTTAGCCCCTTGAAGAACGCTCCTGGAACCGGCAGCGATGATCCGGATACTAGTCGTCGAGACCTCCTCTCCCAGCATAAGAGATTCTTAGAGAACGCAGGGGCAACAATCAAAGGAGAGGTGGAGATCGAACTTTCACCGCTGGCGAGCTACTCTGGTGAAGGTTTGGCATCTATTAAAGGCAAGACCTTCATCAAATCTGGGATTGTTACGCATGTGGAGGAGTTGGATGTCTTGACATAGACTACGCTGTATAGCTGTTATGGCCATTCATGTACCATACCACTGACTTATGGACCTGGACATGTATTACGACTTACCTATACTTTTCCAATCACCATTGTATTTGACTCACGCAGTGTTGGGGAGACTAGCTCTTTTAGAGTATTTTCGGAAGGACAGAAATTATAAATTGCTATCCACCCATCGGACCATCAGCCACATTCTTATTCGTCCTTGGCCCGTTTCTTTCCAGTTCTTCTCTTACCGACGCTATTAGCCGTTGGATGCGCTCCGCATTTGGCTGTATTATAATTTAATCTGGATAATTCTCTGGCAGGATAACTCTGGCTCACCTCTTTACAGTACGTAATGAGTCGCTCCACGAACATCGAATGTCCGTTTTGGGCTTCTTCCAGGTCTTTCTTGAGTTGATGATTCTGTGGACGGACGCCGGCGTGCGTGATAGAAAGTTAAAATGTAAAAGAATGTGAAGTGATGAGAATGGTAGACCCCTAACGCGGACGGATGGACGTCACGTCGGTTGAGAAACAAAAGCCTACCTCTTCATCTAGTTTGTCGGCACGAGTCTTCTCGCCCTCCGCCAATTGTCTTTGCTCAGCAGCACGAGCCCTGGATAATAGAACCTCCAACTCTTTTGAGCGGATAACACATTCGAAATGTCGTTCGCGCAACTCATACAAACGTAAAACTTCTTTCAGCCTTTCACGAACGCTAAGCAGGGAAATGTTAACTTGACATAACAGATGGTCCAAATTACCGATCACAACGTACACTCCATCGAAAATTTCCTCTACCGTGCGTTTGGCTCTGAAGGTCTTTGTATTAGCTATAGAAAAGCTCGACGGTTCCTATACTTACTCTTGAGGGTCATTGGTCCAATTCTTCTTCAGCTTTTCGTGATACGGTTCCGCCTTATCATGCTGTCAGAACAGAATCAGCGTTCGACGCATAGTCGCTGCAGTTGAGGGTGTAAAGCGATGGTTATTCAATACTCACCCACTCTTGAGGTGAATTCTGTCAGGTCCATCAATTCCACAGCAATAATATCATCTCCATCCTCCATGTTGGCGTCTTCTGGGGTTTGATCCGGTTCAATGGATCTTCCATTATGGGTAAAAATGTATTGTAGTGGTGGTCTCGATGGAGTGCCGGACGAGTCTAGCCTTGCGACTTCATTCACACTGGTCACAGAGCCTGTCCCTTTTCTCGTCTGTAATCACTCCACCAATATTGATGCTTCCCTCTTCTGGCTTCTTCCCGCTACTTTTCTCCATACGTTCTGTCCACGCGTCGAACAACCGACAGAGCTTGGTCTTGCGACCTATCTTGAAGAACAATTCTGCACGATAGCGGCATGTGACCTTGATGACAATGTCGGGCATCTCTCGGTATTTGAGCTCCTGCATTTTAACCTTGTCAGATCGCTTGGCGAGATCGTTTTTCATTTGGACAAGCTGGAAGGTAAATGTAAATAACTTGTGTATGCGATACAGATGCAATGTACCTCATCTTGCGCGTCTTCGACGCTTTGTGTTAAGCGTTTCCCGTCTTCCTGCAATTATTTTCAGATAACATATGCTATTTGTTATTCTTCACGAGCCCACCCGTAATCTCTTATTGTCCTGGTCGGGTCAACAACTCGCTAATTGTCAGCGCTCAAGTAGGCCTACCTTCTGAAGCTCACGAGCGAGATTCTCCATCTTGACTTTGGTTTGATTTGCTTTCGTGAGCTGGCTCTTGGCTATTCCATGCCATTGTGTCACTGAATGACCACATTCAATGACAATTTAACATACCTGCATCCTTGTCCTTCAGAAGCTTTTGCTTTTCTTTCGCGTGATCTCGCTCCAATCGCTTGTACTCTGCAAACTTGGCGGCGCATCTAGCGGCGTGTCTCTGATGGAGTGAAGACGGAACATACTAGTTCTATGTATTTGGCATGTATTGCACTCTCTCCGAGGCCACGGACAGACTGTTGGGCCTCCTCAGCTAGTCAAAGGTTGAGGCAGGAAGAGACAGTGCAGTAATGTGCTCATACCGAATCTACGTTCCTCTTCTTCCTCCAACACTTCTTCCTCTTCCAGTGCAGCAATTCTGCTCCTGACGCTCTCGTACATAGTAGCCGGGTCGACAGGAGGTGGGGGATCAGTGCGCTTCTTTCCCTTGGTATTCTGTGTATGCTGACCGTTGACATGTTTAGTATTGGGTGATTGGTGGCTTGGCGGAGCGGGAGGTGCAGTTGTTGGTACGGGAGGTGCAGGTCCTATGGGATGTGATTTGGGTTGCCTTGTAGACGCGTGCTGTGATGGCTGCGCTGCTGGTGTGGAATTCATTGAGAAGCACGCTTCGGGCTGCAAGTGACTTTTTCGGGTAACGGCGTGGATTCAAAAAGATCTAATTTGTTTACTCAAATGTATATATTTCACTCAATGTATTCTCGCAACCGATCTCATCTAGCTAATACTCTCGCAATGTTAAGAGACAGACCGTTCATCGTTTCAACTCAATTTTCTCTGGTGGAATCTAATATTGGCTCTCCCTTTAAGGATGTGTGACGTGACACCTCGCGTCGCGTCGTGCTGATCACCAGCTTATATGCGTCGTTCTGGCAAGTACTGTTGATGTTCTCGAGTCCGTATACTCATAATTAACAGCTAGCAGACTCTTTGTCAGATTCACCGGGAAGAAAACGCCA
The DNA here is from genome assembly GCA_015039365.1 of Amanita rubescens. Taxonomy (NCBI): domain Eukaryota; kingdom Fungi; phylum Basidiomycota; class Agaricomycetes; order Agaricales; family Amanitaceae; genus Amanita; species Amanita rubescens. The sequence continues at coordinate 524,593 of WION01000012.1, forward strand.
GCGTCTTTCATCTCCTGTTTATGATGGGTCCACAGACCCTTTGAGCCAGGATGAGATCGTAGCACTCGACGCTTTGGAAGCCAGACTTTTACGGACAGGCCCGTTCAATACAAACTCAGATGGGAAGGCCAACTTGAGCAAAGCAACTAGAGATGAACTTCCTGATGACGACGAAAACCCTTTCATATCTACATCTGCATTACCTGGATTTGCTTCGGCCGCCTCACTACACGAACAAAGCAGTCCAGATCAGATCCCAAACCTATCCACTCCACGAATCAGATCATGATGCGTGGTTCAAACCAGCTTCAGATGTGTCATTTATTGGGTTTCAAGCTGCGTCAGCAGTAAGTTCATCGTCAAGCAAGCCCACAGCCACTCTTGGCTTTGCATCTGCTGGCATAGGCTTCTCTACGGCAGGCAAGAAAAGTATATATGCACCATCCAAAGCTGCTTTGGCCGCTGCACAAGCGAAGTTGGAAGCAATGTTGAATGAAGACGAGGACAAGCCAGTGGATCATTATCCTACATCGCCCATTAAGCGAACAGCTATGGATGTCTCGGCAAAGCCAGAGGCTACACCGTCGTATAAGCGACCTGCGTTTAGGGCGCTAGAAAATGCTTTCAACTCGCCGAAAACGCCGGTAAATCACGAGGGTAACAAGGGGAAATCTGATAGCATTCCCTTTTCCCCATTAATAGACCGTTCAAGAGGCAAAGGCAAAGAGGATAGAAAATCTTCAGGATGAGCAGGGCAATACAGGGAATATCATGCAAACTCCTTCGAGTACGGCGAAACCCCGGTATTCCAAACAATTCGTATCTCCTCTAATCACACGTCATCCTCGACTTACTGAGGGAGAGCAAAGCACTTCTGCGGTTTCCCGAAATGAAGTCCAAACAACTTTCTCGAGCGCAGCGTCCCAATTACCCGTATCCCAACGTCATTTTATGACACCACGCAGACCAGATTCAGCGCCTGAAACTCCAATTCGGACTCAATCTGCGGGTCCCAAGGAACGGAAAATTTAAACCGCCGAGTCGCTCGTTTGTTACACCTTTTAAAGGGGGCGCAATGCCTAAAAGTATTGGAAAAACTCCGGTGCGCACCCCCGACATCATCCCATCGAGGTTCCCTCAGGCACAATCGCCGAAGCCAAAAGGGGGACAACCATGCTTCTTTGACTTGAGTACGTCCCCTGATCCGATTGGCGCGCCCGATGCTCATACACCTTCAGCACCACCATCAGATAGAGTGACACTGAGGTCATCAGGGTTGTGGCCTCAAAAGTACGATGAAGAGGATCTAGATATGTATGACGCAAGAATTTTTACAATCAACATCCTATATTGACTCCGCTTTTAGAACTCTCCTCGAGTTGGGTCAGATCACGCCATCATTGGCTCAATTCTATTCATTCCATACCACTTCAAATATTGTCGATTCTGGAAAATCCGAAAAGCTGGGACCATCCAATGCACTAGATGACTTGAAGAGACGAGGGTGTAGTCTGGTCACAAAGCCGTGGATTGAGAATCATTGGAGTTTGATCCTTTGGAAGTTATCAGGAATGGTTTTACTCAATCCTGAGCAGGAAAAGGATCCAACAAAGAGAAGGTGGTGCTGGCCAGAAGTGATAAGGCAACTTTTGTATAGGTAATGTTCCAGCCTCCAGATTATTGGAAAGGCGCGCTAAAGGAGAATTAGATATGAACGAGAATTAAACCAAGGAAAACGCCCAGCACTTCGTAAGGTCACAGCTCGTGATACACCAGCTTCGTTTCCTATGATACTCTGTGTTTCGAATATTATTTGGTCGGAGGGCGGTAGAAGAGCAGACGGGCTGGCTATTGATCGAGTTCCCGAGCTCGAGCTCACCGATGGGTGGTATCGTTTACGGGCAAGCGTGGACCCGCCTATGGCTAGAGCCATCGGCAGAGGGGTAATCAGAATCGGGAGGAAACTTGGGATCGCAGGTGCTCGGGTGCGTATAGGGTTTCCATTTGCTCTTCACTTCATTCATTGCTATTGATTCTAGTTGTCATCTGAGAGAAAGGAGCCATCTGAGGTACTCGAAGCTTATGACAACACCAAACTTGTGCTATCAGGAAATTCCTCTCAATTAATGCCATGGCATGCGAAGCTTGGCTTTCAGCATGGTCCTTGTATATCTACGCTGCATAGCCTCAGCCCGGATGGCGGTTGCGTCGCCGTTGTGGACATTGTCGTGATGAAGGTGAGACAGGCTTCCTTAACTCGAGGAAGTTAGCAACAGCAATATCTAGGCGTTTCCGGTTGCATATATCGAGTTCTTTGACGATGGAGAACAAAAGCGCCGCGAAGGCCCGAGGAATGAGATCGAAGAAACAAAATTGTATGAAGAGTGGAAGGCAAGAGCTTCCTGGTTAGTCCCCGATTCATTTAACCATCTAATTACCATAGAGAAAACGTGAACAAGAAGGCTCCAAGCTTCGATATGACCTTCAGAAGCGTATCAACCGCTTTGAAGGTTACATAGACCGCCTAGAGCGTCGAGCAGGGGCATTTCGTCCGAGCGATGATGGTAGGAGCCGAATCTTCCATCCAAACCAATTCACGTATCTGGCCATCAGAGTCGGCCCCTGAAAATATCGACGAGCTTTATGATACCTTGGACGATCCAACTGATGCTAACGCGACAATAGCAAAACTCGGTCCACTCGAGTCTGGATGGCTTGCACGACATACCCGGATAACCCTGGACAAGGAAAGAGAAGCTGTGGGCGAGCAGATCGAACAAGAATTACAGGTATATTATGACGCTATCTATGCATTGGCAACTGATATCCCTTGCTAGAAATCTTGCCCGCCACGAGACGTCCGAAGTTTTCGAGTTGTTGTTGCGCAAGACGCATGCACTCGGCGACGACCTGCAAATCGAATAGCACAACTAACAGTTTGGGATGCGCTTGGTCTGTCCTTCGATGAGGGCGGTCCTCAAGGAACTTTCAAAACGGGGCAAAGATACTTAGTAAGTTGTTGTTGAGAAGGTGCCCAGTTATCGAAACTCACCACAGGTTATTTGCAGGTGACAAATTTGGTGCCGACGCAGCAATCTGCATGGATGAACTGCGAACCCGGGTCAGAAATTTATCTTAGCACTAGGCGCGATTCACGATGGACACGGCTGGGATGAGTATAAGATAGGGGCCAGAAGTGTAAGAGTTGCAATATATATTATCCATATGCATGAATCCTTAAGTAATGTAAACTCTTTCAAACTCGGGTCCCGCTGGCTACACCGTACTTGGCAAAAACTTCTTCCCAAGAGCCCGTATCTTCATGTCCCATACAGACGACGGTGGGTTTTGCCGCCGAGTTGGAGCCAAAGACACGATTTGCTACGCGACGCATGTCGTCAGGTTGAAGCTGATCAATCTTCTCTACCATCTCTGTCACGGGGATTTTCCGACTGTGCACAAGGATCTATTTGGGATGTTCAGATACAGCCGATTGCCTGAGTAACGAAATTACCTGACGTCCCAAGTCCTCCACCTCAACAGCTCTGCTTTCAAGTGCCATCATCAGACTCGATTTGAGTTGGTTTTTAGCACGGGAAAATTCTTCTTGGGGTATGGGCGTATATAACAGCAGACTTAGCTGATGGACGAGGTGGGGTAAGATTTGTGAAGGTGTATTGCCACCTCGCAGTCCAGATGAAGCGGGAACGAAAGAGGCGAACAAACCGAAGAGTGATGAATCGGTGTATATGTGATGGAAAGATGCGCAGTGGTCGATTTGTGGGAAGTGGTTGAGGATGTGAGTGTAAAGTCGTGAATACATGCCCTTGCCGGGACCACCTGGACGTTATGAGATTAAAAGCTAAAAATGCACGACAGAACAAAAAAGCCTACCTGCAGAGAAGCTCCCTCCACCACCGAGAAGGACCTGCATAGTCGCTAGAGCATAGATATCGTCATCATGGATTCCTACACCCTCGAAAGCAATGTATAGATGATTAAATTCCTGCGATTGATCGCGTATGAATCTGTGACCGCCCGTATAGGTTGTCGACGTCGAGACAGGCAAGGGTTGCGGTGTTGATGGGGAAAGTGAGTGGGGGAACAGGTAGGACGCAGCGCGTGTCAGAGACTTGCCAACAGAAGGAGATGACGATGATAATAAGTGTGGTTGTGGTTGTGGCTGTGGCTGTAAAGGATTTGGTCGTACGAATGTATTTTGTGCCGGGTAAACAGATTTCAATGAGGAAAAGTACTTGTCAACAAGTTCAACGAGTTCTTGGTGGTGCATCCCCACACCAGCAATGACCATTCTCTCCGGCCTGTACCACTCCTTCATTGATGTCCGCAGTAATAGCTCATCTATAGTTCCAATACGGTCCTCGGGGCACAAAAGTGGGTTACCCAGACCTTTCTGGCCATACGCAATGCTATGGAGAACTTCTGGAAGCACCATGTCCGGCTTGGCGCTCATTTCTCTAAACTCGTAGAAAGCTGCGTCGCGCTGAGCTTCAATTTCCTCATGCAGAAAGGCAGGGTCAAGGACAGTGTCTGCAATGAGGGACATGGCAAGAGGCGTTGCTTGATGAAAATGGGATGATTGATACATGATAGATTCTCGAGAAGAAGAGCACATTATTTGACCTCCCAGGGATTGTACGGCCGTTGACATTTCGGCGTCAGATCGAGTAGCTGTAGACTATGATACCTATAAAGCATTGCATATGGCGGGCCCAGAAAAAATCATACCTTAAATGCCATCCTGTCTAGAAAATGGCTGACACCAGAGGTCTCCGGAGACTCATAACGTGAACCGGCATCAACATACAAGCCAACTGAGGAAAAATGCCCGGGGGTATTTTCCGTCGCAACTCGTATTTTGTTCGGTAGAGTAGTTATCTGTACAAGTGGATTTGGAGCCAAGACATTGAGTGAGCGTTTGGGATGACGACGAGACAAGACATTTCCTCGACGAACGAAGGACTGAGCCCTTGTCATAGCAGAGGGAGAGCTAGGGATCACAATGCTGCATCACAGCCGCTTAGTCATGGAATATCGACACGTGATGCTATTGCTTAAAAAGATCCCACGATGGCTCTTTCGTGACTTCGTCCGGCCGAAGATAAATCAAGGCCTTAGAACCTGCAACGTTGTTCTTCTAGTCATACCCACAATACTTGATCCTCCTATCACAACATACGATGCATAAGGTACAAAAAAGAAATGATAGAAGCATGTCTCGCTTATTTCCTCTTCGTGCCCGGCTTGAGCGCTCGCCTCGTGTTCAGCTCTGAATGGGTATTTTCAATGCTGCTGTGATATGGATTGGCTTTGGAGGGTTTATAAGTGGGAGAGCCGTCGTTCTCGGGCCAGCCTTGACGGTTGAGTGCAACTCCGAATTCACGAAGCACATTACGATGCACCATTCGGTCCATACCACCGTTTACGAGTTGATAATAAAGTATAGCTAAGGGGGTCGTTTCCGATCATGTCTAACGTGATCTCGCGTGACGCCGCATGACATGTTTTAACCTTGCAGTGTTCCATAGTCCCGCCATGATCAACATGACGAACTTAAGCAGACCCAAGAGAACAACCAGGAAAATGATTCGAGATCATGCATCGTACCAACCAGAATATCTCTGGCCAAAAGTTCACCAATCGCATAAGACATGGTTGATACGTTCCAATGCCTACATATCAGTTTACCGTTATCTCTTTTAGCTCTCTAGAGATGTTGGAAGAGTATGCGCATGGCTGATAATCATCTTGGGGTGTACTAAACCTGTCCCACTTCCACACACACAGATGCAGTCATGAAGAAATTCCTTGGACTGCCTAGATGTAGTTAGCAAAACATTGCCCCCGCTTACATCTCGATGGAGAAGGCCGCAGTCCATAAGTGCTTGATGTCTTGTATTCGTTTGACGACTAATAAGCTACAGAAAAAAATGACCATGCTTGAACAACATACCTTTGATGGCGTCCCGGATGGCCTCTACGAGCTGCTTCGTAGATGTAAACTCTACGATTGGCTCCCCGACTGGATAGATTGTCGTCCTAGTAAGAGTTCGATTGAGGTCGACGTATCCTGGCTTTCGAATCTCAGTTTATGGCAATTGGAGAGGGAACAAAGCGTCGTGTGCCGAAGGGTTCATAGCCGCAAACGCTGTTGCAGGCTGCTGCTGATTTGCAACGCCCCCGGGGTTGTTATCACCCCACATCCTGCCCGGGTTGACCGCTGGCCGATGCACCTTTAGCCGCGGACGTCTCGTGGCTTGTCGTCCTGTGCCAAGGAAAACGGCCCGCATCCAAGCCAAAGTCAATTGCGCAGGCGGGAACGCGGCGCTCAGGACTCGCCCGATTCTGTCCTGGGCCGCATCAATCCAATTTAAATGCGACATTGGGACCCTAATTCCGAGGCCGAAGTGAATTACGACGGAGGAAAATATCAATTCGGCCAGTTTTATATTGGAGCTCGACGAACCGGACTTGGAAGCAGCGGCCTGGTACATATCATTAGACACGATCATGATGTACGAAGTTGCCATGAATTTAGTCGGCTACCGATACGACTGCGACCAATGACTTACGAGTATCATAAGGCGATCTCACGCAATAGCACTTAAAACCCATGAATCGTAGTGGAGCCAGACGCGCAGCACCAGCCCCCCGAAAAAATAGGCGGGATGCAGAATAGGAACGGGAGCCGGTCGGCCAGCGAGGACACAAATTGAACAGGATCATCGGTGATTCAGAGTATTGCGACGACGACATAACAAAACCGACTAAAGTCAAGCATAGGACGACCAAATTTTACGAAGGACGGTAGAAACGACAGGTAGGACGCAACGACGTAAGTCACGGAAGGAAAAATCTGAGTCAATGTTTGTACTTGTATTCAGCCTGTCACTGGCACGAAAACTGCTCAACAAGATACTGGGCAAGCAAGGTAGTTATAATATGAATAGCGCGAAGGCGGGATTGGCAAAATTTTCTTATGGTGCGTTTTCAGCCAGCTTGAACCACATGGCGCCCGAAGTATATATAGGTCACTTTAACTAACATGTGTTACTTTCAAGTTTCGAGCAATAGTGGAAAATTATCCACCACATTCAAATTGGACAGCTGACTAGAAGGTTTTTTTGCGTGGGCGGCTGGACAATCATTCAGGGATGTACGGTAGCCGTTCGAGCTCCGGTTGCAGCTTTTAGTCCCCAAGGATTCGGGTCTAAACATCCGAGCCGCTACCGTCGCTTACTTTCTGACACGCACTTACTCGGAGCTGCACGGGACTGTTGCAAACACTTCGCCATGGCCTCCATCAGTGAGTTTTGGGTGCAGAACCAGGGCTTCTTTGACCCGGTGACCGCGACGCTCGACTGGTGTGAAGTAAGTCGCCGCAAACTCGGGTCGACCTATACTGATATCTGGCACTTTACTAGGCCAATTACCAATTTTCTTATTACATTGCAGAAATGGCCAATTCGTTTTCAAATTTATTCACTATTGCCCTGGCTGCCTGTGGTTATCTGGAAGCTCGTCGACAAAACCTACCTCAGAGATACCTCATTGGCTATATCGTACGTGGATCTTATTCGGTTGTGTGACTGCCGGCTTTCAACTCGACCAGGGCGTGGCACTGGTTGGTATAGGGAGCTTTGCATTCCATGCTACCCTCTTGTACGAAGCACAGCTTGCCGATGAATTGCCTATGATCTACGTGGGCTCTATGAGTCTTTGGCTCATTTTTGACGACCAGCCTGGATTTGATCTTCAAAGAAGCAGGACGAAATGGATGATCTTTTTGCTTATTGCTTTCGACGTTCTCTTCACTCTGAGCTAGTGAGTTTCAGTTCTCGATCGTTGTCGAGCGCTCACGGTCGTCACAGCTGTTTTTATCGCAACCCAGTGTACCATCAACTTGTTTTTGCAAGCATTGTATTCATTGTAGCATTCCGTATCACCCATACTTTGAAATACTCGAAAGCATCATCAGGAATACCCCCCGAGACAAAAACCATGATCGGGAAGTTGTTTGCGACTGGTGCAGCGCTCTTCGCGCTTGGGTTCTTGATCTGGAATATGGACAACACATATTGCACGTCTCTAACTGACATGAAGCGGGCGCTTGGTTATCCAGCTGCTTTTTTTCTGGAAGGTACGTCAACATCAAACTCATTTCACCAATAACTAATAACGATCACTATATAGGACACGCGTGGTGGCACATTTTGACAGTATGCGACCTGGACTTGATTGGTTTCTCGTTTTGACTAGCATTTAGGGCGCTGGCACTTACTATATGTTTAGTGGCGTTCAGTGTAGGTGATCATCAATTTCGTTATTGATTGTTACTCACGAGCCCTTGCAGATGTGTAAGTAGGCTTACTGCATCCCCGAGGCTTAACTCACTGGATATACAGGACATTGTGTTTGAAAGATTCACCGGACAACTACACGGTAAACTACAAGTACTTCCTCCCCCATATAATCAGGCAGGACAAACCCCGTATATAGTTCCAATGCTGTTACACTGTACCCCGTTACCACTGTGTCGTATGTTAGATAGATGTGCAGAGTTGGGATGGTCTATATCATTAGATAGAACTATATAAATTAATGTATCCTGTAGAAGTTGACGGGTATGTGCAACGTTCATTCCCTCGATTCCAATCTTTCTCCTACTGTCCATTTGACAAAGTCAAGGACAGCAACGCCACCATTATCCTGCCCTGCCTCTGAGATCCCGTGTCTTACTGACCACGTCCGCAGGACCTCTCTAACGGCTCGTCCATTGAGATCACCAGGTAACATGGCAAATGGTTGATTGTACAAAGCTGTTTCGTCCCCCGTTGCAGCGTCGATAGATTGGGTATCGAAACCGATGATCTGACGCGCAAGGGACCGTTCCAACCGCCCCAAATCGTCCGAAAACACGTTCGAGTTCACCAATAGAGAAACTTTCGGTGATTTTAGTGCCAACAATGCCAATGTCCCGATTCGACCCTGGTTTGAGTTGTTTACAGAACCATGAACATACGAGGCGAGGCGAAGGCCAACATCCGTTTGTGCACGAGGTGCGTTTTCCACCAAAACAACTGCTCGTCGCAACGATATCTTCTCCCCTATTTTCGCAATAAGATGCCTTATCGAATCACCAACAGATTCGGTCGGTATTTTTGATGGAGGATCCATTTGTGAGATCAACGGAGCACCGTTCAGCGTTTCCAATGAGTAACTCTCGAATGCACTCTGCGTGTCAGTTGGTTCAGATATGTAGGCAGCTGTATGCGCAATATCTGCTGCAAGACGCCCGAAGTGTTCGTTTCGTGCAACGAAGTCGGTTTCGCAGTTGAGTTCTACCATGGCTGCCCGAACGGCTCCGGTCGCTGCTCCAACGCCGTTGGACAAGACGGATGTGCAAATAACACCCTGTTCTGCCAGTCTATCGTGAACTTTGGCAGCCTTCTTGGCGCCTGTCGTCACCAGGTCCTTCTGGAGCCATTCCAGAGCAGCATTGAGATCGTTGTTCGTCGCGCTTAGCGCCTCGCGAGCTTTCGTGATAGAAACTTCAGTAAGTTTTCTCAGCTCGGCGACGAGTTTTATGGAAGGTTTTGCTGCCGGTGTTGAGTAGAGCCTGAGCGAGGCATGACGGAGCGCTGGCAACATCAAGTGCGTGACGAGTAAGTGCTCTGATCAATTTTTTTTTACGCGACACAAAACGCGACTCTGGCCATGGCATCGGGTAACTTTAAAGCGCCAGATTCAATTCCTCAGGACCTCTTGCTCATCCACGACTTGATTGGAGATACGTTGCAGCCCTCGCATAACCGCGAAGCAGTGCAGGAGGACATTAGCAGCAGTGGCTCCGACACTGATTCTCTTGCTAGCGAAGATGAAATAGAGGCAGAATTAATGAAAAATCCCACAGAAGATGATACCAAATCCTCTAATGTGTATGTACTGTCCCAAAACATGATAATCTTCCTAAAAACTGCAACAGTCCTCCAGCCTCATCTTCCCACTCGGGAGATTCTGACTCTGAAGAATCGATATCGGATTCCGATTCTAGACCTGGAGATGTGGTCAAAGCCGCGGCTATACTTGACGAGTCAGAGGACGACGAGGAAGGTGTTCAGACCCAACCAAGTGTTCTTCTCCACACAAAGAATGAGCTTATCAATGTCTCGATCAATATTCCCGACATACAAAAAGTGGGACTTGAAGAGACCATGGAAAAAGTTGGAGAAGTTATGAGCATAGTTGATAATGTTGTTATAGTTAAGGCCCTCTCCTCTGGTGTTGTGAACAGAGGATCCGACAAGGCTCTTGACACCGATACATTACTTGTTTTTGACGACCGAACGGTCCTTGGTTACGTACGTCCCTGGTCATCTCCGTTAACTGAACTCATTCACACATGTTCAGGCAGATCTACGAACCATTTGGTCCTACATCACAGCCATTGTACCAAGTCAGATTCAACGATGCGTTCCCTCTTGACCCAGAAAAGGTTCAAGTGTCGCGGGAAGTATTTCATGTTCCTTCGCGTAGTAATTTCGTATTTCTGCGAGAGATCAAGAGACTAAAGGGTAGCGATGCGAGCAATGTTCATGATGAAGAGCCCGCAGAGGATGAGCTAGAGTTTTCGGATGACGAGGCAGAGGCTGCACACCGTCAGCGAATGAAGAAAAAGTAAGCATTTTGTTTAATTTGTCGTGCAGATGTGTTAATAATGCCTAGGCGCAGCGCCTCACGCGCATCGTCTCTACAACCCTCTGCAGCGCCTCAGTCATACGAAGATGATGTCTCTAATGCCTCTACTTATATTGGCACTGCATTCGATGCTTATGGTCCATATGATGCAGACTATGGCCTTGCACCACGAAGACCACCTCCAATGCCTTACGATGATCCTTATGCGGACGAGTATAGTAACATAAGCCCAACGACTCAGGCTACTGCTGAGGACACAAAAGATCGCGAAACTAGCTACAAAAACTCCAGTTTCCCGGAAAGAGGCAGGGCTAGAGGTCGCTACAAGCGTGGCGACACGAGAGCCAGAGGTCGTGGTAGAGGCCAAGGTGGACGAGCAAGTGGAAGCTCGCGCTGGTCGCGACAAATGAACAAGGAGGAATCTATTGAACCCTACAATCCGAATGATCCTCGTCCCCTTACCTCTGGCTCTTCGGCACATGTAGCGCCAGGGCAGAATAATTTCGCCACACCATATGCTTCTCAGCCTCCACATTTCCAAGGATCCGGATTTGGATCATGGCCTGGCTTTTCACAGGGTCAAGCTTTCGGATTTGCCGCCCAAGGATACCAACAACAGTCCACGGTACAACCGCATATCAACCCTCTGTTTGCCTCTGCTTTTGGCCTGAATTTGTATCCTTCGCCTTATGCCCAATTTCCACAACAGCCGCAATTTCAGCAGCCAGGCCAGACCTGGACTGATGAATGGGGGATGCACATGGACAATTCTTCCGCGTCTAATCAGAACGGCAACATTGACACGTCTCGACAGGCAGAATGATAAAAAAATATTGACTGGTTGGCAGCTGAGCCGGCGTCAAGCCTCAGTTGTTTGAAAGCAGTTATGACCGCGCCCGCACAAGTTGAGGATCCATTTTGTCATCAACATCTGGGCTTGCTAATGCTCTACATGTCTGATAGAGTAAAACCCGTCCCTCATGACACTTGTTTCCGATCCCCATCTTACACCTTCCATCCTATGAGCTATAATCTTGTCTGACACTCGTGATGGCAGCTGTGTATCTAAGGAAGCCGCACTGCCAGGGACAAAATGACAGAAGCATAGCTCTGTTGCAAACGCGGTTTCATTTTCCCAGCACCTCCGTCTCCGGCTGCAGTATCACTAGGTTCCTCTACAGACCATAATGGCCCACTGATGATTCTTAAACCAAGGCCTCATCGATTATCTTGGCCACACTAGAGGAATCGTGAATCACCCTTTTTTTCTCTTTTTTTCTTTACTGTCCCAAGCCGTTATGGCTATATATATATTGAAGATATTTCATACATGTCGTTTTTTTTTCCTAAAAATGCAAACTATTATGGCCGCCAGCATGAAATGACTGCGGCGCGTGCCCGGGATTATGTGGGTGTGGCCATAGGGTGAAGGCGGGGGCAGAGGTGATGTGGTCTGAGCCGCCTGACTAAAATGGCAGTGAGGGCAGTAGTGCAAAACTCGCCTGCGTACTTTCCTGTCCTTAGACTAGATATTTTCTTGGCCCATCCAATCTTGCAAGCCGCGACAGCAAACCCACCCTCTAAATCCGCTCACATGAATCCCACAGCATCCTTAAACGGGGTGCAGACCCGGAAGAAGCGTGTTCTACCTACGCGGTCAAGACGTGGCGGTCCAGGAGTGGGCAGCTGCGACATCGACTTGATGATACTGGACACCCATAAGCGGAGATGTACGTCCTGTAGTTAATTCCCCCCCTTGCATACAAGTTTTCATTTGCTATTTTTTGCCTCAAAAAGCCGAGGGCGAACCCCTTGTCCCTGCCGACACTCCCTTCCTATTGACAACCGATTCGGCTCTAGCGGATGAATTATCCTCCAACCCCGCTCTTGACCTCAACGTACAAGCAAATGAACGCTATTTCGACCGTCCCGAAGTTCTCAAGGCCTTTCGCGAACAACTCATAATTGAAACACCTCACTTCGTTCATGTCGCTGACCTTCCGAGTGTGGGCGTTGGGGGTCGATTCAGACCAAGGGGCTCTGGAGACGTACGTGTCTTTCCGACTTGATACAATTTTAGGAGCAATGAATGCTGTCGTTAGAATCTCATAGACACATCAGACGCGGCATATGAAAAACGACATCGGAAGTATGAATCGTTTGAAAAACGATTGAGATTGCGAGAAAAGGAAAAGCTGAAACATGAACACTACAAACTGAAGGAGAGGATCGAACAACTACGATCTATGGACGGTTCTGCTTTCCTCTCCCTTCCCGCTTCCGACTTCACGCCACTTGATGTTCACGTGCTCGACGAAGAAGAAGAGATCAACATACAAGACGAACATCCAAACGGGACCTCTGGGGAAGGTGAAAGGCGACGGAAGGAAATGCTGGATGTGGCCCTTACGCTAGAGGAGCGATATCGGGCATTGCTTCCTCCTGAACGTATTCGTAAAGCCACCACGAACACGTGGTCAGAGCAAGAGAATCGAACCTCTGAGGAGAAGGAAGAACCTACAAGTCAGGCGGCTGAGTCGTCCAAAGCAAAGGAAACTACGGGCATTAAGCTAAAATTTAGAGTGCCTAACCCTCAGTATATTATGACATCACCCCCCACGCACCAAACGCCAGTCAAGAAGGCGAAGCAACCGGCCCTGCCTCCGCCAAGACCCTCACCCCTTCGGCAGGCGAACGAGCCACTGCCAAGCTGAGGAGCCTCCGCCAATAAACATCCCTGAACCTTCTGACACGTTTCGAACGACTCAAGCTGAAGGTACGCTAGAGCCAGCCACCATCCCATCACCCCGAGCACCTGCGTCGGGTGCCAGAACATCCGCTCTCCCGGCATCTTCACCTGCCCATGTCGAATCCAGATATTGCTGTGCTTGAACCAAATACGAGTCCTGGTACAACTTCAGCGCAGGAGGATGATATCCCATTGTCAATCCGAGTTCGGATGTCCGTGCGCCCTTTTAAGCGTCCCAGACTTTCACCATCCCCTACGTCGACTCAAAAAATCAAGGATTTCTCTCCTCAGAGTCCGTCGCAGACTATTTCTGTCCCAATTACATCAGCCAGAGAAACATCCGTCCCTCCAATCGAATCCATAAACACGTCGTCATCCACACCGCTATTCTTGAGGATCAAACAGCAAAAGCAGAAACCTCTTTCTCAGCAAAAAACATTTCAGAAGCCGAGGCAGCCATATACAACCAGGAGGGAGGAGACAGTGTGCTTGCTGATGGTGGCTGCAGTTCGAAGCTCAGCGGGGACAAAGTCGAGGAACCAGATGAGACACATTACGGCTTTTGGCGCCAAGGTGCCGCAAGCAGTCGATGAGCTCAAGGAATTTGAGTTGCCTGATTGGGTGAGAGAGTCGGAGGATGAGGATGATGACGAGGACGAGGACGAGGATGAGGATGAGGATGATGGAGACGACGAAAGTTCGCGGAGAAGCGTGGATCCGGAACAATATGATGAACTCGAGCACAATATGATGAGCGATGCTTCACCTTTGGCCAAGACTAACGCAGCTCATCAAGCCAGCTCTCCCCATCCTAATTTTCTCTCTTTTGAACCTCCAATAGAGGTACTCGATATTCCTGAATCTTCTGTTCGCGATGGTTCATGATTCAGCATTATTCTATATATATTATGAACACCTTTCTTGTTGTAACCAGGGCTTCTGTTTTTGTATCTAATTATCATAGTCCCTAAAGGTATTCTGTTGTTATACTTTATGTTATGTGAGGCTCTCTCGCCCCGTTTTCAAGGTCTTGACGATCCCTAATAAATTTTCCCTCTGGTTCAAGTCAACCGCCTTGTTCTTCGACAGAACCAACAGTGCCTGCTTTACTGCATCCTTTTTTGCTCCTCTATTGAGATATATTAATGCGGATTGCGGAGAGTACCGTGCATAATCCCCACCGAGAGTCTCGAGGATCTCCTGCGTTTGATTCTTCGTCAACGCGGGTGCACTCGAGTCAGCTGATCGAAGTGCTGGTGTAGGGACGAGTTCTAGCGTGGCCTGCTTGGGACGAAACACATCTGTGAGGTCAACCGAAAGACCTTCTGGAGCAGAGATTTCGGGACCGTAAGCATATTCCCCCCCTCTCTCAATCAGTGCTGAAGTTAATGTCTTCAGGGTCGCCATCTGTACCGTCATTTGCATCCGGGGATTGAGCGATTGATCGTGGCTTTTTAACCTCAGTGCGTTGGGAATCGAGAGATCTAGGTTCAACTCTAGGTCATCGTCCGCGACGCGTTAAAAGCCGGACGACCTCGTCCTGAGTTTCGGTTTCCGCTGTCACGAAACTTCGCATCGGCTGTGTTAACGCGAGCCTTAAATTTTCCGAGAGCATCGAGACCCTCAGACTGACCGTGGTCCACGGCCATTGCGGGGAAAAGATCCATGTCCCAAATCTCTGGCATTTTTTCCCCCGTGGAGCTGTGTGGACGTAGGTCACTCTTCGAGCTTGGTCGTCGATTATCTGTGTCCATGAGAGCTTCCAGATCCCAGCGTTCTTCCCGACGTTGCGTAATAGTGGGATCCTGTCGATGACGGCTGGATTCCAGAGCTAGGTGTGCTTCTCTGCGTTGCTCAATGGTATGATCCTGTTTATTGGCAGCCTCTCGAGCCAGGCGTGCTTCTCTGCGTTGCTCAATGGTGGGATCCTGTCGTGGTGATGTTTTCCGTGAATCTCTACGTTGCTCGATGGTGGGATCCTGTCGTGGTTGTTTATTGGCAGCTTCCGGAGCCAGGCGCGCATCTCTGCGTTGCTCAATGGTGGGATCCTGCCGTGGTTGTTTATTGACAGCTTCTCGGGCCAGGCGTGCTTCTCTGCGTTGCTCAATGGTGGGATCCTGCAGTAATTGGTTATTGGCGGCTTCCCGAGCCAGGCGTGCTTTTCTACGTTGCTCAATTGTGGCATCCTGTCGTGCTTGTTCACTGCCAGCTTCCCGAGCCAGGCGTGCTTTTCTGCGTTGCTCAATTGTGGCATCCTGTCGTGCTTGTTCACTGCCAGCTTCCCGAGCCAGGCGTGCTTTTCTGCGTTGCTCAATGGGATCATGTGGTGGTTGTTCATTGCCAGCTTCCCAAACTAGGGATGCAACGGCGGAGTCATGATCGGTATGAAGAGTACGAGGGGAAGAGCTATCTGCTGCAGTGTTTTCCAGGGGAAGTACGTCCCGCTGGCTGGCTAATATGTCGAATTACAATTTATTAACTAGACAGACAGCCAAAAGAACGTACGAATAACAAGACCATCGAATTCAACCACCAAACGGGGTTTTACAGCAGCATTTGTAGAGTTTGTTCTGAGCTGTGAAAGGTTGAAACGGGGGATGGCGCAGGTGCGGAGGACGACGCGATGCATGAAAAGAGAGAACTGCCTATTTTGGAAGTGGTACACTCTCAGATGCTTCGCAAGCTTCTCGGCCGCGTCTTCGTTGCCCTAGTCCTCGCTCTCATTTGTTTCATCTCTTATTCTTCCCAAATTTTCATCATATGGCCATGGTACGGCAGAGTTTGGTCAGTCGATCTGCTCAAACTTTTGCTGCCCTTCAAGTAAGCATCCAACTTAATCTCCGACCCTACTAATGCTCTGGCCGCCAGCATTCTCGTCGGAATACTGTTATGGAACTACTATCTCTGTGTTGTGACTGACCCTGGCCGCGTTCCAGAGAGTTGGGTGCGCCGGACCTTTGCACGTTGTTTCGGAACCTAACGACTACCTAAAGAAACCCGATACACATGTAGAAGGCGTTGAAGTTAAGAAACTGACAGGAAAACCGAGATACTGTCGGGTCTGTGAGAGGTACAAACCACCTCGTACACACCACTGCCGGACCTGCGATAGGTGAATATATACTTTTCAGGCTTGTGTTTGGCACTGAAACGTTGATCCTAAGATGCGTTCTACGAATGGGTGAGCCTCATCGAATCCTATTTCGAACCCATTTGACCTGTACAAGACCATCACTGTCCATGGATAGACAACTGCGTCGGTCATTATAACTATAGCCACTTTATTCGTTTTCTTTTCTACGTGGATTTAGCTTGCTCCTACCATCTTGCTATGGTTTCAAAACGAGTTTATAGCAGTATACTGCCTTATACATGGGTACACCACTATTACTCTCACAATAGCCCAGCTGAATGTTCTCGACAGGATATACCTTCTGATATGGAGCTGGTCTTCATTGTTTTGAATTTGGTTGCATGCGTCCCTGTCCTGCTTTTGGTGGGCGGGTTCAGGTAAGCGTTTTGCATTCACGGGCATTCATCATTGTTTTATTCTCCCCAGTTTATACCATTTCTACCTTTTATCTGGCAACTCTACGACAATAGAAGGTTGGGAGAAGGATAGAGTTGCAACAATGGTCAGAAGAGGAAAAATTCGAGAGGTGTGTCCATTTTCTTGCTTCATGCTATGCTTTGACATGCACGCGCTACCAGGTTAAATTTCCATACGTAAGTACCTGCAACCACACCTTATAGCTTTCACTGAGTGTCGTTTAGAATCTCGGTGTTAAGCGCAATATCGAGTCCATCCTTGGGACTAACCCTTGGCTGTGGTGCTGGCCTTCCCGGACCCCTGGTACTGGGACGAGATTCGAACTGGCCGAGGGAGATGGTAAGTGGGTAGAACTCGCACAACCGGAAAGCAACTACATACGCGATCGCGATCGAGACCATCTAAAAGTATGATCATGATATTCACGACTTGGTCAAACGCATTCTTTTGGACATTCTTACGTATCCTACACATACCCTATTCTCTTGCATTAGTATATACATTATGTTTTGAGTCCTGTATGCTAATTTATTTATGCTTTTAGACCCGGAACAATCTTGGCCACCTGAAGATCCAGACCGAGAGATAACAAATCACAAATTTGATCCACCCAATTCCCCCTGGACATATGATAATGGTTCCATAAATCCAAACCTTCAACCATCCAATGCACAACTACGACAATCGGCTGTTAGGCAACGCCGACGCAAAGACCTCGGCGTATCGACAGTCCCTCCATATCATCCGGACTACCAACCAGGGGATGCTGCCTCAATAGAGGGGTATGATTCTTCTTCTTCGTCGTCATCAGTTGACAGGCCCCCTCGTGTACGAAGAGGATCTGAAGGATACGAGGTCCGGACAATCAATAGAGAAGAGATGTTGCAGCAGTACCTGAAGGACTTGGGCGAGGAACCGGACAAATATGTTCGATATATCCCCGAACCCGATCTTGACAGCGAGAGCGACGACGAAATCCCAATACCAGATTATTCCAACACTATGCCAGATGCCGCTACGTAGATATTTAGTTTGAGTAGGCAGACTGCAATACAAAACATACAATGACATCACTGCAAGTGTTATATGTTGGCTCGCATTGTTAAGTCTTGTTTATGTTCTTAAGGGCTTGGGCATTGATTTTCATGCCATCCAACTTGCCGGCAATGATATCCGAGATTTCCTTAACACCCCCTTGAATTTGTCTGTCGTGTTTCAAAAACTCTGATGTGAACATTTCGATGATAGGCAAGATATCGTTTTGAAGGTAAGGGATGATCAAGGGCAGGAGAGAAGGAAGCAGTTCGTCGGGTACAATCTTTATTTGGGGAGGTGGTCGTGTCATCAACAGTTCATTCTTGATCAGACGCCTAAGTTCCATTATTTGTTGTTCATCATGTGGCCGAGATTGTTCAACCTGCTCGAGGAGGGACGTTAACTGAAGATGAGTCAGTACACGAATGTGCTTTGCTACACGATTGCATACCTCATCCAATGTTGCGTCCAAGGTATCTTGTAGCGTTCGACATTCGGCTAGGTCCCCCTTTAACCGGGTTCTTTCTCGCAGTAACTCAGTAAGTTTTTCGGCGCGATCGGTGAAAGTATTTTCAACCCTTTTGTGTTGCTCTTCGCGATGTGCTAATAGAACCTCTGCGTTTGTTCCAAAGCTCCCCCGCAGCTGTTCCCCTCGCGCCCGTGCTTCCCTGTGCGCTTCGGCGCTAAGCGTGGTGTAGTTCTCAGAGTATACTTGATCGCTGAATACTCCGAGACGGTTTTCCAGCTCAGCGAGAGCATTTTTAATATCCTCCAATGTCCACTCATTGGGGTCTCGTGAGAAGGGATCTTCTGGGGTGACACTTTTCTCCTTTTCTGGTTCTTCTTGAAGAGGCTCTGGTTCTTTCTTTTGCATGACGGGATGCTGATTGGCTTGCTGTATCCAATCTTTAAGTTCATTCCGAAACTTTGACATCTCGGCCTCGTTGACAAAATATTGTATGCGCTCCAATTGCGCTGCAGAGAGATCTGGGAGTTCCGCCAGTCCATCAATGGAGTGTTTGAGTTTCTTTTCAGCGTCTGCTTGTCTTAGACCGATCTCCATTCGCTCCGCATCTAATTTTTTACGCGTTGCTGTTGTTGCACGGGAGAATTCCTCCGAGTTGCGAGTTCTTCTCCATTGGTCGAGCTCGGCAGATGCCTGGTCGTACTCGGATTGGCGTCTTACGGCTTGCTGTAGAGCCCTTAAATAGCATCTCAGTGATGGAGAGTATGAATAACCCAAAGCACGTACTTGAGGGTTGTTCTGAGTGCCTGTGCCGGGTCAGAGAATTTCAGATTGCGGGCCCCTGACACTATTGAGCTCAATTCCGTTGGCGTAACTGATACTGCCCGTTGATCTTTGAATGCCTGAAACACGTCATTTTAATTGCTTGCGCGAAAAAAAAATCTTCAACGCACAGATTCCCATATCGATGATCGCCTAGGCAGGTCTTCCTGGGGTGAAATAGGTGGTGGATCAAAACTCTTGATGCTCGACGTAGAAGGTTTGCGTTCAGCTGGCGCCTTGTTGTTTGGCACGTCGCCGACTCCCCAGGTAGCTACTGTCTGAGTGTCAAGCTTGCTTGCATTGCCAGCACTTGTTTCAGTGGGCCCCCACCCATCGCCAATGTTCCAACCAACCGCAGTCTGTTCAGCTGGTTGATCCGACTTGTTCTTCTGTTCGCTGGTGTTCCACGACCAACCACCGTCAGTAATATCTCCTCCCCATTCTGGTGGCATTCGTGCGGATGAAAAGACTAATCTAATTACGTAATTTGGTGGTAGTAGTGTTATGGTAATAATTACTATGCCTCTCCTAGTCGCTCAGCGTATACTTTCCAAAGGATGCCTCCCACCTCACCAATCTCCAGTACATGACTTCCTACCGGTAAACCAACCGTCCATCGGCCCTCCTTCTCTTCATCCTTGACCACAGTCCCATTCAGTTTGACCTGCACCTCGCCTACTTTAGTCGCCTTTTTCTTTACTACGGGGGTCTTGGACTTCGGCGTAGACGACTTTGCAGGTGACTTTTGCGAACGTGTTTTAGCTTTACTCTTTCCTTTCTTTCGTCCATTCTTAACCGGAGCTTCTTCGACTTCCTCTTCTTCCTCTTCTTGTTTCGGCTCTTGCTCTGCCTCCTCTTCACCGCTGCTTTCCTCTTCTTCATCGTGGAAAAAGGCGATATCTCCAACAAGCACACCCGTCTCAGCAGGTAATAGCCTCATAGCCCATGATTTGACCCCGTCTCTGTGATCCAAGCAGAACTTTCGGTTGTAAGGTTGAATACGCAATGAGGCATATTTCAGCTGGTGGCCAGATGTGGCAGACGGGGTGGGTGATTGAGATTGAGTAACATGTGACGCCTTCTGCGCTCCTGGTATTGATGTTGCACTTGCAGCAGTGGACGCGTGGTACAATGCGTTAGGATAGTGAGCATAACCTTGAGACGTTGGCTGTGTGGATTGAGCACCTGGTTGGGTTACAGCTGGAGTCACCTTGGCCTGTTTTTGCGGGGTAGCCACAGGCTGAGAGGCTGACTGAGCTACTGATGAAGACGTTGAAGTGGTAGCAGCAGTAGCGGCTGGTTGAGCAGGGGCTTTTGCAACGTTTGCTGCTCCCAGCGCAGGCACCCGAAGCGTGATGTTTGAGGATGCTGATCCCTGGGCTTCAGAAGACGTTGTGACTGCAGCAGACGATTGCGCGGCCTGCGGTTTTATCTTAATTTTCGTAGGAGCAGGCTTGGAATACTCGGGCAATGCAAAGGGAGGTGGAAGGTCGGACATAAGTTGTCGGAAATAGTCCTAGCATAAATTTAGAGGGTATCCATGACGTACAAATAGACTTACGCGCAAAACGCGAGCATCTTCCCATATCGGAGTACGCTCTTGATTGAAAGTTAACGCATTCGAAAATACAAGCTCGACGTCTGCTGCGAATTCAGCTGCGCTCAGATATTCTTTACGTCTGATGTGTTTCTTGACGAGCATAAGGGATCGTTCTTCGTATCATGACGTACTCACAAATATATTCTCAAAACACTGTGGACGCTTTATTTCTTTATAATAAATAGCCCATTCCTTCTTGGAAGGCAACTCCATGAATTCGGTGGATAAAATGCGACCTCTGCGACAATCATCAACGTTATATCAGAGAAAGACAATGGGTACATACGAATCATCGGCTTTTTCGACGAGTTTCTGCAATCGAGATTTTATCATCCTATACATGCTTGGTGCCTTGGATTTTCCTTTCTCGCCTGAGCCGCCATCAACATTCTCAACGTCTGCAGCCGAAGGAACCATTTTCTCGTATGTCTTGTTGACCAATTTCTGTG
Organism: Amanita rubescens; assembly: GCA_015039365.1. NCBI lineage: Eukaryota > Fungi > Basidiomycota > Agaricomycetes > Agaricales > Amanitaceae > Amanita > Amanita rubescens. The sequence continues at coordinate 545,983 of WION01000012.1, forward strand.
GAAAACGTGCTCGTTTGCTTTACTTTTTCTCGTAGTTCAGTTTGCTCACCAAGAGATCCTTTGCATCCTTCCATATTTCACTTTCCTTAATATTGTACGTTTTGGCATTGGTAAAACAAAGCTCGAAGTCCGCTCTGACTGCTTCTAAAGTCTGATATGCATTGTTGTCGAGTTGCTTCTTTATGTCCTCCAAGGCAATTGGTTTCTGTATTATCTGGTAATAGTCTGGATACTGGCGCTTTGGGGGCTTTTTGAGATATTCGATAGAAAGAGTGCGACCTCTTAAATATTGAAGAAGAGAAAGAATTGCGGAGATGAATGCCAAAGGGTCGAATAAGGCAGGAAATACGCACTCCTTGTTGACTGCATCCTTCACAATTTGCCACAGTCTCAAGCCTTGTTCTTTCACCGATTCTGGCTCTTCCTGACCACCGTCATCCATCTCGTTCGACCCAACTGTTGCCATGGACGCATCCATGTCCACTGGGGTACCAACTCCTTCTTTGCGACGCTTGGGACGTGACCCTTCTGCCGCGGCGGCAGTATCAGAAAGGTCAATTTCTCGCTTCATCATTCCTTCCTTCCTCTTCCTTCCTACAATTCTAGAGTCAAACGCACGGGGAGCAAGTCGCCAGCAAAGACGACGGCAGGGCAAGCAGCTATACCCTTCTTGTGTCGCAACTTCGGGATTTCTGGGGTCTTACGGGGCATCACGTGACTATCGGTGTTGTTTCTGATAAACGGTGCTACAATTCGACGAGTCTGCCGATCGCTAACTCTCTTAACTGTCTATACGCTATTCTCGAATGCTTGTTAAGTCCTCCACTGAACGCCCAGGATGCATCCTTCCATTCATCTGCGCCCTTTAATGTATCCCGCGGTGGCACTCTGTACTTTCGCAAGACATCTGGTCCACCAGGCTATTCTTCTTTCAGATATCGACTCCAAAAAAGTCTATTGTATAACGTACATGGGCGGCCATATACTTCGTCGCGTCGACAACATAACCGTTGATCACCAGGACACACCGCTCATTTTCTTCTGCGATATAGTCGAAGACTTCGCCTATATTCCAACACTCTAGCCTTACATCGTCAACGGGGCCCCGATCATCTCTTTTTGATTGCATGTACTTGGCAGAGAATTGTATTTCTGCGTTGGAAGCCTTGCGGAGCCCTGTTACCAGGCGCAGGTACCATAACAACGTTATAACCCATCTTGATGGGTCCCAAGCTAGCCACGATGGTTCTGACCTGTAATCAAAGGGGAAAGTATGCTGTGGGATGATGTGAGTAGTGAGAAATGCAGATTATCTGTCACAGACATGCTAACAATTTGGTTAGCGATAATTTCATCCCCAAGTTAGTGACTTGCGAAATTATGGTTTCCCTCCCCACTGGTCAACATCGCAAGGATCTACGGAAGAACATGAGAACTAGGATGTGACGTTATGACAATCTCACAAGATTTCCGCGCGACGTGTTTTCGTCACTGTATGGCTGAACACCGTTCCAGTGCGCTAGACTAGTATCAAGAGCAGTCATGATGTGTCCTTCCAAGGCAAATGTAAACTAACGAGTTGACGAAAAAGGTGCAGTGCCAATCTATGATGTTTACTTTTAGATGCTGAAATAGCTGAGGTTTAGAAAGTACCTACTAATCACCAAGGTCACTAAACCAGCATAGATAAAGGAGCCAACAATATCATCCCAACACGCGCCCACCAAAGTGGGAAGTGCTAGTCCGATTAACAATGCTAGCGGCACTGACGAGCGGATGTCAACGTCGTGCCATCGCAAGCAATTTAACTTACCATAATATTTATGCTGAAATTGAACCACTAATGTACGTCAGTTTACCTTTGACAACTCTCAAGTGAAGCTTACACACCAGGATCTGATGTGAGGTCCTGTTGATCTATGCGATCCATTCGTTCGTAACGCCGCTTGACGAAGAGCCATCCGACATGAGAATACATCAATCCTTTTGTCGCAGCATAACTGAATAGTTCTTAGGGGAGATAAAACGTTATATCTTGAGTTCTCACGGATCATTCACAGGATCATCCGTAAACCGCTGTTGTAGAGTGAATAAACTGGGAAAATTAATCAACACAGAAGACGTACGTGATGCAATCTATGTCTCAAGCACCTAGCATATTCCTATGCTAAATACTGGAAATCTCTAATATTGCGAACACTTACCACCACTACACACGTCGCCGTGGGGGTTCATTCAGAGATAAGAAAAAAAAGTATGTTCATACCTTGATTGAACCCTGGAAAGCAGACGTTCCCATGATAGCTAGCCCTATGCGGACCGCAAGGCCAGCCCGGAAAGCGCGATGCGAATACATTCGATGGTACCCAATTGTAATTCTGGGCTCAGTCTCGTCAAGTGATAACGCGGTCAACATGGAGTCTTACCCAAATTGCCCAATCTGCCAACGTATTGCTGCTAGAATTAGAGTCGCCCTAGGTACCGCATGAATTGGTCGATAATAGAGGCCAATTAATGCAGCAATGTGGGCGGCGGTGAAGAAAACGATGTTGCTCCACCAAATTGTGACTTCACTCTTTTGCGCGCCCATATGACTGCGTACTTGTGCTGGGTGTCAATCTGAGCTGCCGCTGCATGAAACCTGGGGCTATATATCACTGGCCATCTTCCCTCACGTAAAGCGCTGAAAGAACGGTGGTTGCGACCGAAAACGGACAAGCCTTCATCATAGTAAGATAAGCGTTACATCCGTAAGCTCAAAATTATCCAATTCCATACTCCATATAGTTGATCTAGAAGGTATTTTGTAAAGTATGTGGACTATACGAGTGTAACGTGCAATCCATAAAGTATGCAAACGAAAAGCGATCCAGAAACCTAGATCAAAAGTTAACTTGATTCGGTGCCTTCAAGGACCGATGGAGATTCAAAGACAAGCGGTGCCGCAGGGTATAAAGTAGCATACTCCTGAGAGTGAGAATCCAAAGCGTATCTGACTTCACGAACTTTGTCTTCCTGAGTTCTCCACATGTGCCATTCATTCTGGCCGACTCCCATTCCCATACCTTCGCGCCGAAAAGACATGGTGCTCTCGACCCACATGCCACCGCTCATATGAATTTCCTTGAGCCCAAGTGGAACCAAGGTTCCTAAGAGTTGGGTGACGTTCTGGCCGTTGATACCGGAGCCGGGAAGAATAGAAAGCCCCCACGGATCATTTTCAATGACGTCCTTCCTTATTTGAAAGAGCTTCTTGAGAGCGTCCAGAGACCCTGGGGCTGTCGGTCCGTGTCCGCTATCGTCATGTATTAATTAATTATGGACGTGGTCACGTAACAAGGCTTTGGTTATCTTACCTGGTGAGAATTCGAGCGATACCGCCCATACTGGCAATGTCATGTATAGCTAGATGTAGCGTGAGCTTAAAGTACCGCATAGCACCGACCACTAACCTTCTTCTGGATTCCGCGTCATGTCAAACGCCCGGTGGAAGCACACTTGATAAAAGTGTTTAAGAAAATACGCTTCTAGCAAGAGTCGAGTTCTTTACCCTCTAGCGGAAGTGCTGCATCTATAAGCCTATGCGCGGTAGTGAGTTAAACATGTGGCGTGGCTCATATGCACGCGAACCTTTTCATACACTCGACGTCCACGCGACCATCGGGTGTCAGTGCTCCGGTGACGATGCCTCGAACGTCACATTTCTTGAAAACATGAATATCCGCGAGCATGATGCCAATTTCTTCTTCCGAATAGACAAAGTCACCCGTTCGAGGGCGCACCATAGCCTTGATCGACCATGAACATTAGCCCCCTCCAAGGAAGAAAAAGTGACGGACCATAATGGAAGCATCCCCAATCACGCTTTGAACAGTTGTTAAAAGACCGAGGCTGGGCGTGGTGCCTCCTCCAAATCCGAGATTTGCGCAGAGTTCTAGTCTGTCTGCACCACCGTGAATGGCACTAATATCTGTCTCTGATTCAGTGTAAGCGGTAGAGAGAGAAACGATACGGTACCTCACTGCCGACTCGACCGAGTCGATGCAGACCTCGAGCAGGACAGGCAATGCAGAGACTTCAGTCATTTAGCTCGAGTTCAACACGTTCGACGTTCTAAATTACTTTTACCCCCCGTGGGTAACTTCAGGGCAAGGCATCCAGGGCCAGCAATAGGTTGAGGGCGCTGGACGAGTGAGATCGATAAGGTGAAGGTCGTGGAAGAGTCACCTGATCCCGTGCGCGACACTTACTATCAACCATCATGGCCGATAAAACTGTTTCCGAGCCAGTTAATGGCGAGCACGAAGAGATTGAAGATGGCGAAGAGGACGTTGTTGCCGATGTAGCCGCGTCTGGTGTGTTAGATAAAGATATCGTCTCGGCTCATCTGACGTACTGCAGGTGAGGGAAAGAAGAAGAAAAAGAAGAAAAAGCCAAAGAAGAAAAAAGTGGAACAGACAGATCCGCCTCGGGTTGGTCTATCTAAGTTTTATCTTGACGGAATCTATCCGGAGGGTGAAGTTCAGACGTACAAGGACGAGTGAGTCTTAGACTTTGGTTTATCGTTCCTGACTGAGATTCTGCTAGTAATGCATGGAGAACGACGTCAGAGGAAAAGCGCTATTTGGAAAAGTTGACACATGAAGACCCAGAGACGACGTATCAGAACATCCGTCGGGCTGCTGAGGTGCACCGACAGGTGCGCAGTTATGCCAGGCGAATGATTCGACCGGGAATGCAGATGACAGACATTGCCAACAATATCGAGGACTCAGTACGTGCTCTCGTAGAAGAGGAAGGATTAGAAGCCGGAATTGGGTTCCCCACTGGTCTGAGCCTGAATCACTGTGCTGCTCATTATACTCCCAATGCCGGTGACACGATTGGTATGCCAAGTATCACATCTTGTTTTTCACATGTTTACGCGGTGAATCAGTGTTACAACAAGGCGATGTCCTGAAAGTGGATATCGGTGTTCATGTGAAGGGACGGATCTGTGATTCGGCGTTCACACTCAATTTTGAACCTACGTACGACAAGTTGATTGAGGCCTGTGAAGGCGGCTACAAACACAGGGATTCGCGTTCGCATCGTCATGACCTAGCATGATTGAATTTTAATCTCATTAGTTGCACAGGAAGCGGGTATTGATGTCAGATTGGGAGAGTTGGGAGGATTGATCCAGGAGACTATGGAATCGTATGAAGTGGAAGTGAACGGAAAGGTTTATCCAGGTTGGTCTTAGATGTCACAATGGAGACCAGCTGACACTCCAGATGATGGCAGTGAAGCCGATTCAGAACCTGAGTGGTCACTCGATCAATCCCTATCAAATACATGGAGGTAAATCCGTGTTGCTAGTCAAGTCTGATGATCAGACAAAGATGGAGGAGGGGGAGTACTACGCTATCGAAACGTTTGGGTCTACGGGTCGCGGACGAATTGTTGAGGGTGGAGAATGCTCGCACTATGCAAAAGTTTTGAATGCACCTCACGTGCCGCTACGGCTAAATTCCGCAAAAGCATTACTCGGGACGATTACAAAGACGTTTGGGACACTGCCATTCTGCCGGCGGTACCTAGATCGGGCAGGTGAAAGCAAGTACCTACTTGCGGTGAGTATTAATTTGACGTTGGGCGGTGAAAGGAAGACTGAATTAGATGGTAGTTGAATCACCTTGTTGGGCAAGGGATAGTACAAGATTATCCGCCATTGTGTGATCAACGAGGAAGTATGACAGCGCAATTTGTAAGTTGTGGTGAACTCATAAAGTCATAATAGACTATATAACAAAAACAGGAACACACGATTCTTTTACGGCCGACGAGGAAGGAAGTTGTGAGCCGAGGAGAGGATTACTAAAAGAGGAAGTGATTTGAAAGTTGATCGGAGACAAGCCCCGCATTCGCGACGAGGGAGGCTCTATGTAGTCCTGCTCCTGTTCCATACCTCAGACCATGACCATTCTTTTTCCCTCCTGGCTATTTGGCTACGCTGGTCCTCGTGGATCATCAACAGACCCTTCTCTTAAAGTACCTGACAACTTCTTACCAGCAGGTGCCCTTAAGTATTATGCTACCCCAGGCATTCCCCCGCCCTCAGCTCGCGTAGATCCAAAACTAAAACTACAGCCAAGGCGCCCAGTCAGACTCTGGCACTGGTGGAAATATGGCTTACTCGTCGCCACAAAGGGTCCGTTTTATTTTGCCCTACCACTTCAACCCCTCATTTCCTCCCCGCAGCAACCGAGGTCACAACAGAAGTCATTGCCCACCATATACGCGGTCCCCGTCGCAAGACATGGGGGATTGAGATGACAATCGTCACAAGTCTCGTCCGCGGCGCAGCTAGACATAGTTCACTTCGTAGACATAGTCAGTATCCCCGAAGTCCCCTTGTTCTGCTTCTGATCCTGCCATAGGGCACTATCCGCATGCTCATGAGCGTCGGCGGTCTGGCTCCTATGCCTTCCGATGCTCTCGTGACACCGGTTACTTTTCGTGTAAAAAGAGGCAACTCCGCGGCCTTCTCGCAGAGTTTGACGCTCTGGAATCCGGAACAAGAGAATTATCCGGAGAGTGGATTGTCGGAAGAAGAACATGGCAACGGCTCCAAGCTGAATGGAAAGCTGCCCATCCGGGCTTCGGCTAAACGAAAAGAACGAGTCATTCTATACATTCACGGAGGTGCGTAACTGCCGAGTCTTCTTTCTACCAATCTTATTCCGCAGGTGCATACTATCTCTCGAGCGCCGCTGCACAACGTTTGATATCGATACCTCTCGCGAAGCACACGGATTCGCGAGTCTTCGGTGCGTCACATTTCCCCAATCTCGTCATAACTTCCTAAAACGATTACCATGCAGCGATCGACTACCGTTTAGCCCCGGAAACGGTCTTCCCAGGCCCGCTTCATGACGTCGTCAGCGCTTATTTCAGACTTATCGATGACCTCCACATCCCTCCAGAAAACATCATCATAAGCGGCGACAGTGCAGGTGGGGGTCTCTCTCTTGCTCTGTTAATGTACCTGCGCGACAATAATTACCCCCTACCGTCCGGAGCCGTGCTCATGTCCCCATGGGTCGGTAAGTTGTCCCTTGACTGCTATTTTTATGTCCAGGTCTCACTCCATCATAGATCTCACGATGAGTTGCGAATCATGGGATTCCAACGCCGACTGTGATGTAGTGCCAGTTCCCACCCCGGACAATCACATGAATCCCATTGCGTTGTATCTCGGCGAACAGACGGAACAGTATCTGGCGCATCCATACGCAAGCCCCCTCTTTGGCGATTTCACAGGATTGCCTCCCTTGCTAATTCAGGCCGGAGACGCCGAAGTCCTCAGGGACGAGATTACATTACTGGCCCACAAAGCCACATTAGCCGGCGTATCCGTAAGGCACGAGTTGTACGAAGACGCCGTAAGCCGTATTCATCTTCCAGAAAAAAAAGTGTGGTGACGTGACATGCATATACAGATACATGTATTCCAGGCGTATCCATTCCTTGTCGCTTCTCATCAATCATACATGTCGATGCGCGACTTTGTCAGAAATATCCTCCCTCAATATCCAGATTCACTCGCCGAAGATGCTGGCCTCCTCGGCCGAGAAAGAACTCGAACAAGAAATCGACAATGATAATGCCAAAATTGTCGGAGGCGACGGTGTCGCAAGCGCAGACATGGAGGCGGGTCGCAAGGCTCTTGTAGCCAGCGCCGACGTCGTGGAAAGCGATGGTGAAGACGGCAAGAATTCTTATCCAAGTTGGGTCCGGCCGAAACATTGGTATTTGGATTCTTCCGACGAGTCGAGCACCCTCGATATTGAGAGTCCGCGTCCAACGACATCTGATGCGAAACATACGACGGATCAGATCTGCCATTTCTCTCGTGCTTCCCAATTCATCCAATCATCAGCTTCAGCGCCGCACATCGCATGCTCTTCCTGACGGCTCGCAAAATGCAGGAAATGCAGGAACCTCCGCCGGCTTACAGTGCTGTTCCGGACGATATCATGTCATCCATTACATCACCTCCATCCCCTTCAATACGTCGTAAACAGCTAAACGCGAGCCATCACGATTTGACGTCACTCGTCAACAATTGGACACAATCCGGTCCTGCAAATCAAACTCTGCTATACAAGAAGGAAAGTTTTACATGACACGAACGATCTTATATCATCCCTGCACTAATGCTACATTATTGTATTCTGACGGTGGTATTCTATTGGCGGTATATCTGATATACACACGTCCACGAGAGTTAGTCCAGTGGTATAATTACGTGACCTGCTGCGCAGAAAACCTTAGGCTCCTTTTGTGTATATCCAACTCTTCAATGACATTCATGAGCGCATTACATTCCCACTTGCCATAAATAAATCCTTCATAAAGCAATGTTGTCCCTAACCAGGCAAGGAAAATCGTGGCGACAATGATGATGGGGTTGATCCAGCCGTGGTTAATCCACACCGAAGCCACGATGGCACCGACGAGAAGGACGAGGCAGGCAGCGAAGGTAAGTAACTCTTTCTTGGACCGATGTTGAGAATACCGGTAGCATGTTGTAAGTGCATTAACCATAGTGTCTATTGTCTCTGTAGCAAGTTCAGAATCCACTTCAACGGGCGGCCTTCGACGTCCAATATCTACTACGTCTTCGGGGTTTTCGGGTTCGGGTATTGTAGTGACGACGTCAAGCGTCGCTTCCAAACCAAAATGGTCCGAGTACGAGAATGAGTAACCAGGCACCTTCTCAAGCATGACTACCTGGCAATTAGAAGCGCGGATAATGTACTGCGGGCTTAGTCGGGACGATTTCCGTGGCTGCCGGTAGAATATATAATCGAGTCGCTTGCCGAGGTGTTGACGAGCATGCGGATCAAGAGGTTTGCCTGCTGAATATGAATTGAGCGGGGAGTCGGCGGTGACACCGTACTTTTCGACAGCCTGCAAAGCATTTGAAATGGTTTGCGTATACACGGACTCCGGGTGCGTGATGACCCATGAATCACTAAGACCGGCATGTTCTCGAATGACGGCGATCGGCAGGGTTGTTGGGATACTATTAAAATCGCCCAGCTGCGCATAAGAAATTAATTAAAAGTTCAGCATTGGTCAGCGGAGACAGCGTGGAAACTGACAGCTATCACATAGCGTCCCAGCTCGGCGGCTTGACGTGCCAGCTTGGAAAACTCCCATGCATTGACGATGCGATGGGCTCTATTGTATTCGGGGCCATCTTCTCCACCTTTTGCAAAGAGCTACAAGTGATTGTGAGACGAGGCCGAGCAAGACGCGTTTGTCATTACTTACATGTGTATTGAAAATTTGGATGTCCCCCAGCACGGGGTGTTTGACTACTACGCTGACGGCAGCCTTGCCCACAAACCAGTCTCCACCCTTGACGTCTAAAGGCGTGCCATTCAACGAGTAGGGATGCATTGAACAAGCGACAATAGGAAATCTTGAAAAAAAGACGAGACCAGAGCCAAGGGCACCACTAGCGTAATGTGTCATCTATCAAAGGCAGACAGCTGGCAGGGATATGAGTAATACCTGTAGAAGGACTTGGAGTAGGGCAGCCTTTTCGATACGCTAGCCTGTACGAGCTGGTAGTCTGCCCAGACCCAGAGCTCTTGTAATGCGACAATATCATAGTCGGAATAAGCAAGGTGATTGGCAATGGCCCGAATGCGTTGCTGGCGGTGCTTCGAGACGAATTTGAGACCCCTTTATACTGTTGAGGAGACAGAAAGAGGGGAAAGTGAGATTGAGGATACTTACCAGCAATTGAGGGAGAGGAGCTTGATTTGACTCTCCGTCATGGTGGGCAGGGAAAGAGGAGCTTTTGGAAATGACCACCGCCACCTCGAAACTCTCGTCTTCTGAGTCAGTCCCAAGTTTCCTCTTTTCCGCCCGCCTCGCTCAGCTTTCCAATCTTCCAGCATAGAAATCGCAACCCGCGCTGCAGACCACTTCACCCGCATCTACTACTCTGCGTATGACGCTGAGACCCGTCTTTCAGACTTGCCTCACTTTTACCGTCCTTCCTCCTCTTTGACGTGGAATGGCAAACCTTTTCAGGGTACGGATGGCCTTCGCAGGCTCGTCGAGAAGATGCCACCTACGAAACACGAAGTGCAGTCGTTCGATTGCCATCCCATACCGGGTACTTTTTAAATCTACCCACACCCTATCCTTCAACCAATCACGTCTTCAGGTACCCAACCCCCTTCGCTCCTCCTGGTAGTCTCGGGCAATGTCACTCACGGTCGGGGTCCAGCAGGGAACCCTCCCAGCACGCACTCCAAAACACCCGACGGTCATCCCCGCGTTTTCTCCCAAACATTCTTGCTCACGCCGGATTCTGCGGCTCCAACGACGAAACCTGGGGAAGTCGCCAAGTACTTTATTAGTGCGGATACGTTGAGATTTGTGGGGTAGATATGGGATCAGCCTTCGTCGCTTACATGTCTTGCCGAACTTCTAGCCCCGCTGATTAATATCAACAGGGATTAATCAATCCCTAGGACGAATATGTATTAGATCGAATATGGGCAAAATACAATACAATGCGGCAGTAACGAGTCTTCTAATTAGAATACATGAACAGCGCTTATCCAAATGTTTGACTCTGGAAACGATGTAAGATGAAGCACCATCGAGACAAATAGGTAAAACGTACCGAGCGAGCACTCCTCTTGACCTTTGACAGCCGCCATTCGTCTGCCTTTTCATACTTGTTGTACAGAGGCTCGATCTTCTCTTGCTTCTTCCGTTTACTGATCTTGTTCACATCCGCAACCTTGAAGAACTGCGGAGCCACCTCGACCAACCACTTGGGTTCGATGGCCGTCACGTTGTGGCAATACTCTCGTGTCGTCAAGATCAATTCATGGTACACCAACCATTCCGGAGCTCGGTTGAACAGAGCTGACGATGGATGAATGTAAACTGGTGTACCCTCTACGAGCGTCTTGTATCCTTCCTGCGGGTCTTTTTTCGCCGCGTGTCTGAAGAATCCGGAACAAATAGCCTTCCGCACACGGTTGTAATCTCTTCCAGCAGAAAGAATATCATGCTTGTATCTATTTCAACGTCAGAACCTAGTTCTGCTTTGCCTTGAGAAAGCCATGCTTACCTATCCATGATGCCCAATAGTTGCTTTCGTACATCCTGCGCTCGCCGCATACTCCTAGCCTGAATGAAATTCTCATAGCACCAAGCATTTGAAAAGTTCGCGGCTTTCCACCCATTATATACTGTCAACAAGGTCAAATGGTCGCCTTCAGGCTGGTGGAATTTGGCCTTTTTTGAATCTGCCTGTCCTTGCTTTTCTTTTGGCCGGTAAAACACCGTTTGTACAGAAAGCATGGCAACAATGGATAAAATTTCATCTGAGCAGCCTAGTTCCACAGATGCGATCAACATCTTGGCTAACGGTGGTTCCATTGGAAAATCTGCCATTTTCCGACCAAGTTTCGTTAGCAGGCCCTCGCTATCAAGGGCAGAAAGTGCATATAATGCTTCAAGCGCCGTCAGCATCGTTTGAGCGGGTGGTGGATCCATGAAATCGAAACTAAGCAGGTCATTGATGCCCATGGCCTTAAGCTGGAGGATAGTGTACGAGAGATTCGTTCTTTGAATATCGGGTATCGAGTTCGGTAGCATTTCGTTTCGGAATGCAGCTTCAGTGAATAAGCGGTAGCATTTTCCAGGGCCGGTACGTCCTGCTCGTCCCGCGCGTTGTCGCGCCTGGGCCTGGGAAATAGGCATGACGACTAGCGAATCCATACCAAGCTTTGGATCGTAAGCGTTTTGCTTTGCAAAGCCAGGATCGATGACATAGTAAATCCCAGGTATCGTCAGACTGGTTTCCGCAACGTTCGTAGCGATGACGACTTTTCTAGTACCTGGGGGGGCCGGCTCAAAGACTCGTGACTGGACTTCCGAAGGTAAGGCGGAGTAGATGGGTAATACAATGAGTTCTGGAACTTTTGGTCCAAGGGCCTTCATGCGCTCGTACAGAATTTCACACGCCGTATCAATTTCCTCTTGACCCGTAAGGAACAGAAGAACATCGCCTGGTGGTTCGGAGAGGTGAATTTGCATAACCGTGATTAACGAGGCATCCATGTAGTCAGATTCAGGATCTTTGGTATACAGGATCTCGACAGGGTAGGCTCGACCCGGTATGGTGAATATAGGACAACCAAAGAAATACTTGGAGAATTTCTCGGCGTCCAGTGTTGCTGATGTCACTATGAGCTTGAGATCGGATCTGCGCTTGACGGCCTCTAAGTATGAGTGAGCAAAGCGCTTATAATAACGGAAAAGCTGCATACTCTTAAGAAGTCCGAATAATACATCAGTTGCGATCGTACGCTCGTGGGCTTCATCAAGCATGATGACGGAATACTGACTACACAATGGGTCAATGAGACATTCTCGCTGAAGCATACCATCTGTCATGTATTTTATGCGAGTGTCGGGGCTGGTGCAGTCCTCGAATCGAATGGTATAGCCGACTTCTTGGCCCAATCTGCAACCAACTTCTTCAGCTACGCGCTTTGCCACTGACATAGCAGCTACGCGACGGGGTTGTGTACAGCCAATTTTGCCTTTATCGGCATATCCGGATTCAGCCAAATACTGAGTCATCTGGGTCGTCTTTCCAGACCCTGTATCTCCAACGACAATCAGCACTTGATGCTAAAAGTGATATCAGTAGGTGCAACTAAGAAAGAATGCTCCACTTACATCACCGATGGCCTGCAAGAGAGAGTCCCGTAGCTTGAAAATTGGAAGAGATTTTCGTTGTTCCTGTATGCTGAGAGCCGTGATTTCACCGTACGTCGTTGCCTTGTTGAATGTCTGCTCTTTCCATCTGGGGACTTCCCCTGCTCTTTGACTCTTGAGATTTCCCCGCATGTCCTGGGCAAAGGTTCGATCAGCATCCTTAGACATGGGATCTAACCAAGGCTGGCTGAAATCTCGAGTCTGCGAGTCAGCCAACTCGTTAGCTTCCTGCTGTCGCAGTTCCCTACGCTCCTTCGCCAGTGAAGCTCCCGCTAGGGCCGCACGGTTGAGAGAACCATCAGGAGCCTTCACAATCTTGACAGGGCTGAGATCCAATGTCCGCTTCGTTTGACCGGCAAGGAATGGTGGTTCATCCTCTCGGATTTCGACATCAAGTTCCTCTTCTATTTCTACTTGTGCCATAGGATTGGCTGAGTCCTCCTCTAGTTCAGGGTATTCTGATGCATCGATGGCTCCAGAAGATATTAATTGTTTCAATTCCCATCTTTCAGGAGAAGTCAAACGCTTTGCGGATCTAACGGGCGCATGGTCGTGAGACCGCAGTGGGACAGCATTTGCGCCAGTCATCGTCCGAGATGCACGAGCACGTTCTTCTTCCATTTCCGCTTCAGACTTGATTTGTAGGTGAGGAGTCAGGTCACGACCCGTGATCTGGTCGACGTCTTTCATGGACAGTCCGACACGACTCCCTGCTACGCTCATCACCTTTACTTTAACGTGCTGTCCTCTGCTCAACAAGTCAGAAGGGGAGTTGACACGTGCCCCCGCTTGAATGTTGGAGACATGCACCATACCTATATAAATCGAGTCAAATAACGCTCACCGACTTGACTATGCACATACCTTCCACTCTTCCTGCTACGCCTTCCACTTGGACAAAGGCACCAAAATCCTTGATGCCGCTAACTTTCCCATCATATATTTTGAAAAGGACAGGCCTGTCGTCCAGGTGCTGTCTCTCCCCATTCCTCCCTCTGTACGCGTCGTTCCTGCGGTCGCCATAGGGCTTTCTACGTGGTGGACTGGGGCTCCTTCTCCTCGGTGAGCGGGAGCGAGAACGATCGCGTCGTTGTCGTTTGGGAGAGCGCTCGTCTTCTGTTGGTCGCGGTCTCGATTTCCTTCCCGACACGAGATCCCCCAGCTCCTCCAAGAACACGTCATCCGGCACCGCGGCAGGGACGTCCTTATTCTTCAGAGCCAATCCAGGAAACATACGCCTCTGCCTTTCCTTTTCCTCCACGCTTTCATTCTTCTCGATATTATTCGATTTTCCGTCGGCGTCAGTAGTTTTGCTTGCCCTCCTCTTTTTGTATTTTGGATGCATGCTGAGAATAAGTCGATCCACACTCTCAATCAAAGAGTTTGGGAGACCAGAATCCAAGCTTAACAGGGCATTCTTGAACACTGCCAAGTCTCCCTTGCTTTCTTCATGTAGGCCGATCAAAAATTCTGCGGCCTCTTTGTTTTGCATTCCCATGTAATTGTTGAACTCCTGCGTTATCTTGGCCACGAGTGAGAGATACTCGAGGTTCTCAAGGTCGGAGTCCGCCATTGTAGCTGGAGTAAGATGAGGGAGGCGGGAGAAGCTGAAAGTGGATTACATAATCGCGTTCAAGTCTCCAGTCATCTTATGCCGCCTTCTAAGCGCGGAAGGGGCATCGTCAAGTCCGGCAATGCGGGAAACTCATCCAAAGCCTCGAAAATACCGCCCAAACCGGCTTCTGAGGGCCCCAGCCAGGAGGAAAGAAAGCCGCTTTTCCCCCCAGGCTACAAATATCCGTTAACAATTTTAAATGAGAGGTAAAAATATCGATCTCCTTGCAAATGACATGTTTGAAAACGTTTCCAAGGTGTCAGGACAATGGTTGGGAGAAAGCTGATGTTCAAACAGTATGTGATCATAAACTTCCAGCTTGCTCTGTCGTAACATATCACACAGTACCAAGGCGCACATGGCTGGTCGTTTGCCATCACCTTGTCCAAAGTGAACAAAAGAACTGGAGACAAAGAATCGGCGCGGATGGAACCCAGACCAGCTTATACTAGACCGTCTGCCATAGAGGCACGTCATTGGGGTGCCACCTATGCCCTCTACCGCGTTCGTGGAGATCTAAATATCATGGGCAATGACGCATCATCTCAATTCGTATAATCCAGTTTTGTAACAGCATGAAGCTTCACCTTGTTTTGCCGCCTGGACCACGGGACTATTGGAACGAATTAGCGGCCGAACACAAAGCAGCACCCGCACATTTACATTGGCTGTACGCGGCAGATCCATTCGGTGCGAAGAAAGAACTCGACGAGCGGAAGGCCAAATCTAAGGATGCCCCCACGACATCTGGTCCACGGAAGAACGATGCTACGATTAGGGTTAATGACATTCCCGAGGTGAAAATGGCTACAAATATACGTGAAGCTGTGGAAGAAATCATCAAGAAGGTAGCGATCGACTAAAGTTGTTTCAGACTTTTTAACAAAAATGTTGGCAGGGCTTATCCATCTACCCGGAAGCAGGAGACGAAAATGCTAGTCAACTATCCAATGAAGATGCCAAAACTGTTTCCAGACAACTTGAAGTCTTGGGATTTTCTTCCATTCAGATCCAGAACGCAATAAACTTTTTGACCAAGCCCTCCGCAATCACTGCGAATCTCCTGGCAGTCTCAACACCATTGGAAGCAGCTATTGAATATCTTGTATTACATGTTCCGGAATGTGATCTGCCTCAGCGCTTCCTACCATCCAAAAATTCATCTAATCCATTTGTCACCTCTCTTCACTCCGGTTCCGATGATCTCAAAAGACGTTGGATCGAAGAGAAAGCAACGAAAGAAGCCGGATTCCCTGCTAATGTCGTGAAAGAGTGCATGACGGATACAAAGTCGTCAGGATGACGAGGCTTCTTTGATTGTTTCCTTGGGCAAGAGGCTTCTCGGTGAAGATGATGAGTTTTCTGAATCAGCGCCGGATTCCACCTCGCCTTATGATATGAAGCCCACAGAGATAGAAGCTTATAGCGCAACGTTCCTCACGAAATCTGAGCTTGTACTGCCGTTGTTTAACGCGCCGATTCAGGTTCACATTTTCGTTTCTGCCGATTCTCAACCAGCCTACCCGCGTCCCGACTTCATTCCGGTTTACTTGTCCTCTGAAACAGTGCCAGCATACGTTAGGCTTCATCTCCTCTCTCGGCTCCTACATGGGGCAAAGTTAGATACCTTTGTGGGTAGCGAAGAGGGCTTTTGTCTCGCTGTCATGAGACTACTTGAGGATGAGTGGGAGAATATGGAAAGCGAAGGACGTCCGGACATTTCATTAGTTCTGCAACACTTGCTTCCCCGTCATGACAATGTTGCGGTTAATAATGCACCAGAGCCTAACGTTCTATCTGAGCTTGGAGGAGTTAGACGGCAACGTACGAAACTGATCGACCGGCGAAGCAGTGCTCAAATTCTGGATGAGCTCCTTAGCATTCATCACAAAAAAGAGGTATGTAACTCGTAATCAGCTCCGACATTGCTTGATTCCTCTCAGTATGCGGCTCTATTACTGAGTAGGCAACGACTTCCTGCGCATAAGTTCAAGGACACTTTTCTATCCAAACTTGAATCTCACCGTGTTGTTGTCGTGGTTGGAGAAACAGGTGAGTTGACGCCTCTCTGTTGACACCTCGCTCACCTTTCCCTAGGATGCGGGAAAACAACCCAATGTCAGCTTCGACCTAATTGCACCACGCTATGGCTCATCCCTTTGTAGTGCCTCAGTATATATTGGACTCCCTCGTTTTATCGGGAAGGGGATCAGAAGCCTCAATAATCGTTACTCAGCCTAGGAGATTAGCAGCCATTTCTGTTGCCAAACGTGTTTCTTCCGAAAGGCTTGATGATGGTTCTGTGGGCTACGCAGTACGAGGCGAAACCCAATTGACGGAAAGAACGAAATTACTATTTTGCACTACAGGTGTTGCTCTTCGACGCATGGCGTCCGGAGATCAATTTCAAGGCATCTCGCATGTCGTTGTGGATGAAGTAAGTCCTATCTACTCTGAGATATTATCGTTGATGTCTGCCATAGGTCCATGAGCGTTCTATAGATAGTGACATTCTACTCCTAGGACTCAAGGAAGTTCTCAAGAACAACGACAATCTACGCGTGGTTCTAATGTCAGCCACTATTAATTATGAAAAGTTCTCGAAATATTTCAACGACGCTCCGGTTCTGGAAATTCCAGGATTTACTCACCCCGTCACGGACCTGTATGTTTAACATTGTCTTCAAGTGAACTATAGTGACGCTCTATGAAGCTATTTGGAGGATATTGAACCTCTTCTTTGCCCTCAAGATGAGAACGTCAAGATGGAACTTACCACAAGAAACAAAGAACAACAGCATGGTTCTCAGAACAACGAACCAAGAAGACGTAATAATCGTAATCGCATTGACTATCAGGTAATTAGCTATTCGAATATCTTCCTCTCATCTGATTCTTGGCACTATCACAGTTAATAGCGGCAGTTATCCGGCATATACTCGCATCGGATAGCAAGCGTGGTGGTATCCTAATATTTTTACCAGGAGTCCAAGAAATTCGACAGTGCATCAATGCCATTCGCAGTGTTGTGAATGATAGTCATGCAGACATATTCCCTTTGCATGCAAATCTGACGAGCGAAGAACAAAGCAGAGTTTTCAAGCGAGGAGTGAAATGGAAAATCATCGCCGCTACCAACGTAGCCGAGGTATTAGCAAAACTATTCAAGCTGTTGTTTATCTTAATTCTGTATTCCAGACCTCCATCACTATTGACGACGTCGTTTACGTTATTGACACTGGGAAAGTGAAGGAAACGAAATACGATTCTGACTTGCATCTTTCTAAACTGGAAGAGGGATGGATATCTCGCGCAGCCTGGTAGGCAAAGACGAGGTCGTGCTGGGCGCACACAGCCCGGAAAGTGCTACAAATTGTACAGTAGGCAAGAGGAAGATGATATGGAAAGTTTCTCCGCACCAGAAATTCACAGGATTCCCCTGGAAAACGTTGTTCTGTACGTCAAAAACATGTACGAAAAGGAGGACACGAAGGTGAGTTGGTGAAAAACATTTGACGGATTTGTGCAGATGTTCTATAGACCCTTTTAGAACGTGCGGTCGATCCACCCAAAGATACAGCTTTTGACCTTGCCTGGAGCACTCTGGTTGACTTGGGTGCTGTTCATCCGTCCGGCTCGATGACATCTTTGGGCCGATATATTGTATGTTTGGCGTCTTCTCAGCGGATACATACTGATAGAACTATAGGCAGGAGTGCCCGCAGACGTCAAGCTTGCGAAGGTAATCGAATTGTGTCTTGACCCGTGAACTACTTCCAGAACTCAGCAGATGCTCATACTTGGCACAATCTTTCAATGCTTGGATCCGATTCTGACTGTCGTCGCTTACCTTTCATCGAAACCGCTATTCCTTAGTCCAATGGATAAGAGGGACGAAGCAAATAGGTTCGTATCCATGGAGCTTACCCGATAGCCTCATGATGACCCTCTACAGAGCGAGGGCCACGTTTGCAACCGCTGGAAGTGATCTCTTGACCGACGTGAATGCTTATGAACAATGTATGCGCCTACGCGAACAGGGAGAACCTATATCTGCCGTAAATAAATTCTGTGAACGGGTGAGTGACTAGTCAATGGAGAAACGTGAAGATGAATACAAACATGTTGAAAGAATTTCATATCAACAAGCACCGTCCAATCTATTACGTCCCTGCGAAATGACTTCTTCTCGTACTTGACCGACTTGGGTTTTATTCCACGCCATTTGCAACCCTCGTCTGAAGTACTCAACAGCAACAGCAACAACACGAGCCTCGTAAAGTCAATCATTCTCGGAGGCCTGTGGCCACATGTCGCACGTGTACGTGTGCGGAGCGGCGCGCAGAAATTTGACCAGGTGCAGGCCGGAACCGTAGGCGCGTGAAATCAAGGCACGCGACTACCTCTTGTATGACATGAAGGGAGGACGTGTCTTCCTCCATCCGGGAAGCATCTTGTTTGATACTGCGACTTGGAAGAGTGACTTTGTGGCGTACTTTCACAAGTATCAAACTGACAAGATATACCTGAAAGATGCCACCCAAGTGAGTGTTAGTGTCGTATAGGAAGTGCTCGCGATCATGAACGATTAGGTGCCGTTGTATGGATTGCTGCTGTTGGGTGGACCAGTAGCGGTTAACCACGTTGTGGGAGGCGTAAATGTGACCAGCAGTGGCAGCACGATCAAGTTGAAAGCGTGGCCGCGCATTGGGATTCTGGTTAACCAACTTCGGTGTGTTCTTATGTTTTTCATTTCATCCATGGGCTCTACTGACAACTTCGCCAGCCGCCTTCTGGACGCACAATCGGCGAAATGTCTTGAAAGTACTACCGTTCTATCAAACATACCAAACCGCAACATTCTAGATGCATTCAAATTGCTGATAACCAATGATGGAATGTCCAATTAACAACTAAAAATTAATGTCCAAGCTGTACAGATATGGTATAAATAAGATGAGTACAAAACCCGTTGGTATATATACATAAAATGTCCGCGCGATGGTGCGCCATAATCAAATTGTTGCTTGCTTCCTTGGCAGATGCCATTTGGTAGAGTCTCTTGCCAACTTTTTCACGGCGGTACACGATGAGGCAAAGGTACTGTCTGGATGGGAAATATGCATGGTGTATGCTCTCTTGACGTGCGGTAAAGGACGCGGCATATGCATATGTCATGAACTCCTGAGATGATCGAGTTGCATTTGGCGTGCGCCTTCGTTGCGACTTTCTTTGCAGGAACGGATACCCTTCTAGGCAACTGGTGCAACAGGATGAGGAAATCTTGGTAAAAACTTGGCTCCTCTTCTTGGAAAGCGTTTTGACTTGAAACTGCCGTTAATTCTGAGCGGGAGGAATGGAAAATAGAATATTACCTTCTCGTTCATGGACTATGTTGTTTGGCGCAAACTTCACCTTTGCCGATTCGAACTCGGGCTCTACAAGAGTGGATGACGACGATATCGTGGAATCGATGCTCTCGCGGCGTGTACGTCTACGAGTACGCATTTTGGTAGGTGCTTGGATCGCATAGTAGGGGAGGAGCCAGACAATAGCGATGAAGAGCAAGGCCTGGTAAAAAAAGTTTAGATTGAGTGAATATGGTTTCAGTCGTGCTTACTCTTGTAAGGTGAGCCATGGCAAATATCTGGCCAACAATGAGGATGATAAAGGGCATGCGCGCCTCGTTGAAATAAGAGTCCATTGTTCGTATAAGATGTGGATCGAAATACAGAGATAGAATTCTGGTGTAAAATGAAGAATTTATATACACAAAAGAGGGTAGCTCCTTTCAATGGGTTAGGAGATATCATGACGAGGCGCCCATAGATAGGAGACTAGCGTCACTGTTTATCTTCCTTCACCGTCTCAGCACTGCCACCTACGAATGACGTCAGTCGTCACTTCCTAAAGATCGACCTTTGCGCTCACCTCGAGCTCGGTTCCGAAGCATGTCCGTCACTTCCGCGATGCTGGTCATTCTCACTCCACGCTCCTCCATTTCCGTCCACTCTGCTCCTGATTTAGATACACTTTTCACTGCATCACGTATAACCCATGTCTTGTATCCATAGTCTACCGCGTCCAGGGCTGTGCATTTGACGCAATAATCCCCTGCGAGGCCACACATGAACACATCAGTCACCCCATTGGCAGAGAGTAGCTGGGGAAGCTCGGTAGTCGTTATCTTCCAGGGATCCTGAAATGCTGAATACGACTCGATCTCCCGGTTGGTGCCTTTGTACACTGCGGCATCAAAGGCGCCAGAGTGCAATTCTTCCAAAAAATCGGCACCCGGCGTGGATGCCACACAATGGACAGGCCAGAGCACCTGCTCCAATGCTTTGCTCTCGTCCTTTTCCTGGCCGGGGGGATAGATAGTGGTGGTCGACAAGAGCGGTTTGCCATGCGTGGTCGCGAACGAGATGTGATCGGGTGGATGGTAATCCTTTGTCGCAATCTTCTTGATGAATGGAAGATTCGAGTCGAGAAGTGAATTGATCCCATCGATTATGTTTTCCGCTTCAGGAACGGCAAGCGAACCTCGGACGAAGTCAAATTGGACATCGACCACTATAAGGACCGGTTTAAAGTTGTCAGTACTTGCCATGGTATCAATAGCAAATCAAGGGGATGGGCTGCTCTGTTATAGCGCCAAGGGCGGTGACCGACTATTACATAAAAGATGGCGATAACAAAGGGCAAGGTTAAGGATATATATAACACTATAATCTACATTGTGTATGTGTGTAATCTAGACCTTATAAGCTTAGGCATCACCGAAGCGTGGACAAAACTGACTTACAAGTTAAATTGTGCGATGTTATTACTTTGATGATGTGGAATTAGCTTTAAATACGCAGGATCATTGTTCATGGTTAACGGGTCGGGCATGTCGTGGGCGAATATATGGGCGGCCGTCTGGTGGCATAGCAAAGTATGGTGCTTCGTATGGCAAAGTACGAGGAACGGGCTGACGGTTTCGACCTTTGAATAATGGAATTGGCACTGTGTGCGCGCGCTTTGGTTTTGGTAACCCTCGCGGAGCGGATGCTAACCTTAGCTCTGCTAGGCGACGGGATACGCGCTCGACAGGCGATGTCGATCTTGGTTCATGTGTCACAAGCTTCGGACGACATGGCCATGTTAACTTCCTTTCCGGAGACTTCTCAGTCCGAGCATGCCCTTAGATGAAGTAATTTTGAGCGTTCCACGCGCTTATCCTTATTAATAGCAACGTACCTGGTAACAGATCTCCCTCTATACTTGTGGCTTTCACGTGTTCGTAAGGTCGTGGTGTGGTAGGCGACGGCAACTCTTCTCGAAATGACACTAGGCTGGGCGCGATAATGGAATCCTCCTCGTCTGCCCCAGGCTGGCTAGCAATCGAAGACACAGTAAGAATGGATGTCGATATAGAAGCCAAACTCGCGGCGTCATGGTCGTGGTCAACGCGTTCGGATATGTAGGATACGGTTTGTTCGTGCTCTTGTGACTTGGAATCGACAGTGATACTCGCGAAAGTCACGCGCTTAGTCTGCCTTCTACGAGATTCTCGGGGGATCGAAGAACCATAGTTTGGCGGGAGAGACAGCCTGTTGTAGGCTTTGGAGCAGGACCGACACTGCAGCTGACTTCTGTTCATAATTGGATGAGAATCGGCGAGCAACCATTCGATGGATATAGCAATTAGGCTCTGTGACGCTTTGGTCAATGCTCAATCAAATCACTGTGTATGTGTGCTCTGTACCAGGCCAAAACCAATCGAACTTAAAGCATGCGCCGATAAAGTAATGAGGAGTGGTATCCCTTCATCGATTGCGTCATTACTGGACTTGAACGAGTGAGACATGATAAGCAGGGAGCTATCACAGAGCAGAACAAATAGCATGCTCCTATAGTAGGAGCTAGGGGGGAGAAAAACAGTATGTGACTCTTTATGGACCCGAATAAAATTAATGAAGGTGGCATGTTAATTTTGTGTGCTTAGTATAGCGCACCATTTCGTTCGGAGAGCCTATTGCGATCACGTGACGTGACATGCCGTTGGTAAGACGCGTCAGTCGGAGCCGTCCAACTGGACATCGAGTAAGCGAATAAGAACAAGGAACGACGGCAACGGAAACGGATGATTGCACCCGGTGAGCTTCCTGGGTCTTTTCTTTGTGTGACTTCCGTGACAGTTGGCAATGTCAGAAGACTACTATGATTATGATTCAATTGAATATTCGCAGGAGGACCTCGCAAATATTGACGCCATTGCTGCCGCTTATTTCGATCCGCCGCTTCCTCAAGGATGCCCCGAGGTGCGGATTGAACTAGAGGGAACCCTCCAGCCTCATGAATCCACCCCCAGTACAAGTCGTGACAATTTAGAGCCGTCACTTTTACAAACCTATCGTCGGAACGGTGTTCTCACTGTTACTGATCTTGTTTCTCCCATATGGTGCGTGTATACCGCAATGGCCGTCAAAACGACGCGTCTTCATACTTCTTTCTAGGTGCGAGGTTCAATTCGATTATGGTCTGCGTCAGGGTCGGTCAAGACCATTGGAAGCGCGTCCCAAATCGTTTGTGTCTGCGTCCGGGAAAAGCATTTCCGTAGAGAAGAAGGTCGCAGAGGTAAATGACACCTATCACGAAGAAAGGCAAGGTTGGCATCCACGCATATCTCTTGCGTCAAACTACATAATTTTCAGGCTGTCCACAAGGAGCTTGAACTTGAATTGGGTTTGAAACAAGTACAAGTTCTTACGACAAGTCAAGAAGAACGCTGGGCGTTAAGGTAAGGATGAAACCATCATCAAGCAAGTCAGTGAAAGATGACAACCCCAAAGAGTGCTCAACTTCATCACCGGAATTGAAGCGATTCTCGCGAACGGTTATACGGTGAGTATTGGCTTACACATTGCGGGTTTTCACGGTTACTAAGCCAATTAAGCGTGAACTTCCCGTGTTTGGTGTTGTGCATGATCAAATCATAGTCGGCGTGATTGTATGTGCTTTCGCATTCAGGATGACGTGTTTGCCGACGACATACAGGATGAAGTGAAATATCATATCTATTCCAATAGCAAGGCCGATTTAGTCAGCCTTCCTTCTGATAATACGTCACAAGCACACCTTGATGAATATTTCATATGTCGGAGTAACCCGAGTATGTTTAACTAGCTGTCTGTCCGGAACTTACTCACTCACGTGTTAGCAGAGGAAAAGTTTAACGTGCTTCAACTTCTCGACACAAAGACCCGACGGACTGATTCCCTACCATCACCCGAGGATGCCCTACCATCACGGTTACAGCTAATGCTATACTATCGCATGTTATCGGACTTGGTCTCCGAATCTTCGCCATTTGATTTTTCGTCGCTCTGGGATAAGCTACGTCTTGATTCAGGCCAGATATTTTCTGCGCAGGTTTCTGGTTGACGCGGGCTTAGTTGCTGACTGTCAGCAAGAGAGAACAGCTTGTTTGGACTGATCTTGTTCATCTTCTTCGCCGGACAGTTGAAAAGTTGGACCTCGTCGGTGTCAACCAACGCCTTCAACTAGTCTACCGCTTGCAGCAGAGCAGAGCCAAGAAGGAAAGAAACGAATCTCGTCAAAATAATGTCACACCTCCCGTTATAAGTCAAGAGGAGCGTGAACTTTCTCTGGCGATAGAGGCTAGCTTGAGGGACCTCGAAGTGCGAGAAAATCTAGGGGAAAGTTCTCACCAGAATAACTCTTCCTGTGGACGTCGCCCAGGCCTGCCTGTCAATGCGGAGTCCTCTAGCGACAATGGAAACGCTAGTCCCCCCAGTATCAATGGAAACATCGAATGGAAAAGCTACCCCGTCCCATCAAGACACCTCCAATCATTGGCACAGATAATAGTAAGCTTCCCGGTAGTTTTAGCGCTAAGTTCAGCAATTCAATATCTCTTTCCATAACAGAGAATGGCGATGATGGCGATACCGAGTGCTCCAACATTATTGGAACTAGAGAATTCTATTACGACGAAGATTTTTTGAATAGTCATGTCTCCGATATACTAAAGTTGTGGTATGGAAAGCGAAAGCCGAATGGAGTACCGATGCATTTATCTGGACGATGTTTGTGAGTATCTTTGCTTCTTGATTCTGTCCTTGAAGTAATTTTGCCTCGTACAGTTCATGCGAATATAACCAAGACTGCGAATGGCGCGAGGAAAAAGCGATGGAATTTACAAGATCTTTAGCACAAAGGAAGAGTACACCGCCCTACAGAGTGACTATATTTGGTACTATATTGAATAGATATTTGTGTATTTTATCTCCTAACAAAACAATCGTGACAACAAATCACGGCGTAGCCTGATGTAGCCCCTGAGTGCAGTGCGGCCTTTATGTTCCTAGCTCCTTTTCCAATCTCTCGTGCTTTCCTACCGCAAACTTCCTCACCATGAGCCGTTGGGAACCTCATTTACATTGGTCTTTTCAAGGCGAACATGTGCTGTTTCCTATTTTGCACCTGCATTCCTGGCCTACCTTCAGTCGCTTCCTGCGTTTTAACCGCGGCAGTGTGTTGTACCGAAAGGTGAAAGAGCCCCTACACGTCAACAGAACACCCCGCTTATTTCACGCATTTATCCTTAGGTGTCTTTCTATTTCTTTGGATAGGCACTTGGCGCCTTCTTATGTCAAGGCATCTCCTTGGCGTTACGTGTCCTGGAGAACGGTCATATATGGCTTAGCCGTTTGCATGAGACTGTAGGCGCCAACTAGACCAATGTTCTTCCACCCCTACTGAGCTCCTATACCCCAGATTTTACATGCTTATTGCAATGACATTCAACGTGGGGTAAGTCTATTTTAAATATTTGAGGATCAATCAAACCTGATCGTCGTGTTTCTTCAGCTTGATACTCATCATTGTATGTCCCCTGTCGAAAACCTTTCCAACATAACTTTAACCTTCAACGTCAGGCCGTTAGCCTTGCTTCTGCCCAGCTTGTCCTCGTAGAGTTACAAGAGCTAAAGTCGACAGATGCCGGTTCATAGTATGTCGCACGCATATTTCATTACCTTGCGGTCATGCTCATGGTTTGCGTGAACAGCGCTCCAGTTGGTTCGAACCCTCGACCATTGAGACCAAGACCGGATTCGATTTACATTCACTCGCCCAGGACTAGTGCTGGCACAAATTTAATGGCGCTTGAGCTTGGAACAGACATTTACAAAGGGGGAGAGGGCTGGGAGTCTCATGATGCGGCACTCGTAGGGTCGCATCCTGCGCCATTCAAGCTTTCGGACGAGAGTGAAGAGGTTTACCTTTCTGATTAATAATACGGCATGGACTAGTATATGTTGCCCGATTCTATTAAATGTACTTGACTGCTAGTGGTATACAAGGATCCTGTCCAATTGCTTAAATATGGTATCAAAGGTAAATTGTGTCACCATTAATAAGATGCAAAAAGTATACTATCCTTTCCCTGCTGTACCAGGGCGTTTACTGATGATAACGGAACTTCGCTTCCCTCCTCCAGGTGGGCGCGGTTCTGCTTCCTCCGCTTTGCGCTGCCATTGGTCAATTAGCCTTCCAACACCTTGGTAAGAACTTCGATCAGGGGATGGCGAACGGTCGGCATTCAGTTTCTCCTTCCGATCATCAGCGGCAAGAAGATCCTGCAGGCTCACAGGAGGCTTTAGGTTTTCGAGGGGTTTCAGAGATAGTTTACGGATCCGAGGTGCCATATTTTCAAGTACGTTAGACTTACGCCCTTCTGGAGTCTCTGAGGGTTTAGGACTGTCATAGTACATGCGACGGTCGCCAGGAGACGTCGTGATCCCAGCATTAGCTCTTGTCATCCTTGTGGGCGAAGTGCGTTGCCTCGAAGGCGTAGTTGGACTCGGTGGAACAGCTAATGATGCTCCAATGTCTACAGAACCCAAACTTCGATCACGCTCCATAACTTGGGGCGCACTTTTTGAGCTGGGACTCTTCCTGATGATGAGCGGAGAGGGAGGACGAGACCCTAGCTCAATGTGCTTTGCGTTACCTCCCATGGCCTCATATTTTTCAACCATATCCGTGATAGACGTCCTTCTTACATTTTGTCTTCGCTTGACTTCTATTGGCGCTTCGAGCAATGAGGTTTTCTGAGACGAACCCTCTGCAGACCGCGAAGGGAGCAAGAGTGACTGAGGACGAGGCCTGGAAGAAGATGGGGATATTCCACCAGAAGATAGACTCTGTTTTCGATCATTGCTGATTGCTATCGGATCTAGATACGAGCTGTGTTCTGCGGAGTTTGACGACGGTATTAATGTAAGTGGTGGGATCAACGGCGACAAACGACCTGTCGTTCTTTGTTTAGATCGCGGGACTGGCTTTTCCTCTTCTTCGTTCATTTGCTCTGCATGCTTGTTGTGCTGCGCTGCGCCACCCCACAAGTCGACCGAATCATGGATGGAACTTTGTCTGGTTCGCCTTCGGGATTGTTTAGTCAAGGACCCTGATTTGACGGCTGCCGGCACGCCATTGGCATCCTCTGGCCCTTCGTCTGCACTCGACGAGGATGAGTTTGCACCACCCTTCCCGACAGATGCGTCCCAGGCATCTGAAAGCAGATTCTTCCTACCATTTTCAATAGGAGGAAACTGTCGACTGAATTTGGCAATAGTCGGGGATACCTCAATGTCAGAAGTCGATTCGTATATAGCGGATGTATGTTCTGGCTCTACAACGGCAGCTTCCGGTATGAAAATGTCACTTTTCTCTGTAACGGAGGCATGCTTGCTCGGAGACCGTCGAAGAATGGGCATATCTGAATTTGCCATGTGTGATGGTGTGGAGGGGCTGAATAGATTATCGTCCCCAGTGAGCCAATCCCTAGGCTGGGAAGCTAGTTTGGATGGCGGAGTGCGCGGGTGCAGCTGCACTTCGTGCCTCACAGATGGCGGGAGCTGCGAAGGAACGGTGTCATCGTCATCGGTAGACGTCTTGCGCTTGAAAGAAATCGAGGTGCGTTGCCTACGAGCGATTGTCGGCTTGAGTGACAGACTTGATACTCGCCTAGGGGTCGCATTGTCCACCATTGTACTGGGCAAAGCTTTGCCTTTGTCTAGGCGAAGACTGTCCCCTGAATCATCTGCGAACTGGAAGATATGGGTATGACTGCTACCTTGCTTCTCCTGCATTAGTTTTTCCGTAGGCTTAATTGAGGCATCGCTCAGACTCTTCTCATGTAACGTCGCGGGTGTAACTTGTTTACTAATGTTAGTTGACTTGGCAGACATTGTTGGTCGCGTGGAATTCTGGGACTTAACGGAAGTCGGGAAGGACGCGTCAAGTTCTTCCAGCGAAGGGAAACGTGATTCAATAGGCATTCCATCGATATGCGTAGATGAGGGAGGGCGGGAGGCGATTTGAGCTGTGGAACTTGCGCTCGATGCATTCGAAGGTGATGTACTTAGAAATGCCTGTGTTTGAAAGTAGGGTTGAGGCGTCAAGTAAGAAGGCCGGGGTGAACCTGATGGTCGATTTTCAGATTCTAGTTTTGGACGAGTGCTACTGATAATAGCCAAGCCAGTCCGTAGCTTACGAGCTTCACCGAGAGTGGGCTCTGGTTTCTCAGTAGGAAGGCCTAAACCTAGCCCATCGAAAGCGTCTTTCTCTGTGCGACTCTTTCTTGAGATAATATTTATAGCAGACTGCGGCGGGGGAGCATGGCGTGTAGGTATAGCACTCTCCCTTGATTGCGATGGTAAGAAACCGGCAGATTTGGGTGTTTGCTTTGATCCAACGTGAGGGGTGTAGCTTTCCGCGGATGGCCGCAATTTTTCCGTAAAGTTATCGTTGAACCCAATAGGGGCACTTCGCTGGACATTTTCCTTCTCGTTCACAACTACCCATGCATCACTATCGATGAGAGAGGATGGCTTAGATTGCTTGGTCTCTGCAATCAATGATTTCCATGCCCTTTCGTCGTCCACGACATTTGTCCCGTTTAAATTGAGCTTGAGCTTGTCTCCCGTGACATTTGATGTTTTCTGTGGACTAGACTGACGCGAGCTTGGCCTGGAGAGGTCCTTTGACGGCGAGGGCCTACCACGACGCATTGGTGCAATAGCTTCCATGACCTTGTCACGAGCTAGTTGACCTTGGTTCTTTGCGGGAGAAGACGGCGTGCCAGTTTGCTGCTTGTGAGGAGTTTTAGGTGATCTGTAGGCAATCACGCCATCTAGAGCACTCAAAGTAGCATGCTTTGTATGGGGTGGGCGACTGGGTGACAACGGCTGGGGCACGACCACCGCATACTGGAACTGTGATTTAGTCCCACGCATACGATGAACCTCGCTGAGAACTTCGAAAACCTGTTGGTCTCATCGTGCCATGATCCTTCAGCATTTTACCTGCATGGCTGTCTCTGTCATGACATTATCGCGGAGTGATTCATATCCTTACCGATTAATGCGTTCATCTGAGGAGAATATACTGGGTATGGTGGTATTCTGTATGAAACCTGCAGTATGGCCAAGGGGCCGTGCTCTTCGAATGGCGTTGTGTAATAGCATAGTTTATAAAGGAGGACACCCAGCGCCCAAACGTCGCTCTTCTCGTCGATGGGCCTCCTCATATGGACGTCAACCATTTCCGGTGCCCGATATTGCATCGTCGTGTGCTTATTCAGATCAGCCTCTAATAGTCGAAGTTCCTGTATGTTGCTAGGTGGCCTTGAAATGCCCGTTGCTGATCCAAAGTCACAGAGCTTATATGATGATTGGGACGATTGAAGGATATTCTCGACCTTGAGATCCCTGTGTAATAGGGGTGGACGAAGGTTGTGCATGTACGCTACAGCTTCGCAAACGTCCACAAAAATCTGAAGTATCTCGGCCTCAGTCAGGCGTTCGCGCAGTCGACGATTCATCATGTCAATGATACCACCTCCTATTACCAACTTGAAAAAATGGAAGACAGATGGAGTCACGATGACATACCAGGGCAATATTCCATCAATATGAAGACCTCAAACATTCCGTTCGGCGTCTTGTGCCACGCAGCGTCAATGAAATGCACAATGTTCGGATGCCCTTTCAATAACCTCTGAATGCAGCATTAATAAAATCCCAGAAAGAAAGAAAAAAGGCTACCATTATGTCCACCTCTTTTTTCACCTCCGCAAGCATGGACTGATCAGGCACTGCGATGCGTTTAAGTACATGATGGGTTGTATTATGCACAGGGGTTGCAGTTCTGACGAGATAAACGTGGGCAAAGCCGCCTAGAAAAGCACTTGAATTTCGGATTGGCGCTTCGGCAGTTAAAAAGGGAGCTTGCCTTGGGAGAGATATCTCTCGACCTGTATAGTGTGCTTATTGACTACTATGGTCTGGCCGGGCATGAGAGAGCCTTTTCCCTGTTGATATGGATAGAATTGTTGTACCGCAGCCATGATACGCCCTGATTAGCAAGTGGCACAGGACCGAGAGCAGAGCATGTACAGGACGGTCTGAGGCGTTGCCGTGATCGAAATGGAAATCCAAACAACGTGGTTTTCCCTTTTCGGGAAGCGTGAATATGCTCGTGCTTTTTTGACGGATGCCACCGTGGGTTACCGATAGCACCGTCGTATGCAACTGTGGCCGTGGATAATCAATATGTGCGTGTAAGATATGCTGCCCCATCGCTCACCAAGCTTCAGTAGTACTTCAGTGCCACCCAAGCTCAGCAGTATCGGCTTCAACCAGCTATAGAGATGAATCAGCAGCCGGGAAATGTGCGGGCTGCCGTCTTGTTTAAAATAAGATGCGAGTCCGATCTGGACATCTCCGGCCTATCTCAACGCTCTTAAAAGGCCTCGGAGCCTACGATATCTTCCTTCCCAAACATACTCATGCAGCATCTCAGCCCATTACAGAATCTGGCAGTACCATATTCGAGGCCGGCATCGCCGCATCCTCACCCCCAGATAGGCTTTGTTGGCCTGGGTAATATGGGCTATCTCATGGCTAGAAATCTGGCCAACCATAATGCCGAGCAGTCGGGATCTCCGCCTTTGCTTGTTTGGAACAGATCATCAGAGAAGGCTGAAAGCTTGGTGAAACTAGTAGGCTCCAATAAAGCTCGCGTGGCAAAAGATCTAGAGGAAATAGTGCAACTCTGTGATATTATCATAACCAGTCTGGCAAATGACCAAGTAGTGAAATCCGTATATCAAGAATACGAGAAAGTTTTGACGGTTCGTTAGGGTTTATCGCGCGGTTTTTGTTATGCTCAGCAGATAACAGGAACATCCCCCTACCAGGAATAAAATATTTGTCGAGACTAGCACGGTCAGTAAATTCCCCTTTGAAAAATATCACCCACTAACTTTGTGTCTATTCATAAGATATATCCCAAAGTTGCAGGCAAGTTGGCGCAGTGACATTCATTGCTCGCTCATTGACCAATCGAAGGGGAGCTCGACAAGCTCCTGTTTGCATGCTCCCATGTTCATTTCATCAGCTGTCCAGTCGTCGGGCCGCCAGTATCAGCAGATAAGGCTCGGTTGTTGCTCCTCATGGCAGGGGATTATCGCTCTAAGAAGGAAGTCGCTTACCTTCTTGTTCCTGCTGTCGGCTTCAAGGTCATCGATCTCGGGGGCGACGTCGAGAAAGGCAAGTCCACTCCTTCCCTGCCATATAAATTCAGCTTATCTAGCTTAAGCTCCGACACTAAAACTGATCGCCAACTCGATGGTTCTTAACACCCTAGAGATATTGGCGGAAGGTTACACCATGGCGAGCAAAACGGGTATAGAGGCCAGTCGGGTCCTAGAGCTCGTTCAAGGTATAAAATTTGCCTGTAATAGGACGAGCGCTGATAGTTCATTTTGCCAGATATCTTCCCTGCCCCAATGTAATTCCAACCACACATATCCGTTCATAACTAATATCCTTCTGACAGCATCACAAATTATGCCAATAAGATGGCTAATGGCCTTTTCGACGGTACAAAAGGCTTTTCCATTGACGGTGGCATAAAAGACGCTTCGTTCGTACACATTCTCGACCGTAATAAGTTGCATTTGGTAATCGGTCCATCAGCCATATCCGACGCATGACGGAAGAAAACAACTCACCAATGCCTGTTGTTGATATCGCTCACCAACATTTATTGGCGGCCCGTGCTCTGCACCAGAAGGAAAAGTCAAGAGGCAATGCTAAATTTGAGGTATTAGACTGGAGTGGCATATTGGCTGGCACGAGAGTGGCTGCTGGTCTCAGCGGCTTTGAAACAGAGGTACGGAAATGCTTCTAATACTTTGTTGCCTCGCTACAATGACCATCTAAGAACACCCCGGAGTAATAAATATGATCAAGAGGTTATGGGAAAGATGAAATATCTAGATTTACGAATATCATATATCAAGCTTGGTTAAAATATCGTCGTTCTCACACCATACACGAGTGTTAAACGAGTGAGTCAACGTACATACTATAGCTTGAGGTTCCGCCTGTATTTTATGAACGCAACAAGATTATCTCTGACTTCCTCTCCTCTCCGTTTCAATTCCCTACCACCTTCCTTCCCTCTATTGATACTTCTAACGGCTTTTCTAACTCCATCCATACTAGCGATCAGCCGTTGTTGATAATTACCCTGCCGGAAGTTAACATCGTACGGCGTCTCTTCATTCGAATAAATATCGATCAATGCCGACACAGCTTGGATCAGCGGTTCGGTATCCAGAGTCGACGGGGTAGCTTCCGTAGGTAGCAGAGAAAGTAGATATTCCGAAATAACCTGAGATCCTTTGTCAGCTTACCGTTAGATAGGAAGATAACAAGTGTGTACCCTGTTTCCGTCAATCGAGTTTGGAAATTGGGCAAGACACTCCAATGTGCCTATGCATTTTACGCGAAGCATGGAATCCGTAGAGCCATTGCAGAGCTGGATCAATAATCTGACTTGCTCTTCAACAGGTTCCTAAATCGAGGAGTGTTGATCAAAAAAAGGCACTGAAAAAGTAAGTTCCGAGCATACAATCAAACCTTTCCACACGTTTCCGACGCCCCACAAGACACCAATAGCAACTTCCCACATTTCTTGTCTTCGCTCCTGTCCCGGTCCTGTCTCCGTTCCAACAAGCTTCAATGCTGACCAAACGTCATTCCAAACGGTCAAACCGGCTTCCTTGTCCGAGGATGCCGATGGTTTCTGGGAAGTAGCCAGGGACAAGAATAGATTATTGAGGCATTCGAGCGCGCTGACGTGGATGGCGCTCAGCGCAGAGGTCGTGGGTGGGTGAATCGATGGTGCAGCCAGCGGAGGGAACGACAAGGCCGTAGGTTGTAATAGTGATAGCAGGGGAGAGACAAGCGAAGTCGGTATCGATGACGCTAGCAACTCGGTGGAGGGGTTGGCAGCAGCGCCATGGTCGACGGCCATATCTTCGTCAACGTCATCGATCATATCTAGAACACAATGTCAGATCGGACACTCGGTCAAATCTGGCCTTGCTCACCCTCCTCTCCATTATCATCACCCTCCTCTCCTTCCTCATCAGGCCCACCTACCTCTGGATCAGGCAGCGTTGCACAAGCACCGGTGAGCACCTCCAAAGCCAACTGCACAGTCCTTAGTCTCCCCTCAAGCTTCTCAAGCTCTAACTCAGTCTTAGACTTATGATCTGACTTGGGCGTATTCTTCAATGAGAGCTTCTCGATCTGCGGTTCAGATGCCTGAAAATCTAGTGGATAAGCTAGAATCAGATCAGCATCGTGCGGGTTTTGCTTACTTCACGTTGAACAAGCTCTTGAACCGTATTTGAAATATCGGATAACGCGACTGACGAAATCACGGGTTGCAAGAGAGGTAGCACGATGTCCTTGTCGATGTCCACGAACGAAGTTGCGGAGGGTGGGGGTATTGGGGATATATTGCGTAGTATACCTGAAAGGATGATGATGGTGTGCGATATTGAGCCTACGCAACTTACCGGCTGCGAGTACTCGGAGGGTAACTAGACGATGATCCATGGGATCTTTTGGTTGAGGCACATCTGCGCTCGGCTGGACAATGGACACAAGACAGGAGATGTACCCAGCGTCCGACTTGACATCTGCTATGACTGGCTCGTTGTCGTCCGTAAGGATGTACAGACATTGTGCTGATTCGGGTGTAAGGTTTAATATACGAGCTTATGAATCATGATCACGCACCAGCTGACACGACGGGCGCCATGGGCAACTTATCCCTCGCAGCAAGGAACGACATGAGGAAAGGTATTAGATGGATCGCATTAATGGCATTCAACGCCTTATTGGACGTCTCCCTTTAAGACCATCATCAGCAACAATAGAAAAAAAAGAGGGCCAATTCTTACGAAAGACACCACAACGTCGTAATCACATTGTCTGCAAACTCATACACGACTTTTTGGACATTTTCAGGTGCCGTCTTGGGCGACTCCAAGAACTGGGACAATGTAGCAGATATCTAACAACAATCATGCACCAAAAAGCTATCAGAAACAAAACGAGGACGTACCTTGGGCACAAACGTCTGCAAAGGCACCAGAATATTTTTATTATACATCTCGGCGCATATTTCGTAACCACCATCGATGCACAAGTTCCTGCCAAACGACGATGAGCATCCAATCACTCAACAACAGCAACGCACGAACCGTAGCGCACCAGCAGCCTCGACAACAACTTCTTGCTCGCTGTCCGTCAACCGGGAGATAAGCGCACCGACGATATTTTTTCCTTGCAAGAGCCTCCGCGTCGAAGGATCGTTTTGTATCAGATTAGATACGGCAACGCATGCCCATTTTCGTTCGACGGATTCTGTGCTTTCCATCTACGACTTGCCAGGTCAACCGAGAACCTGATAGCGCGTGGCTGAAGCCTCACTTTCTGTATAATGGGCAAGACAGCGTCGGCTTTGGATGAAGTTTGAGATGCAGATGCCAGACCCTTTGGCAAATGAGAAGTCTGGCACGCGCATTGGATTATGTCTGCGTATCGCGCGCTTTTTCTGAGCCTTGCCCATCGCGACTCGAGGAGTTGGGTGAAAAATCTAGGAACTACCCGATCTAGATTCCACGTGGATATTAAAAAAGTGATTTGATTGGTTAATTATTGATACAATGTGTTTTCTAAAATAACTTGCAAACCATGCCAGAGTAAACTTATGCTACTGTGGTTGATAACCCGGAGGTCGTCCATTGATATCAACTGGTCCATGAATAGGTAGACTAGAAATATAAAGTGAGTCGATATTGTCACAATCTGGAACATCATCTTCCCAACTAGGAGCAGAGGCAGATAGCTCTGAATCAAAAAGGGCCGGAGGTGCGGAAGGGAGTTCTGGCGGAGGGGGAAGATCGAATGCCTCCTGGAACGGAGGTGCAGGAGGTCCGATTTGTGATTCCACATCATCGTATAGATAATGATGGTCCAAGTAGTTCAATGCCATTTTTGCTTTTGATGGTGGTGCCGGCATAAACGACGGAGACTCCATCGGCGGTGTTGGCTCAACGTTGCGGCATTGTCCCCCTTCCATCACGAACTCCTCTCCTTCATCCGACCAGGCCGGGACAGACACTCCAACATCGGTAGGTCCCTCTCCAAGGGGTGCACTCACAAGGTCCACCATTTGGGCCAAGATTGCCTTGTCATCCGTTGCGAGATGAGCAGCACGAGGATGCGAGGATAGAGGTTGATTGGATGAATCAGTTGGGAAGATCGAAGCATCGATGGAATCAAGGGAGGAATCAGCACTTCTGCACTGGTACGCGGGCGGCAATACGGGACCCGAAGACTCAGGTGACGGAACCCGTTCTGGTGATCGTGCTTCTACTTCGGCCGATGGGAGTTCGCCATCGTCTCGGTCCTGTTGAAACTGCGGTGCTGTTTCTGGTGTAGTCGACTCCACCCCAGTCACTTGGGACGCACGAAGGATGATGCCACGCTTCCCTCGTCTTTGTCGGGCTACGTATCTTGCGTTTGCTTTCCACCTAGCAGTAGCCCTAGCCCACAACGCCTGAGTAGTCTTGTGTTCCTTCTCTTTTGAAATCATCGTTTCTAAGCTGTCATTATCTGATGACTGTCTCCGCCTCTTGTTCCTCGCTTTCATTTCAAGATCCCCATTCCTTAGTTTTCTCCTGTGCCGTACTCTTCTAAGGAATAGACAGCCAATAATTAATGCGCAGATAGCCATTGCCAAAACGAGAGAGATGATGACAGTGAGAGATGTGTGTTTTTGGACAGATGATGGCTTCCAGCCAGGGGGAAGCGAATCGGTAATGTCCACGGTTGGATGCATGGCTGGGTCTGTGATGGGCGATGATGGCGCGGGAGGCCACATCTGGTCCTTTGCGGCATTAGTTGAAGACTGTGGGGGTTGTTACATCAGCGCAGGCGCTGGGTAAATGAGCAAGAGACTCACTCCACACACCGTCGAACCGTATAGAGTGTACAAGGCTACTTTTCTCCAGAGACCATCGGAACCCTGCTCGTATCTGTCGGGGAGTATTTTGGAAATTGTGGGACTGGGGAGAGCGCTGGGAGCATCGGATGACCGGTAAAGAGGCCATGAATGTGCGGATGGAGAAGAGTAGGCCGATGATGGATGACGGAGGTAGTCGCTGGGGCAGGGGGAGAAGGAGGGACAAAGAAAGGGAAGAGGAGTGGGTAGGGGAGTAGGGGACGGAGTTGCGGGCCGAGCATCGGCGTCGAGGGCGGCGAGAAGTGAAAGGATGAGAGATGATGGTGAAGAGGGCGGACGTCGGCGTTCACGACGTTCGGCGGGCATTTTTGCTTGGCGGGTGAGGAAACAGCGCGCCAAGCAACTGTCGACATTAAAGCTGTGCTGACAAATCAAGTATTCGACTCATTCCTTCCCACACTCGTCGTCGCACTCGTTCCTCCACTGCCGCTCGCTCCTCCCGGTTGCGCTCCCGCCATATTATCTCCTCACTTCCATTCTCATAAACCACCTTGTATCTCACCCCATCCACTCGCACTCGTAGTTCCTTCTCCCTTTTCGCCCCCTTCTCTTCCCTGATATTTCTATAAATAGATAAGCTCAATTTGTCCTACCCTATTTTTGGTCACCTGCCTTCTCAGGAACACCCTCCCTGCTACACCTTCCTTACTCACTGGTAGCCATTCCGTCGGGTATCGTGAAACGTATGTGTTCACGTATTCTCGCCACCGGCCTTGCTTGCTTCCATCGCCGTCCACACTTGAATCCTCTGGTCCTACCAGATACACCCGAATTTTCTTTGTTCCCCGCACCTAGAAATGCTGTTTCACAACACTTTGATCCTGTCAATCTATTTTCAGCTCACCCATTGTAGTCTGTAAAGGTGATCATCTTGTCCAACGTGCTTTTCTGCTTCCCTTCTGTATCGCACAACATCTGGATGCGTGATTGTCTCGGAGCTTTGCGCAACCTGGAGGAACGACCATAGCACCTGGCATCTGCTATCAGATAGTATCGTTTGGACCTGCGATAATCAGGTCATTTGATATCACCGATATGATGTAGTAAAACTTTCCTGTTTCACTAGTGCCGTAATTAGCTTGTCCAACGTGAATAATTGATATGCCTGTTTCCAATGTGTTATTTTTATCTCTTCCACACCAAATTTTAAATAGCCGACCTTGGTACCGAAAAACCACCGCATATGCTCCTCGAATGTAGCCTGGTCCATTTCATTGTCGAATAACTTTTCGCATTCATTCAAGAGGTACAGGTAGACCACGTTCGAACCGTCGCTTACGCCGCGGTCACCCAACACTTCCATCGTCTGGGTAAGAATAGCCGAGGGTCCGTTGGGATCATCCAGGCCAAGCTCCACAGCAACTTTGTTGGCGATAAGCGACGCGTGTCTTTGAGCGGCAAGCTCGGCGCCCATTTCCTTGCACATTAAAAGGCGTGAATATAGCAACTGAGGTTATAATCAGTCATCGTTCCCATCCTCATTTGTAAATCTCCATACCTGCAGCAAACGTAAAAGCGTGTAGAACGTCGTGTTGGCAAAAAATGGCCGATCCACCTCCGACGGAGGCCCGTTTTCCGGCAAGGGTGTCGTTTCTTGGATCCAGGTACCACCACCTTCTTCATAGTTGGCATCAACACGCTTCGGAGAACGTAGGTCTGACGGTGACGCGGCCCGTGAGCCGACAACAGACGCCCTACCGCTTGAAGACTTTTCTTGAGCAGTTCTGAGTAGCTTTCGTCTTAGATCGCCAGCCGCGACGCCGGTATAATTGCTCCCACCAACCATGCTCCCAACTGATCGCCGACCTCCACTGCGCAAACCATCTTGAGGCAAGCCATCCAAAGCTGGCATCACGTCATCGTCGTGTCCGCCTCCTTCCAATGGTCCGCACGCCGCATTAAACTCGGCCACCGGGTACATGCACAAAAGGGGTATAAACGCGCGCAAAAACTTTTCTACCGCTCTTCGCTCTTGCTGAGTGTATTGCGCCTGGGAACGATCGAGGAAGGAATAGACCATCTTGAGCGAATCAAACAAGACCGAGGTATCTTGAAACGAGTACTCGAGCTGAAAACCGACGGACCCATGCATCATGTATGATCGACCACCCTGCTCCCATTCATTCAGTTGGTCCGCTTTAATCGCCTCGAGATCAGCAATAAAGTGCTTCGCTGTAATATTCTTCTTGTCATTTGCTTTGAAACTGATCCCTTGGTGGTCAAGAGACTTGTAAAAGTTTCTCGAGTCCACTTCCCGCCAAGTTCGGCTCCACTCCCGTTGAGCTCGCCGCCATTCTTCATCCTTCTGTCTGAGCCGAGCCACAACAACGGGTAGTGCGACACTCGGACATTCTTGCAGCGCTTGTATTACTTCCGATCCACCCTCCCGTCCATATATTTTCTTGAGAATCCGATGGTATATTGACTTGCTGGGCCCACCAAAATCCGGCTTTAGCTTGAACGACGCCCGTTCCTCGCTCGTCATATCGTCGAGGCGTGCATTAAGCGGTTCCAATACAGCGATAGTCCGGCAAAGTGCTTCAAGGTGTACATGGTATTCATATCGCTCTTCTTCGCTTTTATGTAAGGCCTCTTCAAATTGGTTCTTCTTGTGTGCCACGAAACCTGCTTCTTCCGAGGCCCAGGTAGGATGGGACACCCATTCATCGTTTAGAACGGATCTGCATAGTTCATCACGACCCGAGCATGCCAGTCGGATTTCCTGAACCCTAGGATAAGCATTGACAATGTATGTCATTCAATATAACTTACGCTGTCCGGTAGTTTCCGATAACTGGGCCCTTCGCCGTCATCAGCTGGCTGTGCCAAAAGGGCTTCCGGAGGACCTGTCCTGATGCTTCCTGGTGGTCCATATTCGACACTTTCCATCCTGTCATCCCATCCGACAAGGTCTTTGAACTCCATCATTAGGTCTCCGTCAAAGAATACTTTGACTCGTTCGATCAATGTCTTGAGACTAACAATGTCTTTGAAGAAGAGGCTGAGGAGCTTCAAAAATTCTTCGTATACACCGGGATCCAATGCTCTTTTGGCTCTGTCAAAGAACAGAAGCTTATCTGCTGGTGTCCCCATGTAGTGTCCGGTAAGCAGTGCATGAGGAACCGTCATCTGCGTGGTTGCTTGTATCGCGGCATGTTGGCTGTGTGCTTGGGCAAGCTGAGGCGAAACGTATGGGGAGAAGGACGGCGAATCTGGCATGGGTTTTTGCTGATACTTGATCCGTTTGTTCTGTATGCATTTAGCATGGCGTTAAAATTGATAGTGAATGGGACGTACCCTATTCTGCGTCATCTTGTCAGAAGGGGCTGGGGTGGTGTCCTTCTCGGCAAGGCGCTTTCTGCGCTTTGCGGCAGCAACGGGCTTTTTTGGCAAGGAAGAGCCCGGAAGTGACACGTCCTGTTGATTCCAACCGGAGGCGGGGCCTAAATGAGCGCCTGGTTGAGGTAGAATGACAACGCCATTCTGGCCAGGAATAGCTGAGGCGGCTTCTGGGAGAAAATCTTTGAATTCAGCCAGTAGCTCGGGCGCATCCTTGAATAGAAGCTGTACTTGTAGATAAACCTGATGCGACGTCGCAGCGTGACTATATCGGACGAAAATGATACTTACGTCCTGAATGTCCCTCTGTTCCTTCTGATATGTTTGAAGTACATCTAAGAATTGCTTGTAGGTGTTGTTATCGTCTGCATAACGTGCTTTGATCTTGTTAAGGTATTGAATGGCGTGATTGAATTCGCCTGCTGGTTGTTTTCCGATCTGGTCTCTGCCGTTGAGGTTACCAAGGAAGGAGGCGGCGGCGGTAGTTTGTGTGCTAGGGAACCCTGAGGGGTCGAATGGAGAGGCTGCATGGAGATGCAACGCGTGAGGGGTCATGGAGCGGGATATTGTGCCACTGCCCATGGGGGCACCGTATCCCAATGGCAAAGATCGAGCATAGGCATTATTAATACTCTGGGTGGTTGTTCCGAGCGGTGTAGTGACGGTGATGGTGTTTAGATCGAGAGGGTCGGAGGAGATGTCGATTCGGTAACCGACGGGAAGGAAAGTGTTGAAACCCTGAATAAGATTGGGGTTGCCATGAAAAAGACGCGAAACGCGCTGTATAACCCCTGGGGTGTCGATGCTGGAGCAAAGTAAAGAGAAGCAAAAAAAAAAAGGATGAACAGACAAGAACGCACACTTGACCCTTAAAGTCCTTCATGATGTCAAGAAATTGGTTGTAGACCTCTGGTTTTTCCTGAAATTGAACCTTGACGGCGTCAAGATAACTGAGAGCATCTGTGACGTTGAGAGGGCGAGCATTTTGGTCTGGGAGGGGTGGTCTTGGAGTTGAAGCTTTTGGCATGTCAGTGTCGTGGGTGGGAGATGGCGTCCCTGGCAAGCCAGGATCTCCGGTCCGAGTTACATCGCTGGGTGCGTCGGAGGGAATCATTTCGCTTATCTAATCTACGAGCACATTGAATACTTCAAACATCTCAAGTAACTTTGCTTCACCGCGTAACAGAACCTTCACTTGCTCTATCACAGTCGCTGAGTCAACTCTGCGCTTTTAATTAGCCACTTGAAATAATACAATCTCTTCACCCACCGCTCTCGATGAAAGTCTCCAAGGATTCGCAGGAAACTTTGGTACACCTCGGGTTTCTCGTGGTACCTCGCTTCCACCTGGCCGATGAATTCAAGTGCCTCTTGTAGCTTCCCCTGTGCTTCCTCTGCCACCATTGACGGCGGCAACAGCTGCATTCAGTTGCTCAACCAGTTCGCCTCTTTCCCTTAGTAGTCCTCGAATCTGTGGTACGACGGGAGCGAGATCAGCCCTGCGAACGAACTTAACTCCGTCACGTACACGTATGTCATCACTTACCCATCTTCAAGCGCGTCAATGACTCGATCTATCTGTTTTCGCTTTTCACCGTCGAAAAATATCCGAATACTGCACAGATAACTAGCCACGACCATGCTGGTGTCCATAAAGAAATGCAAAGAAGCACTAGCAAGACTACCTATGGTATATATATTAGTGTCCCTAGATCTACTGAATTGATGGCCCGTAAGCTAAAGACTAATCTATTACTCTAATCAGGGTATAATACAGTTTTCACGACCAATCGTTTCTTTCGCCTTTCAGGCATAGGGGGTCGCAAGAATGAGGTTGCTGGAATTGTAGCCAGCTCAGGCGAGGACGCGCTACGATATAAGCGACGATCTGGATAGGTCCATGTCTTCATCGTCTGCACGGGTCATGGTGATGGTGGGGATAGATCGGCGTCTACGCGGGCGTGCAGGAGGTATCACTGGGGATAATTTGCTTCGTGTCTTTTTATCGTGCATCATTGCAGAAAATAGTACAGAAAAAATGCTCTGCGGTGAGAGCCGAGTAAGTTCCGAGGTGAGACGGCGCGCACGCGAGGACTTACGAGAATAAAACCAACTACACCGAAGCAGAAACCCGCTGAACGAGAGAGAACTGCGTGTGTTCGACCGTCCATGTCGAAAGACGGAGAACAAGCATTCGACCGAAAGTTGCCAAAGCAGTGCAGCTGCGCTTGCCAGCAACCACCACAGCCAAAGCGCTTATTTCTCTCTTTTCTTCTCTCATGACCTGCCTTCGTCCTGCCACACCAGGCTTCCTGGTCACCCTTGCTGCCACCATTCTTCTCGCCCTAGTCTCATTTTGCGTGCCAGTTTTGAAATCAATTTATTTTCTCAAGGCATCAATCACAGAAGACGGTTTCACTGGCTCAATCACCTTTGGAACATTGGGCTACTGTCTCCAGCTTCCTAATGGCACAACCTGTTCAAGCCCTTCCGTAGGCTACGAACTCAGTTCGTTTTTTCAACATCTCTATCCCTCCCCCTATATACTCACACTGATCTTGCTTAGACATCAATGGCCTCGTAGGAAACAATCTCCCTATCCAGATTCCCAACGTCGTCGTCAAGTGGATCACCTATGCGCTTGTCTTACACATCGTCGCCCTCATCCTTTCTGCAGGCTCAGCCATTTTCGGTCTTTTGGCCCATATCCGAGAAATGTCTATGACATGCTGCAGCTCCTGTGTCTCTGGATTCGCAGCTGCCGTTGCATTCATCGCATTCGTCTTCGACATCGCCCTTTTCTTCATCGCCAAGAACCGCATATCTAAAATTGGTTCCGCCCAGATCGGAAGCGCGATTTGGCTTACCCTTGCAGCTTGGATATTGCTTTTCTTTAGTGGTTGTTTCTACTCCATTGGAAGATGTTGTATCACTAGACGCCCTCGCGGAGATGGATGGGGAAGGCGCAAGGACGGAGAAGAGGAGTTACGTCTGGACGCTATAAAAGCCGAGGCGGAGAGGAAGGCTCTCCAAGCGAAGCCAGAGGGTGGTCTACCCTCTTTCCACGAATATCAACCTCTCGCAGCCAAGATCGATGGCGATGCCGTCTATCTCGAACCCTACAAGGACGCGAGTCTCTCTTCTTCCACCCATTCAGGTCGTACTGGCTATGCCCCCGCTCCCCAAGGAACTCGAGCTATAGACGACTACTACAATGGTGGATATCAACCGTCACAACATAGCTCACGAAGGCAAAACAGCGCCACTACAGCAACTACATCATCCTATCCGCCGACTGTCACCGCTTCCCCGACCCCGCAGCAAACGTATCCCGATGGTTATGCATCAACGCAGCCGCAGGCATTTGGCGCTCAACGCAACGCCTCCTACTCCGATCCTTATAACACCCCAACCCAGGCATACGGTCACGAACAACAAGCATCGTCATGTGAGTCCCATCATCTTTCTATACCAAGCTATCCAATCTCATCATCTGTAGATTCCACGATTCCCATTCATCAACAACAACCTTCTAGCAACTCCCAGTACAACGACCCCTACGCATTTCGCCATGTACAACACCAGGCTTCGTACCACTCTGCCGTGAGCAACACGGGACGGTATTTCCCAGTAGCCACGACTGCACCAC
The DNA here is from genome assembly GCA_015039365.1 of Amanita rubescens. NCBI lineage: Eukaryota > Fungi > Basidiomycota > Agaricomycetes > Agaricales > Amanitaceae > Amanita > Amanita rubescens. Next base: position 588,861 of record WION01000012.1, read on the forward strand.
CACCACCACCACCACCACCGCAACGTAACTACTCGCTTGGTGGTGCTGGATATACCTCTTCTCCTCCGCCTCCAGAGGCAAATCCCGTCGTATCAGTCACCCCTTGCACCTGTTAATACCAATGTAGGTTATGTATCTCCCCTTACCGCGAGTCCTGTGAGGGGCCCGAGGGCACAGCCGCCGCCTTCGTCAACCCATCAGGAGGAAGCACCGCCCGGGTATGACGTTGGATGGGCGGAATGATCCAGAAGTACGAATTCGAACATTTTTATGGACGTCATTACGATGATACATTGTTACGCTATCCTATCTAGCATTTGTCTCGCTTGCACTATCACTTACTCGTTCACCATGTATCGGCAGCATAAATTTCTATACCCTATTTATTGTTGCATATATAAAAAGTACGTGGTATCTGGTACAATGGAGCAGGGCGCACATCCAGTGTGACTCTGGATCGTACGTGACGCCAACGGTTACGATGTGCTTCGACCTGGCTGTACTAACTTCAACACGGAAGTTCGATACCAGGCCGGGCAGGTGCTGGCCTCAGTGCCCGCCAACAAGTCATAGAAGTCGACTTGAGCTGAATTCATCATGATGGGGCTGTCACCAACGCACTGCTTGAAGCTTGAAGCTTGATCGGCGAATGATTTCCGGAACGCCCAACATCCTTAGTAACCCTATATTCTTCTTCAGATCATGATCTCGTTCTCCCTACAAAGGTGGCAACAACACCAATGCGGATCTGACCTTGAACAGGCATCGTAACGAGGATACTACCCGCCCAAGAAGAATATTGCCCGCCGCTCACACTCTTGTATCCAGGGAAAGAAGTGTCCTTTCTGAGCAATACGAGGCCATACCTCATCAATTACGCTCAAGCACAGCGCGGGTAGTAAAGCGGAAAGAGAGAGAGAGAGATAAGTAACCAAAAATAAACCGAGTGAAAGATGGACATGAATCAAAATGAAGACAGACGCGGGACTCCATCATTGAACCTATCTTATCTAGCTCTAGCTGAAGGCAAAATGCGATGGGTTTGATGTATGATGGATTCCCTTCCTAAACCGAGGTAAATGGATCAACTTGGTGGAATCAGATGTTTGATTTCTATACGAGCTATACCCCATATCGCTCGGTGCGCGCTGGACGGATCTACCGACGTCGTCCTTGACGGAAAAGAGTAATATCCTGTCACCGGTGCGTCGGTCAAACGAATTCGAACCTGCACGTAAACAGGCGGCATCCTTGCCATGGGGATAAGTGAAAAAGGTCTACCGACCGACCTCGCCGCTTCAAGATGGCAACCGGTGATCCCAACGACACCTTGGCAGATACCGTACCCTTTTTTCGTTGCTTGCAATCACCCGTGCGTGTATATGGTCATACGGACCGAAGCACGCTGCTCACGCCGAAATGAAAGGTATTCCTATGGCGATAACTCTCTACTTTACCCACATCCGCATGGTACGAGTGTTAATGTCGAGCTTGTTGCAGAAATGGTAGTTGTTCTATGGTCGCCGTGTCTGTCTGATACAGCCACCTATGATCCAATTACAAGGAACAACGTTTCAATAGGAAAGAAACTGCGCTAATTAATGATATAAACGAGAGCTTGCAATTATAGCAGACGTTCAGATGAAAAAGTTCACATGTTAATAATTATATTGTTACACCCCTTGTTTCATTTTGCTATGCATAATCGATAACGTACGTACTAGATTAATTAACTATTGTAGACTGAAGACGAAGATAGGTACTCTACAACACATAGCGATACAAAGCGGCCAGGTTACAGCATCGGATCTACATCTAGTGCAATTGCGAATGCGAAAGTATGCCGTGAGAGTTCGTGTAAGTCATTAGCGAGTCGGGAAGAGCCCTTTATATGAACGTGTATAAGAAATACATCAACGAAACAGGAACCGTCTTGGTTTTGGAGGCGAGGGAACAGGATATCGCGGGTATTGAAGATTGGCCATCGAATAATCGTCGCTCTTCAGCGCTTGATACACGTGAATTGTCCGGATATCCGTTAATTCGTCTTCAGTGAATGGACAGACGCTGGATTCAGCACTGGCGAGCTTCGACGGACTTGACGAGAAGCTTCGACGATGTATGCCATTGAATGTCGCAGATCGCATTTCGAGGCGCATGTCTGGGACATCAGCTGGCCAGTGGAATCGTCGACGTCGGAAACTATATCGTATTAGACACAAGAATGGAAAATGCAATTGCAGACGTACCATTCGTATTCCCATAACACATCGCTACATATACCATCTTCGAGGTAATTCTTCCCATCTTGCTCTTTGAATGATTGTATATACTCTGTTAGAGCACGTTTACAACCAAGCAGAACGTGCAGGTTTTTACAAGCATGCATCTCAAGCTCTGAAGGAGACATGGGGAAATAGGTCGATGGCCAAAGTATTATTCCAGGAGATTGGGCAGGGTTTGTTTGTGAGCGCTGACGAACAGAAGCCACCGTCGCAGCTGCTAGGGCTGTGTAGGTGATTCCAAGTCGCCCCGCTGCCTTTGCGCTGACACGATCAGACATTGACATGAAGTCCTGACCTATTTCCCGCTCCACTCCCAATGACCTCTTGCGCGGCGGGAATCCTACACCCGAATCGGAGCTATTCGAACTCCAATCATCCTCCTTGTCGATCAAAATCTCCCTGGATTCCGAGCTTGACGGTAGGCCATAAAATTGGTCGGCGTTTTTGGGCGCTAGCTTAAGACGGAAAGCACGCTCCTTCTCAACGTTGCCTCTCCCAAACACGAAAAGTACAAGATCCCCGAGGAATTCTGAGGGGCGGGCATGAATGTCATATTTTGCCTTCAACATCTTCTCAAAGATTGTCTCGAGATGGCGGGACTCTAATGCCTGACGTGCCCAGGTAGCCGTGATACCAGGCGTGGACTCGCCCATTGGAGTCTCCGCTAAGGTCGGAGAGATCATAGCAAAATCGTCCACTGACGATGAATCAGAATGTCGCTTTGCGGACTTTGAAATGCTGAGAGGGCTAGTCGTTCCCCCGTACCTGCCGGGCAAAATATCTCGTTCACTGACAAAGGTCGTATCAGTGTCGCCGGAGTCATCTTCCAATGTATCGTCGTCGTCATCGTCATCGTCATCATCATCGTCATCGAAAACGGACTGAACAACAGGCTTGGACTGTTTGGAATCTGACTCTGGGGTGGTGCCATATGGGAAGGCGATTTCATCGTCAATCAGCTCGAGCCGGCCGCCTACGGCCAAAATTCTAAAGACTTCCATAAGAAGGGCCTCCCACTTTGCATGAGGAATGCAAAGTGACAGATTTGCCATGCGAACAAGATCAAATTGCTTATTAGCAAATGGTAATCTTTGCTTGAGACTGCATGCTTGTCAATACAGTTACGTGCGCACATAAATAGAAGAACTTACAAATTTCCCTTGACGAAGGTGACGTTGTCCTGCTTCTCCATATGGGACGTAAGATCAACAAGGTCAAAGCCGATGAACTGGGAAGTCTTCCACACGTCAGCAGCATAGAAGACCCAATGACCCATGCCACAACCGAGGTCCAGGACGGACTGTGGGGGTTTCGCCCCATAGTCATGGAAAGTTGGTGACCCATTTGGCATTAGCCGGCGGAACAAGAGATCTGTGTAACGATCGCTAATACCAATTCCATTAGACGCATTGTATTAACATATGGAAAGGCGCATACTTGTCCAGGGGTATGGGATCGTAAGCTTGCATATATGGAGCTTCGTCTGGGTACGGATGGAACGTGGCATAATCTTTTCGTATCCATTTATCTTTCTTGACGGCCGGTTTCCGGAGATCCGGGGCACTCAAATTCATTGCAAAAGACGAAAGAGGTTGGGAAGGGGCAGCATCATTAGTATGCTGTGAGTTGTAAGCGGCGCGGTTGAGCGCTGACATTGAGCGCTTCATCTTCAATTTGGAAAAGATATTTCGAGAAGATACACTGTCATTGCCATGAGCCTGTGTTGGGGAATTGCTTCGGAATGGAAGGGAAGATTTGCGAATGGTTTGTGACTCGAAAGAGACACGAGTTTTGTCCTTGATCGAGACCTTCATTGTTGGGAAATCGTTGGACAGGCGGGGCTCGAAACACGATGTGGGCGCTTGTGATAATATGGAAGAGACAGGGCGGTAATGGGGAGTGGAAGGTCGGTGCTGTGGAGCCTTCTTTTTTCGATCGGATGAAGATGTGGAAAATGCAAGGTAAGAGAGCCAACGGGTGGAATCTGGGGCTGAAGCCATGTTGTGGGTACCAGCATCCGCTAAACGGGGTCGAGAACAAAGCGGGGGCTTATAAGAGGACAACGAACGAGGGCAGAGTAGGAACAATTTAATCAGTTTGAGCACCGCTCTTGTCTATTGCCATCATGACAAATGAGGTTACATTCAACTTAGGTTTTATCCTTATAAGTTATGACCATATTAGTCCTCCTCCTTCCGGGGCGGCGGTCCACACGGTTGGAGCATACGCTTGTGTCACCCGTCAGTCCGATGATTGCCCAGCCCATGTCACACACCCACCTCCGTCAGTTCAAACTTGGCCCGGCCAATTGCTTCTCCGTCCGCGAGTGCAACGTACGATAATAACGTCGGATGTCCAGCTATGGACGACAGGGTGTCCCGGTGTTGATGAGTTACCCATTCACTAACAATCCTCCCCTTGTTTCAGCCCTCAGATGGAGATTAAGAGTCTTACTATTTTGTGATATCCGCGTGACCTGCTCAAGTCAGTGTGAAATGGCCTAGTAGCTTGGCGTTTGCACGCACCTGTTCCTGTGTACCTAGCATGCACTATCGTCTAGGTTAGCCGTGCGGGCCCAAATCAATCCGTCAGAGACTCACAATGCTCTAGTTGCGTGTTCGCCGTATATCTCAGTTCTGACGACTATCAAACTGCGTAAACTGTCAGTCAACCAACTTTTCACATCACTCACCATGTCGAAGGAGTAGCGACTGTTTAACCGTATTTGCGTCCCTTAATCTAAGTTGCACACGATGACTACGGAAACGGCAAAGTTGAAATCGCGGCTCTCCGCACTCGCATCGTCCGTGAACGATCTTGAGGAGCTGCTCGAGCCTTTGTTTGCCCAGTCGTTGCCTGAATCCATCATGGCTCTCGAGCCCATGCAACAGGCAAAATTACAGACCGTCCTTCCTTACCTTGTGTATGATCTCATCTTCAGTATGTCTTCATAGAATTCGTCCTGCGTTTTCTTACATGCTTCACCAGTATACCTTAAAGCACGCGGAATAGACCCAAGGAGCCACCCTGTCGTTTCAGAACTTGTACGATCTAAAACACGTAAGGAGATGCCCCCGCACATAACCTATTACCATTTCAGGATCGCGTCAAGCAATACTTTGAAAAGATAACAAGCGCTGAGAAGTCTGGAAAACGCAGTACGTCATGCGCCGTTATTACCCGGTGAACATAATCTCATGTACCTTACACCAGAGGAGCCCGCCACAAAAATAGACAAGGAGGCAGCTGGTAGATTCATCAAACATGCGATCGCACAAGCTTCCAAACAACCCACCCGGGATGAGCCTACACCGCTCACCTCTTCTTCTGGCTCTGCCCCTGTACCTGTCCCTGTCAAAGTCACAAGTAAAATGGAAGCACGTGCCGAATACGAACGGCAATTAAAGGAACAAGACGCCCAATCCAGTGAGGAAGAAGAACTTGAAGTTATTGATGGAGCGGATAATGACAACGGCATGGATATTGACAAGTCCTCTCCAAAAGTTACTTCGGGAGCCCTCACGGACAAGATTGATGACGAAGACCAAACCCAGGTTGGCAATAAGCGCAGGCGGCGTCCCGTAGATCCATTTGCAGGCATGTTTTGGCACCTTGTCATCCGCGTTGCACGTCATCTGACATTTATAGGCTACGGAGACGATTTGTCAACGTCTGACCATGGTGTCCAGTCTCAATTAACGTCCTACTCGGTCCCGAGGCCTCAAGCTGACACCGGCAAAATAGATTCCAGCGATCAAAACTCTGCGTCATCCACGCCATCTATACGTCCAACGTCATCGAGCCAAAATTTACCCTCGAAACCTGAGAACAAGAAAAGGAAAAAGTCAAAGAAGCAAAAGAAGCCAGCAGTTTAGGACGATGTTCGAATATTAGTACATTCTATCTGTTACATGTTACATTTGAGACCCCAAAGCAAAAGTAAGGTAGTAATACATGTAGTACATACAAGGAATTGAATTGTATACAACGGTTAACAGGAGAACGCGGGGAAGACGATTAACAAGCGAAAAGATTCCTTACATCAACAAACATCCATCGTTCCCATTTAGATCTCCAATGCTCTGCGGAGTGTCTCTTCCGGAATGAGGTAACCTTCTGCCGCCTGGTGACCACCATCGCGTGCGCCATGACGACTCTTCACAATCAGAGCTATCGCTCGTGACACGTTTCGTTGCCCTGCGCCGCTTCTCTCTTGCCGCACGCACCGAATCGACCGTCTGCCAAGTGTAGAACGACTTGACTACGACGCGCTTCTCGTCACATTCATCTTGACCAATCTTCAACTCTTCAGCGCTGTCATCCCGTGCATCTAGATACATTAGTTTGCGAGCTGCGTAGGAACGCCACCCCATGCGTGGTCGAATAGACCCCGACAGCTCTTTCAACAAGCCGTCATTTATGCTCCGACAGTCGACAGCCACGATCTTCGCATTGGATGTATTTCGCTCCCGGGCTAATTGAATGAACTCCCGCAGCACGGTCGGACCCATTCTGGTGTTGTCTGCCTCGAGGCACTTTAGGCGGGAACAATTCCTGATCAAGGATAGAAGCGCCTCGTCAGAGACCTGGCTTGCGTGGGACAAGACTAGGTGCTCTAGTGCGTGGCCTGGTCGGGGAGTCCCCTCTGAGGCCTTGCGGGTCCGCGGATCGACATCAGGAGTGATTGCTTCTAGCACCCTATCCGTGATGTCAGACGCATCTTCGAGGTCGATACGTCTAATGTTGGGCGTCGTTCTGAACAGTCGAATAAGACCATCATCCTTGAGATCTGCGTTAATGCCGGCCATCTCGAAGAACTCGAGACGGGGGACAGAGTAAGCGAGGTTGGAGCATGCCATGTCCGTCAAAAGAATGCAGCAAGACAAGGATAAGTGACGCAGGCGAGTGACCCGCCTGCGATAATAGTCTCTGTTCCCATTTTCGCGGCCAACTTCTCTTGCGCTGAGAGTTTTAATCTCAACTCCCAAACCTTCTGCAGTGTCGGTCGGGTCGCAAGTAACGAAAGCTTCTACCGCGGAATTGTGGAGTTGACGAGTGTAACTCAAGTCGAGAACTTCAAGGTAAGGTGCGGCTTTACCAAGTACGGACATCATGCTATCACTGATGTTCTTCAAACCAGAAACGCGTAGCGATTTTAACCTTAGATGTTTGTTCCTGAGAAGAGAAGTGGATGCCATGCATCGAATGCCATCCCCGTCGATGTTTGGGCACCTGCTCATGTTCAGGTTCGTCACTAGAGGACAATAGATCGCGAGGATGTTGCAAGTTGTGTTTGTAACGGCGCTAAGACCTTTCACATTCAATGTTTGTAGAGACTCTGATAATATGAGGAGATGATGAAGCGAGCGAGTGGTAATCGAGGCGCAGCCTTGCAATATAATAGATGTTAATTGTGTGCAGGTCATGGGAAGGCAGAGATTATCAGCTATGTTTATGAGAGTACTCGCATGAAGTTGAACGTGACCGGCAATATTCAAGCCTCGGATAAAAGAGCAACCGAATTCCGATAGACGCAACAGAGCAGATTCGGGTAAGGTCGGGAACTCGTGCAGATCGATGAAGTTCCATAATTGACCGTCAAAAGCTAGTCTTTGCCACGATTTAGATACCTTGAAACGAGGGTCAGAATGAGTGGTCGCATAAAACGCGTTTCCTTTACCCGGCTTAGCTTAAATAACTCTCTGATGCCCTTGGCTTTGCCAACCCACTGCCCCTTTGATGACGAAGCTTTGGACATTGACCATTTGCCATTGGTAACCAGACGTTGAAAATCCAATTCATGCAAATCTAACAGGGACCTGAATACTCGAAGACGAAGCTCCCTTGGCAGTTCGTCATCGAAGTAGTTCTTGATGACAAGAGGAATAGGTTCGTATATATCTAATGAAGACGTAGGGACGTAGTCCAACGCCGACAATGGTTCCGGAAGCGAGTTGGAACGGCCTTTCGTTCGTTGAAAAAGCTGATCAGGGGGTACACCAGGCAACCCATCCAGCTGCACCCGAGGGAGGACGTCATTTGGATATTGCAGAACCAGCGGGTCTTGTACCGAGTCAACCTTAAAACCTTTGGAACAAGGAAACAGCGCACCAAAGGCAGCAACAATTGGATCAGCCAAATCCGTTGCTGGACCTGCCTGCGCCTTGTTTGTATCCCGTTTCTTGAAAGAAAACGCCCGAGAAAAATTGTGTTGAAAGCGGGGAGTACTCCATTTCACCTTTCCCCTCAACATCAACTGAGACTTTGCTGACAAGTTTGAAAGCGAGTGTCGCCGTGAGGGCATTCGTTTCGATGTAAATAAATCGTCTTGACTTTGTTGGGTGTCGGAAACAGGTGTGGAATGTGTCTGACTGCTGGCCGGGGTGCCTAAGGGCGCAGTGGGATACAAAGGAGAGCTATGATTGGATGGACCGGGAGTAGAGGAAGTCAATGGGGACCACACGGAATGCTCGAGGCTTTCATGATCTAGACCTGCCAGATTAAATACGGGGGAAGTCAAAAAGGAGGGCTCCTCCTTCTCTTTTCCTTTCCCATTAGCAAGGCTATGATATGGTTGCGGATACAGGTGGTGTGTCTGATTGAAGTGGTTGTTCACAGGGCAAGCGAAATTGAGTGGTGAGATACTTAGGTGTGAAAATGACGGTGAAGCTAGAGGACTGAGATTGCTGGACCCGGCGGAGGAACCGGCTGAAGAGACAGGATCGAAGTCCGTATCGGTTGAACGCGTGGGCTGTATGGATAAAGGCTTGGTCACTTCTTTTCCTTTGGCTGCGGTTACAATGTGTCCGCCATGAGGAGATAGATATTCAGCGAGGTCCGAGACGTTGTCGTGCTCTGTGAAACAGACTTCTGTAGAGGACGAGTCGGGATAAGGGTCAAAATGGAAGATGGAATCATCGTTATCGTTATCATGTGTGGTGGGCATTGTGAGATGGTCTGACGTCAGGGGGGCCATTAACGGGATTGATCAAGGAGTACTAGTAAATAAGCACATTGAATTGCGCGCGATTGCAGAATAGAAGAAGAGACGAAGAGACGAACGATACAAAGCGGAAAGAAAGGAAATAATAGGAAGGAAAGGATGGATCACATTCACATATGTAGGGCGGCACTCTGGCCCAGGAGCAGTTCTGCTGCCGAAAAGGCCGTGCAAAACATCCCAAAATATTCTCCTCCGATATTCTGCTCACGCGGCCCGTCTCGGATTCTCCTTCGCGTTTTTCCAGTTGTTCGTCGCCAGCTTGAACCTGCGTTCCTTATCAGTCTGTCTTCCCCCCTCTGTTGACACTCGCCTCACCGTTCCCTGTGTTCCATCTCCGGCTCATTCTCTTTCAATCGTGCTATCTCGGTTTGCTGATTTACCTGAGCCTCGCTTAATCGTTTATACCTCGTTGGCACTCACCATGAACTTGTTGAATGCAGTCGTCTTCTTCTTTCTACCTCCAGATGGCCCTGCACGAACTTAGTATCGGATGACGTGATTGATAAAGTGCATACTTTTCGAGCTCTTGGCCTTCGTGCTTTCCTGCTGTCTTACCATACTATACGTTCAACCTTGGTGATAATAAATATCAGTGAGCTGGTTGACAACTCGTATCGCACGTACTCAGTGTCGGGTGGTCAAATTGGCGGGAGATGCGCGTTTGAATTATGGTCGGACCTCATCCTGCTCTTACTTAAATGTTCATGCACCGCTCGCTGCTCCTACCCCTGGCACTCCAAAAGCCCGAGCTTACCCAATAATGGCAGATCCCGTCCTATACGACAGACACCGGCAATTACGAATGATTGTCATCCTAAGGTAAGAATCCGTGTTAAAAAGGATCATCGCGACTTGTTCTAACTTGCTTCCCCGTTATACGTCGTCGGATCCCGACCAGAATCTGCCTCGGGTGTCTGGGGTACTGGATGATTCCAAACAAATAAACGCGTCGCGTAATCAACAGGAACAGGTTAGGCGCTAACTATCTTGGACGCGTCGCGTAATCAACTCAACAGGAACAAGCTTCACTCTAGTAATACATTTATTACATAACTGCGCAACCATTCTCATAGAAATCAACCTTCTCAATCGTTAGCTTTGGCTGCGAGATCGATGATGCTGTCCACAACACTGTTTCCACTGAGAATGCCAGTGGTAGCAATCAAAAACTTGCGTCCTAGCGAAAATTGCTCGTAAATAACGTTATACGCTAGGCCAGGCACGTACCCTGATGTTGTCGGCCAACCCATCTCAAAGCAGCGATCTCGGTGTAAGTGCATCCACCAACAAAAAATACCACTGTAACTTTCGTCCCTGCGGCTCTGATCTGAGAGGCGTGTGAACAAGCAAAGAAAGAGTCATACCAGATGTTGAAGCAGGATCAGGCTCCGCTCGGACAATATCCACTGTTTCTCCAGGTATAGCGGCCACCACATCTTCAAAACCCTTCCAACCAACGATAGGGTGAGCTTGAACTTTGGCTGCCGATGTTGCTGCTGAAGCATCTCCGCCGGTCATGGATTTCTCCTTCTCTGCCGGATTGCTGAGGACACCTCCCCTCTGAGCGACGCACTGAACCAGCCGAACGCTGATAGGCGCATAACCGGAATAGACATAGCTTATATCATTTTCCACCTCTTCACGACCTTCAGGGGTATCGTCGATTAACAAACGGAGAGATTTCCTCAAATAGTCAAAGGGGTATTTTTTAACCTTTTCAGGTATAGGATTGGTTACCAGCAGTGCAACGGACGGATCGCTCGATGCGAGGATCAATGGCAAATATTGATATCCATAAACCTAACAAGATGTTTGAAGGCTCGGCTGGAAGAAAACTATATCCCGTACCTGC